>CM019064.1:215897103-216511900 GCA_009667805.1 Leptobrachium leishanense | reverse complement strand
CATGCAAATGGTTAAGGCTGCTCACTGTAAATTAACACTTCCCATACCCTGTATAGGAAAAGCTCTAATGTAGAAGTAGCTGGAGAATAACTAGCGATAACAAGGTTGTGCACTATTCTCATCTTAAATCGTTATTTAAAAACACAAAAAAAATACTGGTTCTCAAAACCTGGTATTAACCTGTTAACTGCTGAGCAATTTCACCCCTGTGTGCTGAGCTCATTTTTACCGTTTTGTGCTCATCATGTTTAAACGCAATTTGAAGTCATGTTTTATTGCACAACCCAAACAAATTATATATTTATTTTTTTTACAGCAGACTCGGCAGATTCATAGTAGGGATGCACCGATACCGATACTAGTATCGGTATCGGGGCCGATATTGCCGTTTGCACGAGTACTTGTTACTCGTGCAAACGGCCCGATACATCCCGCCGATACCGGAAGCCGGCGCTGGGCCGGCTTGCCGGTATCCGTGGGGCTGGGGAAGCTGGCCGCGTGCATGAAAAGCACGCGGCCAGCGTTCCCCTCCGGCGCGCCAAATACTCACCCTTCCTGAAGTTCCGGTCTCTGGGCAGTGATGCGGTCACGTGGCCGCCGGGCGCTCCTGTGACGCGGCCTCTCGGCTGGAGGCAGCGTCACAGATGCGCCCGGCGGCCACGTGACCGCATCACTGCCCAGAGACCGGAACTTCAGGAAGGGTGAGTATTTGGCGCGCCGGAGGGGAACGCTGGCCGCGTGCTTTACATGCACACGGCCAGCTTCCCCAGCCTTCGAGCGGGGGCCAATCCATGAGAGCTGCGGGGCCAATCCATGAGACCTGGGGGCCAATCCATGAGACCTGCGGGGCAAATCCATGAGACCTGCGGGGCAAATCCATGAGACCTGCGGGGCAAATCCATGAGACCTGCGGGGCAAATCCATGAGACCTGGGGGCAAATCCATGAGACCTGGGGGCAAATCCATGAGACCTGGGGGCAAATCCATGAGACCTGGGGGTAAATCCATGAGACCTGGGGGCCAATCCATGAGACCTGGGGGTAAATCCATGAGACCTGGGGGCCAATCCATGAGACCTGGGGGCCAATCCATGAGACCTGGGGGCCAATCCATGAGACCTGGGGGCCAATCCATGAGACCTGGGGGCCATCCATGAGAGCTGGGGGCAATCCATGAGACCTGGGGGCAAATCCATGAGACCTGGGGGCAAATCCATGAGAGCTGGGGGCCAATCCATGAGACCTGGGGGTAAATCCATGAGACCTGGGGGCCAATCCATGAGAGCTGGGGGAAAATCCATGAGACTGGGGGAAAATCCATGAGAGCTGGGGGCCAATCCATGAGACCTGGGGGCAAATCCATGAGAGCTGGGGGCCAATCCATGAGACCTGGGGGTAAATCCATGAGACCTGGGGGCCAATCCATGAGACCTGAGGGCCAATCCATGAGACCTGGGGGTAAATCCATGAGACCTGGGGGCAAATCCATGAGACCTGGGGGCAAATCCATGAGAGCTGGGGGCAAATCCATGAGAGCTGGGGGCCAATCCATGAGAGCTGGGGGCCAATCCATGAGACCTGGGGGCCAATCCATGAGAGCTGGGGGCCAATCCATGAGACCTGGGGGCAAATCCATGAGAGCTGGGGGCCAATCCATGAGAGCTGGGGGCCAATCCATGAGACCTGGGGGTAAATCCATGAGACCTGGGGCCAATCCATGAGACCTGGGCAAATCCATGAGACCTGGGGGCAAATCCATGAGAGGTGGGGCCAATCCATGAGAGCTGGGGGCCAATCCATGAGACCTGGGGGCAAATCCATGAACCTGGGGGCAAATCCATGGACCTGGGGGCAAATCCATGAGACCTGGGGGTAAATCCATGAGACTGGGGGTAAATCCATTAGACCCTGGGGGCAAACCCATGTGAGCTGGGCAAACCCATGTAGCGGGGCAAATCCATGTGAGCTGTTGGTCAATCTCATATAAATATATTTATGCAGGTCTGTTCCTATTGGAAAGCGTCACATACATTAAATAAAAGTACGGTTTACTCGTATCGTGAGTACCTTTTAAAAGTACAGTACTCGGTCTTAAAAAAGTGTATCGGTGCATTCCCTAATTCATAGTATATCATTATTTATATTGTGGAGAAGCAGGTACTGCGGGCACAGCAACGTGGGTTTTCTAAGCGTTTTTATTTGCAGCAGCAAAGGGGTTTTCCACCAACAGAGAAAATAAACAACAAAAAAAAAAAGAAATCCTATTCCCTATTGGGAGGCTAACTGACAACAGACAAACCTGTCTACTCCTGGGCCCACTAAACGGGTTCCCCCAGTAAAACAAAACACACTTTCCAATATAACAGATTCCTTACTTTTTCACCACAGTCTCCAACTCCTTCCGTCTCCAAACCCCTCAATGAACTGGAAGGAACTGAGACTTCTTATAGGGAAGGGTGGGGCAGCTGTGGTGAATGAGCAATCACTCAGTTAACCCTGAACTGGGAAGGTGGCTACTTCCAGCCTTCTACTCAGGTACCGGCCCTCACATAGCCTGCCCCGAGTGAACCCGTCACACATCCCCCTCCCCAGCGCAACACCAGGGTGAGAAGCGACCACAGCGGAGAGCCCATGGGCCCGAGACAGCGCATCGGCGTTGCCGTGGGAAGGCCCGCCCTGTGCTGCACCACAAACTTGAAGGGCTGCAAGGAGAGGAACCACCGAAGGATCCGGGAATTGCGGTCCCGGTTACTGTGCATCCACCTCAGAGGGGCGTGGTCGGTGACCAGGGTAAACTGCCTGCCCAGTAAATAGTACCGTAGCATCTCTGTGGCCCATTTAATCGCTAGACACTCCTTCTCGATCACGGCATAGCGTTGTTCCCGGCAGCAGTTTCCTGCTCAGGTAAAATACCGGATGCTCCTCACCATCCACATACTGCGAGAGCACAGCCCCCAAACCAACCTCTGAGGCATCCGTCTGCAGGAAGAACTCAGTCCCGAAGTCCGGTGCCACGAGGATGGGCCGGTCACATAACGCAGATCGCCAAAGGCCTCCTCAGCCTTACCGTCCCATCTCACCATATCGGGGCCTTTGCCTTTAATAAGGTCGGTTAGCGGCGCCGCCCTAGTCGCAAAATGGGTATGAATCGGCGGTAGTAGCCGACAATCCCTAGGAAGGCCCTCACCTGTTTTTTTCTAAGAGGTTGAGGCCAATTCCGTATTGCCTCCACCTTATGGACTTGGGGTTTCACCGATCCCCTCCCAAACACATAAGCCCAAGTACTTGGGGGGTTGGCTGTTAGACCGGACCTTCTGAACGTGTCGAGCACAGCCTCAACCTTCGGCAGATGGGACTCCCAATCCGTGCTATGGATGACGACGTCATCCAGGTATGCCGCAGCGTACTGGACGTGAGGCCTGAGCAGCTTGTCCATGAGCCGCTGGAAGGTGGCTGGGGCTCCATGAAGGCCAAAGGGCATAATTCTGTAATGAAATAACCCGTCTGGGGTGGCAAAGGCGGTTTTCTCCCTGGCCCTTCCGGTTAGGGTATCTGCCAATACCCTTTCGTCAGATCAAGAGTCGAGAGGTATCTGGCCTTTGCCAATCTCTCCACCAGCTCATCCACACGGGGCATGGGATAGGCATCGAACTTGCTGATTTCATTCAACTTCCTGAAGTCGTTACAAAATCTGGTAGAGCCGTCTGGCTTTGGCACCAAAACGATGGGGCTGGACCAATTACTGTGGGATGGCTCAATGACCCCAAGCTCTAGCATTTTCTTGACTTCTAGTCTGACTGCCTCTCTTTTGGCTTCCGGTATCCGGTAGGGTTTCAGTCTGATCGCTACACCGGGTTCGGTCACAATGTCGTGGAACACGTCATGTGTTCTACCCGGTACCGGTGAGAACACATCCCTATTCCTCTCGACCATTCGGTTGACTTCCTCTACCTGGCAAGGAGTCAGCTCAGGGGAAATAGCCACCCCCGGCTCTGGGGCCTGAGGACCGGACTGGGCATGGCCGGTCTGGGACACGCAGGCCTCTCTGTCTTGCCATGGCTTCAGGAGATTGACATGGTAGATCTGCTCCTTCTTCCGGCGGTCAGGCTGCCTAATCCTGTAGTTAACAGGGCCTGTCTGTTCCAGGACCTCATATGGTCCTTGCCAATGAGCCAGAAGTTTGCTTTCTGCAGTCGGGACCAGTATCATCACCCTGTCCCCTTGCGAGAACCGTCTTGCGGTGGCCTTCTGGTTATAGATATGGGATTGGGTCTCCTGTGCCCTTTCCATATGCTGGCGTACCAGGGGGATAACCCGAGCCATCCGCTCGCGTATGCCTACAACATATTGTATCGGGTTGGTTCCGGTCACTCCCTGCCCCTCCCAGGTTTCCCTGAGTATATCCAGCAGACCACGTGGGTGCCTGCCATATAGGAGTTCGAACGGAGAGAAGCGGGTCGAGCTCTGGGGAATCTCACGTATAGCAAACAACAAGTACGGCAATAACATGTCCCAGTCCTTTCCTTCCCTGTTAACAACCTTCCTCAGCATCCCCTTTAGGGTGCGGTTGAACCGCTCGACAAGCCCATCCGTCTGCGGGTGATACACGGAGGTCTTTAGCGCCTGTATCTTTAACAAGTGACACAGCTCTTTCATCAGACGGGAAACAAAAGGAGTACCCTGATCGGTCAGGATCTCTTTCGGGATGCCCACTCGTGCGAATACCTGAACCAACTCTCGGGCAATGTTCCTTGCATTTGCTTTGCGCAAGGGAACGGCTTCAGGATACCGAGTGGCATAATCCAGGATCACCAATATGTACTGGTGTCCACGTGCGGATTTTTCTAACGGACCCACAATGTCCATTGCGATCCTTTCAAAGGGGACATCAATGACCGGGAGGGGTATGAGAGGGGCTCTCAAGTGTGGCTTAGGAGATGCCAACTGACATTCGGGGCATGAGGCACAGTACCGTTTCACCGCCTCATAAACCCCGGCCAGAAGAACCTGCGCAGGACCCGCTCCTGGGTCTTCTCAACCCCTAAGTGCCCTCCTAGCACATGGGAATGAGCGAAGTCGAGTACCTTTCTGGTCTGAGAGGACGGAACCACCAACTGTTCAATTTCCTGACCTCCCTCCATGATGACCCGGTACAACAGATCACTCTTCAAAATAAAGTACGGATAACTCTTTATTGCCCCTTCCACCGGCACCCCGTTCACCTCAATCACCCTGCTTCTCGCAGTCTGTAACAAAGGATCACTAGCTTGGTCGTTCCCAAAAACAGTGTTCCCGGAAACCCCTCCCCCTGAGTCATTCCCATCAGAGGTAGAGCCCCCAGAGTTAGGAGCCTCATTCACCTCCTCACTCGTATGTGTTACAGGGACCCCCAATTCTGTCTCTGTCACCTGGGTGGCCACCCCCTTTTGAGATCTTTTGGCCGGGGTGTTCACCAGAGCCTCAGCCCGAGCTCTGGTAAAGCCGTGTTTGGCTTCTCGCCTCTCTCTGCGTGTTTTCCGGGTTTAGGAGGTTTCTGACAAAAAGACGTATCGTGGAATGGGAACACCTCGGTGATGTCGTTAGTACCCTCATCAAGGTCGGCAGTGGCCGTACCAACAGATAACCCCTGCAATATGGTCTGAAAGTCCGGGAAATCCCTCCCTAAGACAAGGGAATAGGGTAAGTTGGGTACCACCACAGCTGGGACAGACCGTACCCTTGCCCCCACAGAGACAGCGACTAACGCCGTGGGATAACGAACGGTACTACCATGTACGCACAACACTCCCACAGTCTTATCTTTCTGTAAATTGGCCCGGCCCACCAGTTTGCCTGACACCAATGTTATGGCACTACCGGAGTCCGCAAGTGCCACTGCCTGTAGTCCGTTCAGCAGGACGGGCACTCGAAAAGTCTGAGTCCCTTCCACCAGGCCAGTCATACATATCAGTCCGCAGAAATTCCGGGGGTCCTCACCCAGCCCACACTGCATGGGCTCGGACGTGTTAGGACACCTGGCTCGAATATGTCCCAGTTCGCCACACTCAAAGCACTGTATCGAGTTCCTTTGGGGCTCATTCCCTCTTCGAAAAGTGTTGCTGTGGTCTGAGTAACGCACTGGTCCCCAGGTGCTGGCAGGATTGCCGACCCGTTCGACCTAGTTGTGGAGCCGAAGACTTTTTGAGGCTGCTCCTTTCTATGGGTGGGGATGCTCCCCACAACGACCTTTGGCGACCTCCTGGGCGAGTCCTCGAAGTCTTTTGCAGCCAGGTAGCGCTCTACTTGGGCCACCATGTCATCATAGGTACCCGGGTTCCCTTGTCCCACCCATTCACGGAGGCTGCGTGGGAGTCCGCGTAGGAACTTATCCAACACCAGGGTTTCCACTATCTGCGTGGGGCTTTGGTGCTCAGGCTGGAGCCACTTCCGAGCCAAATGCATTAGGTCGAACATCTGCGTCCGGGGTGGTGTCTTCTCCTCATACGTCCAGTTAGAGAAGCGTCGCGCTCTCACAGCTTTTGTCACTCCGAACCGGGCCAGGATTTCAGCCTTTAAGAGTTTATAGTCCGTAGCCTGGACTTCCTCCAGGTCATAGTAGGCCTTTTGGGCCTCTCCAATCAGGAAGGGTGCGATAATCCCCGCCCACTTGTCTGTAGGCCAGGCCTCCCGAGTAGCAGTGCGCTCAAAGGCACGGAGGTATGCTTCCACGTCATCCTCAGGCAACATCTTCTGAAGGTAGCAACTAGCTCGAATCCTGGTCTCCTGGCTAGGGGGTGCTTGCGTCGCCAAACCTCGTACCGTTGCTTGAAGCAGTTCGTGGTCAGCTTTCTGGCCTCCATCACGGCCCCAATCTGTGCCTGTATTAGGCGGTTGCTCTCCTGCTGCGTTGCCGTGGCACATACCAGTGCTTTTAATAAGTCCTCCATTGTAACTGTGGGTTCTGTACCCTTGTTGCTACTGCCAGCGCACAGCAGGTACAAAATCCCACCGCTGCCACCACTTGTGGAGAAGCAGGTACTGCGGGCACAGCAACGTGGGTTTTCTAAGCGTTTTTATTTGCAGCAGCAAAGGGGTTTTCCACCAACAGAGAAAATAAACAACAAAAAAAAAGAAATCCTATTCCCTATTGGGAGGCTAACTGACAACAGACAAACCTGTCTACTCCTGGGCCCACTAAACGGGTTCCCCCAGTAAAACAAAACACACTTTCCAATATAACAGATTCCTTACTTTTTCACCACAGTCTCCAACTCCTTCCTGTCTCCAAACCCCTCAATGAACTGGAAGGAACTGAGACTTCTTATAGGGAAGGTGGGGCAGCTGTGGTGAATGAGCAATCACTCAGTTAACCCTGAACTGGGAAGGTGGCTACTTCCAGCCTTCTACTCAGGTACCGCCCTCACATAGCCTGCCCCGAGTGAACCCGTCACAATGTATATATTCATGTTCCTGCCAGATTATAACAAAAAAATGTAAAAAAAAAATATCGGTGAGATTTCCATAAAATTTCAATCATCTACAGCGTGTAAAATTATTATTTCACATTTTATCATCCGAGCCTTTGTGGTTATATATTCTATGGGGTAAGCTTGTTAAAGAAAATTAGAAATGGGAACTCGCTACTGTATTTTTCTGATAAAATACACGATTAGGTAAAAACAACAACATTTTTCATTAGTGCACTTTTGTTCACATTATAATTGAAAAGTGAACAATAGTGCTGCATTCATAAATTTAAAAAAAAAGAAAATATATAATTTTTTGTCAATTGTTTATTTGTTTTCAAGTAACTTGGTCATGTTTGGTATCATTGAAAAGGCCATGCTCTGCCCTTTCCATTGATACCAAACATGATCCTCTCCAAATGAACCACCTATCTCCACCATTGGTATTGCCATAGGAAATCCCTTGGTAGGTAGGAGTTAATACCTCCAACTGAAGTCCTCGCACCCATGCGCGATGAAGTCAGTGGGTGGGGGGGGGGAGACCCCGGAGACTTGGCTGACATCCAGGATGTAAGCCACCTCTGGGAGTAGTTCACAATCGGGTGTCGGATCACGGACCAACTCCTCAGGGGTTAAAGAGAGGCCACAGTCTGACCTTTCCAGCGATGCCTCTCTTGAAGCTCGATCTCCTCCCGATCCGAAAGACACCCCCCCCTTTTCAGGTGCTCTTCCACCTTTGCCTGTCAGTGCGCCAGGAGGGGGTATAAAAGCGGGGTCTGACTTCAAGGAAGACAGGCAACCATGGGACCCCGGAGAGAGAGTTAAGTATTGCGAGGAATAACCCTCTTAGCAGATGTGTGGGGGATGTCCTCCGCATATAGCAGCGAAACCCCATGACGTTCCCCACACGTCGTCGGCATCCAAGGGTTTAAGAGGTTTTTAATTTGCAAAATCACTTAACACACAAAGAATAAGCAAATAAAAAAGATCTATACGCATCATGGAAACAGCAGCCTTGGGATGGTGCTGTGATGAGATGCATACGAAGCATCAAAACACCAGTTTGCGCATTTTCTTTAGTGCAAAAATGACACACGTTACACAATTTGCGCAAGACACTCCAGAGACTTTTTTTTTTTTGAGAAAGGATTTTATCAGGAAGGATACATTGAGATTTCTCTGGTTTTCAAGTATGTCCTGGGTGGCGAGTATGTACCGTTAGGTGTCTCCACATTTCCATTATGTTTTACGGGGAAATTCGCTTTGATACAGGAGTGCTTTGGATTACAAGCACACTTCCGGAACGAATTATGCTCACAATCCAAGGTATTACTGTATATTCATTAAAATGAAGAAACTGGCGGTTTGGCCAGATAACTTGAAATATGAAGACAAATATAGGTAAAACTCTAAAATCTAATTTTGTTGTGGTTGTATTTTTATATGGCTTCAGATGCGTGTAAACAATTTCCATGGTCTGACATTTTTTTTATATAGTCGTAGACAAGGGGGTCAGCAACCTTGGCCCTCCAGATGCTTTGGAACTACATCTCCCATGATGCTCAAGCAATTATGAAAGATGACCGAGCAGCAAGGTAAATGTAGTTTGTACACATCTGTAGGACCAAGAATAATTAATAAATATATTAATACTTGAGGTAAATCTTACTAGCCTGCAGCAAGTGAGCCTCGGCTCCTTAAAAGCTTCACAACCCAAACGAGGCTAGTATCCTGAGCCTGCTGGCTGAACAGCAAACAGGGCACGCGCGCACCGCGTAACCAGGCAGCAAGCGAGGGGCGAGCCCACGGACACGCCCACCGCCTTCTGATTGGATCAAGCAAAGCGCCGGAAGTCGCCGATCAAAGGTCAGTAAATATTGGTGATGTCACGGAGGCAAGATGGCGGAAGGGTGAGCGAGAAATTTGTTATGGGGTTTGTTTTACGCAGGCGCTGAGCCACCGAAATTAACCGACTAGGGTGGTTGATATGGGGCTGTCAGTATGTACGTGCAGGGTTACAGCCCGAAGAGCAGCGGTTTAGCCCATATGTTTTCATAACTCCTGAATCTCACTTTTCGCCCCCTATCCCCCTCAGTCTCTTCCTTATTTCTATTTTGTACACACTCTAAACAACGCGCTGCTCGGTTACCATTAGATCTTTAATTTCTGCGTAATTACGGGTGTTATCCTAAAGTAACTCAAGAATCATGTCTGCAATAGGTCTCTTATGGGGAGATAAAGTGACATCTGTTTCCTCCCTAAATATTTACTTCACAATCTGATGCCCCATCATAGCTTGGAGGCTTTCTTCCAACCTCACCCCTTATTTTTTTATTGGGTTAAGGTTAAGTAATGAGCGTAGGCAGGAATAATTTGAAGGCTTTACAGATTGAGACAGCTGGTGATACATTGCTCAGTAAATTAAACAGTGAGCAATGTACTGAGCCTACTATAGCAAAAAGCACCACAGGTAATTTAGTCCTAGTCCTGTTTTAAGGAACCTGTTTTAAATGTTCCCCACATCCATTCAGCATATTAAAATTTTTTAATTTACGTCCATTAATTCTTTCGTACCTTGAGCCAGTTATTCCTACTTTGAAAAAGAGTCTGCAGACTTCTCTCCCCTGACAGAAACCTATACATTTTATATTTTTGGTTTCTTATTAAATCGAATACCTCTACACTAAACATAGGTAATAATGGATTTTAAATTCAGAAAATGCTTGTTATGTACTTGAGTTCGGTAACCTCCAAAAACCCATAGACTGTACTTTTTTTTTAAATTCTTTATTTTTGAATTTCACAATCGCGCAATAAGACTCCGTAAAACAAATGCCCTCGCAGGACCAATAAGTACCATCGGGTGAACTGCTTATAAAACGAAAATAAAACAAGACGTCTGAGCACTTCGAGGCATCAGGAAAAAAAGTCCACAAAAGCGTCAAGGGAAGAACCGATGGGGGGGTCTCATCGAAAATAAAAGCACTCTGCATACGGGGGGGGGGGAGAAATCAGCAATGAGGCAGTGAGTGAAAAAACACAATGTCTCCAGAAATGAAAGGTACTCCACATGGGGGGGGATGTCTCAAAAAAAAAAAAAAGTATCAACAGGAAACGGCACCCCAGTGACTCCGCCCGTGTCCAACCATATAGTGCCGCCGATGACTCCAGCAAGCATGGCTCCTCCTCGGAAGAACCAGACAAATGGATCCCAAGGTGGTGCAATCGAGGCCGGGACCAAGAGACCCGCCACAGCCTTCCAACAAGGCGATCTCCAGGATCCGGGTGCACCGTTTCACCATCAAAAGGTGCCCCGGGAATCATGACCACAGCCGCTTTTACTGCAGGTGCCGACTCGTCTCCATCAGGGCGGACCACCTCTGGAACGGGGAAGTCCACTGCACAACCAGTCCCCACTGGGCACCCAGTCTGGGCCTCCCCATCCACCTCCTGGTCTCCATGCAGCACTGCCAACCGCTTACACCAGGAACCTCTGGTCAGCGAACTTTTGTCGTCCTCTGGCAGCAACCGCAGACATTCCTCCAGGACATCAAATACTACTTCCAGACTTCTAGTATTAGGAGGATATGTCCGCCGCCGTTCCCTGTCCTCCTCCGCCACGGGGCAGCTGCCTCGGCCAGAAGATGGGGGCCCTCCATTCACTGACCTCTCAGTAGCCGAGCACCCGGGGCGTGGTGCACCATAGGAGGGAGGTATGGGCAACAAGGGGTAGGCCCAAGGAGCCATAAGGTAGGCCTTTAAAATGGCCGCCGGTAGCTTGTGGTCGCCGGGTGAAGGGGTCTCCCACTCAGCTAGGTTCTGGAGTGGGGAGAGCAGATGAGGTTCTAGAGCACTCCTCCTGATGTCCAACCGCATAGAAGGCTTATCAATAAATTGCAATCTTTGAGCTTGGATTCCAATATTGTTGAATGGATTAGGCAGTGGCTGAGTGACAGGCAACAGAGGGTTGTGGTAAATGGAGTTTATTCGGCACAAGGTCTTGTTACCAGTGGGGTACCTCAGGGGTCAGTACTTGGACCCATTCTATTTAATAGTTTTATTAGTGATATTGCAGAAGGTATTAATGGAAAATAGGGATGCACCGATACCGATACTAGTATCGGTATCGGGCCGATATTGCCGTTTGCACGAGTACTTGTTACTCGTGCAAACGGCCCGATACATCCCGCCGATACCGGAAGCCGGCGCTGGGCCGGCTTGCCGGTATCCGCGGGCCTGGGGAAGCTGGCCGCGTGCATGAAAAGCACGCGGCCAGCGTTCCCCTTCGGCGCGCCAAATACTCACCCTTCCTGAAGTTCCAGTCTCTGGGCAGTGTGATGCGGTCACGTGGCCGGGGCGCTCCTGTGACGCGGCCTCTCGGCTGGAGGCAGCGTCACAGATGCGCCCGGCGGCCACGTGACCGCATCACTGCCCAGAGACCGGAACTTCAGGAAGGGTGAGTATTTGGCGCGCCGGAGGGGAACGCTGGCCGCGTGCTTTACATGCACGCGGCCAGCTTCCCCAGCGTTCGAGCTGGGGGCAATCCATGAGAGCTGCGGGCAAATCCATGAGAGCTGCGGGGCCAATCCATGAGAGCTGCGGGGCCAATCCATGAGACTGCGGGGCCAATCCATGAGACCTGCGGGGCCAATCCATGAGACCTGCGGGGCCAATCCATGAGACCTGCGGGGCAATCCATGAGACCTGCGGGGCCAATCCATGACCTGCGGGGCAATCCATGAGACTGCGGGGCCAATCCATGAGACCTGGGGGCCAATCCATGAGACCTGCGGGGCCAATCCATGAGACCTGGGGGCCAATCCATGAGACCTGCGGGGCCAATCCATGAGACCTGCGGGGCCATCCATGAGACCTGCGGGGCCAATCCATGAGACCTGCGGGGCCAATCCATGAGACCTGCGGTCCAATCCATGAGACCTGCGGGTCCAATCCATGAGACCTGCGGGTCCAATCCATGAGACCTGGGGGCAATCCATGAGACCTGCGGGGCATCCATGAGACCTGCGGGGCCAATCCATGAGACCTGGGGTCCAATCCATGAGACCTGGGGGCAATCCATGAGACCTGCGGGCAATCCATGAGACCTGCGGGGCCAATCCATGAGACCTGCGGGGCCATCCATGAGACTGGAGGCCAATCCATGAGAGCTGGGGGCAAATCCATGAGACCTGGGGGCAAATCCATGAGACCTGGGGGTAAATCATGAGAGCTGGGGGCCAATCCATGAGACCTGGAGGCCAATCCATGAGAGCTGGGGGCCAATCATGAGAGCTGGGGGCCAATCCATGAGGCTGGGGGCCAATCCATGAGGCTGGGGCCAATCCATGAGAGCTGGGGGTAAATCCATGAGACCTGGGGGCCAATCCATGAGACCTGGGGGCCATCCATGAGACCTGGGGGCCAATCCATGAGACTGGGGGCCAATCCATGAGACCTGGGGGTAATCCATGAGACTGGGGGCAATCCATGTGAGCTGGGGGCAAACCCATGTGAGCTGGGGGAACCCATGTGAGCTGGGGGCAAACCCATGTGAGCTGGGGGCAAACCCATGTGAGCTGCGGTCAATCTCATATAAATTTTTATGAGGTCTGTTCCTATTGGAAAGCGTCACATGACATTAAATAAAAGTATCGGTACTCGGTATCGGTGAGTACTTTTAAAAAGTATCGGTACTCGTACTCGGTCTTAAAAAAGTGGTATCGGTGCATCCCTAATGGAAAAGTATGTCTTTTTGCTGATGACACAGATTTGAAACAGGGTTGACGTTCCTGGAGGGATCAGCCAAATGACAAATGATTTAGGTAAACCTAAAAAAATGGTCGGAGCTGTGGCAATTGAGTTTTAATGTGGATAAGTGCAAGATAATGCACCTGGGACGTAAAAACCCAAGGGCTGAATATAGAATATTTGATACAGTCCTAACCTCAACATCTGAGGAAAGAGATTTAGGGGTTATTATTTCAGAGGATCTAAGGGTAAGTAGTCAATGTAATAGAGCAGCAGGAAATGCTAGCAGAATGCTTGGTTGTGTAGGGAGAGGTATTAGCAGTAGGAAAAGGGAAGTGCTCATGCCACTGTACAGAGCACTGGTGAGACCTCACTTGGAGTACTGTGTGCAGTACTGGAGACCGTATCTCCAGAAGGATATAGACATCTTAGAGAGAGTTCAGAGAAGGGCGACTAAAATGGTGTACGGTTTGAAGGAGAAAAGTTACCAGGAAAGGCTTAATGATCTTAACATGTATAGCTTGGAAAAAAGACGAGACAAAGGAGATATGATAGAAACATTTAAATACGTAAAGGGAATCCACAAGGTAGAGGAAGGGAATATATTTAAAAAGAAACAAAGTAGCAAAACAAGAGGACATAGTCTTAGATTTAGAGGGGCAAAGGTTTAAAAGTAACATCAGAAAGCATTATTTTACTGGGACGGTTGGTGGATACATGGAACAGTCTTCCAGTTGAAGTGGTAGAGGCCAAAACAGTGATTGAATTTAAGCAAGCATGGGATAGGCATAAGGCTATCCTAAACAAAAGATAAATCCAGGTAAAGTATCCATGTAATTGGGCAGACTAGATGGGCCGAAAGGTTCTTATCTGCTGACATTTTCTATGACCAGCCATGCAGGGACTCCCTGAAGGGGTAAATATGAGGGTGAATTCGGGCAAAAACCTAGGCCCCCCCCCCACAGCAATATCACCTGGAGCTCCAGCAAAGCATGTCTGCTCCCTCACACAGCTGGACACGCCCCCTAGACTACTTTTTGAAGGGCCACTACCATCAAAACAATTAAATATTATTTTGTTTATGTTGCGGATATCTTACATGTACTTTGTTTTTGAGTAAACAATTTTTTTTACTCATTGTTTAGAGTCACTGGGTGCATCGATATTTTTTTTTTTTTGTGTGTAGTAAACTGCCTCCCTTCTCTCCCCACACAGTATCTTTAAACACTTGCTCCTCCCTGTGTGACATTGGGCATAGAATGGAGTCAATCTGACTCCTAACAATTGCATTGTGTGAGATGTATACAAAGGACATCACCAGAGTGGGTAAAGTGTTTTAAGTTAACTGTAAGATCTCTTTCAGTTGCTATCGCTGATCTCAGGTAGCCAAGACAGCACAATAGACCCTTACAGACGTCTCTAAACATTCCCTGCACCACCAATTGCCTCATCATTACTGTTTATCCTATACCACAACTGTAAACCTTTTGGTTTTTTTTTGGAAAATGTTTCAACATGGGAGAAAGCCACAAAATGGAAACAGGAGATAAAAAAAACCCTAATTTTATTTCTCATTTTTACATGAAATTACTTCACAGAAAAATGGCAGCATGTGTTTTATAATGTGGTTTTGTTTGTAATACACAAGTAATCTAAATGCAGCCTATGTTAGTGGTGGTGTCCAAGTCCCTTCTTGTCTCTTGATTTCATCTGCGGGTACATCTTGTTACAGAGAGTCTGCTGATAAGAAAATGGATCCCAAATTAATATCTCTATCTACAAGTTTCCAACCATTTTTATTTCTTGCGAAATTTTTAATGTGCTGCAACATTATGTCATTAATCTGTCTTTTATAACAATCAACTATGTTTTTAAGACAAGGTTTAAGCAGGCCAGGTAGTCACTGCCTCTTAAGTGTCTGGGTTATGCTGCCAAAATATATACACAAACATTCCCTATCTCGAAAATATTTAGGCCGCTCGTATGTGTTTATTCTCGCTCCAACGATTGTGTAAGGCATAATAGTCATGTGCACCAGAGATGAACAGCACACATGGTTGTTCGCAACTCAAAGAAATTCTGTATATAATTCTGGGAGGTACTTTAGGCCTAATAAAAACTGCAGTAGAGCTGAAATGATAAAGAAACTACCGTATATACTCGGGTATAAGCCGACCCCCCCCCTTACTTTTTCCCAAAAAACCTGTGAAAACTTATTGACTCGCGTATAAGCCTAAGTGGGAAATGCAGCAGCCACTGGTAAATTTCAAAAATAAAAATAGATACCAAAAATAAAAATATTTAATGGATATTGCCCCAGCTCTCACATGGATATTGCCCCAGCTCTCACATGGATATTGCCCCAGCTCTCACATGGATATTGCCCCAGCTCTCACATGGATATTGCCACAGCTCACACATGGATAATGCCCCAGCTCATGGATTTGCCCCAGCTCACACATGGATATGCCCCAGCTCATGGATATGCCCCAGCTCACACATGGATTTGCCCCCAGCTCATGGATTTGCCCCAGCTCTCGCCTGGATATTGCCCCAGCGGCAGCCAGCTCTCACATGGATACTTGCCCCAGCTCCGGATCCAGCAGGGGTTGAGGGGGCCCAGATGCCGGGCAGCGGGAGTGCCTGCCCGGTCCTGAACAGCGTGAGTCCGTCCGTGTTGAAGGGGATGCGGCTGCGTGCGTGCGCAGGTCACGCGGTCCGGCCAGTCAGGTGGTACAGAGACTCAGTACCACCTGATTAGCCGGACCACGTGACCGGCTGCGCCTGCACGCAGCCGCATCCCCTTCAACACGGACGGACTCACGCTGTTGACTCGGGTATAAGCCGAATCGCGTTTTTTTGACTCAAAATCTGAGTCAAAAAACTCGGCTTATACCCGAGTATATACGGTAATCGGGTTCCTTGCTAACTGGAAATAGACAAAATGCCAATTTTCCATAGACTGGAATACTGATGATCTATTGATGATGAGCCTTCTTCCCTTTGGTCTTTTAAGACTAATGTCAGACGAACGCAGTCTGAGCACACTCTGCGTGCATGCAGAACGAACGAACGTACTGATGGAAGAAACTGTAGACCCCACACGGTCCGTTTTTTTTTTTAACGGATGTAGAAAAAAAAGGGGGAATATGGGAAACCAAAATTTAATTAAAAGACCAGGTACAGTCAGCCAGACCAAAAAAAACTTCTGAGCGTCAACGTGATGGACGTCGCAAAGGCGCTCGTCTGACGTCGCGTCATCACGCACACAGACTGCTACACGGACGCGGCGCACTCTGGGCATCTGTCGTAGCGCTTTTACGTTGAGAGCTAAATGGCGTCTGTTGCCACCTGCGTGGTGCGCAAGTACTTCGTGAGTTGGTCTCTATTGATCACAAATCAATGCTACGACTGACGTTAAACTGTGTGGCGATACGGACGTGATGACTGCTTTCGTCTGATGCTAGCCTTAGTCCGTGCTTGACAAATATGAATCAGGATTTGTAGCCAGTATTAAAAATGGTAGTAGCCAACTACACAATTTTTAATAGCCAGTCACAGCTTTCTCTAAAGAATAATCCAGAAATGGGGTAGCCATGGAATACCTGGACCATAGATTTGTCAAGCCGTCTGTTAGATGTAGGGTAACATAATTGCAGGAGATAATTTATATCTGTTGCAGAATTTGTAAGATCTTGATATAGGGGTAGGTAACTACTAAAGTGCCTTTTTTGTATGAAGATAGTCTTACTTTGGACATTGACATTACTTTTCATCTAACAACCTTTGGAACGTGGCCAGCAGGTGGGGAATGCTGTTAATGCATTCTGTCAGCAGCCCCAGTGTTTGAGGTCTGTGGGTATACATGTATTTGAGGTCTGTGGGTATTAGTGATGCGCCAAAATTAAATTTCTAAATCCATTCCGAAAATGACTGCCCCCCCCCCAAGTTAATTTCTATATTTTTAGACTTTCGTTAATATTCGGCTTAATTACTTAATGAATTTAAATTAATCGACATTGAAAAACAAGCCAATAAAATAGTGATGCACCGAAAATTTAGCAAAAGCAAAAATTATCCGCCCAACAATTATTTACATTTTTTTATATAATTGTAGCATCCCCGTCTTTATATTACACTATATAATCAATATTCAGTGATTACTTGATTGTATAGTAATAAATAGATAATAGAACTTACTATGAAGTCAGCAAGTCCTTACTCTCTATATAGTAATGAGTTAATTAGGTCTGTATAATAATGGATTAATAAAGCCCATGTAATAATATACATACTGCAGATTCAGCAGGTCATTACATTCTGTGTGTATTAACTCCTTACTATAAAGACAAGAAAATGATCTTTCTGCAATTAGATTATTGTATTATTACTGCAGAGTCTCTCGCGTCTCTCTGTCCATCTCTTAATCTCTCTGTCTCCTCCTGTCTCTTTCTAGTAACTGGACGTTAAATGGGATTGTGGTCTGGGCACTCAGCTCCCTCACCCAGGCAGCACATTGTGCACTCTTTTATCTCTGGAAGGAGGGTGAGAGCACAGACCTGACAGGCAGGCATTTCCCTGTATGGAGGAGTCTCCATAGGGGTTAGAATAAACACACAGATTTAATCTCCGGCTGCCAGCCCCTGACAAGAAAAATCACAGAGCTCAATCCTTTTCTTATTCCCGTGCAGATGCATTGCTGGCTTGGCTCCTTTCACAGCTGAACCTTGAGACTCCAGCCATCATTACATGTTGCATATTCAGTTTTTATTCTTGGCCAGTTTTTCCTTTCAGCTGACAGCTGAAAATTGCTTAGGCGGCCGAAAATTCGGTGCATCCCTAGTGGGTATACAGTCAGGTCCAGAAATATTGGGACATCGACACAATTCTAACATCTTTGGCTCTATACACCACCACAATGGAGTTGGAATGAAACAAACACAATGTGCTTAAACTGCAGACTGTCGGCTTCAATTTGAGGATATGTACATCCACTCAGGTGAACGGTGTAGGATTTACAGCAGTTTGCAGATGTGCCTCCCACTTGTTAAGGGACCATAGGTAATGGGACAGAATACTAATCTTAAATCAAACTTTTCCTTCTTAATACTTGGTTGCAAATCCTTTGCAGTCAATCACAGCCTGAAGTCTGGAACGCATAGACCTCACCAGATGCTGGGTTTTCCTCCCTGGTGATGCTCTGCCAGGCCTCTACTGCAACGGTCTTCAGTTCCTGCTTGTTCTTGGGGCATTTTCCCTTCAGGTTTGTCTTCAGCAAGTGAAATGCATGCTCAATGGGATTCAGGTCAGGTGATTGACTTGGCCATTGCATAACATTCCACTTCTGTCCCTTCAAAAACTCTTTGGTTCCTTTTGCAGTATGCTTTGGGTCATTGTCC
This sequence comes from Leptobrachium leishanense, assembly GCA_009667805.1. Lineage (NCBI taxonomy): Eukaryota > Metazoa > Chordata > Amphibia > Anura > Megophryidae > Leptobrachium > Leptobrachium leishanense. The sequence goes on along the minus strand of CM019064.1, from coordinate 216,493,309 downwards.
ATCTGCACTGTGAAGCGCCGTCCAATGAGTTCTGCAGCATTTGGCTGAATGTGAGCAGATAATATTGCCCGAAACACTTCAGAATTCATCCTGCTGCTTTTGTCAGCAGTCACATCATCAATAAATACAAGAGAACCAGTTCCATTGGCAGCCATACATGCCCACGCCATGACACTACCACCACCATGCTTCACTGATGAGGTGGTATGCTTAGGATCATGAGCAGTTCCTTTCCTTCTCCATACTCTTCCCATCACTCTGGTACAAGGTGATCTTGGTCTCATCTGTCCATAGGATCTTGTTCCAGAACTGTGAAGGCTTTGTTAGGTGTTGTTTGGCAAACTCTAATCTGGCCTTCCTGTTTTTGAGGCTCATCAATGGTTTACATCTTGTGGTGAACCCTCTGTATTCACTCCGGTGTAGTCTTCTCTTGATTGTTGACTTTGACACACATACACCTACCTCCTGGAGAGTGTTCTTGATCTGGCCAACTGTTGTGAAGGGTGTATTCTTCACCAGGGAAATAATTCTTCGGTCATCCACCACAGTTGTTTGCCGTGGTCGCCCGGGTCTTTTGGTGTTGCTGAGCTCACCGGTGTGTTCCTACTTTTTGAGAATGTTCCAAACAGTTGTTTTGGCCACGCCTAATGTTCTTGCTATCTCTCTGATGGGTTTGTTTTGTTTCTTCAGCCTAATGATGGCTTGCTTCACTGATGGTGACAGCACTTTGGATCTCATCTTGAGAGTTGACAGCAACAGATTCCAAATGCAATGAACTCTGGGCCTTTTATCTGCACATTGTAATTGGGGTAATGAGGGAATATCACACACCTGGCCATGGAACTGCTGAGAAGCCCATTGTCCCATTACCTTTGGTCCCTTAACAAGTGGGGGCACATCTGCAAACTGCTGTAAGTCCTACACCGTTCACCTGAGTTGGATGTACATACCCTCAAATTAAAGCTGACAGTCTGCAGTTAAGCACATTGTGTTTGTTTCATTCCAACTCCATTGTGGTGGTGTATAGAGCCAAAGATGTTAGAATTGTGTCGATGTCCAAATATTTCTGGACCTGACTGTACATCTATCGTAGGTCTGGTGTGGGTATACATGTAGCCAAAAAGCACAGCAATCATGATGTTGTTAAAAGAGGAATTGAAAATATAGCTATATATCCTTTGTACCTCCCAGTCAGCGTCTCTTCCTAATGGCGCCGGAATATGGATAAATAAAAGTAAGGGCACAGGGAGTGCAACCTAGAAAACACAATAAAGAAACACCGCACAGTGCTGCGAATTAGTTAATCACACATATTAGGCCCCAGAGAATCACACTCACAACATTAAAAGTATAAATAGGCACATCATTTATAGTGTTACCATTCCAACCGATTGTTCGCCTCAATCAGGATCACTCCACCGCCACAGTACAAGCCAAGAGACACTACTAAGGTAAAAAGATTGTTATTGGTAACGACAGCGAAATTTAAATACTCCAATGCGTTTCGTCCTACAGCACAGTGGACTTCATACATTCTTTCTCCAACGCTTTTATGGACCCCAGCCATTGCACTCACGTTATCGTCAGGCGCGATGACGTCAGTTTCAGCCCCCACCCGCACAGCCGAGAGATTGCCTGAAAGGGGGGGTCCTTTTTTAAAAAAATAAAAATTTGTCTGGGTCGTATAGTGAAAAAAAACTTCAAATCATGTTTAAACATGATGCGCACAAAACAGTCAAAATGAGCTCCGCACACAGGTGAAATGGCTCAGCAGTGAAGAGGTTTAAAGCAAAAAAAAACATGTAAACATTGTGTATTTCTGCCGGCGTGGGTCCCTCTATCCTTGCGAGAGGCTACAGTTCCACAAGCTGTGGGGAATGCGTTGATGGAGGATGAGGTGGCGACGCCCGAACAGTCTGCCACGCATCCTCCTGTGAGACATGTGATGGTGAAGCGGCTGACAGATGGGAAGCTCTCCGCTGGTGAGCTGTGATGCCATTCCTGGCACCCTGGCATGGATCCAGTCGTGGATGGTGCGTCCAGAGGCCAGCCCGTCCAATGGGCTCTCCATGGGAGGGTTTTTGCTGGACACTGGCTGAGTTGGCTTACTCAGCTGAACTTTTTTTGTCCCAGGCCTGTTACATTTTCTGAGATGAGCCCCTACGTTGTACTGTTTGTCCCTCACCCGAAAACCTACACGCCGAGACTTTTTCTTTAGGTTTTAGAGACATTTTGTGGTTTGTTTTTTTTATGTCCTTGGCTGGTTTTCTCCCCCTCTCCCACCACATGCAGAGCATGTCTATTTTTGATGTAAGCCCCCATCTGGGGATGTCCCCTCCCCCCTTCCCACTGAGTTTTTTTAGATTTCTGAGACTTTTTATTTTGTCTACCCAAGTTTTTCCTGCTGGGGACTGTGTGTTACTATGTTGGCTGAGATTTTTCTTCTTTGGATGACTTACGTTCTTATTGTTTATACCCCTCGTATGTATTCGCAGATATCTTTTGTGTTTCTCCCCCTACGGTGTTTACCTGATGACTTGCTTTGGCCCTGCGAGGACACATTTATTTCTGTTGGCTGTGATTATTCATACAAACTGCAAAAATAAAGAATTATAAAACACCATTGGGTATTTCTAAACTCAGGACAAGTCTTTTATGGCGGTTGTAGATTTTGGGGGTCAAAGTTCGAAAAAGTGTGTTTTTGGTTTTTTTTTCTCAGATTTAATTTTTTTTTTTTATTTTTTTTTATAGTACATTATAAGATATGATGAAAATAATGGTCTCTTTAGAAAGTCCATTTAATGTCGAGGAAAAACGCTATATAATATGTGTGGGTTTCATAAACTCGTAAGAGGAAAATTAGAGTTAATCACAAACAGCGCAGAAATGTAAAAACAGCAGTGGGTATTTTCGGGCAGACGATGGTAAATCTGCCTGGTCACTATGGGGTTAAACTCCCTGTCTTATCTCAGCCTGGAGAACAATAACCTGTCACCTTTTCTAAACATTCCCATCTGCACCCAATTGACTGTTACTTTACTGTTATTTAATCTACAGTATTTAACACTGTTACATTATGGGAAAATCCTCAAAATGGAAACAGGAGATTAAACACACCCCCCCCCCATTTTATTTTTCCTTTCTACATGCAATTCAAAGAAAAAAAATGCAGCATGTATTTTATAATGTGTTTTTTATTTTTAATGCACAAGTAATCCAGGTACATTTTATGTTGGTGGTATTGTCCCTTTAAATTGTCGCTGAACGTAGTCCTCATTTGCATATCTTTATTATAGTTGTGCAGTTTATGCTATGTTTTTCCTTAAATTTTTATTTTTCTATTGCAGGGAGGATGGGGGCTGGTGGAGGAGCTGGTTACAGCAAAGCTACTCGAGTGTACGAGATAAGGTAAGCAACCCTTTTTCAAGATTTGCGGGAATACAAAGGCTGGCGTCAAGCGAGTGTGCTATGTGCGCCCATACTGACGTGCTTATCAGCGTCCACCGCAGCGTTGTGACGCTGCATCGGGGATGGTCACACGCTTGTGCACGCACACGAAATGCGTGCGCAACAAGCTTCCGTTAACCAAGCCTCTCCGGCAAAGTGCTAGGGTGCACGTTGACAGAGCTGCAAAGCACGATTCTCCATAGGAGGATTTCGCTTTGCAGCGCTGAGCGCACTGAGTGCGGTCAGCGAAGTGGCCAGACAGGCGTCGAGTGGAAGGCGTGTCCACTCTCATGAATGTTCCTTCCGCTCTCCAAAGACGCTCGTCTAGTTCGTCTAAGTCTGTTGCTTAGCCTGATTAGAAGAGAGGCGTGTATAATAGAAAACCTAAGCGTGTAGATTGTATTTGTGACAAATATGACTTGGTTTTATGTGGTGTGGTGTGTTGTTTTATGCATTCTTAAGAAACAATCGGACGTTGGATTGAAGTTGCTAGTTTTGGCAAAATATCTAGTACTCCGTGTAGGGATGCACTGATAAGTTACTCGTATCGGTGCCGATTATCGGCATTTGAAAGAGTAATTGTACTCGTTCAAATGCCCCCCCCCCCATACTTCTACAGATATTGGAAGCCAGTACTGGGCTGGCATGCCGGGTGATATCAGTGTTTGCAGATGACACAAAGCTAGGAAAAGTAATACAATGTGAGCAGGATGTTACTTCGCTGCAGAGGGATTTAGATAAATTGGGGGACTGGGCACTTAATCTAGATAAATGTAAAGTTATGCACTTTGGAGTGAAGAACACACAAGCAATTTATACCCTAAATGGTACGGAGTTAGGGAAATCCAAGCAGGAGAAGGATTTGGGAATAATCATAGACTTCAAACTAAGTAACAATGTGCAATGTCAAACAGCAGCCGCCAAGGCCAGCAAAGTACTGGCATGCATTAAAAGGGGAGTTCACTCACGGGATGAAAACATAATTTTGCCTCTGTATAAATCAATGGTCAGGCCGCACCTTGAATATGCCGTGCAATTTTGGGCACCTGTCTTAAAAAAAGATATTATATCGTTAGAAAAAGTGCAGAGACGGGCAACTAAATTAATAAGGGGGATGGAAGGGTTAAGTTATGAGGAAAGACTAACAAGCTTAAACCTGTTTAGTTTAGAGAAAAGGCGCCTTAGAGGGGATCTGATAACCTTATATAAATATATACGGGGCCATTATCAACCATTGTCTGATAACCTATTCATTAACAGGACTATACATAGGACAAGGGGTCATCCATTTAGACTGGAAGAAAGAAAATTTAGCTTAAAGCATAGGAAGGTTATTTTACGGTGAGAACAATAAAGCTGTGGAATTCTCTGCCTGTTGCGGTGGTTGGGTCAGAGTCTGTACAGACTTTTAAAAAACGACTGGATGACTTCCTGCAGACACAGAATATTAAGGGTTATAATATTTAATATGTGGGTAAAAGCTTCTTGATCCAAGGAGAAATCTGACTGCCATTCTGGGGTCAAGAAGGAATTTTTTCCCAGTATGTTGCATATTGGCGAGCGCTTCAGACTGGGTTTTTTGCCTTCTTTTGGATCAACAGCAGTAGGTTATGTGGGAGAGGCTGAACCCGATGGACGCATGTCTTTTTTCAGCCTATATAACTATGTAACTATGTAACTATGTAATATCCGAGGGGCTGGGGTGACTGACAGCATGCACTAACAGCATTCTGCCAGGCCCCTCATGCTGGCCGCATTCCAGTGAGTAGCCACCCGGATGCGAAGAGAGCACAGCACCAGCAGAGCTGTATTACAACCTTAACACGCTGGCCACCCTCTGGAACGCTGCCAGGTGGAGGGGCCTGGCAGAATGCTGTTAGTGCATTCTGAAAGTTGCCCCACCCCCTCGGATTGTGTGTGTGTGTGTGTGTGTGTGTGTGTGTGGACTTGTGCAGTGGGTAAATGGGGTGTCTGGCCATACATTTCAATATTAACATTGATTGGACATGCTTTTAGCAAAATCCTAAATTATTTATTGGAAAGTGGTCGCATGGCATTAAATAAAATATCAATGAGTACCTGTATCGGTACACTCGTACTCTGTTTTAAAAAAATGGTATCCGTGCATCCCTAATCTAGTGTCAACAATTTTTACAAATATTAGTGTGCATTGTAGTAAAATCAGGCCTTTACAGGTTCACTGTTTAATATTGTGAGGGAATAGCGTAAATTTAAACTTTTGCCAACTATTTGTTGTTTTTCTATTTTCTTAGTCCGCAGAGGCACTGGAGTTTATAAAGAGAGACCTCACAGAGTTCAGCCGTGTTGTACAACATGATACAGCCTGTACTATTGCAGCCACTGCTACTGTTGTCAAAGAAAAACTGGCTGTAAGTATTTTTAGGTTCCGTGAACTGGATAAAGTATAAGTATTGTCCTATTCCATCTCATGCCTTTTATGTACACTGTAGAATAACTAGAAAGCCAATCACATAAGAGCATATTATTTTCATCTATTATTTTCCTCACTCTACAGCAAGTGAAGGGAATCCAACAATGTACTGGTTAATGTGAACACACACCAACCGTGACCACTCACTGACTGTAAAAGTGTATAAAATATATATTTAAAATACACACTTTTTCTTTGTACGTATCTGTCACTCTTAAAAGCACCTTCCCCTCAGGTGCAAATCGACAACCGCAAGAGTATATATAATAAGAGCTGTATATGAAGGCCGCTCACTCCCAGGACCCTCAGGCTGGATCTCCTCTCTGGATTCACCTGGCAGATCTGTGGCCTCATAGGGTTCAGGACACAAAGGACAAATACATCCTTGTATTGAAGTGGGATTATATGTAACTCCTGCACTCTCCTTTATCCCATGTAGCTTTGTCCTTTGTGTCTGGAGTCCTGTGAGACTGCAGATCCGCCTGGTGAATCCAGAGAGGAGATCCAGCCTGAGGGTCCTGGGAGTGAGCGGCCTTCATATAAATCTCCTTTTTTTTTATTATATATACTCTTAATGGAATGGTTAATGTAATGGGTTGCTAAGCTGTGGCCACATTGTTCTATTGATCCCTTTTTCCTCTTTTTAAAAAGTGGTTTATTGTGCTATTTGTTAATGATCTCTTCTCCGATAGTGGTACTCCGATTTATGTGCCATCCTCTTCTTCCAATGACATGCAAAGGCTTACTTCTTTAGAGACAATCAAGTCTGTTTTCTCTTATCTTGGCATTTGCGAGGTTCACAGATGTTGAGAATTTTTCTGCATTTACTAATACGTTAAGGACCAAGTAATGCATGTATCTCCAGTAGTAACTCCATAGACATTCAGATAATAGTGGGCAATAGCTGTTGTTTTTGCTTGCTGACAGGTGGAGGGAACATCTGGGACCTCAGAAAAGGTGAAGAAAGGTCTGTCTGACTTTCTTGGTGTTATCTCTGATACATTTGCTCCATCTCCTGACAAAACTATTGACTGCGATGTCATCACATTGATGGCCACTCCTTCTGGGACTACAGAACCCTATGACAGTACCAAGGTAGTAATACATCTGTTTCCTTCATATTCTTTTGTCGGTTTTTATTTTGTATCTTAAAATTCACGGAGAACACTTTCTACGATTATTTTTTTATTTTTTATTTTTTTCCCCTTTCTTTCTAGGCACGCCTGTACAGTTTACAGTCTGATCCAGCCACATACTGCAATGAACCTGATGGTAATGTATAGCAATAATGTATAATTTACGGTGATTGGGTTAAAATACTAAACACATTTTTAGAAGAGAGCGACACACTCCAGAGCGCAAACCTGTACCTAATGAAAGAGTGGGAGGAGAGGTCTTTTCTCTCTAGGTGGCGTAATGCTCAAAGGTTGAGTCTATGTGTACATATATTCACACAAAATTGCATAAGCAAAGATGTAAGCATATCAAATATCCCACATATTGGAGGCCATAGGGGCATGTGAGGAGGTAAATTACATTCCTAGTGAAACAGTTCATCAAATCTGTTACTTTTATTTTTCCTCTTTCTGTGGGTATCTCTGTAACAATTCTTTTCTTGCTCTTAGTGTTCCTGCAATTTAAACAATTTTTTTTATATAAAAGCATCTATAGACTGTGAGCCATTCGGCCTCTATATATTAAAGGATTGTACCCTTAAGTGCTTATAAACTGAGCACTGTATTAGTTTACATAAAGAAAAATCATTGTACCCATAAGAGTCTATTAACTGAGTAATGCATTTGCATATATCTAACACAAATATAACATTTAAATCACCTGTGTGTATTTAACAGAATCGATCAATGTTTATTGTACTGGAACCCCCTGAGTATCTATAATAGAATTGACTAAGGGATATTACACTGAAACCCTCTGTGTGTATTCTAAAATGTAATGATTACTGCACCAATGTAAATGCGTTGCAAAATCGCTATTACAAGGAGGATATAAAGTCCTCAGGACATTAGTCAGCCACTTTTAGTGTTCCCCACCAACATGGCCGCCGGAATTGCCATATTAGGATTGCTGTACAAACATGGCCGCCGAAATTGAAACTGGAATCGCTGAAACAGGAAGTACCCCACCTAAGATGGCCGCCAATCAGGCGGCTGAAAAACATCACCACTCCCCCAAGATGGCGGCGCCCACATTTTCTTGGCAGTTTTCAGTGCCAAAACAGAAAGTAAAACCCTTTTATAAGACCTGTCTGTCACGACCCAACTAAGCGCTGCTGCGCAAAGACGCCGGGTTAAGCCGCGCACTATCTTAGACCCAGATAATTACGCGCACTTCTCTACCCGTCCCGGCCACACTACCTCTCACAGCAGTCACGTAGGGCGCGATATACTGATCCCAAGATTGCAACGCAGCACAAGTCTTCTCCTGACGCGCGTACTCACTACGTCTCTCACAATCCTGGAACTCACTTTCTTATTCTATTAGTAACGCTGCCACCAGTCCTCACGGACACTACGAGCGTCGCAACAGGAGACGCAGGGCTTAGCCGCCGCACTATCCTAGACTCGACAGTGACTACAGATCCCACAATTCCCTGCCGTTTCCTGACGACCGCAACACGCAATTTCTTATATATAACCGAGCTTAAGGCAAATAGCAATACTCCCAATCTCTTAGTTAGCGTGGATTTCATCAGCCAGAGTCAAAACGTAAATATTTTTTGGTTTATTTAGGATAGAAAAATCAGTGCTTAGTTACATAAAAAATCCTAACTAGAATAAATCAATTACTTATACAATACACAGCAAAATATAAAGAAAAAGGTGTTAATCACAGAGCCTTACTTACGACGGAATACCCAGTAACTGGCATCGGTGCCTCCTGGGATCTGGAGGTAGAGCATGGACAAATCAGTCCTCTTTAGAAGGAATCCCAAGTGATCAGCCAAAGCACATGGCCAGTGTTCCGAATTTATAAACTTCCTGATCTTTCCAGCCCCCCACCCCCCAATGGCCCAGTGTCCTGGACTTCATTTCCCATACTGCAATTCTCGCTCGTGCTCAGTACGCTTGGCAATTAATCTTTAATTGCCTAAAGGCGTCCCTCTTCCCTCCAGACCCCCCTTAGAGATCAAGGATGTGCTTCCTGTTTTTGAAGATATGGTCCAACTCTCTTGGGGCCGACCTGGCTACCAAAGTGTGACTCTATGTTAGTGCACAAAGAAATTCCCTTTTTACAGCTACGTGTTATATCCTCCCCCCAAGGGAGAAAGCTAAACCTTCTGATTGCATTTCAGCTGTGAACACGGGGATAAATTTACCAAATGGTCAGACACAAATATGAATATAACTCTATATGGAGGAGAGGAGATATGTATAAACCGGCAGATAGACACATATATACAGGCAGACCCTTATATAGATAGAAATACAGGTCTAATCTGCCACACTGTCCATGTACACCAACTCATCCATGACTGATGAAGCCGCCACCTGAGCGGTGAAACGCGTTTTAAAGGACACCATTTATTTTAATTTGTTTTATATCTACACCAAGCCCATTTTATTGTTTTTTCATACTTATGTGAATAAAATCCACTTCTTTATTGGCCATCCCTGCTTCCGGTATTGCTTTCAACCAAGGCACCATACAAATAATCCTAGCACCCCCAGAAGGGAAGTCTTGGATCTGCTGGGCCCTGGGACCGATCACCACAGGAACAGAGGAGTAAGCACCAAAAGTAGAGTTGTTTCACAGACCAGCCGCTTGCAGAACGAGGAATAAACCTGCGTAAGTGTGCATCCATCATTCAGACCATTAATATAGAGTGCTTGGCACAATTCTAATCACACTCTCCTGTTCTCTCGGCGGTACAAGAGAGACAGAGAAGTGCCGCAGATCAGAAAGAACTTTTATTTATTACACATTTCTTCAATTGAAAGACTTTTTGAAATACGGACACTAGGTGGCGATATACCACCAATACTGCATTACAAAGGATCTTTTATATCAATTAGACCATATATGCAATGCTGTTTTTTATATTTTATATGATATGTATGCTTACATCATAGCTTATGCAATTTTGTGTGAATATATGTACACGGCCGGCGCTGCCGCTAGGCCAACTAGGCGGGCGCCTAGAGCGCAGCACCCGCCTAGGGCGCAGCGGCAGCCGGCACGACCAATTGAAAAAAAAAATTGAAAATAAAAATGCCCGCGGGGCACCCTGGGGCGGCCGCGTTCTGCAGCCAGCCCCAATACGAGCCGGCGTCACTGCTGGCGTCAAGGAGACGGAGGCGTGGACTTGTTGCTTCCTGGACCAAGTCCACGCCTCCATCTCCTTGACGCCAGCGGCGACGCCAGCACGCATGAGACTGGCTACAGGAAGACAGCGCTGGAGGCAAATACCAATGTGTGAGCTGCTGGGTAAGTATCCTTGTGTGAGCCTGGGGGGGCAGATACCCATGTGTGAGCCTGGGGGGGCAGATACCCATGTGTGAGCCTGGGGGGCAGATACCCATGTGTGAGCCTGGGGGGGGCAGATACCCATGTGTGAGCCTGGGGGGGCAGATACCCATGTGTGAGCCTGGGGGGGGCAGATACCCATGTGTGAGCCTGGAGGGGGGCAGATACCCATGTGTGAGCCTGGGGGGCAGATATCCATGTGTGAGCCTGGGGGGCAGATACCCATGTGTGAGCCTTGGGGGGCAGATACCCATGTGTGAGCCTGGGGGGGCAGATACCCATGTGTGAGCCTGGGGGGCAGATACCCATGTGTGAGCCTGGGGGGGGGCACGTACCCATGTGTGAGCCCGGGGGCACGTACCCATGTGTGAGCCCGGGGGCAAGTACCCATGTGTGAGCCTGGGCAATATCTCCATGCCATGTGTGAGCTGGAGGCAATATATTCACCATGTGAGCTTTTTTTTGGGGGGGGGGTGCAGGTAGCTGGTCTTGCCTAGGGCGCAAAATAGTCTAGCACCGGCCCTGTATATGTACACATAGACTCAACCTTTGAGCATTACGCCACCTAGAGAGTAAAGACCTCGCCTCCCACTCTTTCATTAGGTACAGGTTTGCGCTCTGGATTGTGTCTCTCTCTTCTAAAAATTATTAGAGTGTTTTGGGGTTTTGACACTGTCAACCCACTCATCACAGAGCTGCACCCAAAAGGTACCCTCACCTAGCGCTCTATATATAGGTATTGTGAAACCTTTTCTTTAAAATACACCAGTTAAATAGTATACTGTATAGTATTTCTGGCTCTATTTATAATTTGTATAGTGTGTCTTGTGTTTTGCATATTAATAGAGTCTATCTAATTAGAAAATTATAATCCTGTTCCAGACTGGTTATACCTGGTGCCACGTTTATTATGCAAGGCCTAGGAACAACTGATATTCATGGACACCGTACATCGTACAATTAAATTTAAGGAACTCTGTAACTATTGCACTTTTCATAAAGCTAGAGCATTTGTGAACAGTATATTCATTGAATGTTAATACAAAAATATACAGTCAACACATGAAATCTATGCTCATAACTAACTGCTTTGAATTCTGCTTGCCAGAGAGACACGGGTTTCAGATCAACCCTCTGAACAAAGTACATGCAAGATATCAGCAACATAAAATAAATAAAAAATTTCAGTTTATGGTGGTAGTGTCTGTTTATTTTGTTTTAATGGTGCGAGTGTGTCACTCGCACCATTAAAACAAAATAAACAGACACTACCACCATAAACTGAAATTTTTTATTTTATGTTGCTGATATCTTGCATGTACTTTGTTCTTCTCTCTTATGTTTAGTTAAGAAACTATTTTACTCTAAATGTGTCACTGGATGCATCCATAGTGTGATCTTTTGTTTTGTAAACACCCCCCCCCCCCCCGTATATTTACAGTGCTTGCTGGTGACTTTGTCATCTGGTTACATTGGGCTCTGTTGGTCTATCAAAATTGTCCCGCCCCTTTCTGCCTCAATCGATTTTTCCCATGTCCATGCCTGGCAGCCTGAATAGGATGGCTGAGTGTACCTCCTATGTCCTGCCCTCCCAGCCTGAATGTATCACTCACGTCCTGCCAGCTTCCTGCAAAGCACAGCATAGGCTGCAGAAAACTTCTCGCTTACAGTCCAAACAAGACATCCCTACATATTCATCATGTATGCCTGTGAGTGATAAGAACAGCAGTGTATCTGATGCTTGCAGGCTGCTGTAAGGGCTATATCCGACACAATGCAGCTCCTATCACACACAGGCATCCATAATGTAAATGCAGAGATAGAAAGATGTCGGCAGATAAGAACCTTTCGGCCCATCTAGTCTGCCCAATTACATGGATACTTTACTTGGATTTATCTTTTGTTTAGGATAGCCTTATGCCTATCCCATGCTTGCTTAAATTCAATTACTGTTTTGGCCTCTACCACTTCAACTGGAAGACTGTTCCATGTATCCACCACCCTCTCAGTAAAATAATGCTTCCTGATGTTACTTTTAAACCTTTGCCCCTCTAATCTAAGACTATGTCCTCTTGTTTTGCTACTTTGTTTCCTTTTAAATATACTCCCTTCCTCTACCTTGTGGATTCCCTTTACGTATTTAAATGTTTCTATCATATCTCCTCTGTCTCGTCTTTTTTCCAAGCTGTACATGTTAAGATCATTAAGCCTTTCCTGGTAACTTTTCTCCTTCAAACCGTACACCATTTTAGTAGCCCTTCTCTGAACTCTCTCTAAGATGTCTATATCCTTCTGGAGATACGGTCTCCAGTACTGCACACAGTACTCCAAGTGAGGTCTCACCAGTGCTCTGTATAGTGGCATGAGCACTTCCCTTTTCCTACTGCTAATACCTCTCCCTACACAACCAAGCATTCTGCTTAATATTATAATGTATATGCAAGCTGTACTTTTGCTGTTGTTAAACATGTAAAGGGGAAAAAAAACAGTCTGCGGAGCTGCCTAGTCATGCCCTCTAGTGACAAACAGCAGCCAGTAAGAGAGCCGGGTGTATCTCGGCACATCATGATGTAGGCTTTGCACACAGCAGTAAAGTGAGATTTAACAGACGATTTTGGTAAATGTTGAATCATGGAAAAATATCCACAAAATGGGAGCAAGAGAGGAAATCCCTTCTTTATTATTCCTTTTACATGCAATTCCTTCAAACAAAGAAAAAAAAAAAACAGCCGCAAGTGTTTCATAAGGTGGTTTTGTTTGTAATGCAAAATAATCTAGTTACCAACATTTTTGGTTGTAGTGTTCCTTTAAGTAGCTGGTGGGGAAGGACCATTACTGTCTTTTGGCACATTAGTCACGAGAGAATAGGCACATATGCTAAACTAAGATGTACAGATGATGGGAATAAACTGTTTCTTACAATCCATTCTTTGTTTGCGTTAGGTCCTCCTGAACAGTTTGACTCTTGGCTCACCAACTGGAACCCAGAGGAAAGAAAACAAGAAATTTCAGAGCTACTTGTGACCAGCCCATCCATCCGTGCACTCTATACCAAAATGGTAATGGGCACTAAAGTTTCATTTATCCGTTTTTTGTTGTTGTTTTTTGCTCTCTTAAACATCAGACTGTCTTTTGGGGCTCGCCACTGTCATTTCAAACTCTGCAGAGGACAGACCTTATTTTTCTCTCTTCATTATATACTCCGTTATTTTAATTCTGCCAAATCTCTGGTGAAATGAAGGGAACTTAACACCATGCGTTTTGCGTCATCAAGTTAAAACCGTTCCACGTCTATTTTCTTTCTTTCTTTCTTTCTTTCTTTCCTTCTTTCCTTCCCTTCCTCTTGTCCATAATGAGCAAATGTCATAAATGACCTTGTTTGACAAAACATTTTCTTTGTTTTCTAACCTGTGGCTGTCTTCCTAAGGTGCCAGCTGCTGTATCTCACTCGGAGTTCTGGCAGAGATATTTTTATAAAGTGCATCAGTTAGAGCAGGTATGTGGATAAATGATTTCTCTTATCTTTGCAATTGAATAAAATCGTTAGTAAATCTCTTACCATTTGTGTAAAAGAAAAATTCTTTGTATACAATATGGTAGCTGTATATCTAAAAACTGAACTACAAAGGACATTTGGAATGTATAGTTGTTTTAAAAGCTTATTTTTTTTTTTTAAAATCACAAAAAGATAATTGAAGCAATTATGTTGCTAGGATAGTATTTTGATGTTTGGACAGGGGTGAATAGCGGAGTGGGATCAGAGGGGACAATATGAAGGATGTAGAAATGGTCTTGGTTAGGAACCTATAGGAAATTCTCCATTGTAGTATTGGTTAGTACAACCTCCAGCTGTTCAGCACACGCCTACAGGTATCATATTTCTGTTACAGTGAAGAGGGGGGGGGGTGAATTATTTGATTTCCCCCTGCTGATTTTGTACATTTGCCGACTGACAAAGAACTGATCAGTCTATAATTTTAATGGTAGGTTTATTTTAACAGCGAGAGACAGAATAACAACAAAAAGATCCAGGAAAACGCATTTCAAAAATGATATAAACTGATTTGCATTTTAACGAGTGAACTAAGTATTTGACCCCTTCGCAAAACATGATTTAGTACTTGGTGGCAAAACCCTTGATGGCAGAGGTCAGCCGTTTCTTGTAGTTGACTAACGGGTTTGCACACCTCTCAGGAGGGATTTTGTCCCACTCCTCTTTGCAGATCCTCTCCAAGTCATTAATGTTTCGAGGTTGACGTTTGGCAACTCAAACTTTCAGCTCCCTCCACAGATTTTCTGTGGGATTAAGGTTTGGAGACTGGCTAGGCAACTCCAGAACCTTAATGTGCTTCTTCTTGAGCCACTCCTTTGTTGCCTTAGCCGTGTGTTTTGGGTCATTGTCATGCTGGAATATCCATCCACGGCTCATTTTAAAATCCCCTGGCTGAGGGAAGGAGGTTCTCACCCAAGATTTGATGGTAAATGGCCTCGTCCATCGTCCCTTTTGATGCAGTGAACTTGTCCTGTCCCCTCAGCAGCATAACACCCCCAAAGCATAATTTTTCCACCTCCATGTTTGATGTTGGGGATGGTGTTCTTGGCATCATAGGCAGCATTCCACCACCTCCATACACTGAGTTGGTTTGTTGTTGCCAAAGAGCTTGATTTTGGTCTCCTCTGCTCATTACACTTTCTCCCAGTTCTCCTCTGAATCGTACAGATGTTCATTGGCAAACTTCAGACGGTCCTGTACATGTGCTTTCTTGAGCAGGAGGACCTTGCGAGCGCTGCAGGATTTGAGTCTTTCATGGCGTAGTGTGTTACCAATTGTTTTCTTGGTGATTATGGTCCCAGCTGCCTTGATATCATTGACAAGATCCTCCCATGTAGTTTTGGGCTGATTCCTCACCGTTTTCATGATCATTGAAACTCCATGAGGTGAGATCTTGCATGGAGCCCCAGACCAAGGGAGATAGACAGTTATTGTGTTTCTTCCATTTGCGAATAATCTCACCAACTGTTGTCACCTTCTCACCAAGCTCCTTGGTGATGGTCTTGTAGCCCATTCCAGCCTTTTGTAGGTCTACAATTTTTTTTCCTGACCTCTTCGGTCTTATCCATGGTGGAGAGTTTGGAGTCTGATTGCTTCGGTGGACAAGTGTCTTTTATACAGGTAACAAAGTGAGATTATTAGCACTCCCTTTAAGAGACTGCTCCTAATCTCAGGTCGACACCTGGGAGCCAGAACTCTTTCTGATTTGATATGGGGTCAAATACTTATTTCACTCATTAACTCGTTCCTGACCGCTGACGTACCATGTACGTCACGCCCACGGGTCTTCCTTAGACCTGAGGACGTACATGGTACATCAGCGGGCTCCTAACCTCCGCTAGCTCCCGGGGTGTTCTGGCAGGCTGGAAGCCTGCTGCGCTGTTTCCGGGGGGCCAGCAGGCACGATGCTACGTGATAACATCATCGGCAGGCGCGTGCCTGCAGTAAAGTCCAGGAGGCGGAGGCTCTTCTATCTCCCCAACCATTGGGGCTAGAGACAAAAAATAGGAGAGAGGGGAAAATGAAAATGATGCCAAACATGACCAGGTTTGGTGTTTAAAAATAATAATAAAAAATAAGGTTTATTTTATAAAAAATAAAAAAACAATTGTCGGGGGGGGTGGGTTAATTAAATAGGCTGGCATCTAAAAATTTTGAGCATTAAACGGTCCTAATGAGCTCAGCGCACATAGGTGAACTGGCTCGGCAGTGAAGGGGTTAAAAAGCAAAAACATGTAAAAATTGGGTATTTCTATTCTCGGGACAAAATTTTGAAACCATTTAGCCGGGGTCTTTTTTTGGCGGTTGTAGATTTTGGGGATTACATTAGGAAAAAGTGTGTTTTTACCATTTTTTTCATCATATTTCATATATATATTATAGTAAATTATAGGATATGATGGAAATAATGGTATTTTTAGAAAGTCTATAATATGTGTGGGTTGCATAAACAAGAGGAAACGTTGACCTAAACACGGACAGCGCAGAAACACAAAAACAGCAGTGGGCACTAAAGGACGGATTTTCATTAAAACCGCCCGGCCACTAAGGGGTTAAAATGCAAATCAATTTATAACTTTTTTGAAATGTGTTTTTCTGGATTTTTCTTGTTCTCTTTCTCAGTTAAAATAAACCTACCATTAAAATTATAGACTGATCACTTCTTAGTCAGTGGGCAAACGTACAAAATCAGCAGGGGAAATTATTTTTTCCCTTACTGTAGTTGAGGTTGTAGAGGAGACGCAAATAGGAGGGTAGGGAGAGTCCCAGATAATGGATATACGCTGGCATTATCTGTAATACGTCCTCATTGGAGGAGTCAGAAAATCCCAATTTCAGCATTTCACATTTGTTATAATTTACCTGGAAATCAAAGCTGGCGGTGCAAGCGCCTATCTCCTGAACCAGGCCCAACAAAGATCTGTGAATGTAAGGACATCGTCAGCATAAACTGCTACTTTATAGTGATGAAGACGCAAAAGGAACCTCAGATCAAATCCTTGTCTCAAATCCGTTGTAAGAACTGTTCTAATGCCAGAATGAACAACAATGGGTACAAGGGGCAGCCTTGACCGTACCATTACGGATTGTGAAAGGTGCTGAGGAGGTCATCGAGTAAGGATTCGTTAAGACGCCATGTCCAATGGTGTCGGGGCAGGTCTGGGAGGTGGAGAGTCGGCAGGACCAGAGCGTGGTCAGACCAGGTAATCTGCCCTATGCTCACTCGCTGACGTGATGTAAGTGGTGGTGAGGTATAAGGAATGTGTCGAGTCTGGAATACGTGCGCATGGAATGGGGAAAAAAAATGCATGATCTTGGGTGGTGGGATTAATTGCTCTCCAACCATCCACCAGTTGGTGATCATGAAGTAGGGAGAGAATCCTTTCCTAGTGGAAGGGATGTTTAAGGCACAATGAGGAACACTTTCCTTAGAGGAATCGAGTGGGACATCAAAATCACCTCCACAAATCATGACCCCTTCTGCAAATTTTTGCAAACTGGATAGTGTGTGATTGAAAGCACAACATTGTTTGACACTAGGTAGGTAGATATTGAAAAAAGTATACATGGAGTTTCTAAGAGTACTTTTTACAAATAGATAGCGGCCTCCGGGATCTGATATGTGCTCCACATATGTAAATGGGACCACATGGGAGAACTAGAGGGCAACCCCTCTAGACTCAGATTTAATAGAATTACTATAAAATGTTGCAAATAATAACAGGAAGATGGGGACGGGGATGAACCATCCTTAAAGTGGGTCTCCTGTAGAAATAGGGTTTGTACACCTTGCATATCACATATCAGAAAGCACCATTCTACGCTTCATGGAACTGTTAAATCCACCCACATTCAGGGTTAACCAGCTATATGTGGCCATACTGTATCAGATTTATCTTGAACAAAATGAGGAACAGATAAGCCAGATGCTGCCTGTGGGGGTATAATAAAAACAGGTATATCCATAAGGGTGGGGGGTATCAACCAGGAAGGGGGGAAAGAAAAATACTACATAAAACCAGTAAGTAGTAACACCAAGAGTGACGGTGAAATGTCATTAGAGGGACTTCGCCCGAACTGGGCCATCCAAATACCTGAAAAAGAGGTATTCACCACTGGTAGGGGGTGAGCAGTGAGTGCCAAAAAACTGCAAACCCAGTAAAGGAACAGTACCAAAGCGGAGAAGAAAACAAAAACTCTGCATCAATGGCCATCTGCTGGGCCACATGTATATGTAGAATAATAATAATGAGGAGCGGGAAAATAGCCAAATGCAACAGAAGAATTAAAAGTAAACCGAACTGGGCGACTAAAAATAAATAGAGCCAGAAAGTCCCAAAAAACCAGAGCAGCAAAATGGACGGGGTCAACTAGAAGTGCCATCAAGCAACAATACAAGCAAAGTCTTGAACCTATCCAATCAGGACTCCAGCCTGTAACAAAGGTAGGAATGCCAGGGCGCGAGGCTCAGTCCTTCTCCTTGTCATTCTCTGGTGATGTAGAGCGATGAGCGGTGTAAGATTTCTTACATTGTGCCCGCTTGGGCTCTGTGAGTCACTGAGACCTCAGAGGCTTAGGGGGAGCAGGCTAGTACCAGTCCCACACTGCAATGGGGTGGAGATGAAGCCCCTCCAGCAAGGGTGGCACTTTATCCACTGTGACCCCCTGATCTATACTTCTACTTACTACTTCATAGAATGCAATTAGGTTAGTCTGACAGGATTTGTGTTTCATGAAACCATGCAGATTTTTTGCTAATGACATTATGCCCCCGAATGAATTTCTGAATATTATTCCTTCGTAACCTCTCAAATACTTTCCCAGACACAAATGTCAAGCTCACAGGTCTATAATTCCCAAGCATACGTTTTGACTCTTTTTTTGAATATAGGGACCACATCAGCTTTTCTCCAATCCTCTGATACAATTGTAGCTGGTGTGCAGTAGAGTTGGAAATGCTCTTGCAGGTCATCTTTTGACAGGAGGTTTTGCATGTGTTGTGGGACTTCCTTTGTCTCATCCCTGGTCCAATGGAGGCTTCTGTGTGAGATGGTTACACCTGCACTTAAGAGAGTAAGATTTGTGAGCAAACACTGATCTGTCAGAAACTATAGTTTTTTCCAATTATATAAAATATTTGGGAATATTCCCTTTTATTCCTTACTGTAGTAACCAATTTGACAGGCACGTGTTGCATTCTGCTGGCCAAGTGGAGTTACTACAGTGCGGGGCTCTGTGCGTTATCAACCCAGGACATACTTGAAAACGAGAGAAATCTCAATGTATCCTTCCTGGTAAAATCCTTTATAAATAAATAAATAAATAACCGGTTTCCGTCAGACATTCAGGGTTATTCAGAGAAAAGTGAAACTCTGGAGAACTTTTGGAGAAGTGAAAATTCGAGGTCAAAATAGCCAAACCAGAATAATTCTCCCATTTATCTCGCTTTCCAAATCGGCTATTTGGTCTACAGTTGTGTTCAAAATTATTCAACCCCCAATGCTGTAAAGGATTTTAGGGAATTTAGTGTACATTTGTAATTGTATTCAGAATGAAATCCTACAAGGACTTTTTAAAGAACCATATGCAACTAAAATGACATCAATTGGTTTTGTAATACAGTAGTAAATGTTTATTTTGTGAATTCTTCATTGACACAATTATTCAACCCCTTAAAGACTACCACTCTGAAGAACAGAGGTTCATTCAGGTGTTTCCAATCAGGTATTGAAAACACCTGTGGATGTCACGGAGCAGCAATAAAGCATAATAAGCACCAATTAGGCAGCTTTAAAATGACTGTGATACTCAGCTCCTTCTAGACATTTACTGGTGTGGTTACAAACATGGTGAAGTCAAGAGAATGGTCCAGGAAGACAAGAGAAGAGGTGATTACTCTTCACAGGAAGGGCAATGGCTATAAGAAGATTGCAAAGATGTTAAACATACCAAAAGAGACCATAGGAAGCATCATTCGCAAATTCAAGGCAAAGGGCACTGTTGAAACGCTACCTGGCCGTGGCAGAAAGAAGATGCTGACTTCGACTGCTGTGCGCTACCTGAAGCGTAGAGTGGAGAAAAGTCCCCGTGTGACTGCTGAGGAACTGAGAAAAGATGTCAGATGTGGGTACTGAAGTTTCAGCTCAGACAATACGGCGCACACTGCGTAATGAAGGCCTCCATGCCAGAACTCCTAGGCGCACCCCCTTGCTGTCTCCAAAGAATAAGAAGAGTCGACTGCAGTATGCCAAAAGTCATGTGGACAAACCACAGAAGTTTTGGGATAGTGTTCTGTGGACTGATGAAACAAAATTAGAACTGTTTGGGCCCATGGATCAACGCTATGTTTGGAGGAGGAAAAACAAGGCCTATGAAGAAAAGAACACCTTGCCTACTGTGAAGCATGGCGGGGGGGGGGTCAATCATGCTTTGGGGCTGTTTTGCTTCTGCAGGTACAGGGAAGCTTCAGCGTGTGCAAGGTACCATGAATTCTCTTCAGTACCAGGAGATATTGGATGACAATGTGATGCAGTCCGTCACAAACCTGAGGCTTGGGAGACGTTGGACCTTTCAACAGGACAATGATCCCAAGCACACCTCCAAGTCCACTAGAGCATGGTTGCAGATTAAAGGCTTAGATCTTAGAAGCACAGCTACCGCATTCCTCAAACCCCACCCCAGGTAAATGAGCTCTGCTGGAGCTTCAAGCAAACCACCAAAACCAAGCTCTGGCTGAGGTTTGACTGCAGATTTTTATCTGCTACACACACCATGGGCCTGCCTTAACCCCTTAATGACAGAAAATGCACCCAACATTTGCCTTTTGTGCTAAATACAAATAAATGTGAAACAGTAAACAGGATTTCTTTCATTCACACACTGAAGTTTTGTATACTGTTATCTAAAACAGGCGGTATCAGCAATTTTTATCAAATAATAAAATCACTTTTACATTTTTTTTATACTGAATAATATTTTATGGGTAATCATGCACTTTAGGGGTCCAAATTAACAGCATTACAAAAATTACAGGGAAGCTTCAGCGTGTGCAAGGTACCATGAATTCTCTTCAGTACCAGGAGATATTGGATGACAATGTGATGCAGTCCGTCACAAACCTGAGACTTGGGAGACGTTGTACCTTTTCAACAGGACAATGATCCCAAGCATACCTCCCAGTCCACTAGAGCATGGTTGCAGATTAAAGGCTGGAACATTTTGGAGTGGCCATCGCAGTCACCTGACTTAAATCCGATTGAGAACCTCTGGTGGGACTTAAAGAAAGCAGTTGCAGTGCGCAAGCCTAAGAATGTGACTGAGCTGGAGGCTTTTGCCCATGATGAATGGGCGAAGATACCCGTAGATCGCTGCAATACACTTGTGTCAAGCTATGCTTCACGTTTAAAAGCTGTTATAACTGTAAAAGGATGTTGTACTAAGTACTAAGATTGAATGTCACTTGGGGGTTGAATAAAACTGATAATGATGTGAGCACAGAAAAGACATTTGTGGTTATTTCATTATAAATGTTATGTTATATTTGTCTGACCTACACGTGCCTCTTTGATTTAATTGTAAGCAAGATGACTGAATGATCAAAATCAATGTCAAACTGGCCAAAACACTCAATTTCAGTGGGGGTTGAATAATTTTGAACACCACTGTAAATTGTTCTCTTCTCCTTCCAATTCTCCTGGTTTTCACCTTTCTCTGAATAACCCTGATTGTCTTGTTATTTTAAAAATGTTACGGGCATATTCTGGAGCCCAAATGTAAGCGAAATTCGTTTGCATCAAATGACATTCATTTGGTTTTGTCCTTCTCAGCTACAGATCGAGATAACTCAATACTGGGCACCTGATGGTGCATTTTGAAGACCTGAGTTATGTCTGTCTTGGGAGTGAATGACTTAAGCAGCCCTCTACAATCAAATTTTAGAAACTTCCATTTTAATTACGTTTTATATTCAAAGAAACATTAGTTTTGGTTATAATATGGTTTGATTTAGGAGTGATGCAAAATAATCAATAAAACTAGTATTCAATAAAATATCAAAGTTTGTAACCTGAAATGGAAATCCATTTCGCTTTCACTCATTTCCAGCTTATTGTTATCTTGCTTATTTAATGATGCTCATTTTGCGGTCTCTAGATGGATGAAAGAATACTTTGACTCGTGAGATTCTTCAGCCAGTGCCTCTGTTTTAAATTATATTTGCCATCATTAAGAAGGAAATAACTTAAGTTTGTGTTTTTTAATAAATAAGACACTTGAGTATCAGGTTACTGCAAAAGTCTCAATAGATTTAACTTTTTTATTTATTTCAGTCATTCTTTGGGTTTGATTGCTTGATGCACTATTTAATGTCTAGCAAATAAAATCTATGTCGTGTGTTGATTTGAGGGTGGGCGAGAGGGAAGGGCGACAAAAGGGAATCATGATTTTAGGATCATTCAATTGTACTGAAATATAGGTAGCCTTTCAAGGCTGGATGTACAGATGAAGAATAGTAATTGTTCATGCTTTTGTTCCTTTTACAGGAAGAGGCACGTAGGATTGCCTTGAAGCAAAGAGCTGACCAAAATGTACATTCAGAGGAGCCGAGGTGGGAAGAAGAGGAGGGTGAGCTAATGGACAAACTAGATACTTTCAAATATGGCTTCTATAGCCCATGAACATGTGTAGTGTTATACAGCATGTCTCACTCATTGTGAGATGCATAATGTATGTGTTTGAGGCAGCTCATCCATAATCAGCTGTCATACATTTATGTTCACACAATTCATAGACTACATTCGAGTATGTTTGGCAAGTGTCTTTAAAACGACAATCTAGGAATTGTGATCAGTGTAAATTAAATGGTCATATTAACCTGACTGCTCCACCCCAGTCCTGTCAAAGATTCCACCATCTGAATGGGGAGGGCAGGTTCACCCCAGCCAGAAAGGTGATGATCAGCGCTCTCGATCTCCCAGGCAAAAGTTGCTCACATTTCAGTGGCTTAGCTGTACACTAGCTCAAGCATCCAGTCTCCCTCCAGTCACATGACAACTTCGGCTTTGATGGAAGTTGAGGCTCTAGGATCTAGAGCAACATTGAGGGAGCCTAATGCTGGAGTGATGTTTTTACTCTAGGGTTAAGACCAGATGTGGCAGGAGTCCCTACAGTATCCATTTAAAACAATATTTTAGATGGTATTTGGCAACTCTGCTTTAACCTCACAATATTTCTTGGTAATGTTTCGGAGTTTTCTCTTTGTGTTTGCTCTATTTCATATTCTTCGTGTGCCTCTCTGTCATGTTGGTTGCTTTTGTTTTCTACAGTGATTTGTAAAACAGATTTATTACTTGGATTAGTCAAGTTACACTTATATTCACCAAAATCTTCAAGCAATATTTCACACCTTGCTGTTTGCTTCTGTGATCTGAGGAGTGTTGTTTTCTTTCCTTTACAGAGGAATTTGTAGGAACAAGTACATATCGTGCTTGCATCTCACAAGAGAACATTAGTATACCAATATCTGTCATCCCTGCCGTAAATGCCGAAACCAGTTCTGAAGAGCTAAGCAAGCAGAGCAGTATGCCTGTCTGTGCCACTAGTCCCTCTGAGAGCAGTGAAAGCATCTCCCCGATTACTCAGATTGCCAACCCAGACTACCAGGACCCTGCAACCACAGAAAAATCCAAGGATATTCCTCCCACAGAGATCGTACTGGAAGCCAATTATAATGACAGTGCTATAAATACTGTAGTTGAGCAGCCAGGGACCAAAACAAATGCACAACCAGGTATTCGAAAAGATGAGCCTCCGTCTGATCTGCGTGTTTTTGAATTGAACAGTGACAGTGGGAAATCCACACCATCAAATAATGGCCAGAAAGGTGAGATTCATTGTAGTATTTTGAGTAGGTGGAAAGTTTAATTAAACCTCATCCTAATTGTTTTCTGACTTCCACTCTTAGGGTCAAGTACAGATGTCAGTGAAGACTGGGAAAAGGACTTTGACATGACAGAGGAGGAAGTTCAACTGGCTTTATCACGAGTGGAGGTGTCTGGAGAGGTGATAGACTTATAATAGCTTCCTAAAAGGCTCTTTTTTGGATACTGTAGAATGTATTACAGATCCAAATCGGATGTCACTTGCTGAGGATTTACTTTTACAATGTAAAACGTTCCAAGTTAAACTCCAAACATTACTTATGAGGCCAATAATTATGATAATGAAACAGTGCAATATCTTGATATTTTATTTTTTATTTTTTTTGCTTTTATACGTTCTCTGACCCACTGAGTCCATAAAGCAAAGTAATTTAGTAGTGTTACTATACATGTACATCATTTAGTTCAATGGGGAAAGTCACATTAAAAATATGGTAGGTGCATTGTTTTCTTCTAATAATATATTATAGAGCACTTTAAAGTTCTAGTGAATGCAGTAATTACATATTGCTTAAAACGGAGAATAAAAGGGTTATTCAAAGAGCACCGAACGGTGGATTTCAGCATACGGTGCAATTTCGTGGCAGTGTGTCTGTTCAGAAAGCTGTCAATTCGCCAGATACTGGCGAAATATGGTGCACTTCGCAATTTGGCAATCTTCAGCGGCAGCAAAATTGTTACATAGAGAAGTACTGGTTAATCAATTCAGAGAATGCCAAACTGTTTCGAAATGTCGGCGAAATGCCCAGATTTTTGGTGGTTCAGTTCGATAGGTTTAAAAAGGCGAATCCCTTAGGATTCAATGTAAAAAAATAAAAAAAATTATGTAGTTTTTATTCAACTTTTTCCCATTTCAGCAAAAAGCCTTTTTATTTTTTAATTTTTGGGATTTTTTAGGTGACATTTTTAATTCCCATTTTTCTAATGACGTTTTTTTATTTTATTCTGTAACAGACCTTTTTATTTTTTATAGAACCTTTTATTATTTTCATGCAATTTACTTGCAGTCCGTCTGCGACTGTCACCAGTTATCCTGTCACTTGACATTGTGTCTAATGAGATGAATTCCAATCTGCACAGGTATGCTCATTTACCCTAGTATTGGCTCCTGTGGAAATAAATTATTTTCCTTGCAAGCCACTTTAGTTTAATTTTGCAATAATGTTGCCAAATCGGTGCCAGGACGGCACATGAGTAACCCTCACAAAGGTTTTAAGACGCCTCTTGGTTTCTTTATACAAAAAAGTTATGAAAAAGTGCAGGTATGCTAAGTTTGAAAGGGGCAATGGTTTTCATGCACACAGTAGAGAGCTGCTGGTATTATCATGAAAAGCATTAACCATTCATTGTTAAGATGTTTCCGTTCGGATTGCCTGGTGTTATATGCAATTATTTTTAATGCCTTCCAGAGACCCAATCCGGGCTGCAGCATCACAAAAAAAAAAATTGACATTTTTGCAAATTGTGTTTATTTGCAGCTTGAAGATGAGGACTGGGAGAACTGGGAGTAAACGTTTGAGAATGAGGAAGCTGGGATGTCTGCTTTTTGACAGGATGCTACATCAGAAATTTAAGCCTTGCAAGAACTCTTTCTTCGGCCTGTAACTGCAGTTCCTCGAATCCATTCAAGTCTTCTGGTTTAAACAGATGAGGAGGTTATGGGAACAGTTCTTTTGCTGTACTGGCATTGCAGGGGTTAACATAATGTAAATATCCTGGTTCTTTTAACTTGTTCATTGTCAGAATGCTGCAATTCTTGGATATGCTTAGTGGGGCTTTAACAAATTAGCTATAAGATAAAGGGCAGTAATTAACCACATTGATTTTTTTATTTCTTTTAGGTTTGTAGGTAAAAAAAACTTACTTTGTCTCTTTTTTTTGTTTTTTGTTTTCTGCCCCCAATGCAGCAGGAACTGCCAGGAGGTGTAGGTAATGCTAGACTACCTGCCTTCTATGTGTTTTTATGTGATGAGGCCACATGTTTGTTTCCCTTTTACAATGCGGCTCTTCTTGCCCTTCCATGATTTACAAACAAAACTACGCAACATACACTTGTTGCTTTAATTGGAGGTGTTTTGGAGATCATTGAGTAAACCTCTGATCTTCCAAATTATGGGCCACCAATTTGGAGTTTCTGTACAGCATTGGAGACTTTTTTTTTCTTTCTTTCTGTGAAATCAATGACCAGTTGACAATGTTGTCTCTAGCAATTCAGTCATTCTTCTGGGAAGTTACGGTCTTGTAATGCAATGTAGCTGCTTATTCTAGTGTGTGCATCAGGCTTCAGCACAACCTGTGTAATACCCAGATTAAATATATTTAACACACATTAAACACTTAATAACAGGCATGAGTGTGTAAAACAGTTCAGAGTAACTTGACTGTTGTGCATTAACACGGAGTTGTGCTTAAAACCGGATTTCGCATCAGATATGACATAGCTGTTCTAGGACGGCTATCACACTCATCTGCATATCGTCTGGTTGATGGATACTGGAATTTTATTGTATAAAAGAAGACTCTTTTGTGTTATTTACCCTACTCTGATTTAAAGCTATATCGAAAGATTTGAGTCAGGACTAGCCTAGCAGCAGTCGGGGTAATATTTCTTATGTTTGATTCAGCTTACTATAACTGTTTCTATGGTCAATGCATTTTCACTTGCCTGTGGGAGGTGAATGGAACTTTAATCTGGTACCTTAAACCAACACTACATTTGTTGTTTTTGTTAGATTATTTGCTTCTACAAGAAAATGAAAGCCACATTACCAGTAATGTAAACAAATGTGTTATGTGCTCTAAACTCACTTTTTTCCTCTTAGCTGGGTATCCTCAGCAGCCCCACTGCCTTTCTCAATGCCAACGCCCTCCCTGTCAGACTGTGATCTTTGCATAGCTCTTCAGCAATTTACTAGAGGGGCATCACTATTTCAGTTTGTCTTTTCTATTTTTTCCTTTGGGGCTGCTTGTGCAAAAACACAGGAGGATGGCACAAACAAAATGCGTGTGAGGGACTATCGCCTGTGCATCCTCTAATGCTTGGAAGGAGGCTGCTGCTCTACTGGTGATCCCTTAATAAAAGAACAATTTTGAAACTGAGAAACGACACAATTTAAAACCTGAGTCATGTAAACAGCTATTTTTATAGATCTCAGTAATAAGAAACAAAACATTGTGTCCCTTTTAGAAAGTCTGTAACACTTGCAGCACCTTTCATGCAAATGTTACTGTTTGAGTGATTTGTTACCAAGTCTATATTTTATTTCTCTTCCTAAAGGAATACCTTTCTATCAATCTTGTCAGCTGTTTGTGCAATATATATTATCTATTTTAAGTTATATGTCTGTGTGAGAGGAGGATGGCCGTTTTCTTGCAGGAAGAAATCACCCAAGAACACTCTTGATCTTTTTTTTTTTTTTTGGTTATTAAAACTCTCTAGACCTTATAAAAGAACATGCACTCAACTGATAACCTTTAGTGTGGTGCATGACACATTTGTTTTTGATTATTATCTCAAATATCATTCTATTTAATGCTTAGGAACTATCAACAAAGGTTATTTACTTCATAGCAAATAAATACAGTTCAACAGCCATCTGTTTTGTGTTCATATACTGTATTTAATTTTACTGGGACACTTTGACCGCTTCTTTAGCTTAAGTGGACACACGTTGGTAGGAGCATTGGCCAGCACAGACCATATAACAACTATCTCCAGGAGGTACCAGTATGTAGTAATTTAGAAAAGGAGTTGAAGTAACTCAGGGGTAACCCAGACATGTAGCAAGAAAACAGATAAATCACTTTTTAAATGTGGAATCGTGGAGGAGAATGCTGGATCGTTAAAACTTAACTTTTATCTATAAAGTCTCAGATTGCCCTTGGAGACAAGTAGCAAAATGATTGAAAGGTTTACTGGTCGACAACTTACTCAGTGGTAAGTAATTATACACACTATTCTGACTTTGTTACTGTGCAAGGCAGCTTTCTGAAGAGACAGAGAAGGGTACTCATAAAATAATTTGGTCAGATCGTTTTATTCAAACATTTCCAAGCTTCATACAAGGGGAATCGTTCGATGCCCTTAATGACAGGATGAATGAATAGATCCAGGGAACTGAACTTGGTAAATTCGGTAAAAAGAATCTGTTATTCCAGAGCTGACAGAAACTACTCACACACATAGTACCGGCTGTGTGGAGTAGAGGTAACATCACTGCTCTATAACCATGGAGAGAGACTGTGGAGACACAGTTTTGATCCCGGCAAGAGCACCTCTCCAGTAAGTGTCCTTGGGGAAGACACCTAATGGTACATACTAGCCACCCAGGACATACTTGAAAAGCGTGAAATCTCAATGTATCCTTCCTGGTAAAATCCGTTTAAAAAAAAAAAAAAAAAAAAAACTTCAAAATGGAAACGGGGGCGTGGCTGGATGTTGAGCCGAGCGGACGCGTGGTATGGGTGCTCCTGCTGCTGTGTGCTATACTGCCTGTTTCTGTACCTTCAGCTCTCAGCCCGCGGACCGGATCGTCTCCGGAGTCACTGTGCAGTGTTCCCTGATTGTGTTGTGCCTTCCTTGACCCCCCCCCCCGGAGGCACTGTTACCCGGATCCAGCGCCGTCTTGCCTGAGGTATTTGGCCGGTGGCCATTTTGGATTGAGGCCTACTCCCCGGCTGGGACTTTCTGCCTAGATGGGGAAGAAAAGGAAGCTGCCTCAGAGCTGGATATTCGGCTCTCCCTGGGGGCATCGCTGACCGGTTCTGGGCGTCAGTCCCGAGAGGAGACTCCAGAGGTACCTGCGTCCCCGGATGGCCCACCCTGTCGCAGTCCGGTGGTGCAGGATACCCCACACCCGCAGCTGTCGACTAAAGACGACATCCGGCAGCTAATCTGACTTTAATCAGGTCAGAACCGAAATTGCGCCCATCTCGTCTGGCTCTTTGAATATGGGAGCCCGTCTGCTGGTACTGGAGGAGGAGAGGCCGAGAGCCCAGACCCAGATGAAAGAATTACAGAAACAGGTCATGGCCTTGTCAGCCACGGTTCTAGACTTGGAGACTAGACACCGCCGTCGAAATTTGCAGATTAGGGGGATCCCTGAAACTGTAAATGACGAAGCTTTGCTGTTTTGGGCCTGGTGGCCATGCTGCTGAATCTGCCTCTCAACTCCCCTGTGCTGGTTACTGCAGCCTTCCGAGTGCGTAAGGCGGCTGCTGCGCCTGTCGCAGCTCCCAGGTATGTTATTGCTGTCACCACTGATGCCTCCGCTCATGCTAAGGTGCTTAAGAAGGCGGGAAATGTCCCGTCGGTGACCTACAATGATATGCGGCTAACCATCTATCGGGACTTGTCCTTTCTCGCCCTGACGGCACGTTGCCGTTTTCGAGACGTGACGACCCACAGAGAGCGGGGACCCAGATATCGTTGGGGCCCATCCGGCTCCTTGATGATATTGCATGATGGGACTGTGCACTCAGTGACCACACCGGACGAAGCTCGGGCTCTACTGGACGTCGGCAGGCGTCCTCTGAAAGCCACGGCGTCTGCTTGCCGTGGAAATATGGATGCATGTCCTCTGCATTGCATCTGGGTTGATGTCGTGTGACCCTCTCTCTGAATAAGAGTCTGACAGCCCCCTGAGAATGCTTTGCCGGGATTATTCTACTGCTGTTATTCTGGTAGCACATTATACTGTTTTTTGGCGCTTGTCACCTCGTTGATGGTCTTTTGATGAATTTTTTTGTTATTTATTTTTTGGGACGGCTTGGTGTGCCACAGAGACGGCTACCATGGCTCTTTCTTGGCCCCTGAGTGCCCAGGTCACGTGACATATTGTCCTCTTTTGGCCTGTTCTCCTGTGGGTTAAATGGGAGCGTGCCGGGAGAGTCACGTTAATGACCACTACTTTGCATTTTCACACCCCCCCCTTTTTCCTTTTTTTTTTTCTTCCCATCATATCGTGACAATGCTTGTTTTCTTATTGCAGAGGTTTTTTTTAGGTTTGTTGCTACCTGATGCTGCAATCTTCACCCCCTTTTCCCCCCTTCGTCTTTTTAATTCATGAGACGTTTATGGAGTGCCTCTTCCACCCCCCTTTTTTTACTGCCTGATTTGTTTATTATCTGATGTTTAATTTTTGACCCTGCGTGGTCATTAATGATGGTCAATTTATGACTCTTTATCTTCAATAAAAATCTTATAAATTAAAAAATAAATGGAGACAGCAGTTGTAAGGAACATGCCAACAAACACAACCATAAGGGAGCTTCGTTGTGAGGAAGGAAACCTGCCAAGATACATGGATACATTAATATAGACAACTAAAAACGGCACAGCCTGTATTAGGGCTGCAACTAACGATTATTCTCATAATCGATTAGTTGGCCAATTTTATTATTTCGATTTAATCGGATAAAAAAATAAATAGAAAAAAAAATTGTTTACTTAAAAGGAATTTTATGTAAAAAATTAAAATAACCACAATCCCGCCCCTTTTTTCATAAGCAATTTTGCGTAGTGCACGTAATTTTCAAATGTACACACGCAAGTATCTTGCATACTTTTCACACAAGGTATGCTTGTTCAGAGGGATGGGTTGATGCTGCATGCGTAGCTTAAGCCCATGTTTGCTTTCTCAAATGAATGCAGCTTGGTCATAGATGATGATGTCCGCATGAAATCGGGGTTAATAAGCTAAAGTGGTCAGGGTGCGTAGA
Source organism: Leptobrachium leishanense (assembly GCA_009667805.1). Lineage (NCBI taxonomy): Eukaryota > Metazoa > Chordata > Amphibia > Anura > Megophryidae > Leptobrachium > Leptobrachium leishanense. The sequence goes on along the minus strand of CM019064.1, from coordinate 216,462,714 downwards.
GTGTCCCTTTTTAATAATTTTGTGAACAAACAGTGGGAGGAGGGACTGGAGGTGGGAGGGGGTGACTTTGCTCAAGTGACTTGACCTGAGTGTGAGAGGGAGTGAGTTGGGGAAAGGGACCAGACCAAAGGGAGGGAATGGCAGTTCCTGACCAAAGAGGGTGGGGTGGTGGCACAGGACTCCAGCTTCTAGTAAGGATAAAACGCAGGCATACAGCTCCTTCACCCAGTGACCGTATCCTATGGTTTTTGTTATAGTTCTGCTACTGTTGTAAATGGAATAAAAACAAACTGGATGTGTCTGACATAACCCTAGAACTAAATCATACCTAGTAAAGCAGCGGCACGTCTTCTCCAATCAGCTCCGAAGCTGAGGTTATTTACGTTTAACTCAGTCTGACTCTAAACAGTGTGTGCTGTACACAGGACGATTAATCTACACCGATTAATCGATAATGGAAATAGTTGACAATTATTTCAATCATCGATTAGTTGTCGATTAATCGATTTTAGTTGTTTCAGCCCTACACTGTATAGATTGTCATAAACTGAATTCTGAAATAGCAAACTAGGAGAAACTATTTACATACATGAAAAATAGGAGGACTGTGAGTCTGCTTGATTTTAGTAAAAATGTTCCCCTCTGATGATACTGCTTTCTGCCCAACACCAGAAAACTAACATCAAACATTGTGTCTACAGGAGGAAACCAGCCTTCGAGGGTCTGGAGTAGACCATAAAATGCCCTACTTTTGCTATGGTGCCGGCCTTATATGGTCTGGGCTGAGTACACAGGAGTCCTGATATTAGATGAGGGAAGAAGCTGATGAGGAAATCAAAGGAGTCCCAATTTGCGAGCAGGCTATAACCTCAGCGGTAGAAAAAACTCTGAAACTGTCCCAAAATGTCACTAGAAATAGTCTTTAGGTTTATCGTGGACCCTATTGCATTCAAAATGTTTCGTCATAAAATGGGCTTCATCAGGAATGGTGCATCAAGTAACGAAAGTGAAAGCACTTTAATACATGCATTTCCTCTAAATGAAAATAATGAGAAAAGAACTTTGCGCCTCAAAACGTACTTGAAAAGATACATGCTACCTACACTCAACCACCCCGAGACTCAGATTTTCTCCCCAGGCTTCGATATGACGTACAGTTGTGTTCAAAATTATTCAACCCCCACTGAAATTGAGTGTTTTGGCCAGTTTGACATTGATTTTGATCAAAGAGGCACGTGTAGGTCAGACAAATATAACATAACATTTATAATGAAATAACCACAAATGTCTTTTCTGTGCTCACATCATTATCCGTTTTATTCAACCCCAAGTGACATTCAATCTTAGTACTTAGTACAACCTCCTTTTACAGTTATAACAGCTTTTAAACGTGAAGCATAGCTTGACACAAGTGTCTTGCAGCGATCTACGGGTATCTTTGCCCATTCGTCATGGGCAAAAGCCTCCAGTTCAGTCACATTCTTAGGCTTGCGCACTGCAACTGCTTTCTTTAAGTCCCACCAGAGGTTCTCAATCGGATTTAAGTCAGATGACTGCGATGGCCACACGGGGACTTTTCTCCACTCTACGCTTCAGGTAGCGCACAGCAGTCGAAGTCAGCATCTTTTTTCTGCCACGACCAGGTAGCGTTTCAACAGTGCCCTTTGCCTTGAATTTGCGAATGATGCTTCCTATGGTCTCTCTTGGTATTTTTAACTTTTTTGCAATCTTCTTATAGCCATTGCCCTTCCTGTGAAGAGTAATCACCTCTTCTCTTGTCTTCCTGGACCATTCTCTTGACTTCACCATGTTTGTAACCACACCAGTAAATGTCTAGAAGGAGCTGAGTATCACAGTCATTTTAAAGCTGCCTAATTGGTGCTTATTATGCTTTATTGCTGCTCCGTGACATCCACAGGTGTTTTCAATACCTGATTGAAAACACTTGAATGAACCTCTGTTCTTCAGAGTGGTTGTCTTTAAGGGGTTGAATAATTGTGTCAATGAAGAATTCACAAAAGAAACATTTACTACTGTATTAGAAAACCAATTGATGTCATTTTAGTTGCATATGGTTCAATTTTTCTACTGCCCTGAGCCATAGCCCTTTTTGTATCTGTATCATGACCCCCCCTCCCCCGCCTCTAGCCATGGCACCATTCTTGTTGCCAGTATGTCTGCCCTGCCCTGGGCCGTTCCTCTTCCGGGAAATTCCACCCCCTGGAGCGCAAGCTCTGCTTCTGGTGCGAGGTCCCCTCTGCGGCTTGGAATCCCGGTTGGGCAGCTGATAGAGGGGTGATCCCACTGCAGCGGTGGCACAACCTGGGTATTGTCATATAGCTCTGGCGCGCTGACTTCTAGCAAAGAAGTGCCCTGATCTTTTCCTGGGGGCCCGAGTGGTGAGCAGTGGAAGTCCTGGCAGCTGAAGTTCTGTAGCTGGGCAGGAGTTACTGTGAGTGGTCGCACTCCGTGCTGGAGGGGAGGACTGGGTTAGATGGTGGGGTTCCCAATAGCGCTTCCCTCAGGACTCCTCCCACAGCAAGCTCCTGGTTTTAGGGACCCTCTGCCCAAAAAGCGCTCAGGTTGCGTGCACAGCGGCTGAGATGCTCAAGGGACAAGCTATGTTGGCTGGGCTAGGTCTCTGCTGGCGGCGGCTCGGGATGGTTGCGCCAGGCGGACAACACACAGTTTCTGGGTCCGCAGGGTTCATCATATGAACATAACATACATATGGGGCATACAGTTATAAATTGTCGAAGCGAAATGTAACAAAATAAATTTACACAGCTATTTTTGTGTTTTTAATTGAAAGTGGTGGCCGTCCCGTCACAGGTTACTCCTGCTACCTCTCGTTCTGTGTTTTGTTTGTGCTTCACCCAGCAGTACCATACCCACCCTTAGTTTACAGATGGCCATCTAAGAACCGGTAGTCAGATTAGGGTTTCTTTTCTGCTGGGTGCCTGTGTATTGCTTCTCTCATTAACCCTTGCCCTTCCTGCTGTTTAGTGGTTTGCCAGTCTGCTTGTTTTGCAGCCAGCAGCACTCCTGCCTTATGGGCTATCAACCCCAAATATGTTGGACATGTCGGAATTCTCTATTCAACATAGGCAACAGTATGCATTACAGCACACAGATTACATTAATAACTGGTCTGGTTGATAGGCCCTACAGACAAAGGCTTCCTGCAAGATCGACACATGACCATTGACATCAGGAATGTTATTGCGGTAGCATTAATTGGCTACTAAATCTTTCCACACTTTAAACTGTGATGTGGGAAGCTCTTTGACCCTGTGTCATGGCTATATCTCTCCCTTCATAAAATTCCATTTGTTTTGGCCACCACTGAGTGGGACACAGCAGGACTGCCATGTCTCATCCTTCTCTTTCGTAACATGGTATTGTAACCCCTTATTAGCTTTCTAGAATCAAACCCTGCTATATATAATATTTGCTTGGGCTCCAAAGAGCTTCAAGGCACTGTGTTTGTGACTTCCTTTTTCTCGTGATAAACCCACATAGAGTATAAACATAACTTTTCACTTCCTCTAAGGCCCATGTCAGACGAATACAGTGATCACGTCCGTGTTGCCGCACGGTTTCACGTCCGTCGTAGCATAGAATCATGAGCAATAGAGACTCTCACACGAAGTATGTGCGCACCGAACTGCGCACACACAACGCACGTGCCAAACGGATGCAAGTTAGGCAAGAACGTAAAACCTCTACCACGGACGCGCAGAGTGCACCGCGTAGCGTTCTGTGTGAGTGATATGTCAGACGCAGCGCATTTGCGATGTCCAGCACCTTGACGCACTCCCATTTATTTCACTTCCCAAATCAGCTATTTGGTCTAGATTGTTCATCCTCCTGCCAATTCTCCTGATTTTCAACTTTTAATGAATAGACCTGTATGTATTTGATCTATGTTGAGTCACACTATTGGTCTGTATATCTTCTTTTTTGAGGGAGAATAATGGAACTACATCTCGACGTTTTGAAGGCTGATGGGTAAATTCTGTTCTGGGGATAGAGGGTGTTTATCTGGGAGAGACACAAAACACTGGGAGCCTGTCAAAATGTGGTTGGCCCAGGGATGCTGAAAAGCCTTGCACTGGCTGCTCACGGCCTGCATGGATAGCCTGTCCATGAGTCATCTGTGGAACATAAAAATTAGTTTTTTATTCAATGTACTGAGGAAGCTGAACTGCTTGTTCACCAGTCTTTATCTGGAGAGGAGATGCACAGGATCTTGTTCCCATGCAATCCCTGGAAGGACCAAGGAGCAGGAGCGGTCATGGACCCTAGGAAACATTGAACCACACAAACTGCAGGCCACGCTACAGGAGAGGTATAGGGAAGAGGACAGACTCAAATATAGTCCCTCCCATTTTACTAATTGCCAGGTCACTAAGTCACCCTCGTTTCCATGACATACAGACAATGGACCGGACCAGATTTAAATCTCAAGAGTTAGTGGGCACAGAAAGTTAAATCGCCCCCACCCAAAAAGTGCCAAAAATAACATTTAAAAAAGCCCCTGAAAAACAGTTTCTCGTTCCATCAAAAGAACGGGCAAAATCGAATGCCTTAAATTAAAGCAAAAATGGAGCAGAATGTTAGGGCTCGGGTTATCCTAAAGCAAGCACAAACCGTAACCTAACCCTAATTTCTGAGTCTAACTCAAATTTCTAACTCTAGCTATGGAAAATGATGCTCGATTTCGGCCTAGAGCATCCAAAATTCTGGGCATCAATATTTGGCTGAGGCCAAGGGACTTTGTCAAGACATGACTTTTTTACAATTTAATGTTTTGATACTGCTTTATTTTTTGGAATTTTTCAATAGGATATCAAAACTAGCTTTGCTTTGGAAAAAAAAAAAAGGGAGGGGCATGTTATTTTTTCTTTTTCGCTTCTTTGATCCTCCTATGGAGGATCACGCTTGGCAGCCCCGTCCATCGCGCATCATAGCATTTTGACAGGGAGGTTATCAGCACATCCGGATGGCCCACTCGAAACATCACGATGTTGCGTCGGAAGGCACGTTAGTACGGGCACACGTAGTACGTTCGTCTGACACTGGCCCAAGATTGACCCTCCGTTGTAACGTTGACATACTGACTTGTGCGCCAGCATGCAATGAAATCAGACGCAAGGAGTGAGTGCAGGGCTGTCCTGTAAGGCGACTCTGCCGCTTAAAGCTGTTGCTCACTCCAGCACTCTTGTGGCATGCCATTACAAAGAAAACCTTTTTCTATTTATGTGTTTTAGCAACAAATAAAAAAGCTGCTCTTATAAGAAACGCTGTCGAATGAGCCAAATGTGTGTCCATGACAAATGCACATTAAGAGCTAATGCATCTGGTAGTAATAATAGCCGATGACCACCAGATGGCACTTGAGCCTCACAACATTGACATCACAAGGAGAATCATAGTGCAACAGAACCTGCATTTCAAGTTGTTTTGGCCAGGCCAACTTTGCTCTCAATACGCCTATTGACAGGTATTTGATGGCCACTAGGGGGAGCCTCCTTGCTCCCTGTAATCTCTGCTGCCCAACAACCCAAACCTAGGAGCTGAATTCATGGTAAGTGTAGTGAGGTCGCTCAGCCCATACGCCCCTGGGAATTTATGTGTTTTGTAAATAAAATACTTGTACTATATCATACTATGAATAGCAAAAATAACATCTGAAATAAAGGACCATACCTTTTGCGTTGAATCCCCATTGATTAATCTTCCCTTCGTAATGGGAAAGATATACCTAGATGCAATGTTTCAGTTGGTTAGTGGCCTTTTCAAGTAATGGTACAAATCCAAATGTAACAATAAGTGGAGGACAAGCAATATCAAATACGTCTGTGAAACAATCCGAGTCTCATGCAAACTGTGGAACACACCACATGTAAGTGTGATGGCAAAAATAAGAGCAAGAGTACTCCTCTGTAATGCATCTATTACTTATTTGTAATGCAGAAGTATTCTGGTTACAGCTTATGTAAGTATTAGTGTTAGAGTTGCCACCCGGACAGTTCGGGTTTCAGACCCCTCCCACCAGGACTCATGATTCAGGCCCGGACTGGTGTTTGCATTTCTGTCTGCCTGTGTAATTACCTCTGTGTTGTCTGTGTAATACACAGGATGAGTTGAGGCTTGTGCTATTGCATTGTTGGCCTCCAACCATGGCCGGATTTATAATTAGGCAGATTAGGCATGTGCCTCCAGGCGCCTGCCACAAGGGGGCGCCTTGCTCTGTGTGTAAAAAAATAAATATATATATATTTTTTTATTTTTTTTTACAATTTGCAATAATTTATACCACTGTATCTCTGGAGCCCTAAGGGCTAGAGGGACATATGAGGTATCATTGGAAAAGTCAGCTTATACCCTTTCCAGGGATACCAAATATAACCAGGTTAGATCTATGTAAAAAGAAAATATCTATTCAAATTATATTTTTCTCTTTTTTTTCTAACACTGCACTATTATTCAGTTTACAATTATAAAGTGAAGAGTGATGCTGCACTAACTCACCTGATTTACCATACTGCCAGCAAGTGTGTATCCAGTAAAGCAAGGTTTGTTTAATTCACAACCTAGACCGTGGCGCTGCAGTGAGGAGAGACAGGGGGACTTTGGAACCTGCATCCCTAAATTGTACACCGCACAAGGTTAAGTGAGGTGTCATTGGAAAGGTCAGAGTCTACTCTTTACTATGATACCAAACATGACCATGTAATGTGTAAATGCAAAATATTTTTTCTCTGTTCTACAGCAGAGGCAATATATGCTTTTACATATAAAACAAACAATGCTGCTGCATTCACTGCCTTCCTCCTTTAACCATTCTACCCCACTGACTCCCTCACTCCCTGCCCCCTCTTCTACTATGTCTTCCTTTTCTCCAGTCACAGAGGAGGATGTAACAGAACTTCTCATGTCCTCCTACCCGACCACCTGTCCACTTGACCCCATCCCCTCACACCTTATTCGGTCTGTCCTACCAGTTACTGTCCCTGCTTTGATTCATATTTTTAACCTCTCCCTCTCCTCTGGTATCTTCCCCTTTGTATTCAAACGTGCTTTGAGCACCGCCATTCTAAAAAAGCCATCTCGGATCCTACCTCCCTCTTGAACTACTGTCCCATCTCTCTGCTCCCCTTTGCTTCCAAAATCTTTGAACGTCTGGTCTATAACCAGCTCACCAGTTTTTTTGCTGCCAACACTCTACTCGATACCAGTCTAGCTTTCGCTCCCAACAATCTACTGAGACTGCTCTGACCAAGGTGACTAATGATTTAGCTGCCGCTGAAACCAAAGGTCACTTCCCACTCCTTATTCTTCTTGACCTTTCCGCTGCATTCAAAACTGTTGATCACCCTCTCCTGCTCTTCACGCTGCGTCAACTTGGCCTCAGTGACATCGCTCTCTCCTGGTCCTCTTCCATCTCTTTTTGCTCCTTCAGTGTTTCCTTCTCTGGTGTCTCTTCACCACCAGTTCCTCTTTCAGTTGGGGTACCTCAAGGCTCTGCTCTGGGTCCGCTATTCCTGGCAATCTATACCGCCTCTTTGGACAACCTCATCTTTTCCTACGGATTCCAATATCACCTCTATGCTGATGACACCCAAATCTACCTTTCCTCTCTCAATCTCTCTCCTCCGGTGTTGGACCGTGTTACTGCCTGCCTGTCAGCGGTCTCTGACTGGATGACCTCCCGTTTTCTAAAGTTAAACCTCTAGAAAACTGAACTTCTCATCTTCCCTCCCTCTAAAACCTCCATTCCTGCGCCAATTTCTCTTCAGGTGATTGGTGCCACCATTACTTCTACCTCTCAGGTTCGTTGCCTCAGGGTCCTCTTGGACTCCTATCTATCCTTTACTCCTCACATTCAGTCTCTAACCAAATCTTGCTACTTCCACCTAAAAAACATTGCACGCAAAAGTCCCGTTCTTAATCCAGACTCTACTAAAATGCTCATCCAAGCTCTTATCTCCTGCCTTGACTACTGTAACCTCCTTCTCTCTGGCCTTAAGAGATCCCAGATTCTGCCTCTGCCGTCTGTAAATGAATGCCTGTGCCAGACTCGTACACCTCACCTCCTGCACCACTCACACCTCACCTCTCTGTCAATCTCTACACTGGCTCCCTGTTTCCTTTAGAATCCAATTCCTTATACTGGTGCTCATGTACAAAACTCTCCATAACCGCACCCCTGCCTACATCGACCCAAATCTATCTTTTGGCCCCCACATCGAAAAACTCTCATCTAAACCCTACCCCAAACTAGGTGCCCTGTACAGAAACAAATCCTGCCTGAGCCCCGCGGTAAGAAAGCTGATTGTACAACAAATGCTTATGCCAGCCATTGAATACGGAGATGTAGTGTATGCAGCTGCCCCTCAAACACACCTCCAGAAACTTACTACATTGTATAACTCCTTCTGCCGCTTTGTGCTACAATGTAACTACATGACCCACCATTGTGACATGTTAAAAGAACTAAACTGCCCATCACTGGAATCTAGACGCACCCTTCACCTTTCCAACCTGGTGTTTAAGAGCTTTTCTGTGAAGCTACCACCCTACCTGAATAGGCGGATTGCCCCAGCAGTTCCCTCCTCCTATAACCTCAGATCCAGGACCAGCACCTTACTTGCAATACAAAAAGAAAGTGTCTCTATCCTCATTTCCCTACAGAGCACTGCAAATATGGAATAACCTCCCAGACGCCATCAAATCTTCCCCCGGTCTAAAGTCCCTTAAGAGTTCCCTATTTACATACCTCAATAAGGAATGCACCTGTAAACATGTAACATAGTGACTATATTTCCTACATATTTATTTTTCTGTTAATCTGTATATTTGATTTTTGTGTTAATATCTGCATTTTACTATTTTGTATTTCTGTAACCACTCAATGTTCTCGAACCCAGGACATACTTGAGAACGAGAGAAATCTCAATGTATCCTTCCTGGTAAAATCCTTTATAGATAAATAAATCTCCTCCCTTATTAGCAGGTACATCCCATCCTCTGCAAGCTTCATCAGTTGGATGACTGCAGAGGAGCAAGCGAAACGCATTTCGGTTTAGCCCCAATATTAATTTTATATTTCTTTTATACTATATCGGATTTGTTTTAATCTTTTTTGCAATAAACCCCCTTTTTTATTCAACCTACTGGCTATTCTCTCCATCCACTCCATCGAATATTGCGGTGACGATACACTCCATATAACTGGTGATTTTTGCAAAAGGTATCGTGGTAGGGGTAGGACCCCCCCCCTCATTGAAGTGGTCCAAGGTTTTGGTACTGAGCCACTCAATCCGGAGGCTCAGGAGCATGTGAGTAAATCGATTTAGACCTTATATATATTGCTGTTATATATTGGTATCGTGCCATGTATCTTTCATTTAGGCTAGGGTCAGACGAGCGCAGTGCGAACGCGCGTGCAGGCGCACTTAATCACGGCCGTAGTAGCAGCAGATGACGGGCAATGACGGCCAATATACGAAGTACGGTCGCACAAAAGTCCGGCTGCGCAACGCAAGTGGAAAAAGAACGCATTTTTTCGAGAACGTTAAACTGCTAGTACTGACGTACAGAGTGCGCTGCGTCCGCTAGCGGCGTGTGTGTGTGAATTGGAGACGTCAGACCCTGCTAATGTCTGGCCAACATAACGTCCAGATGCACAAAGTGTTTTATTGATGATCCGTACAAAATCACGGATGCAAATGCGCATTGTATGACCGCTATCGCGTATTCCGTGAAAAAATACGTCCATTCGTTCGAACGCACTTTTTCACAAACAACGCGAAAATGCGTTCGTCTGACCCTAGCCTTATTTGAGGCTTAAACTGAAATCAAGAAGTCACTTCACATCTGCTGAAGTATTGATTGATGGGAAGAGCCCCCCCATAGAGGCTTAAAGGCAATTACTAGGAGCCTAGAGGCTCTGCGTTTGTGAGTGATATTCTTCTATACTGCCTTCTATTCAATCTAACATTTTTGTCAGACATACTGCGCAATGAAAGCTGTTTCTGCTTCTATCTTTTAGTCTCTATACCACTATTTGATCAATTGAGAAGTCTGTGACATCACACAAGATCGAATATCAGTTGTTACCTTTTCATGCGCTCCCTAAACAAACAAAGTTTGTATTACTTCATTTATTGTGGGTGAGGGACACACCGTTGGTGAGCTGCTTCATTGTATAAATCCCATTGAAAAATTGTTGCATGATAACAAATTTCCACAGCGCCAAACACACCTAACACGGAGAGGTGTTAGTGTTACCATATATGTATATTTGTTATGCTGTTTCTCCCATTGTACAGCGCTAAGGAATTTGTTGGCGCTTTATAAATACTTGTAGCTGTAACTAATTAAACTAAGGCAACAGATTATGCCTCTTCTTTTGATTTAAGCACAGAGAAAAAAGGTTTCAGTTTTTTAAAATGTATTTTTTTAAACGTTTTCTTAGCCTCAAAACAAAAATTTAAATAGCAATTTTGCCATGTTTTTCTTTTTTTTGTTGGGGGGGGGGGGTAGGGGCGCTCCACATTTCTGTGCCTACAGGCTCCTGAGGTGCAAATCCGGCCCTGACTGTGCAGAAGTAGTTGGAGACATTTATGGTGTCTTGAATAGGGATGAGCCGAACACTACCCGAGTTCGGTTTGAAACCGAACCCGAACTTTCCAAATGTTCGGATCCGAGCCCGAACTCGAACTCAATACAAGTCAATGGGGCTGAAAATTCGGTTTTTAGAGTGCCCTCCAAGAGTGCATATATGCTAGATATTTGTCATAAAAGGTGTATGGGGGTCCGGGTAGTGCCCTGGGGGACAGGAAACAAGGACAAAAAAGTTAAAAAAAAAAAAAAACGTTTTTAAAGGGACAGTGAGTTTTCCATGAAATAAGGGTTAAAAATAAAAACGAAAAATTCCTTCAAATATTGTGCCTAGGAGGTCCCCATAACCTGCCCGTGAAGTGGCGAATTTCTAGGAGGTATAGAAATTTGTAAAAACCAAAAAATTACATTTCAAATGACGGTAAATGCTTTTCCTTTAATCTATCCATAAACAACTGCTTGGGGCGGCAGTCTGTATGAAAAGAGGAGACATTTTCGGACACGCAGAAAAAGTTTACTGATTTTTTGGTGGTGAAAAGCAGGAGATTGACTGGAGAATGGAAAATTCTAGACCAAATAGCCGATTTGGAAAGTGAGATAAATGGGAGAATTTTTCTAGTTCGGCTATTTTGACCTAGAATTTTCTCTTCAGTCATTCTCCTGAGTTTCACCTTTCTCTGAATAACCCTGTCAGGGTTATTCAGAGAGAGGTGAAGAGCAGGAGAATGACTGGAGAATGGAAAATTCTAGGTCAAAATAGCCAAACCAGAAAAATTCCCCCATTTAGGCTAGGGTCAGACTAGCGAATTTTTAACATGCGTTTAGGCTAGGGACAGATGAGCGCATTTTCTGCGGCCACCGTCAAAATGTACGTCGATGCGTGCGCACGCATTTTTTCACGGAATACGCTTAAGTGGTCAGACGATGCGCAATTCTGGACGTATTTCATGACGATGGGGTGAAAAGAAGTCTAGGGAAATCCGGCTGTTTGAACGTTATGTTGGCCGCACACTAGCAGCGTCTGACATCTCCTAATCACGCACACACGCTGCTATGCGCGCAGCGCACTCTGTACGTCAGTACCAGCGGTTTAACGTTCTCGAAAAAATGCGTTCATTTTCCACTTGCGTTGCGCGGCCGGACTTTTGTGCGACCGTACTTCGTATATTGGCTGTCATTGCCCGGCATCTGCTGCTAGTGCGGCCGTGATTATGTGCGCCAGAACGCGCGTTCGCACTGCCTCAGTCTGACCCTAGCCGTAGGCGCACTTAATCACGGCCGCACTAGCAGCAAATGACGGGCAATGACAGCCAATATACGAAGTACGGTCGCACGAAAGTCCGGCTGTGCAACGCAAGTGGAAAATGAACGCATTTATTTCCGAGAAAGCAGAACCGCTAGTACGGACGTACAGAGTGCGCTGCGTCCACTAGCGGCGTGTGTGCGTGATTTGGAGACGTCAGACCCTGCTCATGTCCGTCCAACATAACGTCCAGACATCCAAAGTTTCCTGGTTTGGATCCGTAAAAAATCACGCACAAAAATGCGCATCTGACCGTTTTCGCGCAATCCGTGAAAAAATAAGGCACTGCGTTCGGACGCACTTTTTGACGGTCGCTGTGAAAAATGCGTTAGTCTGACCCTAGCCTTATCTCACTTTCCAAATCGGCTATTTGGTCCAGATTGTTCTCTTTTCCTGCCATTCTCCTGGTTTTCACCTTTCTCTGAACAACCCTGAGAGAGAGGTGAAAGCCAGGAGAACTGGCAGGAGAAGAGAACAATCTAGACCAAATAGCCAATTTGGAAAGTGCGTTAAATGGGAGAATTTTTCTGGTTTGGCTATTTTGACCTAGAATTTTCACTTCTCCAGTTATTCTCCTGCTTTTCACCGCTCTCTGAATAACCCTGTGAATGTTTAATCCCGAGGTGAAAAATAACATTGCTTAAGGCTGGGGTCAGACGAGCGCAGTTATCACGTCCGTGTTGCCGCACATTTGTACGTCTGTGGCAGCATAGCATTCTGATCAATGGAGCCCCACACACGAAGTACGTCCGCACGGAAGTGCGGATGCATGGCGGAAGCAGCAAACGGACGCAGGTTAGGCAAGAACGTAATACTGCTAGAACGGACGTGCGGAGTGCGCCACGTCCGCAACGTCCGTGTAGCTTTGTATGTGAGTGATGAAACGAGGTCAGATGGACTGCATTTATACGTCCAGCATTTTTGACGGACAGAATGTTTTTTCAATTTATTTTCCCTGCTACATCAGTCAAAAAATACATCAGTGAAAAAAACGGACTGTTTGGCCACTACCTTGTTGTCAGTCAGTAAGTACGTCCGTACTGCACGGACGCACAGTCCGTACAAAATGCGCTCATCTGACCCTAGCCTTAGATGTTATTTTGAATTTTTTTCAAACACCAGTTAACCACTTGGCTGCTATGGAGGCGCTCAGCGCGTCCAGCCAAGTGGTTCTCCTGTGCTATGGACGCGCTAAGCGCGTCCATGCACAGGAGGCAGCAATCCGCCGGATTCCGGCGGATTGCTGCGCCCCCCGGTGCGGGCTGACATCTTGGATGTCAGCCCAGCACTCCGGGACCCCGGCGGAGCAATTAGATGTCATCGCGGCGGCGCGATGACATCTAATTCAGGCGCCCCCCCCGCATGTGCGGAGGAAGCGTCTGAAAGGGAGGGGCGGAGGTCCTTCGGACCTCTCTCCCTCCCGATCGCCGGGGGGCAGAGGGTTAATCCAGGCACCGTTTGGAAGGGCACAGCCCGCCCTTCCAAACGGTGGCTGTGATTAACCCCTGGGGAGCCGGATCACGAATCGGTGCTGAAAAGCGCCGGATCGTGATCCTCTCCTGGAGCTGGCCGATATCTTGGAGTTAACCCCTAGCTGCCACCAATGGTGGAGATAGGGGGTTCATTGGAACCCCCTATCTCCCGATCTTTGGCAGCTAGGGGTTAATGTTTGATATCGTTGGATCGGCCAGAGCATGGCCTTTCCAAGGACACCAAACATGAGCATGAAAAATGTTTAAAAAAAAAAAAATAAAAAATTTTTTGTTTTGTTAATGCAGCAATATTGTTCCCATTTCAATTATAATGTGAACAATAATGCTGCACTAACGATTTTTGTATGCGGTGCATTTGTTAAAAAAAGCTAAATTTTCCCGAAAAAAAAAAAATGTAACGAGACCCCATTTCTAATTTTTTTTAACAAGCGCAGCCCATACAAAATATAACCGCAAACGATCGCATGTTAAAATGTGAAAAAAAACACTTTACACATAATAAATTATTGAAAATTCAAATTCTATTGCATTTTTTGTTATAATATACAGACATGACATAACGTATACATATAATAATGACATATTATGAATCTGCCATGTCTGCCGGAAAGAACGATATATAATATGTCTGGGTCATATATCAAAATATGGCTACAAAACGCGGTTAAACATGATGAGCGAAAGCGGTAAAAATGACCTCAGCACAGAGGTGTGAAAAGCCTCAGCAGCGAAAGGGTTAAATGCAGCATATTAGGATGTTTTAGGGAAATTAATTCTCAAATCTCAATCAGAAGCAGACACCACCCCACCCTCAGTATAGTGTACAATGTATCAAATTGATTACCAGACTAAAAACACCTGGTGTTATGCCCGTTTGTGAACAGAGGTCATTTAGAGTTGATAATCTTTCCACATACACATTAGTTTTTAATTAAATATCTAATAAACCGTTGCTTATAATATTCTGCAGTAAAGAGTCTCTTTATTTCTAGATTTTTTAGTATTTTTTTAAGCATTTTCTATACTTTTTTCAAAATTTCTTTTTTTTTTCGAACTCGAACTGAACACACCCAAAAAGTTCGAAATTCGTGAACTTTCGAACTGCCAAAGTTTGGGTCGAACTCCGAACCCGAACAGCTCATCCCTAGTCTTGAACAGAAAATGTGGCTGTGTTTTGAGCACCCAAGTGTTAGGAACACCCATGTTTGTTAGAAAATATTATCGACCAGTAAATAAATTTTCTGGTTTCACGGCAGATTTGAGATCAAATACTAGTGAACAAAGCAAACATTTCAGACCGCAGTCTCAGAAAAGGTGCAAATTAACTTCACAGTGCATACTGCCACATCCATAGATGAAGACCAGGTAAACAAAACGATGCCAGCACACATGGGATCCAAATGTGTCTTTTATTGGAGCTCACACTTCAGAACTCCAGCAATTTGTCAGCCTCACAGCTTTTCTAAAGCTTGTTAAATACAGTATATGAACAAAATAATTTCCCATTATAAACCATATGTTACTCTTTTTGTTATATTTCAGTTTTTGCACACAAGCATGTGAGTCCCTGATGTAACCCTCTGTGCTTAACCAGGGCTGGATTTATAGCTAGTCAGAGTAGGCATGTGCCTACAGGCACCTGCCACGGGGGCGCCTTGTTCTGTAAGAAAAAAAAAGTGTTTTTTGTGTTGTTTTTACAATTTAGACCACCTTATCTCTGGAGCCCTAAGAGCTATGGGACGTATGAGATATCATTGGAAATGCCAGAGTATGGCCTTACCAGTGACACCAACTATAACCAGGTTTGATTTATGTAAAAATAAAATAACAAAATATTATTTTTCCTTTTTTTTTTTCTAACACAGCTTAATTATTCAGTTTACAATTATAAAGTGAACAGTGAAGATGCGCTAACTCACCTTCTCATTTCCCACACTGACAGCAAGTGTGGCGCCGATGATGCAACAGATTCTGCCTCTTCTTTTGATTTGAGCGCAGAGAGAAACATTTTTTCAGTTTGTTAAAATGGTTTTTTTTTTAATTGTTGTAATTTGCCTCCAAATGAAATTTTAAACAGTCATTTCAACTTTTTTTTGGGGGGGGGGTGTCTATGCCTACAGACTCTTGAGATGCAAATCTGGCCCTGTGCTTAACCTTCTATGAGCTGTCACACAGTAATAAAACCTTTAATTTATCTCAAATTATGGAACTTCTTATCTGAACAACCCATAGACATAGGTGTGCCAGCACCTGGAAAATCCTTATTCCCCCTGGCAAGTCAGCCAGTAGGTAATCTAAAAATCTATACATTTTGTAACATGCTGCACCTTTAGTAAAGTACCATTGGACCCTGTTTACTGCTGATGGCCTATATTTGCTGTGTTACAAACAAAATCTGTTTATTTTCCTGGTTTTTTTTTTAAATTAAATTATATGATTCATATCAGGCCATAACCATTTACTCATAGTACAGTGATACAAACCTTGCATATGTGAGTTCATCCATTCAATGACAATCTTGGAATGCTTCAACCCAGGCAAACCTCATTTTTTGTTATTTTTTTTTAATTTAGCTTGGCTTATTATTTTAACATAGGATGGCTTTCTAGACAAATCAGTGTATCCGAGCATGTTGTACATGTGAATAAGTGATCTTACAGGGAAAATGATGCCCAGGTACATGACATTCCTTGTTATCCATATTACACACTAACCAGAGAAAGAGGATTTTTCTTCTATTCAACTCTTCTAAAACTGCATGTCTTATTTATTTATTTGCAAAGTATTTTACCAGGAAGGATATATTGAGATTTCTCTCGTTTTCAAGTATGTCCTGGGTTCAAGAACATTGAAATTTTACAGTCGTTACAGAAATACAAAGTAATAAATGCAAGATATTAAAACAAAACACATAAACACAGAAAATAAATATGTAAGTAATATAGTCACTATGTTACATGTTTACAGGTGCATTCCGTATTGAGGTATGTTAATAGGGAGCTCTTGAGTGACTTAAGACTGGGGGAAGATTTGATGGTGTCTGGGAGGTTATTCCATAACTGCGGTGCTCTGTAGGAAAATGAGGATCGAGACACTGTCTTTTTGTATTGTGGTATTGCAAGTAAGGTGCTGGTCCTGGATCGGAGGTTATAGGATGAGGGAACTGCTAGGGGAAGCAGTCTATTCAGGTAGGGTGGTCATCTTCAACATTGTTTGCATATAATAGTGATATCACCGTTATATTTTCAATCTGGATAAACCTCAATCGATGAAATGATAGGACCGAACTGATACAGGAGTAATTTTCTTTTTTCATCTTATTTATCACTCTGACTTGACTGGTATTGGTGCTAATTGTTAGGTTTTATAGTGATTACTATAAATATGAGATCCAATTTATTATTGCTCTTGATTTATAACTTACTCCCAGCAGTGGTCTAAATTTGGGTTAATAGACTTTATTTATGTTGTCATTTTTTAATAACCAGTTTGTTTTCACATGGTATTATATATTACAATATGTCTGTATGTTGTCCCCTAAAGGTTTGATGTAAACTCTAGTCTCTATTAATGTCTATGCTGCAATCCCTGACCGTTTGACATCTGTTTGTTTATGATAATATATGAGATGAGAATAATTGCCACAATAGAGTCCCTGCTAGAAAACAGTCTTTTTGGCCTAATACAAGTATTTGCCTTAGTTCCTAACACTCTTTCTTACATCTACTTAAGCAAATAAAAGTCTGGCCATGCAAAGCCATGTAAAAAAAAAAAGTATGGGAATCCTTGTCTTCAAAGAGATTGTTTGATGTGTGAGTTTATTTTATGTTTATTACCCTTTGATTTAAAAGTGTTAATGGATAAGCTCCAATGATTACTTTGTATTCGAGTCAACTTTTTCCAAAAAGATTATTTTATCTTCAAACCAATTTCTGTACAAATTGTCTTCACTATTGAAAAGAACAGATTACATATCTTATAAACACAGCTTGTGGATGGGCCAAAATGTGATATTTATGTTTATGTATAATTGTACACACATATATGATGGTCTGCACAACTTATGTTTACTTTTCAAACTTCTTTTACCATTTGCCGAGGTTGTGGTCAACACTAGGGATTCAGTTTTTCCACAAAGATCATAGCTAGCTATTGAGGTTTTGTCATACATACCCCTCACACTCCGCTATCCTTGCAACATTTCAGCAAAGCTTTCCCTCAGTTGCATCTTTCTGGAAACACTTGCCCTTGTCCTCCCCATTCCATTGACGCTTGCCCTAAGTCATGTCATTGTGGCTACGTTTGCCATCCACCTTGACATTCCAATGACACTTGTAATCAGCTGCATCATTGCCATCAGTTGCATCATACCGACTATGCCTGTCCTCACCCTTCTCATTCTAAGGCGCGTTCAGTTCCTCAGCCACTACAACTGCTAAGTTAGCAACTTGGCACTGAACGCTGTGCTGCAGTTCAGCGCTCAGCACTGCCAACTTAGTACTTGCAGCTGAGTATGTCGTAGGAAAAATGGCCGCCTCCACGGAGCAAATAATCCAATGAGGAAATGCTCAGTTTGAAGTTTTGGCGGAGCAAAACACCAAGGGCTATATAACAATCTTCGCACAAAAACCCTCACACAAAGCGAAAATTTTTGCGCCAAGCGTTAAACTTTTGCACGTGCAAATCACCGCTGGAATTACAATCCTTGCGGCTTTTTTCATCCGCCGATCAATTGCGCGCGCAAACAGTACGCGTACAAATGCAGGCGCAGTGCCATCTTGCGCAAAAATGTTTGTGCGTGCAGTTTTTTTTTGCGACCATTCAGCCAATCAAAATGAAGGAACACAACTATCAAACGCAACTGAATTGCATCTGCCAGAGACATCGGAGACGGGTTCTGCGTCTATGATGCAAAATGAGCACATATGCTACAGTAATAATACACACACACCTGCCATCATCCATCATATTGTTGCTGCATTCCTTTTTATGTGCGTTTTTTTTTTTTGTTCGGCCAGGTTGTTCTGAAATGCCGTTACCACCAGCTTTTAGGAGTTGCTAGAATTATGTGCGCAAAGGCTATGCGGTAATTACCACGAATAGATTGTAATACCATCCTCGTACCCGCGCACATTCGCATTTTCGCTCACAATGTTAAGTATAGGACGCTCGCAGTACAGTAAGCTCGCGCAGGGTTCGTGCAGGTTCACCCGCGGTAGACGATTGTGCGCGGTTGTTGCGCTGACTATGTAATACGGGATTAGGTGCAAATGGTTTTACCCCTCATGTTAATGTTTTCTTGCGCCGGCGCAAACATTTGCGTGAAGATTGTATTTTAGCCCCAAATATTTAATAGAATATGGTAAACATTAACACTAAAGTGGTAATAAAGTGGACAACAGTGGATATTGCAGAAACAACGCCTTTCACTAAGCAATCCTCCACAATTTTGCTTCAATATTCACAGCCAAAGTGTTCAGCAGCTGCTGGGGAACTAAACGAGCCTCTGGTGTTATATATAACACGTGTTCTTCCCAGCCAATAGGAGTGTTTTACAACCTATATAACACTTACTCTTCCAAGGGAAGTCGCCATGCCATGGGTTCCTTGACCCTCAGTAAGTTTTTTGATCTTGTACTATGGTCTTTCTGGTTTTGATCCTTCGCTTCCTTCTGTCTACTCTGGTTTTCTCTTCTTCTTGACTTTGGCATGGTTATGGTTTATCTGCTGTCTGGAATCCTGACTCTCTGGCTTTTTTACTGGCGTACGTTTACTATCTCTTTCCCTAGACTTAGGCTAGTTTCGTCTATCCATACTTGAAGCCATTTGAAGTTCCAGTCTAGTATTAGGGTTTTCTTTTGTCTACCCTATTGTGACAGAGCAATTATAAAACTGCTACCTCCTGACACATTTTTGTCAGAGGAGAAAATCACACAGTCATGATGGGCCCTGGCATAGATTGATTGATTTCCTCTGTCTGCCTGTGGAGTAGACGTTCTTGAAAATCCTGAAGTTAGGTGCTAGAGGTAAAGGGAAATGACAGGAAAAATTGTGACAAATGTTTCCACATGTACTTGGAATGTGCAGTACTGCTTTGTGTCAGGAAAAGATATCAGATTTATAAATAGTCCCATATGTCCTTCTACGTGTACACACACTTATTGCTACATTAGTAATACCACTTGCTTACACTACATCTTTTGTTGCATGTCTTTGGAGGCCCAAAATGGATATCCCTAATATTGATATACCATCAGCATTTTTGCAGAAAATGGTAAAGTTTTCTTGTACTTGACCTGTAATAGCAGAACTATTGTAGTCGCGGGAATTATTTACTGCTGTCATATTAACAGATATTCCAGTAAACAATCTATTCGCTGAGATTTGTGAATCACATTCCAAAAGTAAGAATTTATGCTTCCTAATAGAAATTCAAATTTAAAACAAAAATCATTGGGCCTTATTACATTCTTAACGCAAAAACGCACGCTAAACGCATGTTTTTTTGCAAGAAGCATTAAATGTTAACTCACGAAAATCACCGCTGGAATTACATTCTTTGCGCATTTTTTCATCCGTCGGGAAATTGCGCTCGTAAAACCGACGCGCAAAAATGCGCACAAAGTACGCGTAGAAATCAGTGAGCGCAAAGTCAGACGAACGCATTTTGTGCGGACTGCGCACAACAGACGTACGTTCTGACGGAAGACAAGGTAGTGGCTGTCATTTATGACGGATCTAGTGAAAAAAAGTGCGCATCGACGTTCTCCGTTGTGAATCCGCAGTTTGGTACGGTCGGGCTGTTACAATTTGCCGTTACCACCAGCTTTTCAAAGACGTTAAAATTATGCGCGCAAACTTTGTCTGTTAAATTTTGCGCTAAAACGCATTTGCGCTCACAGTGTTAATTATAGGATGCTCACACTAAATTGCGCTCGCAAAAGGGTTCACGCTGGGTCACTCGCGTTAGATGTTAACGTGCATTTTGTGCGCGAGCGTCGTAATACGACGTTCAGTGCAAAGGGTTTTGCCCCTCGCGTTAATGCAGGTTTTTTTTTCCGTGCGCGCACAATTGAATGTAATAGAGTAATGGGGATTAAACCTATCAACCAGTGAGCAATTCAAAACACCATGGACACACCATATAGGTTACTCAATCCAAGCATGTGGGTACTAGAAAGTTTCAAACCTGGGATGTATTTCAGTTCCTGTTGTGCCTCATGTCATTGTTACCACTAGACCTGCATTAAAAGCTTAATTTTCAATGGGCATTACTACTTGGCTTCTTCAAAAGGCTACTGTACACTTCGCACGTACGTACACTTTGAAGAGGAGTAATCAATATGTGAGGCATCCAAGGAGGGTTTATTGGGTAAAAAAAGCAATGTTTCCGTCAGGGGACTTTACTAATGCTATCTCTGGTATTTTTTTCTTCTGGTCTTAATTTTATGACAATTTAGTGGATGAATCCAGTGGTATTATTGCCAGGCGTTTATCTTACTTACCTACTAATGTGTTTCTGCTAGTGACATTTCAACAAGCCACCACTTACAGGTTACTGTAGGACCCCATATACAATGCCAGGTTTCCTTTTGCATCCTCTGGGGGAAATTAGCACTATTAATGCTGCAGATACTGGTTAGTCCTATAATACCTCTAGATTTTAAGCTCACCTGAGCAGGGCCCGCTACACATCTTGTTTCTGTTCCTATGTTTGTGTGAATTTTGTCTCATTCCCATTGGTTATCTTAACTGCCGAAATGGTTGTGCTATGTATATAAATGATGATAAAAATAACACCCCTCCAAACATTTCCAGGGCAGCCAGCAAGGGGTGACAGCCCATGATACATTCAGGCCCAGTGGTTCCAGGGGGCCCTGGCCATACCCTGTGCTGATTGTCTATGTGCCCCAGACGTATGGGTACTCCGTGCCACCAAGGACTGTCCCACCAAGATATCAACAAATTTCTAGGTGGGCTTCAGCATCAGAGGCCAGTAAGAGCATTCTGACGCATCATTGATGGACTGATTAGTATGGTCTGTGCTAGGTACAGGTGCAGAGTGAAAAATTTCTTACCGGGGAACACATTTTATCCCCATATTCGTGCGAAAGACCAGCCAAATTATTATAATTTTAATTTGTGTACTGTAATGGGCAGCCCATGGAAGGGAGGCCCGACCAATGGTTTAGCAAGGGGCCCCAAGGAATTCTGATGGCAGCTCTGACCACTTGCTACATTTTTACAGCATACAGGTCAGGCCCCCAACCATGTACTATACACAGTTCACATGATGCTACCCAAAAATCACAAAAACAACCGGTGTCTTCTAATAACCCCATCTTACATGTTTGTGGCACTGTAACAAAGCCGGAAGGGCTGTCAGTGAAATATTCACAAAGCAGAAAATATATTTCTTCCACCAGCAGATGGAGTGAGAGCAGATTGCAGACAGAGAGCAGATCCTGGCACGTACACGCTGTCTATTTCACACTCCTATTTTCTCTAGAGGAATAAAGATTCAGGAGGAATACTCCCATCTTTTAGAAACAAGGTTTAGGTTACATACCCGTGGATTAATGTTCATAGAAATATACATAAAAATAAAAGAACAGGTTTGAAACTACCATGACAGGAAAGATAAAGCGGCATTGAACCGCCTGGAAGTGTGACTATCACAGAGATAGATGCTAATGCAAATTAGTCTTCTCACACATCCACAGAAAGTAAATTGTAAGCAGCTGTTAACCTGTCTGAGCACCATCTTGTTACTGATTCCTGCTCGAATAGCAAATTTTTCACAATGAAGATCTGGAAGATTTATCTTTTCTGATAGTTACTTGTCCTTTGCCCATGGAATAAGAGTGTTAGCAAAACATCGTACTAAATGGATGAAAAAATACAGCATATTCCAATCAATGCATAAAGTAAATTAAAAGGTATAGAGCATACTACTATAGAGGATGAGTTCCCTTAGGAACAGGGTCCTCCAATCCTAGTGTATCATCTTGGTCAAGCAATTTTTTGGTGGAAATATATTTATGTTTTCCAATGCAGCACTGTGGAATCTGCTGCTGTGATATAACGTATATTAATATCCTCATAACATAACACAAACCTATCGCACAACTTTGTGCGTGTATGTATATACATACATAGTGTTTATTATTACAGAAGCCACTTGCACATCACAGCAACTCAAAGAATAGCATCCCAGAGTTCCTGTGCCACATTCCCCATATGCAGCAAGGAACTCTGGGTAGGATATGCAAATGACCTTTGTCTCACTTTTTTGCATCCTGGATCTGTTATTACACAGAGCCCTAAAATCAATGCTATGCCGCACTGTGGCTTTCTAGCAGAGATAAGGTTATGCAACTGGTCAAAGCCACTCCTAGGACAGCACTGTATCGGGTTTGTTGGACCCTCATCAGTTAGGAGCTAGGCATGATGACCAGTTGCAGTGGATGCTTGGACCGTAGGGTAAATTGTCTACAAGGGTTGTGGTGGAGGACTAAAAGTGAGATAAACACACTAATTATAGTGTGGAGGCTTTTTATTATTGAAAAGCCTCCACAATATAATAAGTGTGTTTATCTCACTTTTAGTCCTCCACCACAACCCTTGTAGACAAAATATATTATATATATATATCTATATATATTTCTATTTATTCTCTAGGCCGTGTTAGTCCAGATGCCAAAATCACGAGTATAGCAGTACGTAGTGATACCTTATTTATTGAACGAAGTTACCATTAAAAGACAAGTTTTGGAGTGTGTTCCTCTCTTCTTCAGGTCTGGACGCAATCCTGATCAATATCCTAGAATTGAACATTAAGGGGCACACGAGTGAGGGGGTTAGATGTCGTAAATAGTGAGAGTCAAATGGTCCAATTATTTATTGGACTGACGTTACATTCAAAAGACAAGCTTTTGAGAGAATAACTCTCTTCTATGATATTGCTCAGTATAGCTTCCAGACTGGAAGAAGAGTTATACTCTCGAAAGTTTGTCGTTTAAATGTAATGTTAGTCCAATAAATAAGTTATCACCACACACTGCTATACTCTAGTGATCTATATATATGTATAAAATATATATATTTTGTTAGCATTTGCGTTCTGTCGTTTACATATGTGAGGCTAGCGTGTGGGAAGAGGCAGCGTGAATCCGTCTCAGGCTGGATAGAGGGATATCCTGTCCCTTCACAGGCAGGATACAGCTGTACATACATTCCCCGGGAAATCCTTCCACACGGACCCATTCCAGATGGACATACATATAGGATCGCAGTTACTACAAGAATGTGACGTGTTGCACAGCATAACTTTAATAACACCTTTCATATTGGTTTATGTATGCAGGTGCCTTCCTACCATCAGATGGACGGATTATGGATAAATATCAAATGGAAAAAAAATTCCTGTCCCAGTGGCCATCTTTCCCTCAGACAGTTGATTTGCTTTCAAGTGTAAGGCTAGGGTTAGACGAGCGTGATTTCTACGGACTGTACGTCCGTGCACACGGACGTACGTCAGTACGGAAGACACAGTAGTGGCCACACAGTCCGTTTATCACGACGTATATTTTGACGGATGTAGGAGAGAAAATAAAATAAAAAGCAAAACCATTTTGTCCGTGAAAAATGCTGGACGTATAAATGCAGTCCGTCTGACCACGTTCCATCACTCACACACAAAGCTATGCGGACGTTGCGGACGCAGCGCACTTTGTGCGGCCGTTCTAGGAGTTCTTGCCTGCCTTGCGTCCGTGGGCCGCGGCCGTTGTGCGTCCGCAGTTCAGTGCGGACGTACTTCGTGTAACAGGCTCCGATGGGCTTTCTGTCATGCTATCACGGACGTGAACACTACGCTCGTCTGACCCCAGCCTTAGGATTTACTAAAAAAAAAAAAATGTTTCGCATGATATGGCTGTAATGCCTATATAATAATAATAATAATAATAATTGGTGAAATGTTCCAGTTATAGGATCCATGATTGTTGTGTTCCATGTTAATTAGTGGGTTTTTCTTTATTTCATATAAATTGGATGCATGTGTGACAGACAGACAGATGAGCAAATAGGTGGATGGATTGATGCACAGACATGCAGACATAAATACAAACACAAAACAAATATGTATCCAGTGATTTTGTTGCTTAGCTCTGGGAATTTTGCACAGTTCATTTCATTGAACAGAAAAGAAGAATCTGTTGCTATGGAGACTGCCTGCTCCAAAGCATCCTCTCCTCAGTATAGATCTTTCTCTGTCCCTGTCTTTTTCACTCTCAACCCTCCCTCCATATTTCTTCCTCTCTCCTACCTGACCAGCTTTCCACCCCTCTTTCATATGATCCTTTTCAATGACCTTTTCCAATTTCTGTTATTTTTCAGCCCCTCCCCCTCACATATATCTCTATATCTTTCTTTCCTTCCCCTGCACTTGGTGTCTCTCTCCCTCCTCCCTAATATCTCCCTAGCCCCCTCTTCCACTCCTTTTCCTCAAACTAATTTTCTTCTCTATTTCTTTCACTCCCTGTTCTGTTGCATCACCCCTTCCCCCCCCCCACCCCTGCCTCCCCAAGGGTTGTCAGTGCCTTCATCAGAGAAATATGATCCTGTTATTGGGGGGCAACTATACCTCCCCCTCAGAAAACAATTCCATGGCAACAGCATCTGTGTTGCCATGACAGCCTCTGATGTAAGAATCCATCAATGCATCAGCAAGCAGCAGCAGGGCATTTCAGCTAAACCTTTTTTTTTTCATCCAGGGGCATATTTTGCAGGAATGATTGTTTGGTGGAGCTATGCACCCAAGGTTTTTGGTAGAAGGGAGGATAAGGCGCACGCTCATCTGTGGCAAAAATAGATGTTTGTATTGATCTCCTGTGAGATTTTTTGCCTTAAGAAAGGGTTGCAATAAATGATCCGCCAATATTTAATCAGTTACTATGAGTAGGCACCCATTGGGTTAATCCAGCGTTACACTATAATCCCTGACGTTTGAAGGAGAGACATTCAAAGTCTAGCTGTCTGTTTACAGTTTAAAAAAACCAAAGCAATAGTGAGCTGAATATTAATTTGTTTACCAGAATCATATATGTAGATTGGATATATATTTTATTATTACACTTCTAATATGCGATTTTCGGTGATGATAAAATGTACGCAAAGTCAATACACATGGTGAGATTGCTTGGTAAACAGAAAGGTGGAAATATAAATACAAACCGGTATAAGTAACAAAATAATCAGAGTAATGCAGGATGCTATGATAATTTTTTATTGCACTAACCCTACACGATAAGACAGGCTTTCAGGGGTCTCCCCTCTTCTTCAGGTCAGAAGTATTCACTACTAATCAATCTGACTGAACATAGTATGGATAACATAAAAAAGAGCGCGTTGGTGAAGTGACCTAGTCATTTTATCAGTCAGAGGGTGAGGGGGGGACATAAATAAATAGAAACAGAAGATCAATATTGTGATGACCCAGGGATGGGTGCTACTAGCAAAAAACACATTAGTAATGCAAAATGTGGAATCTGGAGGGGGCTGGGTAACCCGCAAAAAACAGAAAAACAAGAAAATTAGTATTGCCAAGCTGCCCTATGCTGTGCTTCCTTCTGGCTGTAAAGAGGTCAAGCCCTAAAATAAGAAGTACAGGAACTCACAAAAGTTTTAAGCATGGGCCGCATTCCGGCTGAGGTAGAAATAGGGGGAGCAGTTATCCCTTAGCAGCTCTCTATTACCAGATTTATTATCAGAGAGCCGTGCATACCGACAGAAGTCAGTGGATAATGCTGTACGCTGCATCCAACAGTTCATGTCCATTTCATTTCAGCCCTCAGTTCATATCTCCCCAAGTCCATTTCATTTCTCCCAATTCTTTTTACCCCCCCAGTCCATTTCATTAAAGCCCTCCAGTTAATTTCTCCTCCCAGTCCATCTCATTTCAGTCCTCAGTTAATTCCCCCCCCCCACACACACACACACACAATTTCCTTTCAGTACTTCCAGTTAATTTCTCCCCGGTTCACCTTATTTCAGCAGCCCAGTTAACTTCTCCCCAATTAGTTTCTCCCCCAGTCCATTTCATTCAACCTAGTTAATTTCTCCCCCCACTTCATTTCCTTTCAGTACCTCCAGATAATTTATCTCCCCACTTCATTTCATTTCAGCCCCCAGTTAATTTCTCCCCCATTCCAATTCATTTCAGCCCCCCAGTTGATCTCTCCCCCCACACCATTTCGTTTCAGCCCCCAGTTAATTTCTCCCGCAGTCCGTTTCATTTTAGCTCTCCAGTTAATTCCCCCCACTCCATTTCATTCCAGCCCCCAGTTAATTTCTACCTCACTTCATTTCTTTTTACCCACCCTAGTTAATTTCTCCTGAATCCATTTACACACTCACACACATACACAAACACACAGGGCCGGCGCTGCCGCTAGGCGAGCTAGGCGGCTGCCTAGAACGCAGCGCCGCCTAGGGCGCAGCCGAGCTCCAAAGGCAGGGCCGGCCCGTCCATGTAGCAGGCGGCTCTTTGTCAGGAGCGGCATTTTACCGCCCTGTCAAAGGCTGCGGGCCACGGCATGAAGCGCCCCTGCCCGGACAGCACAGCCCTGAAGCACTGCATGCTGCAAAACCGAGCAACGCCCCGCCTCACTCAGCAGGCCATCGCCCACCCCTACACCTCAGCTGCCTGGTGCCGGCACCCGCCCCCTTCACCAGGAATCCCCCCCACCACGGCCTGAAGGAGGAGGAGACCGAGACCGAGTACCTGAAGAGCAGGCCCGAGGCCTGGGGAGACCACCAGGCCCGAAGCCTGGGGAGACCTCAAGGCCCGAAGCCTGGGGAGACCACCAGGCCCGAACCCAGGCCTCTAACAAGCTTTAAAGCAAGGCCTCAACCAGGGCTGTGAGGGTAAGTTTGTGTGTGTGTGTGTCGCAGGGGTCAAGTCCTGGGAAAAAAGTGAGGGAACTCACCCACGAATTCCACAACCCCTATTACCTGAAGAAAAAATATATATATCACGAGTATAGCCGTACGTGTGATACCATTTTTATTGGGTTAACTTTACATTTAAAAGACAAGCTTTCAAGAGTGTAAACTGGAAACTATACTGATCAGTGAAAGGTATCACTACGTACAGGTATACTCGTGATTTTGGCAACTGGACTAACGCGTTATATATATGTATGTGATATATATATATATATTATATATAAATCTATCCAGGCACAGACCCCCCCAGAATTATATACACAGGCACTGGACCCCCAGAATAATATGCACAGCACTGAACCTCCAGAATAATATACACAGCACTGAGCCCCCAGAATAATATACACAACACTGGACCCCCAGAATAATATACACAACACTGAACCCCCTGAATAATATACACAGCACTGAACCCCCTGAATAATATACACAGCACTGAACCCCCAGAATAATATACACAGCACTGAGCCCCTAGAATAATATACACAACCCTGAACCCCCAGAATAATATACACAGCACTGAGCTCCAGAATAATATGCACAGCACTGAGCCCCAAGAATAATATACCCAGCACTGAGTCCCCAGAATAATATGCACAGCACTGGTTATATGGATATATTTGCCCCAGCTCATATGGGTATATATTGTCCCAGCTCACATGGATATATTTTCCCCAGTTCACATGGATATAATTGCCCCCAGTTCACATGGATATTATTGACCACAGCTCATATGGATATTATTGACCCCCAGCTCATATGGGTATATATTGCCCCAGTTCACATGGATATGCCCCAGTTCACATGGATATGCCCCAGCTCATGGATATGCCCCCCAGCTCATGGATATGCCCCCCAGCTCTCATGGATATGCCCCCAGCTCTCATGGATATGCCCCCCAGCTCTCATGGATAATGCCCCAGCTCTCATGGATATGCCCCAACTCTCATGGATAATGCCCCAGCTCTCATGGATAATGCCCCAGGTCTCATGGATATGCCCCCCCAGCTCTCATGGATAATGCCCCAGCTCTCATGGATATGCCACAGCTCTGCTGGATAATGCCACAGCTCTCATGGATATGCCCCAGGTCTCATGGATGATGCCCCCCAGCTCTCATGGATAATGCCCCAGGTCTCATGGATAATGCCCCAGGTCTCATGGATATGCCCCAGCTCTCATGGATATGCCCCAGGTCCCATGGTTGATGCCCCCAGCTCTCATGGATAATGCCCCAGGTCTCATGGATAATGCCCCAGGTCTCATGGATATTGCCCCCAGCTCTCATGGATAGTGCCCCAGCTCTCATGGATAATGCCCCAGGTCTCATGGATATGCCCCCCAGCTCTCATGGATAATGCCCCAGCTCTCATGGATAATGCCCCAGGTCTCATGGATATTGCCCCCAGCTCTCATGGATATTGCCCCCAGGTCTCCTGGATATTGCCCCCAGGTCTCATGGATAATGTCCCCAGGTCTCATGGATAATGCCCCAGCTCTCATGGATAATGCCCCCAGCTATCATGGATATTATTGCCTCCAGCAGCCAGCTCACCTCTCTGTGCGCCCGAAACGATTGAGCAGGCCGCCGCCGCACATTGCCGGCGGCCGCGTGCTTCCTCCTATAGGCGAGCGGCTGCACTTCCTGTCAGCAGCCGTTCTAGCAGGAAGCACGGGGCCGCCGGCAATGTGCGGCGGCCTGCTCAATCATTTCGGGTTCGGGCCACAGCGGGAACCTGCATTCCCGCAGCGTTCCCGCAGTGGGAGAAGTGCGGGAACGCCTTTCCTGTGCGTTCCCGCTGGATTCGAGCCCTGTGGATGTGTATGGGTGTGTGTGTGTGTGTATGGATGTGTGTGTGGGTTTGACTGTGTGGATTTGTGTGGGTGGAGTGGATGTGTGTGACATTGGGTGGGGGTATGTGGACCTCTGTGATACGCTCATACACACTGCCCGTTACTGTGAATTTTATTGCTGTGGAGCTCTGTGATACGCTCATACACCCTGCCCGTTACTGTGAGTTTTATTGCTGTGGCGCTCTGTGATACGCTCATACACATCTCCTGTTACTGTGAGTTTTATTGCTGTGGAGCTCTGTGATACGCTCACACATGTCACGTGTTTTTTTTGGGGGGGCCTTAGTAGCTGGCCTGGCCTAGGGCGCAAAATAGCCAGCACCGGCCCTGCAAACACCACCCCTGCTTATATACTTACCATCAGGGCAGCCATCAGCTGGTAAAAGCCAATGATATGTTCAGGGGCCTAGTTTTTCCAGGGGGCCCTAACCCTTGCTAAACTCTGTGCAGCTTGTCTAAGTGCCACAGATGTAAGGACCCCTCCATGCTACCTAGGACTGGCCCACCAAGATACCAACAAATTTCTCAGTGGACCATGGCATCGGGGACCATTCAGTGCACTCTGATTCATCACGGAGGGACTGAAAAGTATTGTCTGTATCACATAGAGATGCAGAGTGAATGCTCTCCCACCATGGAACACTTTTTCCCTATGCTGGACTACAAGGGCACACGCCCTGTAAAAAAGGAAATCAGAAGAGGAGGCAAAATGTTTTAATTTTAATTTGATTACTGAAATGGGCAGCTGAGGGAATGGGGGCCCGACCAGATGTTTATCAAGGGGCTCCAAGATTTTTAATGGCAGCCCTGCTGCTTACCATATAGGTAGAATCCCTGGCTGTCTCCTGGGTCCCAGCTGGACTCTCCCCCCCCCCGCATGTGATTGACTCTTGCAGCATGGCAGGGGAGGCTCTTGTTCTTGCGGCTATGAGGGGTTGGGCGGGGCTAGCATGTCTCTGTGTGAGCTGCTGGCAGCCTCCACCATCCATCTCCCTTCCACAGGACCTTTTCCTTTCAGAGCAGCGGAACCCGCTCGCTGCAAAACAAAAGGAGGACCCTGTGCCCAGCATCCAGTCCAGTACAGCAGGAATGGCATTCCCGGTGGTGGAGTAGTCCAGGAATGCTGTTCCTTTGTGTTACCCCTGCATTCGACCTCTGTGGCTGTGTATATAGACAGCAAAACCAACAAAGGCTGCAGCACTTAGCATTCAAGTGGGCCCACAGGTGTAATCCTTTTATTTGCAGACAGGCTTAATGGTTACTAGGGATGAGCTGTTCGGTTCGATGAGTTCGGAGTTCGAACCGAATTTTGGTCGTTCGAAAGTTTGCGAACTTCGAACTTTTTGGGTGTGTTCGGTTCGAGTTCGCAAAAAAAAAGAAATTTTGAAAAATGTATAGAAAATGCTTAAAAAAATACTAAAAAATCTAGAAATAAAGAGACTCTTTACTGCAGAATATTATAAGCAACGGTTTATTAGATATTGAATTAAAAACTAATGTGTACGTGCAAAGATTCTCAACTCTAAATGACCTGTGTTTTTCAAACGGCATAACAGGTGTTTTTAGTCTGGTCTAATCAATTTGATACATTGTAGACTATACTAAGGGGGTGGGGTGGTGTCTGCTTCTGATTGAGATTTGAGAAGTGTTAATTTCCCTCCTAAAACTTCTAATATGCTGTATTTCACCGCTGTGTGCTCAGCTAATTTTTACTGCTTTCGCTCATCATGTTTAAACGCGATTTTGAAGCCACATTTTGTTAAATGACTGACATGTTAGATATCGTTGTTTCCGGCAGACTCCGCAGATTCATAATATATCATTTTTATATGTATACGTCCTGTCCTGGCTGTATATTATGAAAAAAATGCAATAAAAATTGAATTTTTAATCATCTGCAGTGTGTAAAGTGTTGTTTTTTTTTACATTTTAGCACATGAGTGTTTGCGGTTATGTTTTCTATGGGGTGCGCTTGTACAAAAATTAGAAATGGGGACTTGTTACATTTTGTGGGGGGAATTACGTGATTTATAGCAATCGCACCCCATAGAAAAAAATCATTAGTGCACCATCGTTCACATTATAATTGCAATGTGAACAATATTGCTGCATTAATAAAGATAACACACAAAAAAATACATGTTTTTCTTTTCTTTACTTTTTACCTGGTCATGTCGGGTATCATTCGAAAGGCCATGCTCAGGCCTTTCGATTGACACCCTCCATGACCCACTAGATGCCTGGAGATATCGGGGTTCAAATGAACCCCCTATCTCCACCAGGGGATTGGCCTGGGCAATATATATACGCATAATGTGAGCTGGCCTGGGCAATATATATATATGCGCATGATTAAAATTTGCAAAGGATAAGGCACGCAAAGTGAAATTTTGATGTGTCTGAAATTGAAACTTACGTGACAACTCTTATTTTTTTTTTTCGTTAATTTATATTTGTTCAATGCAGTTAATTTTAATTTGTTTAATAGAGTTAATTTAAAATGGTTTAATACAGTTTATTTATATTTATTTTACCTTTACTATTGGTGCTTTTCAAACTTTATTCTTAAGTAAAAAGAAATTTAGCAGTTTCATGTTGTGTCGTTTTTTTGGGGGGGGGGGTGCAAGTAGCTGGTCTTGCCTAGGGTGCAAAATAGTCTAGCACCGGCCCTGACCGCATGGTCCACCTCTGCACTCTTCCACAATACCACAGAGGGGTTACTGTATGATGGCACTTGCTGGCCTGGCACCAAAGGCACAATATTTGGCTGCACTGCCACTGACGCCTGTATCAGATTCATATCCTCAGAGGGGTGAGACTGTGTGACGGTACTGTTGCCGATGCTAAAGGCCCAATTTTAGGCTAGGGTCAAACGAACGCATTTTTCACAGCGAACGTCAAAAAGTGCGTCCGAACGCATTGAGGTGTTTTTTCACGGAAAGCGCTTAAACGGTCATACGATTCGCATTTTTGTGCGTGATTTTTTACGGATTCAAACCAGGAAACTTTGGGTGTCTGGACGTTATGTTGGCCAGAGATGAGCAGCGTCTGACGTCTCCTAATTAATGCACACACGCCGCTATGCGGACGCAGCGCACTCTGTACGTCAGTACTAGCGGTTCAGCGTTCTCGAAAAAATGCGTTCATTTTCCACTTGCGTTGCGCGGATGGACTTTCGTGCAGCCGTACTTCGTATATTGGCCGTCATTGCGTGTCATTTGCTGCTAGTGCGGCCAAGATTAAGTGCGCCTAAACGCACGTTAAAAGTGCGCTAGTCTGACCCCAGCCTTAAAGCACCTATTGTTACTTTCATCCAAAGCCTGCATAAGTTTCACAATAATTTAGCCAAAAAAAATCACTAAACTTTTTCTACGTGTCCGCAAATGTATCCTCTTTTCATACAGACTGCCGCCCCAAGCAGTTGTTTATGGATAGATTAAAGGAAAAGCATTTACCGTCATTTGAAACGTAATTTTTTTGTTTTTAAGTGTTTCTATACATCCTAGAAATGCACCACTTCACGGGCAGGTTATGGGGACCTCCTAGGCACGATATTTGAAGGAATTTTTCGTTTTTATTTTTAACCCTTATTTCATGGAAAACTCACTGTCCCTTTAAAAACATTGTTTTAAAAACTTTTTGTCCTTGTTTCCTGTCCCCCAGGGCACTACCCGGACCCCCATACACCTTTTATGGCAAATATCTAGCATATATGCCCTCTTGTAGGGCACTCTAAAAACCAAATTTTCAGCCCCATTGACTTGTTCGAGTTCAGGTTCGGATTCGAACATTTGGAAAGTTCGGGTTCGAATACGAACCGAACTCGGGCGTGTTCGGCTCATCCCTAATGGTTACAAATGTTTTGCGGTATAAACCCATACCTTAGATGACTCTTGCTGGGACGACGCGTCTATTCTCTTCGCTGCCTACACGAACTGATGGGGGAAGAAGACGGTTAAAAATTCTTGTCTGGTGGAGGACCCCCACCAGCGGGAATATTAGGGAGTCCTTGGGAGGCGATCGCCCTTGCCGGGGAGGTGAAACGCCTCAATGTGTCTGGTCCGGAGTCGACTCCTCGGAAGATGACAGCCTGTCATGGCGGGGAGCTGGCCCGACCTTTAGGAGACCTAATCAGGAACTGGCTGAGGAGCTGCGCTCATGGGAGGGCTCCAAAGTCACGACCACCTGGGAGGCAATGCATCCGTAACCTGCGAGACATGCTGGTGGGACACCTGCGGCCTTGCCTGGCTTGTCTGAGGAGGAAGATCTGGCAGGACAATCTACCTTCCACGAAGGGGACATGCTGATGGAGCTGCGCAGCGCACCCTGTGGAGAGCTGATATTGCAGGCTTACGGGTGAAGTTCTCTGGTCTGGTCTCAGGTGGCAGTGGTCCAGGCAGAGGAGACTGCAGTTGTGCACCACCTCCTTGTCACCAGATTGGATACGCTTCAGGACCGAGTCAAGCACCTCTCTAAGGCTGTGGAGAGTATGGAAGCACGCCACAGGCCAAAAAATTATCGAATCAGGGGATCCCTGAAGAGCTGTGTCTCAAGATGTCCTCTTGGGGTATGTGAATCGGCTGGCTAGCCAACTTGTTTGTTTGCCCAACAGAACACCTTACTCCTTTCATTCGACAATGTGTATCCTGAAAGTGGCAGCGCGCCTCCCCCCCAAGAGGCCTTGAGAGATGTCATTGCCATAGCGGGTGATATTGCTGTTCGCCAGCAGCTGCTGGCTACTCCTGAGTCTTGCGTTACTGCCCCCTTTAAGACTGCCATTTTAACTCTCCATGCGGACTTCTGTAGCCAGGAGGCGATTTCGGGAGGTAACGGCCCACTTGTGGCACATCGGTGTTCGGTACCAGTGGAGTGTAAACGGATCCCTATTGCTCACCCATGATAATATTTGTCGTTCCTTTGCTGGC
Source organism: Leptobrachium leishanense (assembly GCA_009667805.1). Taxonomy (NCBI): domain Eukaryota; kingdom Metazoa; phylum Chordata; class Amphibia; order Anura; family Megophryidae; genus Leptobrachium; species Leptobrachium leishanense. Next base: position 216,428,500 of record CM019064.1, on the reverse strand, counting down.
CCTGAGGAAGCTTGGGCACTGCTGACCTCTTTGGATGAAGGGGACACTCGCAGTTGCCGCTGCCAGTTGTGATGACCTGGACTGATCTGGTGTGTTTCAGTTCTGCACCCCCCCCCCATTTGTATTCCATGCTCCGCTGTTTTATGATGACCTCTACGAGACTGCACCATTGTGGGTTCGCCCTACTGTTTTATGTTTTCTTATTGTGTTTTTTTATATATTGGTTTATTTTTTTCTGGTGTTTTTTGAAGATGGCTGCCCCCCTTCCTCTCTCCCCTTCCTTTACTCCTCCCCCTCCCTTTTTTTTGGTCAATTCTTTGGTTGGCTCAGGTGCGCCGAGGGTGCGGACACCATGGCTCTATGCGCCCTGCTTGGTCCTGGGTCTCCCTGCCCCCTGTCCTCTTCCATGACCTTAGGTCCTCTGTCAGGGTTCCTGAGTGCGCCAGGAATGCCATTTCCTATTGGGCATTCGTTCACGACTTTAATTCCCCTTCCCCCCCCCTTTTCTTGCCCTCTCTCCTCTTTTAATTTTTGATTATCTTTATGATTATCTTATATATTATCTTATATACTTAGAGATTTCTTATCTCTGGAATGTTGTCTATGATGTTGTTTATTGGTCCTGTGTGAAACCTTTCTCATTTTGTTCTACTTTGCATTTATGCGAAACTTAAAAAATAAAGAATAAAAAAAAAAAAGTACTGATAAGTAACAAAGAATAACAGAAACAAATTGAATCACAGATATAGACAGAGCAAAAGGATATATCTGGATTAATAGAGTGGCCAGTATGATCAGTGGTTCCCAACCCTGGTCCTCAAGTACTCCCAACAGGCCAGGTTTTTCAGATATCTGAAGCACAGCACACGTGATATGATTTGCTGCTCAGTGATTGCAGGATTCAGGCTGCATTTCCCCAAGGTGATCCTAAAACCTACAGCATTTACCTTGCGCCCAAAAATACAACTGAACCCTCCTGTCTTCTGTATCTTCTGTAAAAAAAAACAACTTATTATTTATACTTTTTATTGTCTTTTGAAAGTAGATGAATCTTTGAAGCCACTGACAATCGAGGATCACCCACATCAATAACTGTTTAGCATCAGCTCACTAACCCTACTGAGTAGCAGCACTTGTGCTGCCTTTTAACCTGTAGGATAGATAACCTATACCTTCGGATATGATGGGTTAAGCGCAACATAAATGTTCTCCCCAGGGTTAGTGATATTAAGATAATGCCTGGGAGTGATTGACAAATAGGAGTTTAAAAAGATATATTTAACTTGCATCATGTTTACAAGAAGCACTGTGATGCCTCCTAGGTACGTGCAGGAAAGTTACTGTTGCATAAGGTATGAATCACGAAGCAATAATAACCTTTAATAAATGTTCTTTTGGCTAGAGGAAAATATATAGCATAACTGTATGGTAAATGGAAAGCTGACATGCAATGCAGTATCAAGGAACCAGTGAATAGGGAACAAAACTTAAGAAACCAATAAAGAGAATCTTTTATTATTGAAAGTGAAAATATTCTCTAACCAGGAAAAGTACATTTGGTTTTGACACGTTAAAGAAAACAGTGCGGTATTGATACGATAACTCAACTTGTCGTCTGTATTAAAAACACATACACTGCTAGTATATGCACATTTCAAACATAGGTCACATTGTCTGTCCAATCATGATATACAGTTGTGTTCAAAATTATTCAACCCCCAATGCTGTAAAGGGTTTTAGGGAATTTAGTGTACATTTGTAATTGTATTCAGAATGAAATCCTACAAGGATTTTTTAAAGAACCATATGCAACTAAAATGACATCAATTGGTTTTGTAATACAGTAGTAAATGTTTCTTTTGTGAATTCTTCATTGACACAATTATTCAACCCCTTAAAGACTACCACTCTGAAGAACAGAGGTTCATTCAAGTGTTTTCAATCAGGTATTGAAAACACCTGTGGATGTCACGGAGCAGCAATAAAGCACAATAAGCACCAATTAGGCAGCTTTATAATGACTGTGATACTCAGCTCCTTCTAGACATTTACTGGTGTGGTTACAAACATGGTGAAGTCAAGAGAATGGTCCAGGAAGACAAGAGAAGAGGTGATTACTCTTCACAGGAAGGGCAATGGCTATAAGAAGATTGCAAAGATGTTAAACATACCAAGAGAGACCATAGGAAGCATCATTCGCAAATTCAAGGCAAAGGGCACTGTTGAAACGCTACCTGGTCGTGGCAGAAAGAAGATGCTGACTTTACACTTCAGGTAGCACACAGCAGTCAGAGTGGAGAAAAGTCCCCGTGTGACTGCTGAGGAACTGAGAAAAGATTTGTCAGATGTGGGTACTGAAGTTTCAGCTCAGACAATACGGCGCACACTGCGTAATGAAGGCCTCCATGCCAGAACTCCCAGGCGCACCCCCTTGTTGTCTCCAAAGAATAAGAAGAGTCGACTGCAGTATGTCAAAAGTCATGTGAACAAACCACAGAAGTTTTGGGATAGTGTTCTGTGGACTGATGAAACAAAATTAGAACTGTTTGGGCCCATGGATCAACGCTATGTTTGGAGGAGGAAGAACAAGGCCTATGAAGAAAAGAACACCTTGCCTACTGTGAAGCATGGCGGGGGGTCAATCATGCTTTGGGGCTGTTTTGCTTCTGCAGGTACAGGGAAGCTTCAGCGTGTGCAAGGTACCATGAATTCTCTTCAGTACCAGGAGATATTGGATGACAATGTGATGTAGTCCGTCACAAACCTGAGGCTTGGGAGACGTTGGACCTTTCAACAGGACAATGATCCCAAGCATACCTCCAAGTCCACTAGAGCATGGTTGCAGATTAAAGGCTGGAACATTTTGGAGTGGCCATCGCAGTCACCTGACTTAAATCCGATTGAGAACCTCTGGTGGGACTTAAAGAAAGCAGTTGCAGTGCGCAAGCCTAAGAATGTGACTGAACTGGAGGCTTTTGCCCATGACGAATGGGCGAAGATACCCGTAGATCGCTGCAAGACACTTGTGTCAAGCTATGCTTCATGTTTAAAAGCTGGTATAACTGTAAAAGGATGTTTTACTAAGTACTAAGATTGAATGTCACTTGGGGGTTGAATAAAACTGATAATGATGTGAGCACAGAAAAGACATTTGTGGTTATTTCATTATAAATGTTATGTTATATTTGTCTGACCTACACGTGCCTCTTTGATTTAATTGTAAGCAAGATGACTGAATGATCAAAATCAATGTCAAACTGGCCAAAACACTCAATTTCAGTGGTGGGTTTAATAATTTTGAACACAACTGTATATATACTTTTAACTTAAAAAAAATATCTGCAATTAAATATTGATTCATTCACTTATATCAAAGAATCAATGGCAATTGGAAAATAGATACGACTACCTTCCAGTTGAACCTTGAACACATTGATTGTTCCTGGCATGTATTCCGTGCCTCTGAGACCTTGTATCAAGCTACGCGATCATTAACACCATGGTTCATGGTTAATCACCTCAGTATGCTCTTGGATCACAATGAAACCATGTGCCTGCGTTTGTCCATCATGGTAATCTATTTCAATAGGGGTCAACAACCTTGGCCCACCAGATGTGTTGGAACTACATCTCCCCGATGTTCAGTTACTTATTAGGTTGGTTGAGTGTCATGGGAAATGCAGTTCCAATAAGGCTGAAGGGCTAAAGTTGCTGACCCCTACGTTACAGCATCCAGATGATGCATAGAGGACTGGACAATATAGGAGAGTAACATGTTAAGCCAGTCGGGTAGTTTTACCAGGACAGGTAACAGATGGAGAGGGAAGGAAATAACAATAACACTTTCAGCTAATTAATCTGTCCTGTAACAAAGACCACACTTCAAAGAAAAACACACACACACACACACACACACACACACACACACACAAGAAGAAGGGCCTCTATAATGACATATCACCTTGCTAATCAGCCATACACAGATAGGGTTTGATACAGTGATATGAACTCATTGGAGTTGAGAAAAGATGACAGTATCCTTTCAGTACTTAAAGGTAAAGGATTCTTTGTTTGAAGTAATTGCACGTAAAAAGGAAAAATAAAATTAGTTTTTTTATCTATATTTTACTAGTTGTTTGTTTCCATTTTGTGGATTTTTTCCATGGTACACCATTTACCAAAATCTGTGCACATGTTTCATATTGTGGCTGTTGTTTATTTATTTATTGTTTTTGTATTGAAAATTTTTATTATGAGATGTCAATATCAGTACAGCAGTGCACAGAGAATACAAATAAAGACAAGCAAGTAAAATACAGAGATGATATAACGAAAAAGTATATGAAAAATGACCAGTCAGCAACCAACAAGGTTGTCAACTGATTATCAAAGGAGTGGCAAGAAAAAGTAGATACAACTTTAATAATTCAACAAAGACACTCCCAGATACAAATGGTAAAAGCAACAAATAAACAGCTACACTGTGAGGGTAGGGGTAGACAATCTGGAGCGGCTGAAAAAGCGCACGAATACCTGGATTCACACGAGGATATTAGCATAATTTATAACCATAATTGGTGGATTGCTCCCCACCAGGATGCACAATGGCAAAACCCGAATTGGGTCAAACAATTGAAGCCAACCGCCAACATGCGCTAGCCCTATTGCTCTTGGATACTGCTCTCACCCTCACATTAACATAATAAGACATACATAGTTAAAATCAAAAAGAAACATTCAGCTAAACATATGTTTCACCGATATAAACTCGGCTTCATTTGGAGCAATGGAATGAATTGAATCGCTGAATCAAATACTCTCCTCCTTTCTTTAAAAAGGGGACGTATCTGTTCATTAACCAATCAGCTCTGGATAACTATCGGTACCTTGTTGTCTTTGACACAGGTGATTGGCCGTCAAAGTTAGTATGGGCCAATAGGATGAATGGACTATCACATGTCAAGAAGGAATTTTTTCCCAGTATGTTGCATATTGGCAAGCATTTCAGACTGGGTTTTTTGCCTTCTTTTGGATCAACAGCAGTAGGTTATGTGGGAGAGGCTGAACCCGATGGACGCATGTCTTTTTTCAGCCTATATAACTATGTAACTATATAACTATGTGTAAACTGGCCAATGGAACTATATCCTGCCGAGAACAACATTTATACACAAAGCAGTTTTGACTCGACTAATATGTGACAACCGATGTGATGATTAATCTCGGTGTCGTGTCACTCCAACGGCATCTGTACATTGGTCGTGACCCTGCTGATGTTCAAACGGTAGCATTGTCTACTAGACCGATGGATAAAAAGATAAATAACGCAAAGTTCTAAAAGTATTCGATCGAGAAATATACTAGCATTTTGAGTGAGACTGTCGTTACCAGAAACTATCGGATGACCTGGTGGCTCATGAAGATTGAATGCGGAAAAATCTATGTAGGTAAAACTTTGCGTCCATTTAAGAGGAGGATTATGGAACACGTACAATCCATCAGGCGAATTCAAGAGACACCCATATCTCATCATTTGGCAAAATATCATAACAATATTACTATGGTTCTCAAGTTTTGTGGTTTGGAGCTTGTTACTCGATCACCTAGAAAGGGTGATTTTGATCGCAAATTACAGCAGAGGGAATGTCGATGGATCTATAAGCTCCAAACTCTGGCCCCACTTGGTCTCAATGAAGGTTTTCGTACACTCCTTTCCTATAATATATTTATTGCAATACACTTCTGGTTTCAATTAGGGATGAGCTGTTCGGTTCGATCAGTTCGGAGTTCGATTCGAACTTTGGCCGTTCGCAAGTTCGCGAACTTCGAACTTTTTAGCGTGTTCGGTTCAAGTTCTCAAAAAATGTTTTTTGGAAAAAAGTATAAAAAATGCTTAAAAAATCTAGAAATAAAGAGACTCTTTACTGCACAATATTATAATCAATGATTTATTAGATATTGAATTAAAAACTAATGTGTACGTGCAAAGATTCTTACCTCTAAATGACCTGTGTTTTCAAACGGGGTAAACAACAGGTGTTTTTAGTCTGGTCTAATAAATTTGATACATTGTATGTATGTAGACTATACTGAGGGTGTGGTGTCTCCAGATGTATCAAACAACACCTGTGCGTCTGAGAAGTGTTAATTTCTCTACTAAATCTTCCTCTGATATGCTGCATTTCACTGCTGTGTGCTCAGCTAATTTTTACCGCTTTCGCTCATCATGTTTAAACGCGATTTGAAGCCACATTTTATTAAATGACGCAGACATATTAGATATCGTTCTTTCCGGCAGAGTCCGCAGATTTATAATATATCATTTTTATATGTATACGTCATGTCCTGCCTGTATATTATGACAAAAAATGCAATAAAAATTGAATTTTTAATCATCCTCCAGTGTGTAAAGTGTTTTTTTTTCACATTTTAGCACATGAGCGCTTGCGGTTATGTTTTCTATGGGGTGCGCTTGTACAAAAATTAGAAATGGGGCTTGTTACATTTTGAGGGGGGAATTACGTGATTTATAGCAAACACACCCCATAGAAAAAAATCATTAGTGCAGCATCATTGTTCACATTATAATTGAAATGTGAACAATATTGCTGCATTAATAAAAATAACACACAAAAAAATACATGTTTTTTTTTACTTTATACCTGGTCATTTTGGGTATCATGCTCAGGCCTTTCGATTGACACCCTCCATGACCCCCTAGCTGCCACAGTTCTGGAGATATCGGGGTTCAAATGAACCCCCTATCTCCACCAGGGGATTCCGGGCAGCTAGGGGTTCCCCGGCTATCTGACGTCATCACGCTATGCGTGAGGACGTCAGGCAGTGAGAGGGGGACCCGGGGTTGGAGCCGCCATCCAAGATGGCGGCCCCCACCAGAGCTAGACTGCAGTTCGGCGCCGCAAGGCATCTCTATACACAGCATCTCTATACACAACCCATCAGCATCTCTATACCCAGCATCTCTATACACAGCCACACAGCATCTCTATACACAACCCCATCAGCATCTCTATACACAAACAGCATCTCTATACACAACCCCATCAGCATCTCTATACACAAACAGCATCTCTATACACAACCCCATCAGCATCTCTATACACGGCATCTCACGGTGTCTGAGGACGCTGAAGTCAGAACGCCGCGGGACCCTGGACAGAGAGGTGAGTATCTCCGCCGGGGGTCCCGCAAAGCTGATGACGTGTGGGACACGTCCTCCTCAGCCTACAGAGGGAGTAACTGAGGACGTGTCCCACACGTCGTCAGCAGTGAAGGGGTTAAAAAGTCTTTTTTTTAAAACTTTTTGTCCTTGTTTACTGTCCCCCAGGGCACTACCCAGACCCGGACATTGTTTTTAAATGTTTCTATACATCCTAGAAATCTGCCACTTCACGGGCAGGTTATGGGGACCTCCTAGGCACGATATTTGAAGGAATTTTTCGTTTTTATTTTTAACCCTTATTTCATGGAAAACTCACTGTCCCTTTAAAAACGTTTTTTTTAAAACTTTTTGTCCTTGTTTCCTGTACCCCAGGGCACTACCCAGACCCCCATACACCTTTTATGGCAAATATCTAGCAAATATGCCCTCTTGGAGGGCACTCTAAAAACCGAATTTTGAGCCCCATTGACTTGTATTGAGTTCGAGTTCGAACTTTTGAAAAGTTCGAGTTCGAATGCGAACCGAACTCGGGGGTGTGTCGGCTCATCCCTAGTTGCAATAGCTACTCATAATTTACCACACATAAGTACATGTTTCGCGTTAATAGTGGTACCAATAACCGTATTTTCCAGCGTTTTGGGAGTAGTAATCCCTATCTTCATTCCGATGGACTGCTTGTCTTATTTGTAACTGCAGTACATATTGGGGTGCATAGGGTTACATATCGATGGAGATATACAGTTGAGTTCATTATGATTGATGTCCTTCATACTATATATAGATTCTAGTGCCGCCCACTAGTATACCAATAGGTTTCCCAGCATCATGTGGTGCGGCCTTCTAAGAAGCATAATTATATTCAGTCATCTTGAAGATTTTGATTATTATTTTTATGTCTATAGACCAGGTAGACCTCTCTACTGATTGAATAGCAGTAGGGTTATGTCCATAATGTAGACTCCTTTTGGGTTTACAAACAGGCCGTCTTTAATATTGGGAAGAAAATAGGGTATCTAGTGGCGCAGTAATTCAGCTAATTTCTTATACAGTGCCTCAGGGGCTAATAATTATACAGTTGGTACAAAGTGCAGTTGTTAATCACAGTGATCTGTGTGTTAAACACGATTAAAGTGCAATTGCGAATCACAGTGATCTGTGTATAAACACAATTAAAGTGCAATTGTAATAGTTGAAACAAAGTGCAGATGCAACAGAAAAATAAAGTGCAAGTGCGACACTGATGACAGTACAATGAGGATCTGGCTATAGTGCCCAGTTTAGTTCTTATAAGAGTTTTCAATCGATATTCGAGAAAGTCTATGATGTTGGTATTCCGGTTCCTAAGTGGATGGGTGATGCATCAAAAGTGCTCAGGATTAATGTCAGTATTACCCCTTCCACAAGTGTAGCAGACTTGCTCAGTTCTTCTAGTGGTGTTGATAAAGCTCCACCGCAGAATATGCGAATAGGGGAATAAAAGGGAAAAAAATAATAATAGTGCAGAAATCTTTCTATACTTATGCGTATATGTTAAGTAAAAATGCACACATACAAATTCCAGAGCCTAATGAAATCCAGGCTCTGGAGTGAAACGCCTTGTGCCTAAATGTAGGGTGGTCACTGCCCTTCTTTACAGAATCTTCTTACTCCACCTCAGTCGAGGGACACAGGAATAGAAAAGGGACAACGCTCTCATAGCACAATACCAGTCACGTAGTGTTATGTTAGAAAAAGGGAGGGATTACACTCACCAATGCAGGAGCCTTAAGGATCCAGGCTCAACTGTCGTGCACGTGGAGTTCCTTATCGGTGAACTCCTAAACCTCTTTGGCTGCTCACTCTGCACCGGTTTGTAGTTTCGTTCGGTGTTTTCAGGTTCGCTTGGCCAAGTCCACTAGCTGGTGGGTTGTGCTCAAAAACAGCTAAGAGACTCTTGGGGATGAATCAAGAAGTTTATTGTGCAATAAATATTAACATTAATAGTTAAAGTGCATAAAGGGGTACATAAAATAGAAAAATTATATAAATTATAAATCAGGGGAGGGGGGGTGGCGAGACGCGTTTCGGTGCAACCAGCACCTTCTTCAGTCAATGGGTGTATGGAAAAAGGGGGGATCTGAGGCCTCTCCATAGCCCTTCTTTTATTCAGAGAGCGGGGACAGTGTCTGTGCAGCGTTTGGGGCGGACTTCCGGGTTCGCGCGGAACCGCGACCACGTGACGCCTGACACGTCATCAGTCCGCGTCAGGTTGGTCTCTGGTATGCGTTCCACTTCGTCTCTGCGTTCCACTTCGCATATCGTAACGATGAGTGCGTGTATGCGGTGGCCAGAGGTCCGCAATCGTATTAAATGTCACTAAAAACACCTATGGTGTCACATAGTAAAATGGATAATCCATACGGTAATGAAGTATAATCACAATGTGTTTAATGTGCACAATAAGTTGCTCATAATTATTTGTGCGGGTCCCCAATATATCACGCTGAGTAATTCAACTACTAATTGGGACCCCTTCTCTCCCTTTTTTTCCCAAATTTGATATATGTTATCTTGACATGCCTTTCTTCAATTTATGAGTTTATTTATATACACACATTGTGATTATACTTCATTACCGTATGGATTATCCATTTTACTATGTGACACCATTGCACATAAATTCATGTATGGGTCTCCAATACACCATGTTGAATATACACAACATCATCTAATTGGGACTCTTTCCCATCTTGATATATATCGAGGTGTTTTTAGTGACATTTAATACGATTGCGGACCTCTGGCCACTTCATACACGCACTCAGCGTTACGATATGCGAAGTGGAACGCAGAGACGAAGTGGAACGCATACCAGAGACCAACCTGACGCGGACTGATGACGTGTCAGGCGTCACGTGGTCGCGGTTCCGCGCGAACCCGGAAGTCTGCCCCAAACGCTGCACAGACACTGTCCCCGCTCTCTGAATAAAAGAAGGGCTATGGAGAGGCCTCAGATCCCCCCTTTTTCCATACACCCATTGACTGAAGAAGGTGCTGGTTGCACCGAAACGCGTCTCGCCACCCCCCCTCCCCTGATTTATAATTTATATAATTTTTCTATTTTATGTACCCCTTTATGCACTTTAACTATTAATGTTAATATTTATTGCACAATAAACTTCTTGATTCATCCCCAAGAGTCTCTTAGCTGTTTTTGAGCACAACCCACCAGCTAGTGGACTTGGCCAAGCGAACCTGAAAACACCGAACGAAACTACAAACCGGTGCAGAGTGAGCAGCCAAAGAGGTTTAGGAGTTCACCGATAAGGAACTCCACGTGCACGACAGTTGAGCCTGGATCCTTAAGGCTCCTGCATTGGTGAGTGTAATCCCTCCCTTTTTCTAACATAACACTACGTGACTGGTATTGTGCTATGAGAGCGTTGTCCCTTTTCTATTCCTGTGTCCCTCGACTGAGGTGGAGTAAGAAGATTCTGTAAAGAAGGGCAGTGACCACCCTACATTTAGGCACAAGGCGTTTCACTCCAGAGCCTGGATTTCATTAGGCTCTGGAATTTGTAAGTGTGCATTTTTACTTAACATATACGCATAAGTATAGAAAGATTTCTGCACTATTATTATTTTTTTCCCTTTTATTCCCCTATTCGCATATTCTGCGGTGGAGCTTTATCAACACCACTAGAAGAACTGAGCAAGTCTGCTACACTTGTGGAAGGGGTAATACTGACATTAATCCTGAGCACTTTTGATGCATCACCCATCCACTTAGGAACCCGAATACCAACATCATAGACTTTCTCGAATATCGATTGAAAACTCTTATAAGAACTAAACTGGGCACTATAGCCAGATCCTCATTGTACTGTCATCAGTGTCGCACTTGCACTTTATTTTTCTGTTGCATCTGCACTTTGTTTCAACTATTACAATTGCACTTTAATTCTGTTTATACACAGATCACTGTGATTCGCAATTGCACTTTAATCGTGTTTAACACACAGATCACTGTGATTAACAACTGCACTTTGTACCAACTGTATAATTATTAGCCCCTGAGGCACTGTATAAGAAATTAGCTGAATTACTGCGCCACTAGATACCCTATTTTCTTCCTGACTTCTATCCGCACATTCATTTCGAGAGCCTGTGCTATCCTCTAGTTGGCTGCACCAATACATACCTACATCATATATCTAGTTACGAGCGCCTCCACCGAATCCCTCTTTTCTCCCGTCTTTAATATTGATTGGACGCTGGGCAAACATTTTCTTGGGGCCCCCCGAAAGCCAGCCCACCGCATAATTTTGCTACCCACCCCCAACATCCAAAAAAAAAAAAAAAACACACAAATACATCATGGACTTGTCTCACAAACAAGCCCTTAGATTGATCTGTAACAGTACGTATAAGCCAATTAATAGCCTCTTCTAGGCTCTTTCTCATATATTTCTATTAACAGTTATATGTTCTTGGGAGAAAAAGGCATGTTAAAAATCTTAATAACTTTCAGTAATAAAGTGCAAATGAACATTATTGTGTTTCAAGTGTAAAACAAATAGCTATATAGTCTAGTCATAACACAAAAATAGGAAATGTATGTACCCAGCACAGGCCCCCAGAATTATATGTACCCAGGACAGACCCCCACGAAATATATTTCTGGGGGGGCCGGGCTGGATACATATATTTCTGGGGGGTCTTTGATGGATATATGTAATTCTGGGGGCCTGTGCTGGGTACATATATGTATCCAGCACAGACCCCCCACAAATATATGTACCCAGCACAGACCCCCCCACAAATATATGTACCCAGCACAGGCCCCCAGAATTTTATGTATCCAGCACAGTCCCCCCACAAATATCTGTAACCAGCAGAGGCCCCCAGAATTATATATATCCAGCACAGACCCCCCAGAAATATATGTACCCGGGGGGCGTGGCTGGCTCTGCAAGGGAGAAGACGTGCCTGGGGAGAGCTCTGCTGAATTTGCTTGTTACCGGGGGTTTTAAGCTGGTGTCTCCCCCCAAATTACTCACTATTGAGGTCCCTGCACTGCTGGCCATAACGGGACTTGCTCCGGGGCCCGTTTTTACCCCCCCTCCGGAGCACAGCTGAGAAGTTGCCGCAACTCCCCGGCAGGTCAGAATACCCGTCGGCCATCTTGAGGCCTAAAAGTCTGCTCCGGGACGATCGCTTCTCCTACTGTCTCCTGCAGAGAGCCCAATCTGGACGGTCAGCGGTTGTGGGAATGGAGGGCCCCCATCTTCCGGCTGTTCTGGCTGTCCCCTCAGAGATGATTTTGGGGGACAGGGTGAGGTGGTGCAGACTGGAGCGGACCCCCCTGTCAGGGGCATGGAGGCTGCATTCGCGGCCCTCGAGGCCTGCTTGGAGCAACTGCCAGAGGGAGAAGATAGCCCGATTTCTCAGGCCTCGTGGGGGCGTCTGATGGCCGCGTGGAAGACAGGCCGGGAGGAAGCGGACCTAGCAGAGGACGACGCGTGGGAGGCTACGTCTGTCCCTGACGAGGGCGAAGCTGCCTACCACTCGCAGAGTGATGGAGACGGGCTGGGGTGTACCGAATTGGAGGATGAGATGGTTACCTTGGTGCTGCCTTCCGCTGACCTCCGGGAATGGATGGCAGGGATGGAGCTGTCGGGCACAGCAGCTTGTCCCACTGTCGAGCCTAGAAATTTTTTTTGGGACAGATCGGGGTATGATGAGCTGGAGGATGCGGTGGAGATCCCCGAGCTGCCGGCAGACAGCCCCCCGGAGTGGTCTGTGAAGATGGTGCTGCGGGACGCGAAGGCTCACCCTCCCGGAAAGTTATGGCACATGCCCCGATTCCGATGTGTGGCTCCGGCGGCGGCTGGATCCTTTTGGGACCTGACCGTTCACCAGGCCCTTCAAGAGGAGTGTGGGCCTGAGGACGATCCATGCCCCGATTTCCTGCTGGACCCTGGCTGAAGGGACCTGTCTCAGCTACCCGCTGCTTGCCTGCCGATCGCTGACCCTGGTTTGCCCTGACCCGCTGAGTTACCCTCCTGCTTTTTTGATTTTTGATGATCTTGTATCCACCTAGCTGAGATATATATAGTTGTTTTTATTATTTCTTCTCCTCTCCCTCCCTACCGTATGACACTAGCTGTGGACTCTGCTGTTCCCAGTATCGACTGTGCTTTTCTATCACCCCTTTTTTTCTCTTTTAGCTACATGCAGAGACTCTTTATTCACTGAGACGTTTTGTTGTCTTTGGATAACCATATGCAGACCTGTATTGTTTTTTTTTTAATTTATTTTTTTTTGGCCCTTTTTTTTTTTTTTTCTTCTTTATTTTTATTACTTTTTCTTTCGGCATTTGGGGCCAATTCGGGGCATGCCATTGTGGTGGCCACCATGGCTCTTCCCACCATACCTGGCCCCCGAGTACCCCGGCCTTGTGACCTGCACATCTCCATGGCCTCCTACTTTAGGAGTGAGCCAGGACAGTCACACTTGGCCTTGCCATCCTTTTTTTTTTTTTTTTCCCCTCTCTGGAGCACTTTTTGGTATGTCCCCCCCCTTTGCTATTTGACTTATTGTTTTATTACTTGCTGACTAATTGTATGTTCCGCGTTATCATTTTCATTTATTTTAACTGTCTGATTGTACCGCTGACTTTCTTTCAAAATAAAAATTTTGAATACAAAAAAAAAAGAAAAAAAAGAGATATATGTACCCAGCACAGACCCCCAGAATTATACTTACCCGGCACAGACCTCAGGATCAGGTGACCTGTGTGTTCCTCCGAGCACCAGCATTCTCCTCCACTTGGCTGCCGACTTCTGAAGGCTGTGACGCTCTCTCGCGAGATCTCACCTGTAGCCCGTGTCACAGCCTTCACAGGATGGCGGCCACGCGAGGTAGAACGCTGGCGCTCGCAAGAAGACACAGCCGGTCGAGAGGACTGCTAGCGGAATGCTATTAATGCATTCCGCTAGCAGCGGTGGCGGTCCTCTACGGTTTACGCGTGCCCAAGGTTGCTTTGGGCCCCTCAACAATGACTGGGCCCGGGGCAACTGACCCTTTTGCCCTGCGTTAAAGACAGCCCTGTTTACAAAATGTTGAAGTTAACAATTGTATTAGTGGTCATACACGGGCGAGTTTAGATCACTTGGTAGTAAATATTCGTATTGGCAAAACATGGCTTATTGGCCAGTAAACACATGTGACAGTTTATTCATCCTATTGGTCCATTCTAATTGCAATGACCTATCACCTTTTAGAACTTTGCATTATTTATCTTTTTATCCCTCGATCTAGTAGACAATGCTACCATTTTTACATCAGCAGGGTCACGACCACTATACAGATGCCGTTGGAGTAACACAACACCAAGGTTAATCATCACATCGGTTGTCACATATTGGTTGAGTCAAAACTGCTTTGTGTATAAACGTTGTTCTCGGCAGCATATAGTTCCATTGGCCAGTTCACACATGTAATAGTCCATTCATCCTATTGGCCCACACTAACGTTTGATGGCCAATCACCTGTGTTTGGTTGTGTGACAAACTCAACAAGGTATCGATAGTTATCCAGAGCTGATTGGTTAATGACCAGATACGTCCCCTTTTTAAAGAAGGTAGGAGAGCATTTGATTGAGTGATTCATTTCATTCCATTGCTTCAGACGAAGCCGAGTTTATATCGGCGAAACATATGTTGAGCTGAATGTTTCTCCTTTGATTTTAACTATGTATGTCTTGTTATGTTAATGTGAGGGTGAGAGCAGTATCCAAGAGCAATAGGGCTAGCGCATGTTGGCGGTTGGCTTCAATTGTTTGACCCAATTCGGGTTCTGCCATTGTGCATCCTGGTGGGGAGCAATCCACCAATTATGGTTATAAATTATGCTAATATCCTCGTGTGAATCCAGGTATTCGTGCGCTTTTTCAGCCGCGTCAGATTGTCTACCCCTACCCTCACAGTGTAGCTGTTTATTTGTTGCTTTTACCATTTGTATCTGGGAGTGTCTTTGTTGAATTATTAAAGTTGTATCTACTTTTTCTTGCCACTCCTTTGATAATCAGTTGACAACCTTGTTGGTTGCTGACTGGTCATTTTTCATATACTTATTCGGCAATTGTACAGGTTCAATCCTGATATGGAGGTGGTATCCCTGTAGACTACCAGGGATAAGTGATTTTTAGACCAGAGGTACAGTTTTGTCGTTCGGTCTCCCCCTTTTTTGTTTTAATGATATAACGAAAGCAGCGTTCCATTGCACAGGAACAACAAGTGACATACCTGGCTCACTCCTGCAGACCCAAAATGGTGACAGGAGGCCTACGTAGAGGTCACAGGTCCAGGGTAACACCAGGGCCAAGCATAACGGGCAGAGCGATGGTGGCCGTCAGCCCAGGGCTACTGGTGTAAACCCATCGTGCCCAATCTACACATCCAAAAACACTGAAAGTTCACTTCAAAGTACAAATCAAGGAAGGACAAGGTAAAAAAGAAACTATAATGGGGGGAGTCAGTCAGCCAGGTTCCAACAAAGGGTCCCCTGGGTCCTGTCGTGGCAGTGTAATCTCCAACGTGGATAGGACAATGCGTGCCTCAGCCAAGGTCGACGCCGAGTAGGTCTCGCCATTCTTCATTATAAGAAGGGAGCTCGAGGGGCCCCACCGGTATCGAACCCCGAGCTCACAGAACAGTACCGTGACCTCACGGAAACCGTGGCGAGCCGCAAGAACCATAAATGGCAAGTCCCTATAAACAGTGAGACTGCTGGAGGCATATGTGACCTTAAATGAAGGGCCAACAGCCGTGAGGAGCCGGGAATGTGCTGCCAAATCCTTGGTCACCAGAAGGACATCAAGGTGGGTCCCCACTGGGGTAGCAGCAGCCTTCCGAAGACGCATGGCTGACACTACCAGTTTGCCAGCCAAAGTCCTACATCTCGGCAGTAGGGGTGCCACCAGGCCTGAAATGTAGTTCGGAGCCCATCATCAGCCACCTCTTTGGGGACGCCCCGCAAACAGAGATACCGTTGTGGATGCCGGGATTCAAGAGCCATCACTGCAGAGCCGAGGCGAGCAATCTGCAACTGGAGTAGAGGTAACATCACTGCTCTGCATGGAGAGAGCCTGTGGAGACATGGGTTTGATCCCGGCAACAGCACCTCTCCAGTAAGTGTCCTTGGGCAAGACACCTAACGGTACATACTCGCCACCCAGGACATACTTGAAAATGAGAGAAATCTCAATGTATACTTCCTGGTAAAATCGTACCGGTTGGGTGGAGTAGAGGTAACATCACTGCTCTGCATGGAGAGAGCCTGCAGAGACATGGGCTTGAGCCCGGCAAGAGCACCTCTCCAGTAAGTGTCCTTGGGCAAGACACCCAATGGTACATACTTGAAAACGAGAGAAATCTCAATGTATCCTTCCTGGTAAAATACTTTCTCAAAAAAAATAATAATAAAAAAAAAAAAGATTACACACTGGGAAACACAATGTGAACTACACAGAAGGGTCTATACACAAAGCAACAAAATTGCGTGAAATTTTGGTGCCTTTTGTTTCACCGCATTTCTGCGCACTTTGGCGATTCCATTTCACTGAAAATACTGTGAATTCACTATTTACCTTGCAAAGCGGACCACTTTAAATCACAGCACCCAGGGATAGCTGGGAAGCATCTCCAGTTACCATGACTATTTTAATTCAGTTAAGTGATCCTGGTGGCTAGAGTGCTAGCAATGAGCAGGTTGCTGCTGGATTTATGTCCCAGGTGTCTACTAATTTCCAGGAAAATTAGGAAAGCTGGCATTCTTATGCTTGCATGGTTGTATCATCCACCCCATATTCAAGTCCTGCATTAAAAAAAGGACACTATAGTTACTACGACAACATTAAAGTAATTATTGTCATGGTTGTCTTCAGGGATTGTGACAGCCCTTCATATCTGAAGTCTCCCCTCTGCCCTGATTTTTGTGTGTGTTTTTAGGCTGAGACTTCTGTCTTCTTAGCACTCTGGAATCTGGTATCAATGTTCTCCCCTCAGCCCTCCCCCCCCTAGAATTAATTGCACACGTGTGGAAAGTATCTCGTTTCAGTTGCTAAATTATTTATTTATCTATAAAGTTGCTTAATGGTTTTTACTGGACAGAATTTATTAAAAGAAAGATTATTGCAAGATATTTTAAACATTTACATTCCTGGCAATGTAAATGCTTTGATGATTGCCCAGCTTGTGATTTCATGCATGGTGGGTAAACATGGCATGAGAGTGGAGGAATTCATGAAATATATTTAACTTCACATTGTTTTCTGTCATGCATAGGCATCTCTAGAGGGGGACTGGGGAGGGGGGCAATTGCCTCCCCTAGGTTATTCCTTGCCGCCCCATGTGCCCCCCCACCAGGGATCAGCATCCAGCTTCCCCCATGTTTTCAGTCCGCTGTGTCTCCGCCTCCATATATCCTACGTGGTTGATGTCCTTGGAAAGGTGAGAGTCTGGCCTTTCCAATGATATCCAACATGACCATATTCAGTGTAAAATAAAAATCATAAACTACAAACGTAAAATGTTTTTTCACAGGGTTGAAATGGCTCATCAGTGAAAGCGTTGCTGGTCAGACTACATATTACATTGAGTATTACTTTTGATTTTTGCCTTGGTTTAGTTGTATATTAAGGGTTAATGGACAGGCTTCAACTATCTCAGTATATATTTAAGGCCCTATTACAATCTTCGCGCAAACGTGCATTAGCGCGAGGGGTAAAACCCTTTGCGCTGAACGTCGTATTACAATGTCAGCGCAACAAACGCGTGTATACGTCTACCGCGGGTGAACCTGCGCGAACGCTGCGCGAGCTTACTGTACCTCGCGCGTACTATACTTAACAGTGTAAGCACAAATGCGTTTGTGCGCTGGTACGCAGATGGTATTACAATCTATGTGCAGGAATTAACGCATAGCCTTTGCTCGCATAATTTTAGCAACTCCTAAAAGCTGGTGTTAATGGCAAATTCTATCAACCTGGCCAAAACCAAATACACCAGCCCAAAAAAAAAAAATGCAGCAAAGTATAGTTACACATTCTACTCATACCAAACCAATAAAATGGAGAAGTTGTGTGTGCATTTATTATTGCTGCAGCATATATGCTCAGATTGACTTTGACAGGCGCAAAAACGTAACGTAAGATAATTGTGGTTCTTATTCCTGATTCACTGAATCGCGTGAAAAAACAGTCCGCACACTGATTTCCACACGCAACGTTGCTGCGTGCGCATTTGTGCGTGTCCGTTTAACGCGCGTTATTGCTCGACGGATGAAAAAATGGGCGAGGATTGTAATTCCAACGTTGATTTACGCGCGCTAATGTTTAACGCTTTGCGCACAAATTCACATGTTGCGCGAGCGTATTAATGCAAAGATTGTAATAGGGCCCTTAATTGTTTCCTTGATTAATGGCATTTTAAGAGTTAATGGGTAGGCTACATGCCTCACAGTGTATACATTTCATGTTTTCCTTTGATTACTGGCATGTAAGGGGTTAATGGGTAAGTTACATGCCTCACAGTGTATTCATTTAATGTTTTCCCTAGATTAATGGCATTTTAGGAGGTAATGGGTAGGCTACATGCCGAACCGTTTATTATTTTTATTGTATTTCCTTGGGTTTATGGCATTTTATGGGTTATTATAGAAGTTCGAATTTAAAGGAGCTATTCATCTTTAGAGCCTTTGCTTTTTGTTACAATTTTGAGAATCATTTTCGTCAAAAATATGGTGAATTCCATTTTTATTGAATGGTCACTGTAATTTGAAAAAATTGGAGTCGCTGAAGCAGTTATCGGATGTCGGCGAAAACCGCCGAATTGCAGCAAATAAAATATTGAATTTAAGTATCAGGTTAGTGCAACAAAAAGGTATCATTGCATCACATTACTCTGGGGTTTGGGAATCTTATTTATATATACTTACTTAGCTTTTTTTCAGTGGTATGATTTAGTGGCGAAAATTTTACAGTTTTGACTGTAGTATCTTATGTGCCTCCCTATATACTGTATTGTTCCTAGAGTCTTCTGCTGTCATGCAGTGTAAAATGAATAGAAAATATTTTTTTAGTTATTGAGTGCAAAAATCTCCCAAGTGACAGGTCCTCTTTCTATTGGCATTGAAACTAATATTTTGGGCCAGAATAACTAGATATTTGAATTAATTCCAAAAATTATGATTTTTTTTAAAAAATCAACAAACTATATCTTCATCTTCTTGAGGCACTCACTATTATCCAAGTTCTGTCACACCCTGCCAAATGTACTCAGCCGGCTGCCACCATCATGCCCCACTCTTCCCATGTGCCCCCTTACCCTAGGATCAGTTTCCACCCCCCCCCCATCTACATAGATACCATTACCCCTTCCTTAATCACATCCTTTCCTTAAACCTCTCTCTCTCCCTCCCCACTTCCTCCTGACCTTGAAATTCCTAAGATTTCCTGCTCCCCACCCCCTAGTAGGAAGAGACTTAACTATTTTTGTTCACAATTTTCTGAATATCCTGCCCAAACGTAAAAAAAAATTGATTAGTTATAGGATGTTTTTTTTTTTAAATCAAATCACTACTGCTTTGCCAAGGGACCAGTGGTGCACAATTACAGCAATGGTACAACGTGTAAGACTCCATCCAATAGCTTTATTCTAAGAGTAAAATTTCTAACAATTCCACAGAACTGAAATCATTGTATTGTTATGAATGTGAAGACAGACTAATACATGGAGGAAAGCATCATTCATATCTATACTCTAACTCAATTAGTCACATCAGATTGTGAAACCATTCCCAGGATATGATATCATTGAGACAGGGTCACCTGGAGGAAACCTGAACGACACCTTGGGCACCAAGGTCTGCCTGGAGAGTGAGTCATCTGTGTTTGTAATGCAAAAGAAATGCTTTTGTCTAGGGAAGTCCTGGGAATCACAAAATATTTCAAGGAAACGTGATCAGACTCTGAAAAAGAAAAGATAAAAAGGAAAAAATAATAATGATTGATTGATTAGTACAAAAGCATGAAAAGTAATTCTGCGAAATGCATAGATCATCAGCATCAGGAGGACCAAGGCATGACTAACCAAAGGAACAAAAACTGCTATGAAAGGCTGTGCTTGGAAATGTACAAAACAAATGCTGATACAAGTTTACAGTTAATTTAAGGATATAGTAGGATTAAAGGGATACTAGTCTATGTGATTGACTCGGTGGTGGGGGGAGAACAGACGGGTTAAACGTTTATCTCTCCACTTACATTTTTTTTTATAGACTTTATTTTCAGTAGCAAGTGACAAATTGGATACAAAAAGGAAGGTAGGAAGGGGTTAAAATAAATGAGCCTCGTACAACACATGCAGTATATCAACAAGAAATAACAGAGTAACCCTAATCCAAACTCAGGGCCCTATTACATTCTTCGAGCACTATTGTGCGCGTGTGCAAAAACGCATTAACGCGAGGGGCAAAATACCTTGGCGCTGAACGTCGTATTACGTTGTTCGCGCACAAGATGCGCGATAACGTCTAACTCAAGTGACCCTGCGCGAACCCTTTGCGAGCGCAATTCAGTGCGCGCGTCCTATACTTAACATTGTGAGCGCAAATGCGTTTGTGCGCTGGTGCGCGCATGGTATTACAATCTTAGCGCAAAATTTAACGGACAACATTTGCGCGCATAATTTTAACGTCTTTGAAAAGCTGGTGTAACGGCAAATTGTAACAACCTGACTGTACCAAACTGCGGATTCACAACGGAACGTCGATGCGCATGTTTTTTTTTTCACTAGATCCGTCACTGATTTCTGCGCGCAAAGTATTTTAGTGCGTCGGTTTTACGAGCGCAATTTCACGACGGATGAAAAAATGCGCGAGGAATGTAATTCCAGCAGTGATTTTCGTGCGCTAATGTTTAATGCTTCACGCAAAATAACACGCGATTAGCGTGCGTTTTTGCGTTAAGAATGTAATAGGGCCCTCAGAGTCAAGTTTACCACTACCATTTTATAACTTCGTAAGAGAGGAAAGCGAGAGAGAGAAAAGGGAAAAGAGGGAGAAGAAGAGAAATGGGGGGTGGGGGTAGGGTAAGGCGTGGCGGTGGCCCCAGCTACCATGAAACAAACCTTATGCACAATGGCACCCAAAAACCATGATAAATCAAATAAGAGGGCTTCCCTCAGATGGTACAGACAGGATCATAAGAGAGCCAAGGGGCCCAGTTTTGACGAAGGAGTCCAAAGTCAAATGCACTATTGCTGTCAGTTTTCTGCACAGGCGTCGTATAAAATCGCATAATGAGGTTAACTGCCTGTTCATGAGTATTGGCGCAGATCGAGACCTTTCTGGAAGCCTCCCAGATATCAAGCCACTCGTTGCCCTCCAGTGGATCTTGTAAATCCATATGCCAGGTGCAGATGTATGGTGGTTCAGACCAATCCAAGTTGCAGGTGATCTGTTGGTAAACTCCATATAAACATAGAAAATGTTGGCAGATAAGAACCTTTCGGCCCATCTAGTCTGCCCAATTAAATGGATACTTTACCTGGATTTATCTTTTGTTTAGGATAGCCTTATGCCTATCCCATGCTTGCTTAAATTCAATTACTGTTTTGGCCTCTACCACTTCTACTGGAAGACTGTTCCATGTATCCACCACCCTCTCAGTAAAATAATGCTTCCTGATGTTACTTTTAAACCTTTGCCCCTCTAATCTAAGACTATGTCCTCTTGTTTTGCTACTTTGTTTCCTTTTAAATATACTCCCTTCCTCTACCTTGTGGATTCCCTTAACGTATTTAAATGTTTCTATCATATCTCCTCTGTCTCGTCTTTTTTCCAAGCTGTACATGTTAAGATCATTAAGCCTTTCCTGGTAACTTTTCTCCTTCAAACCGTACACCATTTTAGTCGCCCTTCTCTGAACTCTCTCTAAGATGTCTATATCCTTCTGGAGATACGGTCTCCAGTACTGCACACAGTACCCCAAGTGAGGTCTCACCAGTGCTCTGTACAGTGGCATGAGCACTTCCCTTTTCCTACTTTTCACTTCCATTTTAACCCTTTAGTTTGTTAAAAATACCTTAGGCTGCGGTCAGATGAGCCCACTGATTGCACACTGAGCGTCCGTTGAAACGGATGCACTTTACAAAGGATGAGATTTCCAGAATCTCTTATCTGGCCTCCCTCTGTCCCGCCTCTCCCCCCTACAATCCATCCTGAACGCCTCCTCCAGGCTAATTCACCTCACCCGCCGCTCTGTCTCTGCCGCTCCCCTCTGCGAGTCCCTTCACTGGCTCCCCATCCACTGCAGAATTAAGTTCAAAATCCTTATCCTTACCTACAAAACCCTCACTAAAGGCTGGGTTCACACCTAAGCGTTTTTAATACGCGCGTTTTAACGCGCGTTTTTCACCGGCGTTTTCCTTGCGTTTCACGAGCGTTTTTGCAAAATCGAAACGCGCGTTGTACGCGCGTTTTTTGATTGACTACGGAGGTGTCCAATAGAAAATTTACTGTCTTAATTACGGAGGCGACCAATGAAAAAGACTTCCCTGTGCAGGAACCAAAGTTGCAAAATGGAGATCTGCCCAAGACGCACCATTGCAACAATCGCAGCTTTCCACTATCTGCGCTTGAGGAGAAGGAGGCAGGCGATGGCCAGGCGACGCTACTGGGTGCATCCGACCATTACAGACCGACAACGAGGTCAGGTCTGGGCGTTGTTTGCAACTCTGCGTGCACACGAGGAGAAGTTTATGCAATACACACGGTAAAGAGGTTAGTACATGTACCCTGCTTTTATTGTTGTTGTGTCCCATATGATGGCACCATCAGAGATTTGATTTGGGAAACAGGCGGGATAGCAAGATAGAAAATAAAGCTTGCATCAAATTAACCTGTGTAAGATGGTATGTTGTTGTGACAACAAGGCCCATAAGCACCGTTTCATTGCTATTAATTCCCCCTTTTTGTTTTTTATTTAATTTTACAATAGTTTTGATGAGCTGCTGGACTTGATGTCCCCCACCTTGCAACGGCAGGACACCTTCATGCGTGAGAGCATTGCACCGGTGGAAAGATTGCTGATTACGTCAACTAACATCACTACACACATAATACAGTGCGATGTGCTGTCGGGGTTATTCAAAGAGAATCAAGCCGTCACTGCATGTTTGGTTACTTTTCATCCAATACGGAGCAGATCGGCGACCCTTCACCTACCCTGCGGTGGTTTCAGCAAGTGCCACAGGGCCGATGTAGTGTAGGGAAAAGCCGCCGCAAACCTGCTGAACACTCACCCCATAACCCGGCAATTGCTTGCCCAAACCCTGCAAAAAATCTGGATTAACCCTGCCGAACACACCGGAGAAACCCGAGCACGAGTCGATCAGAACGCAGAGCAGCTGCCGGTCAATAAAATAAATAAAGAGACTTTTTACTGTTGCTTTAAACCAAGAACGGTTTATTCTAGAAATATGTATAAAAAAAGAAAAATATTATCCTAAACAACTATACAAATTAAACCACATAATGGCAGGGCAGTTTGCCACATATTGCCTAAACAAACACAAAACAGCCAACGGGCAAGGCATTTTCCCTCCTCAGCAAGGTAAAGAAAATGAAAAAGGTGCCTAGGGATACAGAGATTATAATTCTGATAGTGATGCTCGTCACCCTGCATCTCCTCCCTCCTTCCACAGCTGGGTGTGGGATATCTGAAAGGGGACTGTGTGTGTGAGTACCATGTTTCAGGGGGGTGGTGCATGGGTGTTTGTGGGTAGTAGGTGGTAGGTGGAGGAGTGTGTGTATGCAGGTGTGTGGTATGTAGAGGTGTTTGTGTTGTAGCTTGTGTATGTTGTTGGGAGGAGCGTTCTTCAGGTGGAAGGAAGGAGTCAAGGGCACGGGTGACGGCATCACGTGCCTCTGTCTGTTGACTCCTAGGCACCCTTTTCATTTTGTCCTCCAAGCTGAGGAGGAAATGGGCCTCACAGGACATTCTCTGGACATTATGCGCCATGTCCTGCATGACACTGATAAGTCTGTCTTCCTCACGCTGGTTCCTCTGTCGACGGCCCCTTACAATTGTACGTCTCCGTACAGGAGGTGTCATGGCTGGTGTGGCAGATCTTGGGACAGATGTTGTGGGTGCCTCTGTCTCAGTTTGTGATGGTGATGGTGACGGTGAGGGTTGGGTTTCCGACATGTTAATCGAGGTGCATGGCTGTGGATCTTGGGTGGCCGTGTCCTCCTCCTCCTCATTGTTCTCCTCCTGCCTCTCCCAGCTGCTGTCAGTGCTGTCAATAGCAAATAATACATTATTGGGTGCATTATATTATTATTTACAATATCCACGACCCTCATAAACATTGTTATTGGTTTGACTTACCTACACATTTCCACGCATGGGATGAGAAATTCCAGCTGGTCAGCATGTACATAGCGCGATGGCGCACTGGCAGCCGCTCCACTGTATTATTCCTTTTCTTTCCGCCGGTGGCGGATGAAAGCATCTTTGATGCTCTTCCACTTCTGCTTCATGTTATTGACTGTTGAAACAAAATGTAAGCATGAACTAATTGTTTTTTTCCTACATTTCATAGGTATTTAGCAACCGGACAGTCGTTGGTCAGTCTGCACTATGCCTTCATGATCGGACAATCAACAGCTAGCAACATCATTCGGGAAACATGCTGTGCCCTATGGGATATCCTTCATGATGTCGTTATGAAGAAACCCAACAAAGAGTAGTGGATGGCGATTGTAGACGTTTTTGCCAAGACCTGTAATTTTCCAAATTGTTTGGGAGCGCTGGATGGGAAACATATACGGATAATTAAGCCGAAGGGTAGTGGTAGCCGGTTTTTCAATTCTAAAAAATATTTTTCTTTTGTCCTGTTTGCAGTATCCGATGCAAATTACTGCTTCACGTACATAGACATCGGATCCTACGGGAGCAGCTCGGACTCAGCAGTATTTGCCCATTCTGAATTTGGGCAAATGCTGCAGCGGGATGAACTAGACCTTCTAGCGAACACCACGCTGCCTGGCACCGCTGATCCTATGCCTTTTGTCTTTGTGGGAGACGAGGCGTTTGCTCTCGCTGAGCATTTGATGAGGCCCTACTCGAACCGTGGACTCTGTGTGGAGAAGAGGGTGTTTAACTACAGACTGACCCGAGCATGCAGGGTGGTGGAATGTGCCTTTGGGATCCTCAGCAATAAGTGGCGCATTCTACTCTGTCCTATAAATTTAAAATTGGAGAATGCCATCTCGGTGGTGAAGGCAGTTTGTGTACTGCACAATTTCGTCCGTTGCAGAGATGGGTTCAGTTTCGAGGACTCTTTAGACCATTGTATGGAGAGTACTGATCTGCTTGCCAGCCATGGTAGCAGACATGGTGGCTCTGTCCGCGACAACTTTGCAGCATATTTCTTGTCACCAGAAGGTGAGCTGTCTTGGCAGTTGCAAGCCATCAATAATGAATAAATAAAACATCTTTGTATGCAAAAAAACCCTGTTTCTTCGTTTAAAAAGTTTATGTTTCGATTAATAAAATTTGTTTGTATATAACGGATTTCAGACCTTTTTGAATTTTGTTTTTAAAAAAAATACACGCTGTGTGCTTCTCCGGTTTTTATAGCCATGGCCACAGCAGCTGTCATGGGTATTCATTGCCCCTAAGTCACACATGGGTATTTATTGCCCCTAGGTCACACATGGGTATTCTTGTTTTATGTACCTCTCGCATCACGTTCTCGCAGGGCTGGATTAAGGGTATCATGGGCCTGGTGCTGAGGATTTTGTTGGGCCTATTTTTAGATACTGAGGCAACAAGCGCCAACTAAACTGTCAAATCACCAAATACTGCCGAATAGACAGAGAAATAAGGTGCAGTTCGCAACAATTAGGCAGTCTTCAGCGGCAGCAAAATTGTCTTACAGAGAAGTAATGGTTAATCTATTCACAGATGAACATATCACAGAATCCACAGCAATAAAACTCATGCTCAAACACACTACACATTACTGTGAGTTTTATTGTTGTGGAGCTCTGTGATACTCATACACACCGCACATTACTGTATCACAGAGCTCCAGAGCAATAAAACTCATAGCAATGTGCAGTGTGAATTAGTAGTCTCTCATTTATGGTTAGGCTGGCGTCAGACGAGCGCACTATGTGCACCCAAACTGACGTGCCTTCTGGCGTCTGTCACAGCATTGAGACGCTGCGACGGGGCCAGCCACACGCCGTTGCGCTCGCAGGAATTTTGCACATGCTGCAGCCGTGCATCAGCCCTCTCCATCAAAGTGCTAGGACGTGCGTTGACGGGCTGCAAAACGCGATTCTCCATAGGAGGATCGAGCTTTGCAGCGCTGAGGGCACTAACTGCGCTCAGCAAGGTGGCCAGACGGTGCGTCGAGTGGAAGGAACGTCCACTCTCACACTAGTCTGACACCAGCCTTACTCTCGCTCTCTCACCCATCACATCTCTATGATCACTGTCTGACCCTCTCACTGTGTGACCTCTCTCTCTCTCTCTGTGACCTCTTTCATCCCACTTACTGTGAGACCTCTCTGTGACCCCCTTTCTTTTTAATTTCTCTGTGACCCCCTTTCTTTTTAATTTCTCTGTGACCCCCTTTCTTTTTAATTTCTCTGTGACCCCCTTTCTTTTTAATTTTCTGTGACACCCTCTCTTTTTCATTTCTCTGTATGACCCCCTTTCATTTTCTCTGTGACCCCCTTTCCTTTTCTGTGTGACCCCTTTTTTATTTCTTTCCTTTTCTCAGTGACCCCTTTCCTTTTCTGTGTGACCCTCTTTTTCATTTCTCTGTGACCCTCTTTTTCATTTCTCTGACCCTCTTTTTCATTTCTCTGACCCTCTTTTTCATTTCTCTGTGACCCCCTTTCTTTTTCATTTCTCTGTGTGACCCCCTTTTCTCAGTGACCCCCTTTTTCATTTCTGTGACCCCTATATTTTCATTTCTCTCGGTGACCCCCTTTCCTTTTCTGTGTGACCCCTTTCCTTTTCTGTGTGACTCCTTTCCTTTTCTGTGTGACCTTCTTTTTCATTTCTTTCCTTTTCTGTGACCCCTTTTTCATTTCTGTGTGACAACCTTTCATTTTCTCAGTGACCCCCTTTCTTTTTCATTTCTCTCGGTGACCCCCTTTCCTTTTCTGTGTGACCCCCTTTTCTGTGTGACCTTCTTTTTCATTTCTTTCCTTTTCTGTGACCCCTTTCTTTTTCATTTCTGTGTGACCACCTTTCATTTTCTCTCTGTGACCCCCTTTCCTGTGTGACCCCCTTCTTTTTTATTCCTCTCCTTTTCTGTGACCCCCTTTTTCATTTCTCTGTGTGACCCACTTTCTCCTTAAACCCTCTGTGTCCACTGTGTGCTGCCCCCCCTCCCCGCATGCTGCCCCTCCTCCTCCCTGCAAAGTGAGATCAGAGGAGAGCTGCGGGGTGGGGGCTCAGTAAATTAAAAGAAACGCTGCTCACCCCAAGAGAATGATAGGGGAATCTCGCCTTTCCCCCTGGCTGCTGTTCGGCTCTGTGTTTCCTCACTGCCCTTCCACGCGGCTGGAAACAGGAAGACTTGATAGGAGGATGGGGAGGAGCAGCCAGTGTGTCTCCCTCAACAGCTGATCAGCGCCACCTACTGGCTGCTCCTCACAATAATCCTCCTACATAATCCACCTTTACATCGGCTGCAGTCTGCGTGTGTCAGGCCTGCCAGCCACAAGGTGATTGTGTGTGTGTGTCCTGTCGGCCAGCAGTTTATTCTTGGGGCAGCTGTGGGCCTATTTAATGGAAGGGGCCTGGAGCTGCCGCTCCATCCGCCCCTACATTAATCCGGCCCTGCGTTCTCGGTTGCTGCAGGTCTTCCAATCCGCCCCCAACTTCTCCCCGATCTCCTGCCATACTCGCAGCCTCGCTGTGCGGTTTTTGTAATCACTCCTCCGCTGGTCATAGATGCATGGTTTCCCATGCACCAAACTGATGAACACCTCCGCGTCGCCCAGACCTATGCCAGCTCCAGCTCCAGCATCCATCTTCACACAGCGGCGTCTGAATTCCCCGGGGGTGTGGTGTCTTCCTGCCATGTGCCTGGCATGTGCAGAACGCGCACGCGCACTGTTCGAAAACGTACGTTTTTGAATTGGAAATCGCGCGTTCACGTCAAACTCTATGGCCGCGAACGCGCTGTTAACTGCCCCAAAGAAGCTCCCGCACTTCTTTGGACGTAGGGCATTTATCAGCGCGTTCATGCGCGCTGAGAAACGGCCAGGTGTGACATGCCCACATAGGGAATCATGGGATTTCATTGTTTGAGCGTTTTACAGCGCGCAGGAGAAACGTTCCTATTTAGGGAAGCCTACCACCCAACTCACTGATGCAACCATCAATCACTCTCACCTTACAGTCCTCTCCTCCTGTTTCCAACCCCAACCCTCCTAGATTGTGAGTTCCTACGGGAATAGGGCCCTCATCTCCTCCTGTACTGTTTGTCAAATGTTGTTCAATGTATTGTAACCCTGTCTATACTGTGCTTATTGTACAGCGCTGCGGAATATGCTGGCGCTTTATAAATAAAGAATAATAATAATAATAATAATAATAATAACCCCACAGCGGGTCCCTCAATTTATTGTCCCCACAGCAGATAGGCCCCTCAAATTATTTCTCCCCCCTCTCATCCATCCTGAGTGCAGGTGCAGGGACAGACAATACAGAGGAGGTAGTTGTTCATCAGACAGTGGGCCACTCACCAATCACTGGGTTTCTGCCGGCCTCGGCCTCTGTCTGATGTGCACAATGTTAACAACTCCTCCACTGGCTGCTCCTTCACCCAGGCTGGCTGACTCATAGAAACATAGAAAAATGTCGGCAGATTAGAACCTTTCGGCCCATCTAGTCTGCCTAATTACATGGATACTTTACCTGGATTTATCTTTTGTTTAGGATAGCCTTATGTCTATCCCATGCCTGCTTAAATTCAATTACTGTTTTGGCCTCTACCACTTCAACTGGAAGACTGTTCCATGTATCCACCACCCTCTCAGTAAAATAATGCTTCCTGATGTTACTTTTAAACCTTTGCCCCTCTAATCTAAGACTATGTCCTCTTGTTTTGCTACTTTGCAGACTCTGTCTGCATCTGCAGGCCCTTCCTCTTCTGCATTCCCTATGGCCGGCTAAGCATCACATGGTGAAGCAGGGGGCGGCGCCAATACAGTGTGCCTTTCCCATCTCGTGTTTTGAATCTGGGAGGCATGCTGTAGCACTTAGCTGTCTGCTGCTGCCTGAGATGGGAGCATTGCAGCGGCCCGGAGGACATTTGCCCCCCTGCCCCCCAGCCCAGTCCGCCCCTGTTCTCTATTATCTGCTTTAAAAAGCTACAACAGACAGCAAACAGTGCGGTCAGACGTGTGCGAAAAGTACGCTCATGTGACCAGAGCCTTGAACGGCTACTATAGCACCAAAAATTTAATGATAATATCTTGCTAATTCTTCTAATAAATGCTTGGTTAAGAAGGCAGTTTACTCTGTGTCACTGGGTGCATCCATTTTGGGATATTTTGTATTGTAAACTGTATCTTTACAGCACCTGCTCCTCACTGTGTGGCATTGGACATAGAATGGAATGTATACAACCATGGCCAAATTGTGAGACAGGTTCGGGATTTCTCCTAGGTATGTTACGGGTTAACCCTAGACACAATACCAGGTGACCCTTTACCCACGTTCTGTACCAGTCCTTGAGGTGGCTGGGCTTAGCAATGGTAAAAGGTGAACCTATAAGGCAGGGACCGCAATAAGGAAGAGAAACACCAGTCCTTGTATGGCTGGCAGTCTGCGACAGGAGAGGTATGGAAAAAGGGGAGCAGAGAACCAGGCAAAGCAGGTAGAATAGTCAAAAGGTAAATCCGAATGAATATAAAGAAAGTGGGGAGTATACTCTAAAAAGTGTCAAAGAAACACATCATGGTGCAGAAGAATACGCTCTAGCACAATTAGAGGCCCCTAAAGGATTGCACTCACCAGATGTTTAAATATAGCAGGCACATCAATATATTGTTGCAGTGTTACTGCTCCGCTGGATACAATCACCCGGACTGGATACCCCGCCGTCACAGGAAAATAACCACGCATTTCGTCTATATAGAAGATGAGGCGAAACGCGTTGGATTTTTTTAATCTATTGTTGTTGTTTTTTTTGAAAACAATTTTTATTGGATTTTCAGTAATACAGCAATAAGGCACTCATGAAAGCCCATAGAGCGGTGCATAATCTCAGGGAGTCAGGAACAAGATTGGACTTATATAGAAAAACTGAACCTGTTTTCTTTCCCTGAGGCATAACGGTACCTCGAGAGAGCCTGCAAATCATACATATTAACAACTTTATTAACAACAGAAATAATACCGAGAGGAAGAGAAAAAATTAGATAATAAAAATAATAGAAAATAAATAAAAAGAAAAAAAAACAAACAAAAAAAAACAAAACAACTTTAGATCAAGGTCTCAGTGTCCCACATTACTATACTCGATTACGTCATAGTCTGCGACGTAATCCAAGGATCCCAAATCTTTGCGCATTGTTGGAGCGTGTCATGTAATTGTGCTGTTAGGCGTTCCATTTTATATAAAAACCACACTTTCGCAGCTATCTCCGGTAGTGAGGGAAGGTCTCGTTTCCAGGATCGGGCTATACAAATGCGGGTTGAAGTACAAATACGGTGTGTCAGTCGAAGAGAGGGGCGTGATAGACCATGTCGTCTAGACGGGCTATTGAGTAAAGCCAGAGCGGGATCAGGAGATACTGCCAAACCCAAAGCACGGGAGATCATAGCAAAAACTGAAGACCACAGGACAGTTACCAGCCCACACTCCCACCACATGTGATAGAACGAACCTCGTTGACCACAGCCTCTAGTACACAAGCCAGTGAGTGTGGGATATATTTTCTGCAGTCGGGCCGGGTCTAGGTACCACCTGGAGAGTACCTTGTAACAATTCTCTTTGATCAAAATACATGTCGTTATCCCCATCGAGGACTCCGTTATCGCCTCCCATTCCTCCCGGGAAAATTGGCGACCCAGGTCTAGTTCCCATTGGTGTTGGTACGAGCACGGGCTCTCGAGAGACGGGCGGAGGAGAAGACTATACAATTGGGATATTGCTCCCGAAGTGCTTGAACCTCTCGTTACCAGGCTTTCAAATGAGGTCACTACAGGGGTGCCCATATTTAAGCGGCTACATACAAAATGTCGAATCTGAGAGTATCGGTGAAACTCCCTTAATGGGATGTCATGTGATTCTCTAAAATATTCCCAACGGGGGAATTTCCCCTGCAGCAGCACCGCTCCCAGTGTCGTAAAGCCCTTCCTGTGCCACCAGTCAAAAGCTCGTCCCTCCTCCCCATTCCACGGAGGAAAGAGCGGGTTATCTCTTAAGGGAAGCAGCCCAGATGTAGTGGTGGTTAAGGACATGCGAAATTTAACCTTAGCCCATATAGACAATGTGTGAGCAGTGGTGGGTAATATATGAGCCCGTTCAGTCACAGAGAGATGCCTCCAGGGTAAGTGTGAGAGAAATGAGGGGGCAATGCAGTCATTCTCTATGTCAACCCAACAGACCTTGCCCCTTCCCGAGGACCATTGTAGAAGTTGTGTCAGTTGCGCCGACTTATAATAAAGGGTCAGGTCCGGGACCGCAAGGCCCCCATGTAGTCTAGGGCGGCGTAATATCAGTCTGGAAACTCTCGACTTCTTTCCTTGCCATACATAACGGTAAAAGGCTGACTGGAGGTCGTGTAAGATCGTCAGTGGCAAGGGGACCGGTAAGGTGCGAAAAAGGTACAGAAGTTTCGGGAGTGCCGTCATTTTAAGAGCATAAATTCGGCCCATCCAGGAGATGGAGTAAGAGGACCACTGCCTTAGTAGGGATTTAATGTGTTTAATCATGTCTGGATAGTTATAGGTATAGAGCTGAGATATGTGTGCAGTTAGATAGATCCCCAGGTATTGGAGTCGGTGTGGGCACCAGCGGAAGGTGAATGAGTCTCGTAAGTGTGTAACAACCTCTTGGGGTAATGAAATATTTAACGCTTCAGATTTGGCGATATTAATTTTATATCCTGAGAGGGCGCCAAAGGAAGAGAGGCAGCTGTACAGGTTCGGTAATGAAATAAGGGGCCGGGTTATCGTAAGTAGGACATCGTCAGCGAAAAGGCTCAGTTTATAAGTTTTGTCTCCCACTGCTATACCTGATATATCTGGGTGACATCGTATCTGCTCCGCCAGGGGTTCAAGGCAGAGGGCAAACAGAAGCGGGGAAAGGGGGCAACCCTGACGTGTGCCATTTAAGATGTCAAATGGTCTTGATCTCCCTCCCATAGTCGTGACAGAGGCCGTTGGTGATGTATATAGCGCACGAATACCCCCAATCATCTCGTCTCCCACCCCAAATCTCCTCAAGACCTCCCACAAATATGTCCAGTCCACTCGGTCAAAGGCCTTCTGGGCGTCGAGGGAAAGCAGTAATGACGGTTGTTTGGTGGCGTGCGCTATGGAGAGTAGATTCACCGTACGGTGAATATTATCCGGGGCACCGCGAGATCGGATAAAACCAACCTGATCAGGGTGTACCAGGGATGGGAGATAGCGGCTCATTCGCGTCGCCAGGACCTTTGCGTAGATTTTCATATCTACATTCAATAGCGATATTGGGCAGTAGCAAGCGCAAGTTGAGGGATCTTTCCCTTCTTTGGGGATCACCACTATGGTGGCGGCCAACAACTCTTTGGGTGGTTTTCTGCCTTCTATGAAGCCATTATACATATTTGCTAGGAGGGGGGCTAATTGAGTTCGGAATTTCTTATAATATAAGGGGCTAAATCCGTCCGGGCCTGGGGCTTTAGATGTCCGGAGTTCTTTCATAACTGGGAGGATCTCCTCTGCAGTAATTGGGGTCCCCAGAGCTGCCGCCTGCGTTTGAGTCAACGAACGTAATGGTAATTGTTCCAAAAATGATCTAATCTTTTGTTGTTTCTGGCTGTCAGGCGGGGCTGTTGTGCCATCATACAATTTAGAATAATAACGCGCAAATTCTTCTGCTATTTCTAACGGGGCTACTGCCGGAGAGGACCCTGACCTTTTGCTATGGAGTTGCGCTTACGCAGAGCGCGCAATTTGCGAGCTAGCATTGCATCTGGTTTGTTACCCTTCTCAAAAAATAGCTGTCCAACTCTACGAAGGTCACCCAGAGCCCTCTCCGTCTGCAGGGAATTCAATTCACCTCTGGTAGTCACTATTCTGTTCCAGATCAACGGGTCGGGTTGGGCTTTGTGCGTCTTCTCTAAATTTGCAAGGGTAGTAGTCAGGTCAGTCATTTGGGCGCGTAATTGTTTATAGTGTGCCGCTTGTAGGCCTATGAGCCGACCTCTTAGGACTGCCTTATGGGTTGTCCACAGCAGATCTGGGAGGTAATGAGCGGGGTCATTATCCAGGACAAAGTTTGCCAAGGCTGAGTCCATTTCAGCTATGATTTCAGGTTTCAGCAACAGGGCGTCAGGAAGACGCCAGGGAGGGCGGGGAGAGCCCCTGGCCCCATCCGCCAAGACCACGCTTAGTGGGGCATGGTCCGACCAGGTGATCTCATGTATCTTGGCAGATAACACCTCCCTCGCCACCCGTTGGGGAACAAAGACAAAGTCAATTCTCGTATATGTTACGTTCGGGTGGGAGTAAAACGTGTAGTCTCTTGTCGTGGGATGTAGGAGCCGCCATGCGTCTACTAATTGTGTTTGCTGCAAAAAATCTTTAAGGAGTGGGCGGTTAGGATGAGAGTCAGACTGAGTGGGGGTAGTAGATCTATCTAAGGCCAGGTCAAGGATGGAATTAAAGTCGCCTCCGATAATCACTTCCCCCCTGGAAAGGGTTCTAGCAAAGTCGAGAGCCGGACATAAAAGGCAGGGTCCCTGGTGTTAGGGGCGTAGACGTTAAGGAGTGAAATTGGTCTATTGTCAATAGTGCCCTGAAGAAAAAGAAACCTCCCCTCCTTATCCGACACTTTTCTGCGAAGTACAAAATTAACCCGGGAGTGGAAAAAAATAGAGGTTCCCCGGTGTTTCGTATGGGCACAGGCGTGGTAGTGCAGCGGGAATCTCTTATCAAAAAATCTGGGGGATTTACCCTGCGCGAAGTGCGTTTCCTGGAGGGGGAGAATGTCCGCACCCACAGACACATAGGATCTCATCGCCTTACGTCGTTTCATTGGATTATTAAATCCTTTTACGTTATGCGATATTACATGTAGTGGCATTTATGGAAGGTGTATAGGGGAGGCCTCAGTGGGCGAATAAACTCTGACACATTCAGGCTAGACATATTAATGAAAGCATGAGATATTGACAATGGTATTAAGAATCCTAGAGCAGACATGCGGTATAAGAGATCACATTCGTTAACAAATGACCACATTTTACCTGACCCTTTGAGACCTTGATCGAAAAAAGGAAAAAAGGAAAAAGTGAAAAAATAAAACCAGGGAATAATAAATACGCCTGCAAAAAGAGAGTAAAAAAAGGAAAAATAAAAAACAAAAAAGAAACCACAAAAGACATAAGAACTCGGATTGAAAAAAAGTACAATCCGACTAGGATCCCAACCAGTAGGGAAACAGTCTCGGCTTTCAACCTTCCCCCAAAGACGTCCACTTCGGGGGAGAGACCGAGAAGGGCGCCCAGAGCCCTGGGCGGAGGGGTGGTCTTCGACATCCACCAAGTGGTGTAAACCAGATCTCGTTCGGATCCCATCAGAGGTCCATCATCCCAAGAAGGCTGTGGTGTTGTTTGAAAGAGAAAGAAACTTAGACAAGTTCCGAATCCGAGTATATTACAGTATCAGCAGAGACCCTGCAGCCTCGGGTATGCCCCATGTGGCAAAATGTAAAGCCGGCATTCATGGTGGAGGGGGTGGCGAGGGACGAGGCCGTCTTTCTTTTGGCGAGGCCTGCGACCATTCGGTCTCCATTCGTTGCAATGAAAAGGATCCCCCTCGTGGTGGAGAGGATCGTGCGTCTGCTAGGCCCAGCGCCTGAAGAAATCGGTCAGCCCTCTGCAGATCTTCCAAAATGTGCGTAGTGCCGTGGTGGGATACCACAAGTTTAAACGGGAACCCCCATCAATATCTGATGCTGTTCGCAATCAGGAGGTCCGTAACAGGTTTAAAGGAGCGGCGATTTTGTAGAGTAAGTGGAGAGAGATCAATAAACAGTTTCGGCATAACGTTGTCAATGGACGGAGTTTGCGTTCTAGCAGCTGCAACCACCGCATCTTTCACCCCATAATAATGAAATCTAGCAATAATATCTCTAGGTCGCTCTCCCGGTCGTGGCCTGGGTCGTAAGGCTCTATGAACCCTGTCAAACAAGCAATGTTCTGGGGGTGTATCAGGCAAGAGACTGAGCAGGTACCTGTGCATAAAGTCCTGTAAGTCAGTAACATCTTCTGGAACCCCTCTGAGGCGTATATTGTTCCGACGGGATCTGTTATCTTGATCCTCCTGAGCACGCTGGAGTTGGTGGACTTCTTCAGTGAGAACCTCCAAATGCTGGGCCATTTCGTTATAAGCTTTGGCTGAGTTATCGTTTGCCCTTTCTAGGGCGTCTGTTCGTGCTCCCACCGCATCAATCTCGGCCCTCACTGCCGCTAGCCCCTCCTGTATATCCTGCTTAATGTCCGCTCGGAACGTGGAGAGCAACCCCTCTATATCCCCACGTGTAGCTGGGCCGCTGTCTGGTGAGCGCGGGGTGGCGGCCGCCATCTTAGGGGAGGCAGAGGGTTCCCTGCTTGGCGTGCGGTCTCCAAATAGAGCGGACAGGCGGCCCGGTGGGAGGATTTTTTTTAACTTTGGAGGCATCTCCCGGTACCTGGCGTTGTCCGGGGTCCAAGGGGTGTAGTCTGCTCCAAAAACGATCGGGCTGGGCTGCGGTAATGCTGGTGTTAGCTGGGATGAGAGCGGAGCTCCGGGATCACGCGGCCATCTTGGTTAGCCGCTGGTGGGCTCCTCTAATCTATTGTTGTTTTAATAAATTTTTTAATACATTTTTTACTGCGATTGGAACTAGCCTTGGCGTGGTTATTTTCCTGTGACGGCGGGGTATCCAGTCCGGGTGATTGTATCCAGCGGAGAGGTAACACTGCAACAATATATTGATGTGCCTGCTATATTTAAACATCTTGTGAGTGCAATCCTTTAGGGGCCTCTAATTGTGCTAGAGTGTATTCTTCTGCACCATGATGTGTTTCTTTGTCTCTTTTTAGAGTATACTCCCCACTTTCTTTATATTCATTCTGTATGTCAGTGCCAATAGGAGGAGACGCTGGGGGAGCATTACTCAAAAGCTAAGCCAGTTTTTTATCCTTTGTGTGATCTCACGATTGTTTCTGATAAAAGGTAAATCCGAGTCAGGGGTTAGAGAGGTACACAAGTCGATAGTCAATCCGGGTCAAACATAGAAAATCAGTAAAATATAATTATCAGAGCGATAAACAACAGACACTCAAGGGGGTCAGAATAAACTGAAACCACGAAAGAGCAAGGCAGTTTGGGCAAAGCAAGTTTAAATAAGACACCTTGAACGTGATTGACCCGTAGGATCGTGTGGTCACTGGGAACAGCTGCTGCGGTACCGGTGACGTCATTCACGCGACGGGCCGCCGGCGGTAAAGATCGTTTGTTTGTTGTAGCTTGGGGAGCTGTAAATAATGAGGACACTATTCCATGCCCTGTGCTATAATGGGGACGCTAATGAGGAAACCTGCACCTGCAGGTTCCCCTCCCCATTTTAGTACTATATTCTGGGGCAGGCACTAATTCAGCAGCCTACCCTGGAACGCAGCACAACCTTCCATGATACGCACAGTAGTGCTTCTGCACCGCCGCAAGTATCACCTCCCAGAGTGCATAGGACTCCATGGAGGGTTGCACTGCCGGGCTGCGAGACCTGCTCGATATCACTCTCACAAAGTCATGCACGGCTGTGGAGTGATTCGTGGAGAGAGATTGGGGACTATTTGTCCCCAGTCTCACTCTGCTCCCGGCAGCCAGAAGCACAGGATCGGGCTGCCGTTCTCGCTGCGGGATGAGAGGTGCTTCTGCAAATGTGGAATCCGTAAGCACCACCTTCTAGCTGTGGTTAACTTTTTCATTATCGGTGTGCAGCTTACATCACAAATATGCAGCTGCTGTATAAGGGCTATATTACAATCTTCGCGCAAAAACCCTTGCGCAAAGCGTGAATTTTTGCACCAAGTGTTAAACTTTTGCGCGCGCAAATCACCGCTGGAATTACAATCCTCACGCGTCTTTTCATCCAGCGATCAATAACGCTCGCAAACAGGACGCGCCCAAATGCTCGCGCAGTAACGTCCCGTGCAAAAATCAGTGTGCGCACTGTTTTTTTCTCGTGATTCAGCCAATCAGAGTTAAGAACCACAATTATCTCACGTTAAGAAATTGCGCCTGCCAAAGTCAATCTGAGCATATATGCTGCAGCAATAATAAATGCACACACAACTTCTCTATTTTATTGGTTTGGTATGAGTTGAATGGGCAACTATACTTTGCTGCATTATTTTTATGGGCTGGTGTATTTGGGTTCGGCCAGGTTGTTTAGATTTGCCATTAACACCAGCTTTTAGGAGTTGCTAAAATTATGCGCGCAAAGGCTATGCGGTATTTACCGCGAAATAGATTGTAATACCATCCTCGTACCAGTGCACATTCGCATTTGCGCTCACAATGTTAAGTATAGTACGCGCGCAGTACAGTAAGCTCGCGCAGGGTTCGCGCAGGTTCACACGCGGTAGACGATTGAGCGCGGTTGTTGCGCTGACTATGTAATACGGGATTCAGTGGAAATGGTTTTATGCCTCGCATTAATTTTTTTTGCGCCGGCGCAAACCTTTGCGCGAAGATTGTAATATAGCCTTAAGTATTTGTAGTTGGAGGTAAAGCCATTTGCAGATTAATTTAACCAGGAAAATACGTAAATGTCATCATCTGAAGATAGAGCTGATAGCAGGACTCCTCAAAAACAATGCAAACCTTCGGTTTACAGATAAATTGGAGGCTGTCCATTATTTTTGCTCAAAGTCGTAATGTATATGTGTGTTCAAATGTCAATAGATTTCTTCGCATGAGTCATGTTAAACAACTTGTGGGTATTAAACAACACTGGGTGTGGAAAACTGAAGAATCTATTGTATTGCTGATAGCATCTTGCTTATCTCTCCTATCCCTCTTTTAGTTTGCTGGAAGCTTTGTGTCCACCAATGTCTTGAAGATAAGTAGATCAAAGTGCTAGGCCCTTAGGTCCTCAGTGTAACCACTCAAAGATACTCTGAGGTCAGTGATCTCCTCTAATGTTCATAGTCGTCTGTTGTTTTTGTAACTTCCCAACCAGGTGTTTTTCATTTTTTGGAGGAATATGCCAGTTAAATGTCATTTAAACAAGCAGCATATCACATGCAGAGGACTGATGATGTATCCATGTGCTGGATTCCAGATAAGTTTTAAAAGTGTAAGATAAGTAGGGTGCATAGAGGGATAAGTGCAATATGAAAATGTAATGAAACCACAATAGTGTGTAGACAGTCTCTGCTTAAAGGGACACAACCATTTACATAAACTTTAACTAGATTACCTGTGCATTACAAATAAAACCACTTTATAAAACACATACCGCTGTTTGTATTCCTTGTTTGAAGTAATTGCATGTAAAAAGGAAAAATAAAGTTAGTTTTTTTTTATCTCCTGTTTCCATTTTGTGTGCAACTTTCCCATGATGCTGCATTTACTAAAATCTGTGCAAAACAACCCTGCAACGGACAGCGGCAAGCACGTCAGTACAGGCACACATAGCGCGCTCGTCTGACGCCAGCCTAAATGGTACTGAGTTAGGGAACTCAATGCAGGAGAAGGATTTGGGACTAATCATAGACTTCAAACTAAGTAACAATGTGCAATGTCAAACAGCAGCCGGCAAGGCCAGCAAGGTATTGGCATGCATTTAAAGGGGAATTCACTCTCGGGATGAAAACATAATTTTGCCTGTTTATAAATCAATGGTAAGTAGGGATGCACCGATACCACTTTTTTAAGACCGAGTATGAGTACCGATACTTTTGTTCAAGTACTCACCGATACCGAGTACTGATACTTGTCACGGAATGACCCAGCACCCTCAGCCAGGGGCGGTCCTTTGGGACATTTCGATCCCTCCAGACTCTTAGGTGCCGTTGCACCAGCGGAATTCCGTGTGTTATTTTATTTAGATGTGGTTTCATTGTGTGGTGTAATAAAAGTGTCCCCGTATGGGTTTTGTGAAAAGTGTGTAATTCCATTGTGTGCCTTGCTCGCCGCCATTTTCCCAGCGCCTCGTGGATCCGGTCAAATCGATCGGATCGGAAAATGTCCGATTCGGACCATCCGGTCGAATCGGAAAATGGCCGATTCGGACCATCCGGTTGCGAATCGGCAACACCCCGATTCGTAACCGCCAATACGAATCGGGACCCGGGTGCCTCCTTTCAGCAAGGGCCAATGAGACGTGTGGGGGAGGGCAGGGATTTCCATTGTTCTGACTCGGTGTGATTGTTGATAAATATATGTGAAGTGTAAAAATAAAGCCAGATTATCTAGTGCATACAGCTCCGCCTGGTGTCCTTTATTTTCGGCCGTATTCCTGGGATCCCGCGCGGTCTTCAGAGTGCGGCATCCCAAGATCCGAACCGATCACCCTGTCTCTGCATCCCGGATCAGAGCAGGGGTGCATCGTATGGGCTTCGACCGTGCCGAACGATCGATCACGCTGAGGTGCTGCTTTCCGAACCGAAGCCGCGGCGCGTCTGCCGCGCATCGATAGACCGAAGCGCTGCATAACCGAGGGAAATCCGAAACGTTTCCCATCCGAACGGTTCCGGACGAAACGTTTCCCACCCGAACGGCTGCTCCACATCCGATCCGAATATCACCAAGGTCAGTAGATCAGCCGCTCGAGACGCTGAGTGCCGTGTCACTCAGTGGTCGGGCTGATCTCGCCCCGGGGTCCCCTCCACAGCCCGCCAACCCTCCCCAGGGTCATCCCAGGCCGCTCGAGACGCCGAGTGCCGTGACACTCGGTAGTCGGTCGGCGGTAAGCGCAGTGGGAGGAAGCAGATAGGAGCACACCCGCAGGCGGACAACACCCGTTCCGCTACACTGGTGGCAGCGGTGGGATAAGCTCTCTGCACCCCCTAGAAGACCCCCACCATGGCTGGGTACAGTGCCTACAGACGGGACGTCCTGCGGGGCATGTTGGAGAATCGGGGAGGAACTCCCGGCAACAAAAATAAGAAGACCTTGATTAAAGAGCTGCAGGTCCTAGACCAGGTGGGCGCGTCGACTGTGACGCCACCCGTCCCCACCCCGGTCCTCGCAGAGGAATCTGAAAATGCCTTCGACAGAAGGGCGCGGCAGCGGATCGCCCTACTCGGAGCTGCCCCATCAGAGGCTGACATACGCAAGGCGATCCAGGAGGTCCGACAGGAAGAGGAGCAAGAAAAGGACCGTCAGCACGAGCTGCGATGGGCAGCGCTCCGTGCAAAAAGGATTGAATACTTTACCCCTGAACCCTACCCCGTAGAACCCTGGTGCGAGGTTTACAGCCCGCCTGGAGCTTCATCCAGGGAATCTACACCCCCAGCGATACCTCTTTTGTGACTTACAGCGCGCCTGGAGTTATAATTGAGGACACTGCACATCCCAGCGACCCTTGGATGGAGGCTTACAGCTCGCCTGGAGCTGCATCCGAGGACGCCACACCCCCCAGCGAGTGGTGGTGCCACTGTCTCAGCACCCTCGCGGACTCGAGGGCGGAATTTCCGAGAAGGCTGCAGGAGGGCCTGGATCGGTACCACGGGTCCACAGTGGAGCCCACTGGGCTTGAGTGGCGGGACGAGATCCGCCAAGAACTTTGGTACGAGGCCTTGTACCATGAAAGGGATTACCATGATGTCCATGTTCCCTCCGACGCTGTCATCTACCAGGTGCAGTATAACGCCAGAGTAGCGTTCCTGCAAGATCGACCCCCGGAGGAGTGGGAGACAGAGCTCCAATACCTGGTGCAGCAGGAGATTGCACTGGACGCCGCGTACCGCGCGCTCCGGTGGCTAATAGGCCCCCCTGCTACCCCGCACCATCGACGGCGCCTCCACCGCAGGCCCCCACTACGGCGGCACAGGGCTGCTTTACGAGAGAATGGTCAATGACCCTGGGTTCGGAGAAGAGACAGAAGAGCGATCGGAGGAGATACTCGAGCGACGGGAAGAGGAACTCCCGTACGATAACAGGGACTCTGAGTTAGAGTAACTGGAGTTCCTGGTGGAGCGAGAATGGGAGCTCGAGAAGGCCTACAAGAGATTGTTGGACAGCGTTCCGCAGTTAGGTCTGAGTCCCATGTCCTGGTGGGACTGTCCGGCTGAAGAAACCGACAGTCCGAGAGACCCCGAAGCATGGGAGGCCGAGCCGCTCCCATGGGTCCTCGTTGGGGCCACAGCAGAAGAAGCAATTCCCTCAAACCCGCAGGAAGACACGGTGGCCGTATCCGCGGGTCCAGCAGAAGAGCTGGCAACGGGGCAGAGCGCCGCTGGCCTCTGCCCACTTCCCACAGTCTGCCAGGAGGAGCAGACAGATGGTTCCCCCGGGCTGGGTTGCTCGCAGCCATTGATCGCCCTGGGGATGGAAGAAACCATCCTCCCGCAAGGAGACCCCCACCCAGCCGAAGAGCTGGCTGCGGGGCAGAGCGCCGCTGGCCTCTGCCCACTTCCCACAGTCTGCCAGGAGGAGCAGACAGATGGTTCCCCCGGGCTGGGTTGCTCGCAGCCATTGATCGCCCTGGGGATGGAAGAAACCATCCTCCCGCAAGGAGACCCCCACCCAGCCGAAGAGATTGTTGGACAGCGTTCCGCAGTTAGGTCTGAGTCCCATGTCCTGGTGGGACTGTCCGGCTGAAGAAACCGACAGTCCGAGAGACCCCGAAGCATGGGAGGCCGAGCCGCTCCCATGGGTCCTCGTTGGGGCCACAGCAGAAGAAGCAATTCCCTCAAACCCGCAGGAAGACACGGTGGCCGTATCCGCGGGTCCAGCAGAAGAGCTGGCAACGGGGCAGAGCGCCGCTGGCCTCTGCCCACTTCCCACAGTCTGCCAGGAGGAGCAGACAGATGGTTCCCCCGGGCTGGGTTGCTCGCAGCCATTGATCGCCCTGGGGATGGAAGAAACCATCCTCCCGCAAGGAGACCCCCACCCAGCCGAAGAGCTGGCTGCGGGGCAGAGCGCCGCTGGCCTCTGCCCACTTCCCACAGTCTGCCAGGAGGAGCAGACAGATGGTTCCCCCGGGCTGGGTTGCTCGCAGCCATTGATCGCCCTGGGGATGGAAGAAACCATCCTCCGCAAGGAGACCCCCACCCAGCCGAAGAGCTGGCCATGGGGCAGAACGCCGCTGGCCTCTGCCCACTTCCCACAGTCTGCCAGGAGGAGCAGACAGATGGTTCCCCCGGGCTGGGTTGCTCGCAGCCACTGAACGCCCTGGGGATGGAAGAAACCATCCACCCGCAAGGAGACCCCCACCCAGCCGAAGAGCTGGCCACGGGGCAGAGTGCCGCCGGCCTCTGCCCACCTTTTCCCAGCTGTCCCGAGGAGCAGGAGGGGGATACCCTGGGGCTGCCTCCATGGGTGTCCGCAGAAATTTTTACAGGGGGGGGCAAAATTTTAATGGCATCCATACTCTGCCCTTTTGACAATGTCATGAAGGGGACAGTCATAAAATAAAGCGTAGTAATACACAGCAGGTGCAAGTGCTAAGTTAGCAACTTGGCACTGAACGCTATAATGTGGCTCAGCTCTGCTAACATAGCACTTGCAGCCAAGTCGAGAGGTGCTGCGGGGTTAGCTGGGTGTGACGTGGGAAAGATGGCCACCTCCATGCACCAAATAATCCAATAAGGAAAAGTTCAGTTTGAGGTTTTGTTGGATTAAAACACTAAATCTTTATTGGAACATGGTAAACATTAACACTAAAGTGGTAATAAAATGGACAAAAGTGGATATTGCAGAAACAGCACCTTTCATTAAGCAATCCTCTGCCCTTTCACTTCCATATTCACAGCCAAAGCGTTCAGTGAGACTGCTGCAGCAAACTGAACTGCTGCAATGAAACAATTCTGCAGCTGCTGAGGAACTGAACGCACCTCTGATTACTGACTGCACACTCAGTCACCACCAATTAATCCATCCAGATTCATTCAATAAATATATAAATAAATGCCGCCCGCGGCCCACATACCGTGTGAATGTCTGTGAGTGATGAGGGCTGC
Organism: Leptobrachium leishanense; assembly: GCA_009667805.1. Classification (NCBI taxonomy): domain Eukaryota; kingdom Metazoa; phylum Chordata; class Amphibia; order Anura; family Megophryidae; genus Leptobrachium; species Leptobrachium leishanense. The sequence continues at coordinate 216,384,843 of CM019064.1, read as the reverse complement.
TTGCCTCTGCTTGGAACAGGGGCGGATCCAGGGGGGGGCAACGGGGCAATTGCCCCCCCCGAGATTTGGCCCGGGGGTTGAGGGACCCAGATGCCGGGCAGCGCGGGAGCGCCTGCCCGGTCTTGAACAGTCAGTCCTTGAAGTGGATGCGGCTGTGTGCGTGCGCGCGGCGGTCACGTGGTCCGGCTAATCAGGTGGTACTGAGTCTCTGTACCACCTGATTAGCCGGACCACGTGACCGCCGGCGCACGCACACAACCGCATCCACTTCAAGGACTGACTGTTCAAGACCGGGCAGGCGCTCCCGCGCTGCCCGGCATCTGGGTCCCTCAACCCCCTGCCGGAGCTGGGGCAACAATCCAGGTGAGAGCTGCAAATCCATGACCTGGGGGCAAATCCATGTGTGACCTGGGGGCAAATCCATGAGCTGGGGGGCAAATCCATGAGCTGGGCAAATCCATGAGCTGGGCAAATCCATGAGCTGGGGGCAAATCCATGAGCTGGGGGCAAATCCATGACCTGGGGGCAAATCCATGAGCTGGGCAAATCCATGAGCTGGGGGGCAAATCCATGAGCTGGGGGCAAATCCATGAGCTGGGGGCAAATCCATGACCTGGGGGCAAATCCATGAGCTGGGCAAATCCATGTGCTGGGCAAATCCATGAGCTGGGCAAATCCATGACCTGGGGGCAAATACATGAGCTGGGCAAATCCATGACCTGGGGGCAAATCCATGACCTGGGGGCAAATACATGAGCTGGGCAAATCCATGTGCTGGGCAAATCCATGACCTGGGGGCAAATCCATGAGCTGGGCAAATCCATGACCTGGGGGCAAATCCATGTGCTGGGCAAATCCATGACCTGGGGGCAAATCCATGAGCTGGGCAAATCCTTGAGCTGGGGGCAAATCCATGACCTGGGGGCAAATCCATGAGCTGGGCAAATCCATGAGCTGGGCAAATCCATGTGCTGGGCAAATCCATGAGCTGGGGGCAAATCCATGAGCTGGGGGCAAATCCATGAGCTGGGCAAATCCATGACCTGGGGGCAAATCCATGTGCTGGGCAAATCCATGACCTGGGGGCAAATACATGAGCTGGGCAAATCCATGACCTGGGGGCAAATACATGAGCTGGGCAAATACATGAGCTGGGCAAATCCATGACCTGGGGCAAATCCATGAGCTGGGCAAATCCATGTGCTGGGCAAATCCATGAGCTGGGGGCAAATCCATGAGCTGGGCAAATCCATGAGCTGGGCAAATCCATGTGCTGGGCAAATCCATGACCTGGGGGCAAATCCATGAGCTGGGGGCAAATCCATGAGCTGGGGGCAAATCCATGTGCTGGGCAAATCCATGACCTGGGGCAAATCCATGAGCTGGGCAAATCCTTGAGCTGGGGGCAAATCCATGTGTGAGCTGGGGGCTCTCTGCTCCTCTAGATTGTAAAATCCGGGGTGCCCTCTGCTCCTCTAGATTGTAAAATCCGGGGTGCCCTCTGCTCCTCTAGATTGTAAGCTCCTGGGTGTCCTCTGCTCCTCTAGATTGTAAGCTCCTGGGTGCCCTCTGCTCCTCTAGATTGTAAGCTCCTGGGTGCCCTCTGCTCCTCTAGATTGTAAGCTCCTGGGTGCCCTCTGCTCCTCTAGATTGTAAGCTCCTGTGAGCCGGGCCCTCTGCTCCTCTAGATTGTAAGCTCCTGTGAGCGGGCCCTCTGCTCCTCTAGATTGTAAGCTCCTGTGAGCCGGGCCCTCTGCTCCTCTAGATTGTAAACTCCTGTGAGCCGGACCCTCTGCTCCTCTAGATTGTAAGCTCCTGTGAGCCGGGCCCTCTGCTCCTCTAGATTGTAAACTCCTGTGAGCCGGGCCCTCTGCTCCTCTAGATTGTAAGCTCCTGTGAGCCGGGCCCTCTGTAAATTCTCGTGAGTCGGGCTCTCTGCTAAAACACCTTATTTTCTGTAAGTGCCCCTCCCGAGACTAGTCTCTGGATCCGCCCCTGGCTTGGAATGGATGCAGCAGTGCAGGAGGGAAGCCGGGGCCGGGATGGATGCCGGAGCCGCCCGGAGGCCGCAGCGTAGCTGCCTCAGCCAGTGGTGACCCTGGGTCTGCATGTTGGAGCGGAGGCCGCAGGGCAGGGAGCCTCAGCCAGCCTGCAGTGCTCAGCCTCAGCCCTGCCTGGATGCTGCCTGGAGGGGAGAGTGGACCGCAGGGGCTAGAGCCTGGAGGACTGACACCCAGTCCCAGTCAGAGGCCGAAGGGCAGGGGCAGGGGCTGGAACTTGGAAGCCTGCCTGGAAGATGCTGCCTTGGCTCGGAGCCTCCTCACCTGCCTGGCCGCCTGCAGGCTCTCAGAGTCAGCCCAGGCAGGCAGGCAGCAGGCTGGATGGTGTGTCACTGCGCGCGGTGAGTGAGGGGGTCAGGGGGACGAGCGCTCACTCAGCGAGGGGAAGAGGAGCAAGACAGCGGCGGGATTTCAAGCACGCGCCGCTGTCTCCCTGACCGCGGGTCCGCGGCGCACCCACACACGAGGTCTCAGGCGTGCGGAGGGAGCGTTGCGCTTGTGCGCATGCGTCGCGGCCGCCGACGCTGCCTGCTTTAAAAATGAATAGTGCAGCAGGCGGAGGCAGGCAATTTAAGAAATTTAAGGTTTTGCTATGCGGCTCCAGGGGGGGGCACGTGCCCCCCTTGCCCCAACCTGTGGACGCCCATGGCTGCCTCCCCCACAGCCGCTTACCTCGTCCGACCCCCTGGACTTTGTTCCGGTACCCACCTCCCCAGCAGAAGAGCTGGCAACGGGGCAGAGTGCATCTGGCCTCTGTCCACCCTCCGACGTCTGTCCCGAAGGGCAGAAGGAGGATTTCCCCGGGCTGATTGTTGTGCAGCCCTTGACCCCATCTTCCCCGCTGGATGTTGCTACCGCACCCGCCTGCCCAGCAGAAGCGCTGGCAATGGGGCCGAGTGCATCTGGCCTCTGTCCACTCTCCCTTATCTGCACCGAGGAGCAGAAGGAGGACTCCCCTGAGCGGGTTGATTTGCAGCCACCAACCCCACCAGAGATGGAAGACGTCCTTCTCCTGCCGGGTGGTTCTTCTCCAGCATTCACCACCCCAGCCGACGCGCTGGTGACGGAGCAGAGCTGGTTGCCAACCTGCCCCTCTTTGCAACCCTTTGGCCCGGAGGCCCTCTGCCGCCACCGTCTTTATCAACGGCGGACCAAGGCACTTGGGGCGCATGTCTTTAGCCCCCTTTTTCCCCGAGTACCCGAGACCACTGGAGATGGCACAGGTGGTACCTCTCCCCAACCACGGGACACTTATCCCGGAGGGGGTACCCCGAAGGACTTACAACCTGCCCGGCACGGCCGCGAGCACCACTGGAGAAGCCTGGCTGCTCGCCTCTTGCCCACGGACTATGGGCCGCAGAGACTGCACCGACTCCCCCTATACGACCCGTGTGGGTCCAACCGGGCTCGTCGGACTTTGGAAAGGGGGAGGAGTGTCACGGAATGACCCAGCACCCTCAGCCAGGGGCGGTCCTTTGGGACGTTTCGATCCCTCCAGACTCTTAGGTGCCGTTGCACCAGCGGAATTCCGTGTGTTATTTTATTTAGATGTGGTTTCATTGTGTGGTGTAATAAAAGTGTCCCCGTATGGGTTTTGTGAAATGTGTGTAATTCCATTGTGTGCCTTGCTCGCCGCCATTTTCCCAGCGCCTCGTGGATCCGGTCGAATCGATCGGATCGGAAAATGGCCGATTCGGACCATCCGGTCGAATCGTAAAATGGCCGATTCGGACCATCCGGTTGCGAATCGGCAACACCCCGATTCGTAACCGCCAATACGAATCGGGACCCAGGTGCCTCCTTTCAGCAAGGGCCAATGAGACGTGTGGGGGCGGGCAGGGATTTCCATTGTTCTGACTCGGTGTGATTGCTGATAAATATATGTGAAGTGTAAAAATAAAGCCAGATTATCTAGTGCATACAGCTCCGCCTGGTGTCCTTTATTTTCGGCCGTATTCCTGGGATCCCGCGCGGTCTTCAGAGTGCGGCATCCCGAGATCCGAACCGATCACCCTGTCTCTGCATCCCGGATCAGAGCAGGGGTGCATCGTATGGGCTTCGACCGTGCCGAACGATCGATCACGCTGAGGTGCTGCTTTCCGAACCGAAGCCGCGGCGCGTCTGCCGCGCATCGATAGACCGAAGCGCTGCATAACCGAGGGAAATCCGAAACGTTTCCCATCCGAACGGTTCCGGACGAAACGTTTCCCACCCGAACGGCCGCTCCACATCCGATCCGAATATCACCAAGGTCAGTAGATCAGCCGCTCGAGACGCTGAGTGCCGTGTCACTCAGTGGTCGGGCTGATCTCACCCCGGGGTCCCCTCCACAGCCCGCCAACCCTCCCCAGGGTCATCCCAGGCCGCTCGAGACGCCGAGTGCCGTGACACTCGGTAGTCGGGTCGGCGGTAAGCGCAGTGGGAGGAAGCAGATAGGAGCACACCCGCAGGCGGACAACACCCGTTCCGCTACAATACTTTTATCTTATGTCATCACCATGTGACCGCTTTCCAATAAGAACAGACCACATATAAAGCCCCCAGGTCTCATGGATTTGCCCCCCAGCTCATGGATATGCCCCAGCTCATGGATAATGCCCCCCAGCTCATGGATATGCCCCCAGCTCCTGGAGATGCCCCCCAGCTCATGGATATTGCCCCAGCTCATGGATAATGCCCCCAACTCATGGATAATGTCCCCAGCTCATGGATATTGCCCCAGCTCATGGATAATGCCCCCAGCTCATGGATAATGCCACAGCTCATGGATATGCCCCCCAGCTCATGGATATGCCCCCCAGCTCATGGAAATGCCCCCCAGCTCCTGGATATGCCCCCCAGCTCATGGAAATGCCCCAGCTCATGGATATGCCCCAGCTCATGGATATGCCCCAGCTCATGGATTTGCCCCCCAGCTCATGGAAATGCCACAGCACATGGAAATGCCCCAGCACATGGAAATGCCCCAGCTCATGGAAATGCCACAGCTCATGGATATGCCACAGCTCATGGAAATGCCCCCAGCTCATGAATTTGCCCCCAGCTCATGAATTTGCCCCCAGCTCATGGAAATGCCCCCCAGCTCATGGAAATGCCCCCCAGCTCATGGAAATGCCCCCCAGCTCATGGATTTGCCCCCAGCTCATGGATAATGCCCCCCCCCAGCTCACCTGGAGCTCTCCGCTCATACTTACCTTCCTTTAGCGATGCCGGGAAAGTCTTTGCGCGCGCGCTCCTTGGAAGGTCCCCAGCCGCCACCACGTGGGACCATGTGATCGCGGCTGGGGTCCTTTCAACGAGCGCACGCGGGGAAACTTTCCCGGCGTCGCTAAAGGAAGGTAAGTATGAGCGGAGACCAGCTGCAGGGCCTGTCCGAATGCTCTATCGGCATTCGGACAGGCCCTGCAGCTGCTCACTTTGTTTATACTTACCTTCCTTTAGCGACACCGGGAAAGTTTGCGCATGCGCTCGTTGGAAGGACCTCAGCCGCGATCACATGGTCCCCCGTGGTCGCGGCTGGGGACCTTCCAAGGAGCGCGGGCAAAGACTTTCCCGGCATCGCTAAAGGAAGGTAAGTATAAACAAAGTGGGGTGAGCAGCTGCAGGGCCTGTCCGAATGCCGATAGAGCATTCGGACAGCCGCCACAGCCCCTCTGATGCCGCCAAGCCGGCTCAATGCCGGCTTCCGGTATCGCAAAAAAATATCGGGGGTACTGCACGAGTACCAAGTACTCCTACAGTACCCGGTATCGGCACCGATATCGATACTAGTATCGGTATCGGTGCAATCCTAATGGTAAGACCACACTTTGAATATGCTGTGCAATTTTGATCACCTGTTCTTAAAAAGGATATTACAGCGCTAGAAAAAGTGCAGAGATGGGCAACTGAATTAATAAGGGGAATGGAAGGTTTAAGTTATGAGGAAAGGCTAACAAGCCCCATGGGTGCTACTGTGCTGGGGGTGTGTGGCCTCAACCTCTGACATTGTCTGAGTCAGGCAGTTTCAGAGAGATGAGACGAGTGTCAGTCGCGTGACTGACTACTCGTCCACTGTGCGCAGGAGCACCGGAGAGCAGGGGTCTGTCTGCCTGGTACATATAATTCTGGGGTACGTGCTGCTGGGTACATAATTCTGGGGTCTGTGCTGCTGGGTACATAATTCTGGGGTCTGTGTATGGTATATATAATTCTGGGGTCTGACTGCCTGGGTACATACAGTATAATTATGGGGACTGTGTCTGGTATATATAATTCTGGGGTCTGACTGCCTGGGTACATATAATTCTAGGGTCTGACTGTCTGGTACATATAATTCTGGGCTCCTGTGTATATCTGGCTCTGATACTAGCCAGTGCCTTACCAGCCACTCACCTCACCGCACGTCACTGATTCCACAGTTTGCAAAGGTAGACATACAGGTCTATTCAAAGAAAGGTGAAAATCAGGAGTATTGGCAGAATGGAACAATCTAGACCAAATAGCCCATTTGGAAATTGAGATAAATGGGTGAATTTTTCAGGTTTGGCTATTTTGACCTAGAATTTTCACTTCTCCAGTCATTCTCCGAAGTTTCACCTTTCTTTGAATAGACCTGATAGTGAAAGAATTACAGGACAAGTTGTGCACTATTCAGTAATGGAACAAGAAGAATGTATATTATTCTAGGAAGTGAAGGTTAGAAATAAAATAGGACACACTAAATAAGGTTGACAAGCTGAGTGGGACATGAGCAGGGTCAGTAGAAAATGAAGGGTTGTGAAAGTACAGAGGCAGCCAGAGGCCAGCTCATTCGGAAATTGGTGCAGACGCTTCTTGGATGCTGTGGGTCAGCAGTGTAGAGGATGTGATTCAAGCAGGTGCAGGACATGACAGTGATGTCACAGCATCCTCTGAATGACCTCATGATTATGTCTCCTTTGGGATCTCACTACTGAGTAGTTACACAGAATGTGACATTCACGCCTGACAGTGTTGTATGAAAATGTAAATTCAGAAGTATGCAGAGACAGGAAGTTTGAACATTCCCAGGTCACAATTTACATGTGTAGAAAAAAATGAAAGTAACATAGCCTGTCTAGACACATATTTGTCAATGTTAAATGTACTCTGTGCCAATTTGTATGCCAACTTAACAATTCAAAAAATGTTTTTTTTTATTTTTTATTGGATGCAATAAAATGGCAATATTTGTAAAAGTTTTGAAAATAAAATTAAAAACAAAAATACAGACTATAATTACAAACCTTTTGATTTTTGAGCACTTGCTGCTAATCTGGAACTTTTCCAGACATCAGGAAGTGGAGTAAAATTCTGAATAAATCCTGACCCTATTATTGTTCTAGTAAATGTGTAGAAGAAGGATTTACTTGTAGTTTAATTTGTGAAAAGGATTGAATGAAAAGTCCAGTGAAAGCTTATTGAAAAGCTGTTGTGTACGAATGGCTTTATGCTTTAATTGTGGTTTCTCATCATGAATGTATTCACAGCATAGGTTCTTAGCAGAACAGAATAGGGGCTCAGTACATGTTAGTACGGGGTGGGACACTGGCATGCGTAGTAGGGATCAACCTATATTATTTTTCAGAGCTGATGCCTGTACAGTTATCGGTTGCCTTTTTCGGACTGATTGCCAATAAACGGTGCTGATCTACAGAGTTTTGAAAATACATCACAATTTGTATTTCAATTTAATAGTGCCTCCCATTACATTTTAATAATGCCCATGTATCATTAATGCCCCCATTTCGTGTGTCCCAATTTCCTTAATGCCCATTTTATTTCAATAATGCCCCATCATCATTAATGTCCCCATTTAATTTGTGTCCCTATTTCATTAGTGCCCTAATTTCATTTTAATAATGCCCCAATTTCATTAATTTCCCCATCTCCTTAATGCCTCACTTCATTTTAATAATGACTCCCATTTCATCAATGCCTATTTCACCATTTCACTGGAGCCCCATTTCATTTTAATATTTCTCCCAATCCCACACACAGATAACTCTATGCCCCACCCCAAACACACACATATACAAACACAGACACCTGCATTCCTATACTACGCAAGTGGTGGGTGGGGTTCTCTGCTTTGTCACCACTCTGGGTTAGGTTGACACTGCAGGTGGATGGAATGCTCTTTAGGTGGTGTGAGCTGACAGCCTGCTTTGCTCTGCTATCGGCTATATGATATATGTGATAGTTCTCAGATATGCAGGGAGAGTCCTAGGTTTTGGACACCTGTCCCAGACCCTAACATCTTCTCACATTGTAAGCCTAATAATATATAGATGTCGCTCATCAATATTGCATTGAACAATAATAAAAATAAACACAAAGAAGACAGAAGGCCATTTATATCAAGACTTTATGGACTGTGTTTTGTTTACGCAAAACTTTAGCAAAAATCAGCATGGTTTTAGGCTAGGGTCAGACGAGCGTGATTTCTACGGACTGTACGTCCGTGCAGTACGGACATCGTCAGTACGGATGACGCAGTAGTGGTCACACAGTCCGTTTTTTCACTGAAGTTATTTTTGACGGATGTAGGAGGGAAAAATAAATTACAATGAAAAAACATTCTGTCCGTCAAAAATGCTGGACGTATAAATGCAGTCCGTCTGACCATGCTCCATCACTCACACAGAAAGCTATGCAGACGTTATGGACGTGGCGCACTCCGCACGTCCGTTCTAGCAGTATTACGTTCTTGCCTAACCTGCGTCCGTTTGCAGCGTCCGTCATGCATCTGCAGTTCAGTGCGGACGTACTTCGTGTGTCAGGCTCCAATGGACTTTCTTTCATGCTATCACGGACGTACTTTTAGGCGCAATCACGGACGTGAACACTACGCTCGTCTGACAGCAGCCTTATGGAACACAGATCATGTCAGACTAACCTAATTGCGTTCTATGAGGAAGTAAGTAGAAGATCAGGGGGTCGCAGTGGATGTGATTTACTTGGATTTTGCCAAAGCTTTCGACACAGTTCCACACAAGAGGTTACTATTTAAATTAAGAAATATTGGTCTAGATGAAAATACTTGTTCTTGGATAGAAAACTGGATAAAAGATAGGGTATAACGAGTGTTCATAATTGGTACATTTTCAAGATGGACACCAGTGGTAAGTGGTGTCCCTCAGGGGTCTGTTATAGGACCAATTCTATTCAATTTATTTATAAATGACCTTGAAATAGGAATTGAAAGTCATGTGTCACTGTGTGCAGATGACACAAAACTAGGAAAAGTAATACAATGTGAGCAGGATGTTACTTTGCTGCAGAGGGATTTAGATTGGGGGATTTAAATGGTAGATTAAATTTAATGTAGATAAATGCAAAATTATGCACTTTGGAGTGAAGAACACACAATCAATTTATACCCTGAGGCTAGTGTCAAAAGAGCGTCTTTAGGAGAGCAGAAGGAATGTCCATGAGAATGGACATTCCTTTGACTCGACGCCCGTCTGGCCACCTCACTGAGCACACTCAGTGCACTCAGCGCTGCAAGGCTCGATCCTCCTATGGAGAAACGCGCTTTGCAGCTCTGTCAACGTCCGTCCTAGTGCTTTGCCGGAGAGGCTTGGATAACGGACGCATGTTGCGCGAGCATTTCGTGTGCGCGCACAAGCATGTGACCGGCCCCGTTGCAGTGTTACAACGCTGCAACGGACGCCGGTAAGCACGTCAGTACGGGCGCACATAGCGCGTTTGTCTGACGCCAGCCTAAATGGTACTGAGTTAGGGAACTCAAAGCAGGAGAAGGATTTGGGACTAATCATAGACTTAGGGTTAAGTTATGAGGAAAGACTAAGAAGCTTAAACCTGTTTAGTTTAGAGAAACGTCGCCTTAGAGGGGATCTGATAACTTTATATAAATATATATAGGGCCATTATAAACCATTTTCTGGAGACCTATTCATTAATAGGACTATACACAGGACACGAGGTCACCCAATTAGGCTGGAAGAAAGGAAATTCAGCCTAAAGCATAGGAATGGTTATTTTACGGTGAGAACAATAAAGCTGTGGAATTCTCTGCCTGCTGAGGTGGTTGGGTCAGAGACTGTACAGACTTTTAAAAAGCGACTGGATGACTTCCTGCAGAAACATAATATTAAGGGTCATAATATTTAATATGTGGGTAAAAGCTTCTTGATCCAAGGAGAAATTTGACTGCCATTCTGGGGTCAAGAAGGAATTTTTTTCCCAGTATGTTGCATATTGGTGAGCACTTCAGACTGGGCTTTTTTTTCCTTCTTTTGGGTCAACAGCAGCAGGTGATGTATGAAAGGCTGAACCTGATGGACGCATGTCTTTTTTCAGCCTATATAACTATATGTAACTTTTAAAATAATGCTGAACAAAATGCATTAACAAAACACAATCCTTAGGTCTGAATGTCTCTTTTGTTAGTTATCCTAATCACATACACTTCCTCACCAGTCCTTGCACTGTCTCCATAAGTAATGACTGGGCTTCTAATTATTTTTTTTACAAAGGATTTTACCAGGAAGGATACATTGAGATTTCTCTCGTTTTCAAGTTTGCATCTGGCTCCTATTGGAAAGCAATACAAATAGACCTCAGCTCATATTATCGCCACAACTGGCGGGTGGTAAGCTATTTCATTTTGCCTGGTCTATAACACCCATCTCTAGGTTTGTATAGGATTAATGGCTGTTTGCTTCTATTGTTTGGTGCATTTCATCTATGAACCAGAATAGTGTGTCAATTTAAGGATTTCCTTGCTCGTGTGCTGCCTCCTTATATAAACCATGGAAACAGGTGTTCCTTTGAGTTTTATATACAATTTCACATGCTTCCTATGTGTTACTTATGAAATGTTATGTGCGTGCATGATAGCGAGGTAAACAAAGTTTTTTTCTCCTTCATTTCAAACTTTCCATTTTCTGTGGAAAATATAATGAATCAGTCAGCTATAGCTGCACTTGTTATTGTTTAAAATAAACATATTATTCAACAGTGAAAAAAAATAATCTCTTATCAGTGGATTAATGTGATTAATGCATTTGTTGAAATAGAACAATAGCTTACACGGATATCATTTTTTTACAGGTAATTCGATTACCCCCAATCCTTCTCACCAGTATTCGGATGAGGGGAGTTGGTAGGGTTTCTTTTAATAGAGGCAGGGCCGGATTAAGATCTCTATGGGCCTGGAGCTGAAGAGTTTGGTGGGCTTTTTTTGTAATTTAGTCAAATGAAATTTTATCATCCAAACCTTTGTGGTTATATATTCTATAGGAAAGAAGGACAGGGTACAGCGCACTGAAAATTTGTGATGAGTAACACATACACTTTTGTGTCCTTGTTCTTATGGTTTCTTCATCTCCATATACCATATATAAAAACAGAAAATAGCAATAGTACAGCCTGTTTTACACATAAATTCAATCTTATCAGATGATATACACTCACATTTAGTGAGCCTTAACCAGGCTTAGGTTTATTAGGACTTTTGGGTATTTCCTTCTATATTCACAGGGACCCAATCACCTGGCTGCTTCTCTTCTCCCAATCTCTTGCATATAAAAGATAAGACAGAAAGACCCAAATCCAGCCTAGTGTGATTCTGCAACAACTAGTACTTTTATATGAGTAAGTGCCGATTTCGTACTCACTCTAGGTGGAGCCTCCAGGCTCTTGGATTATCCACCTATGAGTTATTATGGTTAAACTCATAAAACCTCTCCACACGATACCAAAACAGCAGGATGGATAACAGGATTTTATTAAAACAAATTATAATCCAGAGATATTCTACAGGGCATTCTTGTTAAAAAATGTGAAATGGGGACCTGTTACTGCATTTTTCTGAGAAAATATAAAATTTTAGCCAAAAAAAATGAATATTTCTCTTGTGTTTTGGAACATGTTTTTTTACGAATAATATGGCTTCTGCATAAAACATTGACCTTGCTCCCAACGTGAGAAATGAGAAGATGAGTAATGGCAGTGGTATTGCTAATTTTATACGTGAAAAAATGGACCATAGCTTTGGAACTAAAAAATAAATAAATAATGGTTTTCTTTCCTTTTAGAACAAATATATATATATACAAACACCCCTATATACAGATAAAACACATTTATATATCATATTATATTTATTTATGCTTGACATCTTCTAAGAACTTGTCTTGAAACATATTTAGATGTGAACCTGAGTAATTAAAGGTTAATCCTGTGCCAAGAATGTTTATCAAGAATCTCTCTCTATTCTATTCTCCTACTTAAACAAATAAAAATAAATGAATAGCGACACTGTTTTGTTTGTTCTTTCATTAAACTGGTCTTTTGCATTCAAATTAGACCCTTTGTTTTTCCTGTGCCCCCTATTGGGAATATGTGACAAATGGGGCTTGGTCAATAACTGTTGGAGCCATCACTAGATCTCTTTAGAAATACAGTCAACACCTTCAGATCTTATTATCTGCCCTCCAGGAGGAGGTTAGACTGGGGAGAATAACAACATGTTTAGTGAAAAGAGGGGAGGAAGAATGTAAACCTCATAAAAATATTCCTTACCAGCTTTAATAATAAACTAATGGCTATAAAATGATGAAAAAATGACAATGTTGATGCTGTAGAACACGATAAATAATCTCAGATTTGTGTGGTTATGACCCCATGTGCAAGTCATGTACAGTTTGGGCGTTTCACTTAGGTAGCTCTGTGTTGTATAGCCACATGAAGGTCATATAAAGTTTAAGTCATTTTAAGAATGTATCATTATGAGTTACATAACTACAATAATGTACATGTATTTTTTATCTTAAAAATGCATTTAAATGTTTTGGAGATTATTTTCATAGAGTCATATTTGTTTGTATTTTAAAAACCAATAACAACTTTAATCACAAACCAACTCTTCCATTCCAGAAGGAATCAACATGTAAACACAAATGACAAATAAATAAACCAAGTTAAAAGGGTTTATAATCATTTTGTAGGTTTTATCTTTTTTAGACTGTGTGCTAATGCAAATAAATATTTACAAGGTTATTCAGAGAGAGGTGAAAACCAGGAGAATAACTGGAGAATTGAAAATTCTAGGTCAAAATAGCCAAACCTGAAAAATTCTCCCATTTATCTCACTTTCCAAATCGCCTATTTTGACCTTGAATTTTCACTTCTCCAGTCATTCTCCTGGTTTTCACCTCGCTCTGAATAACCCTGATAGACTTAAAAAGTGAGGAATAGACTCTTAAATCCACTCTTGCAGAAATTCAAGGGACTCTGTAACATTGCGTTAGTAGATTTTATTCAACCATCATAGTGACAGGCCTGGTAGTGGCTTGACCATGAAAGAGTTCTGTCTTAAGTGTGGAGTAAAATACTCAACGGTATGGCTTTGTGATACAAAAAGGCAATAGGTAACTAATATAGTGATATAGCAAATCTTCTAGTACCTTTGTTTGTCATCATCTTCACGCACAGTAAGCCATGCCGAAAGGACACATAAAGAGTCATCCATACTCCCCAACCTGATATGCAACTCTTCCTCCATGTGATACTAAAAAATATTTAGCATGACATTCTACATGTATTTTAAGACTTATATATATATATATATATATATATATACATACATGCAAAACATACAAGAGTGAATAGAATGCAAAATGACAGCAGATATCGGCTATTAATTCCACGAAACGTCCATTTTCAGTTCCTCAACCAGAAGGCCAAGGTGTTTTAATAATTTCCGGTTGTGGAACTGAAACTTGGTCATCTGTTGGAAATGAATAACCAAATTGTCAATTTGTCCTTTGGCGTACTCGCTACAACTGTATGCTGTGTCTAAAGCACAAGGACACTAAAACTGAAACAATGATACATATGTTTTATGAGAGTTTAACTGAGCATCATGATAGTGAAACTTTTATGAGCATGTAGTGTTAATGATGGGAAAGAAAAAATTAAATCTGATCAGAAATTTAGTACTTAGAATGTAAGCAAATGAAAGTTAGAAATCATTGGTTTAGAAGGAAAACATTCTTCTATATTGATTTTCTCAGGAGATAAAAATAACTCTGTTCATGTTCTAAATTAATGTCCCATTTACAGATGTAAGTACTGAGACGTTATGGTGTTACTTGAAATTAATTCACCACCGGTTCCTCTCTCGGTTGGGGGGGCCTCAAGACTCCGTCTGGGGTCCCCTACTCTTCTCAATCTATACTGCCTTGCTGGGCAACCTAATTTCTTTTTTTCTAGGCTGCCAACACCAAAATCTACCTATCCTCCTCCAATCTCTCTCCTCCTGTGTTGGACCATCTTACAGCCTGCCTGTCAGCTGTCTCCGACTGGACGACTTCCTGTTTCCTAAAGCTTAACCTCTAAAACTGAACTTCTCGTCTTCCCTCCCTCTAAAGCCTTCATTCTTGCGCCCATTTCCCTTCAGGTGAGTGGTGCCACCATTACTTCTACCTCTCAGGCTCGTTGCCTAGGGGTCATCTTGATTCTCTCCTTCACTCCTCACATTCAGTCACTAACCAAATCTTGCTAGCTCCACCTAAAAAACATTGCACGCATCCGTCCCTTTCTTAATCAGGACTCTACTAAAATGCTCATCCAAGATCTTATTAATGATGACAATAATAATAATCTGCCGCCTTGACCAGTGGCGTAGCGTGGGTTGTCAGCGCCCGGGGCCAGCCAAGAATTGTGCGCCCCCCCCCAACCTGTGGACACGTTATCGATATTGCCCCAGCTCTCACATGGATATTGCCCCAGCTCTCACATGGATTTGCCCCAGCTCACACATGGATTTGCCCCAGCTCACACATGGATTTGCCCCAGCTCACACATTTGCCCCAGCTCACGGATTTGCCCCAGCTCACACATTTGCCCCAGCTCACACATTTGCCCCAGCTCACACATTTGCCCCAGCACCTCATGGATTTGCCCCAGCTCATGGATTTGCCCCAGCTCATGGATTTGCCCCCCAGCTCATGGATTTGCCCCAGCACATAGATATGCCCCAGCACCTCATGGATTTGCCCCAGCACCTCATGGATTTGCCCCCCAGCTCATGGATATTCCCCAGCTCATGGATTTGCCCCAGCTCATGGATTTGCCCCCCAGCACATGGATTTGCCCCCCAGCACATGGATTTGCCCCAGCACATGGATATGCCCCCCAGCTCATGGATTTGCCCCAGTTTATGGATTTGCCCCCAGCTCATGGATTTGCCCCCCACCTCATGGATTTGCCCCAGTTTATGGATTTGCCCCCCAGCTCATGGATTTGCCCCCCACCTCATGGATATTCCCCAGCACATGGATTTGCCCCAGCTCATGGATATGCCCCAGCTCTCACCTGGATATTGCCCCAGCTCTCACCTGGATATTGCCCCAGCTCCCGGGCAGCGGGAGTGCCTGCCCGCCCCGGTCCTGAACAGTGAGTCGAGTCCGTCCTGTTGATTGAAGGGGAGGCGGCTGCGTGCGTGCGCAGGTCACGCGGTCCGGCCAGTCAGGTGGTACAGAGACTCAGTACCACCTGATTAGACGGACCACGTGACCTGCGCCTGCACGCAGGCCCCTTCAATCAACAGGACGGACTTGACTCACTGTTCAGGACCTGGCAGCCGGTAGGCACTCCCGCTGCCCGGCATCTGGGTCCCCTCAACCCGCGGGCCCTTGGCCGGCGCCCGAGGGCCCGGCGGGTCAGTCGGGCCACAAGTTTTGGGGGTGCATAATTTCAAAAGAAATTATGCGCCCCTAACAAAACTGCGCCAGGGGCCACGGCCCCCCCTGCCCCCCCACGCTACGCCACTGGCCTTGACTACTGTAACCTCCTTCTCTCTGGCCTTAAAAGATTCAAGATTCTGCCTCTGCAGTCTGTTATGAATGCCTGCGCTAAACTCATACACCTCCCACACCTCACCCCTCTGTCAATCTATTCTCTACACTGGCTCCCTGTTTTCTTTAGAATCCACTTCAAAATACTGGTGGTCACATACAAAGCTCTCCATAACTGCACCCCTGCATATATCTCCTCCCTTATTAGCAGGTACATTCCATCCCGACCACTTCACTCTGCCAATGAGCTGATGCTATCAGTTCCTCGTACCTGCACCCCAACTCTTGTCTTTAGGACTTCTCCCAAACTACCCCCTTTCTATGGAACTCACCCCCGCAACATCAGACTCTCCCTGTCTCTCCAGTCCTTCAAGAAGTCTCTGAAAACACATTACTTTAGAGAAGCCTATTAGCTCACTCCATAATCCCCCATTGTTCATTTCTTGCTCCATCTTCCCGCACAGCCCACATGCATCCCGGCACGTCTTGTACACTATTCACCCTCACCTAGCGTGTCACCCCTCTCCTCTTAGATTGTAAACTCTCGAATAGGGTCCTCTGTCCTACTGTTCTGTGTGTGTGTGTGTGTGTGTGTGTAATGTGTATGTATAATTGTTATTAGGTCTCTCCCACTGTACAGGGCTACGGAACTAATAAATATTTGTAACTGTTAATGAGTGTGCCCTAACCACTAGCAATATCCATTTGGAAACAGTGTCCCTCTTGACCCATTTAAATTAGGAGTTCAGACATGCTAAAGGGGATTAGACAGGGAAATGCAATTCTTTGGGAGCCAATTCTAGTGCTTTGTTCCATTCACAGCTCAGTCGTGTTAATGAGATGAGGGGAAATAAAATATGCTTGTGTACCCAATTAACATATGTATAGTGTGTACAGTGTCACTGTAAATGTTCTATTCATCTTGTGTAGGCTTTTATCAGTGTAGAAATAGTCACGCTGTAGCAGAGTGCTACTTAAAATCTATAGGTATATTTATTATAAATATTAGCATTTATGTAGTTTTCCAAAGTGTTTTATAATAGAGCGTGCAGAAATAAATTTATGAAAATGAATAGCAAAATGTAACAAAAAATTAATGTAGTGGGTCTTGCTCAGAATAAAATCGAGGACCCATGGCATTGTTTACTGCAAGGAAACATTAATTATATACCCAAAGAAGAGTTACGTATTTCTTAGATGTTTTATGTTTCAGCGACAACATTCCCCCACTGAATCACTCTCAAATATATTTTTATAAATAATGTGAATATGGTACAACAGGTTTTTTCCTGAGGCACTGATGGAGAGTTTAGGGTTTTCTTTCAGTGATCTATTACCTACTTCTTCTTATTGTAAATTGCTTGTTGCCAGGAATCCCCATTTCAATGAAACCTTGTATACAACAGATTGTAGTGACAGACAGACTGATAGAGAAGATTTTAAGGCTCCTGTGAAAGATTACAATCTAAAGATGAATGGGGCAAACAGGAATACCAGAGGTTTTTGAAAAGGTCTAGATTTAGAACAAAACATCAATAAAGGGTAAAAAAATCTCCATTCTATTCTATGGGTTATTTGTTTCCGAATAAGCCATAGCTGCTTGTTAATGGAAGCCAACCTCCAGTTTCCTGCGCTGTAAGGCTTCAGACAGGACGGGAGAGGGGGAGGCTGACTTTGCAGAGGCCATGCCCCAGATTCAGAGCCCTGGGCTGCCTTTCACTGACAGTCAATGGCTTCTGCTGCTCCCAGTCACAGGAGCTGAGTTATAGGGGGACGCGTTGGCGTAACGCTTTCGCAATGTTTGTATACAGGGCTTTTAGGCCGGGTGCACAGGAGACGTTTTTTAGTGTGCACTAACGCACATCGCAGCATATAATTACACATAACGCGAAGACCACACGCATAACGCGCGCTGAAGACGTCCGTCTTGAAAACACAAAGGCTGTTACGCTAGGATTGACGTGACATTGGAGAGTCAAATGCAGCACGCATGTGCACGAGGATCGCGCAGCCCCGTCGACGCGCATCCTAGGTGATGATGCGCTAGGATGCCCGTTGACGGGGCTGCGCGATCGTGCTTTGCAGTTCTGAGGGGGGGCAGGCGGACGTCAAGTGGACGCCGGTGCATTAGCACTTTCTTTAACGCACATACTGTGCGTTAAAGAAAACGTCTCGTGTGCCCCCGGCCTTAGTGGTAGCCTTGCCCAGGCACAACAGGCATCCCCTGGTGCCATCATCTTTGCACTGGCATCCTGTTTCTTTTAGAATTCAATTAAGAATACTGGTCCTTGTGTGCAAAGCACTTCATAACTGTGCCCCTGCCTACATATTCATCCATTAATGTTCATTTCAGTCACTTCACTCTCCAATAATCTAATATTATTATATCTTCATACCTGCACCCCTCTCTCATCATCAGGACTTTTCCTGAGCCACACCCTACTTGTGGAGCCTCTTCCCACGCCACATTCGACTTTTCCCATGCTTACTATCACACTACACAAATCACTATTTATTGCACTTATCCTGGTCTATGTCCCATATGTATCTCATTACTTCTCAGACTATGCTACTTACCCTCACCTCTGTGTGTCACCCCACTCTTCTTAAATTGTAAGCTCTCGAGTCAGGTCCTCTTTTCTCCGGGTGTCAAACTGTTTGTTAATTTTATTTTTTTATTTGTTTTGTAGAGGCAGCAGTATTTACTTTATTTGTAATTGAGTGCCAATGCTCTCAATCATTCTCGGTGCCAAACTTTGACAATATTGCAATAGGGAAGGTTTCAGAGAAATATAGTCCAATTAATTTCTGTTTTTATGTGTAGATGTCAATTTAGTAGAAGATACAGTATTACAGCATGAAGTTGGAAAAAGGTGCTCTTGGGCCAGGAAGGGGTTGTTTATACAGGAATGTTGAAAGTGGAAAGCCAAGATGAAAGTATGAGTACAGTGTGATGACGAAGAAAGTTCATTTCAAATTTGAGGAACGTTAACTTCTGCGTCTATTGAAAAGTGACTTTAGAAGAGAGGGTTATTAGGTACACCACCCTGTCTAGCTCCAGGGATTTCCTATACTGTGACTGCCATTGTTTATTTGTGGTCATAACACAATAGCGAGGTAATCTTGTGGTGTAACAAGGGTTTGTGACTGTAGAAAAACCTGTTGGGAATTACAACTCTATCCTTGCCCAAGGGCAATCCATAGTGAATTGGCAAGAAAGGGTTTCACAGTTTAGCTCCCAGCATGTGGTTTGGGTTAAAACAAGAATTGAAAATAACCTTAATTTAATGATGCTTACTCCTAGCCAAAAACCTAGGTTATGGAAGATCCCATTGTTTTTGTCATAGTGCCTTATTCCATGGTTTGCGTTAAGCGCTCAAGTCGTACAACATAACCTGAGGCGTAACCAGAAACTTCAGGACCCAGGTGTGGAAATCCATGATAGGCCCCCCACCACCCTTCCCCTATGCAGAAACATTCCACCCTCCCTGTCACCACACCATGTACTGGACCGCTCCAGGTCCACAATGTGGACTTCACAACAATAATACTCACAGTAATATGCGTTGTGTATGAGTGTATCACAGAGCTCCACAGTAATAAAACTCACAGTAATGTACGATGTGTATGAGCGTATCACAGAGCTCCACAGTAATAAAACTCACAGTAAAGTACACTGTGTATGAGGGTATTACAGAGCTCCACTGTAAAAAACCTCACAGTAATATGCAGTGTGTATGAGCGTATCACAGAGCTGCACAGCAATAAAACTCACAGCAATTTGAGACGTGTATGGGCATATCACAGAGCTCCACAGCAATAAAACTGATAGCAATATGCGCTGTATATGAGTGTATCACAGAGCTCCACAGCAATAAAACTGATAGTAATATGCGCTGTGTATGAGTGTATCACAAAGCTCCACAGTAATAAAACTCACAGCAATTTGCGGTGTGTATGAGCGTGTAACAGAGTTCCACAGCCTTTTTTACACTCCAGTGAGAGAAAGGGGGGGTGTGAGGATCCTGAGGTTTTAGCTTGCTTGTGCCATTACAAGGATGAATGCTCCATATGCAAATCAGTCTGCTCTCACTCAATGAGGGTGGCCAGTACTGACTGCCAAGGTTGTTATCCCTGCACGAGAGGTGCAGCAACCCCCGACGATTGTTTCAGCCTTGTTAGGCCTTCGTCAGGAGGGTATAGCTGCCACCCCTCTAGGCACACCAAGCAAGGGGTGCATGTCTGGATGACCCTGTAAACTTATACTGAGAGAAAGGGGGGTGTGAGGATCCTGAGGACAAGCAACAGCACTAGTGGCCTGCTCTACGGTGGGTGCCCGATCAGGTCTCACAAAACCTTGTCGACCATGCCCTAGCCTCCTCTTCTGCATGCAGCACTACGCTGCTATGCATCACGTCACATGACCATGAATATCGCAGGAGGGTGCAGCACCAATGCAGCGTGACGTTCCCACCTCATGTTTGAATGTTGGAGGCATGCTGCAAGCACTGCCACGGCAGTCTGAGACAGTCTGACTGCGTGGCAGCGCCGATGGGCGATTACAGACAGCTTCAGATTTGGACTCAGAGTCCGATACCGTAGGTTAAGAATCTGGCGCCATTCAAATACTTATGACTGGGTGTTCCAGGCCCCTGGATAGCAGTGGCTTGTGCCCCCCCACTTCAGGGACACAGATGCCATGGCACTTGCTGTACCCCTGGTAATTCTGCCCCTGAACATAACGGCTCCAGAATTTAGCTTTAATTTCTGGAGTTGCTATTTCAACCAAGCGGCTCAGACATTGCTTCTCCTTACTGTACATTAGTGTTTCCTATATTCTGTATACAAAACTGTTAAACTGCAGTTAGCTGATGAAGAACAAGCTTTTCCAACCTTGCTCATTCTTCATTTGCAACAGCCATCATTCAGCAAAATTAACGACGCTTAAACCTGGTGTTAAGTTATTTTGCTTTCACAAAATCACATAAACCCATTGAAAAATCACTTAGACAAATCTACCTCTTCCTCTCTTCATATGCAACAAAACACATGGAACAAATAGTTCCCAGTGTTCTATATTTAAACGGAAACAAAGTAGCAAAACAAGAGGACATAGTCTTAGATTAGAGGGGCAAAGGTTTAAAAGGAACATCAGGAAGCATTATTTTACTGAGAGGATGGTGGATACATGGAACAGTCTTCCAGTAGAAGTGGTAGAGGCCAAAACAGTGAATGAATTTAAGCAGGCATGGGATAGGCATAAGGCTATCCTAAAGAAAAGATAAATCCAGGTAAAGTATCCATGTAATTGGGCAGACTAGATGGGCCGAAAGGTTCTTATCTGCCGACATTTTTCTATGTTTCTGTCGCAAACCCTTCCGCCATTGAAGTGTGACCCTGTTTGTGCAAGCTCCTCCAGAGATTGAGTGGGTCCTGGCCTGCTTCCATGGAGTCAGACTCAGAGATATTATGACTCAAGCTGCTAATACAGCAGTTCAGTCAGAATACAGATGTTAATGGTGAACCACAAATGGAAAACTACTGACAAATGAGTTTTCCATTTTCTGCTGTCCAATAATGTCTTGGGTGCAAAAGGGCACCTGGTCTTTATATCATGCAGTTACCAACATATAATTCTAATTTCAAATATCCCTGCCTCCAGTATTGTATAAATGTCACTCATTCAATGAATTGTACAGCATTGGCATGACACTAGTTGTGGACTCAGTCAAGTGAAGTGAGATACAGTGGTACCTCGGTTCACGAACGCCCCTGTTCACAAATAATTCGGTTCGCGACCAGGAAGTTCGTCAACATTTTACCTCCGTTCACGAACTCCGCCTCGGGTTACGAACACAGATCGCGGTCGCAGACAGGGCTACTGTGAAGCTTTTTTGTGTGCTTTGTAGCACAGTACTGTTCAGTATTACTGTATTAAATCCAGCATAGCTCCCAAGAAAGTGCAGAACAAGCGTGGTGGGAAAAAGCGCAGAGAGGTGACAAAAACTTGAAGAGCGTTAATGAAGGTGACGAGGATGTGCAGAGCGTTATTGAAGGTGACAAGGATGTGCAGAGCAAGAATGGTGGTAAAAAGAAAGTGCAGCGCAATAAAGAGGGTAACAAGAAAGTGCAGAGCAAGAATGGTAACAAGAAGGTTTCAAAGCCTATTTTTGTGGTTACATTTTTTTCCCCCATATGGTTCAGAACGGATTAACCTGATTTACATTGAACCCTATGGGAAAATGTGATTCGGTTCACGACCAATTCGGTTCGCGACCAGAGTCGTGGAACCAATTAAGTTCGTGAACCGAGGTACCACTGTTTATATCTTTGGAAATGGAGAGATCTCATCTACCCTTTTATAATGTCTTTGCGAGAAAGAGTCCTGAAATCTTCATCTGGAATGTACTATGGCAGAGTTGCAAAGTATCTGTCTCCTTATACCTAAGTACTGAAAAATTGGATTCAATTTTAGGCCTTGGAAGCACTCATTTAATAGGGGTAATCACCAGAGAAAGACATATGTGAATGAATTTGAAACCAACAACACTGCAGAAAACTGGAAGAAAAGCAGATCTGTTTCTATGTTTCTATGTGCTAGCAAAAAGATCGAAAGAATTAAAAGTGAAACAGTTCATGGACAGAAGCAGGTTTATCACAATATATATTAATTGCACATTCCACAGGACACAATCAAATAGATGGGGTAGTAGATAATATCTAGGAGACTGCTAGTGGTCTTAAAATATCAATGAGCTGAACCTCCTAAATTATTATTAATGTACCTACTGCATTGTGTGTCTACATCCTGACCTGAATAAATGTATACTCATATAAGGACTCCTTATGAGAAATCACAACTGGAAGATTACTTGTTTCCATTTATGACTTAGTATGGTGAACAGATATAAATTTACCCTCACTAGGACAAAGAACATGACAAACTATACACTATGGGCCAGAACATAGAGTTTGCCCTAATGTTAGTGATATGGTAGGAGTATGTGTTAACGCTAAAATAAGTGACTTTATCGCATGCCCACCAGATTCTAGTGTTCACGCTAAACCCGTTAGTAATTGCTTAGTACATCAGAGCTTACGCGAGGCTTCCGTAAACTTACTGTACTTTGCGTGTCCTATACATAACATGGGGAGCGCAAACTACCAGTTGCGCTTCGATTAATCAGCGTTTATAAAGTAATGGGGCTAATTACCGCACGGATGTGATGTGAAAATTTTAGCAATTGCTTAAAGCTGGTGCTGCTAGTTTGATAAACAAACAACCTGGCCAAATGCCGAAAAGCACAGTTGTTCTATTGACGCATACCAAAGTTGTAATACGATGAATGTTGTCAGGAATATGTGTATTATTGCTGCTGAAAATGCATATCACATCCTGGCTTGGCAGATACGCCATGTGTTCATGGACACATATTGCTCATTCAGAAGGACAATACATGTAAAATGTCACCCTGCGCCGTGTACATCCATATGCTGCAGGAAAGGAATCGCACGTTACATGTCCTCTTTACTCCCTCACTGCAGCAAATGAGTTACACTTGTAGCAGGGCAGCACTTTTGCAAGGGTTAACCCTGTGTCAAATGGGGATATGCATCCAGGACAACATGGCCTCTCAGCTAGAATTAACTACATAGAGAAATATTCCTTGGAACTGGTAAAATATATCTGAGTGATAAAACAACGTTTACGATGCACATTGAAGCAGCCTTCATGAAGGACAACTGCAGAGCCTAAACCTCACAACAAAATTGCATTCTTATTATAAATCGTGTTGCTTGAAAAATGCCTCATGCATAGGGTTGCCACATTGGCCTTGTTTTCCTGGACACACATTACTATTACATGCACAGAGGAGAAATGGGAAAAGTGCTGCCCTGCAACATGTATAATTCATATGCAGCACGAAGGAAATCAAGGTCGGTCACCTGGGATTCCTTTTTTATTTCCTATGTGCAGTGTATGGATTCTACATGCTGCAGAGTGGCATTTTTCATGCACTGCCCAGCAGCATGAATTAATTATGTGTGGAGCATTCGTCCCTGTAATGGCACAATCGAGCAAAAACCTTGTGAGACCTGAGCGGGCCCCACCGTAGAGCAGGCCATTAGTGCCGTTGCTTGCCCTCAGGACCCTCACAAACCTCTCTTTATTCTCACTACAAGTATACAGGGTAATCCAGACGTGGACCTCTTGCTCGAGGTGCCTAGAGGGGTGTAAGCTATACCCTCCTGACAAGGCCTAACAAGGCCAAAACGATCGTCGGGGGTTGCTGTACCTCTCATGCAGGGATGACCTCCATGGCAATCAGTACTGGCCACCCTTTCTGGGTGAGAGCAGACTGATTTGCATATGGAGCATTCGTCCTTGTAATGGCACAATCGAGTAAAAACTGTGTGAGACCTGAGTGGGCAGCCCCCGTAGAGCAGGCCGTTAGTGCCGTTGCTCATCCTCAGGACCCTCACAAACCTCTCTTTTTTTCTCACTGAATTAATTATGTGTGTCCTGGAAAACATGGCCGAGATAGCAATCCTACACATACATAGCACCACCATCAAGATGAAAATGCACATATTGATGTCAGGTGTCTATAAGCTGTTTGCAAACCCCAGCTGAGCAATTTATATGTATGACATAGATACAATAATGCTTTCAACATGTTTCACATATAAATGCCATTAGGCCCCCCTGTCAGGCTAATAAATGATGATACAGGTGCAGGGGCTCATTTAGCCATTCACACCCATATAGGCCATTATTGCATAGAATAAAAGCAAATCTTTATTGTGATTATTTGGGATATGAAGTCATGGTTGTGTGTTACTAATATGTATTTAACCATCTAGATCAGTGTTTCCCAAACCTCTCCTCGGGACCCTGAACCAGGCCAGGTTTTGCAGATCACCTCAGCCAATCAGATATCTCATAAACGCAAATGGACTGACAAACACTAGAGAAGGTGAGAGCTGACTGGCTGGCTCATACAGGTCTATTCAAAGAAAGGTGAAATCTGGAGAATTGGCAGAAGAGAACAATCTAGACCAAATAGCCAATTTGGAAAGTGAGATAAATAGGATAATTTTTCTGGTTTGGCTATTTTGAGCTAGAATTTTCACTTTTCCAGTCATTCTGTTGAGTTTCACCTTGTTTTGAATAGACCTGCTAGTAAAGGGGAGAACTTGGCTTTGAAGGCATCTCACAGTCCCCATGGGACAGACAGAAGCAGGACTCTCAGCACACCAAGACCATTTAAATTCTATTGAGCGATCATGGTGCCTTGAATGTCCCTTTGACCATGTTAAAATATTTCAAAGGACAGTTGGAACCTTGGAAATATCTCAAAATCAGGGATCAGTAACCTTGGCCCTCCAGATGTTTTGGAACATCATTTCCCAATGATGAGCAGTCAACCTAATGAGTGGCTGAGCATCAAAGATATGTAGTTCCAGGGTTTCTTACCCCTTGTTTAGGGTTTAACAATATTTCCTTATTGTTGTTTAGATGGTTTCCCTGCATGTATCTGAACCAACCTTCGCATATGTCTATTTATTTCATACAGAGCTCCAATGTATGACAAACCCTACCCTAATGTTCAATGCTGCACACTTTTGTGAGTTTAGTATAAATAAATAATAATGGCTCCTGCCTGCCCTGGTCCTACAGCACTGATTAGAATGGCATATTATATACAAGACCTACAATAAGTGAAACTATAGAGGTTTAGCTTTGGGTAGGAGACGATCTTATGGCCCTTCTATGCTAGTTCCTATAGTGATACATGAAGAGATTTAATTCAGAGTAACATGTAGGCACTAATATAGACAACAGTGAAAAATTGACCGCATACTCTTTTCATGTCAATGCACATGTCCTACCTGATAGACACTGGTACACAGATCCAAGTACATAGTTATTAAGGATGGTTAACCCCCAAACCACTGAATTCCACTTTGTACTGGACGACAGGAGGGGGCAATGTTGCTGTGCGAGCAGGCCTCTAGTTTCCATGGTGACAGACACATCCCCAGCAGTGCAATGCGGTCTGCCAGGGAGAGCACAAGCATCTCATACTATGTATAAATACAGTGCACAGGGGAGAGTGTCAGTCTGTCTATCTATCTATATCTGACAACACACATGTAAAACAAGTAGATATTCATTTTATAACATACTAGTATAAACACGCACATATACAAATATCACATACTTAGAACAACTAGGCAGCCATATAAAACAAATTGTAGAAACACATATAAATATATATATTTTTTGCAGTGTTGCTAATTAAATTTTGAATGCGTTATTATAAATCACTGCAGAAACTGTTGGCACTATATAAATACAGTAATGATAATCATAAAAACAAATGTGATGTGTCAAAAAATGTGACGTAGAATTTTTTTTATATAAAGTATTTTACCAGGAAGGATACATTGAGATTTCTCTTGTTTTCAAGTGTGTCCTCTGCTCATCTTTCTATTTAATTTTAAAAGTCCTTCTTGTGCAATATGTATATTACATATATCACCTCCGTTGATTTCTAATCAGTGAAATACTTGGTTGGAACCTTAGTCCAGAACCTTTTAATGTGATTTCGATACTATACTACGATATAGAAACACTGAACAATGTTATAACTAACCATCCTAATTGGGAAAGTACATTCACTTAGGGGAATCTCCAGACTTTTCATACATCATAGGGGAATTTTGTCTCCTTGTGAAAAAACGGGATGACGTAGAAAAATTATGCAGAGGACTACATGTGTAATGCAAGACTTCTACCTGTAGTCCTAGAGATACTTAAAGGGATCATCCACCATACAATGTACATTTATATTTAAAACCCAACTTTATCTGGAAGAGTGGAAGAATGTGTTCCATGCAGATGTCAACATCAATAGAGTTTTTCTAAATTGGATTTTAGTGGAATAGAGATGTTTTGTTATTTGAGTTTATAAATCCTATCACTCTATCCCTCATCAATACTACTTTATCTTCCTGATGTCAAAACCAATAAAAGGGCCATGACCTCAATGCTTTGATTTTTATTTCTTGGAAAATTATCAGTTCATACTAACAAGTTTTAACTAGCGGGACATAAAAACTCAGTATGGAGCAGAAGAAGAGGATGTTTATACACAGAAGTTCCAAACCATTTTTTTTTCCTTTTAAATATGCCTCAAAATCTGATTAGCTGTGTGATAGAACAATATAATAAAGATACTTGTTTATAAGTCAGAAATACAAATAAACAAAATATGCATTAGTTTACATTTCTCTTCAATGATGATTTCTCGTTCATGGCAAAACTGTCACTCAACCTGTATATGTTCTACTTTGTGCAAACAATACATGACGTGGCAAAACGCGTCCTGGCCATATATTTGAAATTATTCTATGTTTTAAATAAAATAATTTTATTCAGTCCAGTCCCTGATGTCCTAGAATTCGTAAGGGTTTTCGTGGGTTTGACCTATGAAACAAATCCACAGGCATTCTAACCTAGAGCTTGGTTAAGCTCCATTAAATGTGAGTTGACACTCTAATTTAATATTTTCATGTATTAAATGGTGGATCTACACAAGGGAGTTCCCTTGTTTTCATGTTCTCTTTTACATGCAACGTTGAGAGAGGATACCATATGTGAAAGGTGTGGGTTGCCTTCAGAACATCAAGAAGAAAAGTACCCAAACACGTTCACCCACTCAGAGCCAGTGATAGGGCTCTATATTTGTGAGTGGAACATACAGTATATATACTATATTATCTAAAACTTGTATTAGTACGCTCTGCACTATTATATGTATTTATATTTAATCCATGTGGATGATTCAAATTATGAGAACCACCTGAGTCCCGATAGCGACTAACATCTCGCTACCAGATACGTATTTTTTCACACTGGTTTATGGGAAACCACTTCTAATCTGGTTCAGCATTGGGATACTGGTGGCGGTACAAGTTGTGGGCGCTGACCATTTTTCTGTGTTCAATACATGATTAGGACCTGCTATCTAAATCTTTAATGGCAGAGGGCTATACAGGAGTCCAAATTTAACTTCCCTAGGACCTGTTTTTCTTGCATCATTTCGTTTAATGCAGTGTTTCCCAAACCTCTCCTCGGGACCCTCAACGAGGCCAGATTTTGCAGATCACTTTGGGGAAAAGCAGACAGAGTCCTGCAATCACTGAGCAGCAAATCATATCACCTGTGCTGTGCTTCAGATATCTGGCAAACCTGGCGAGGCAGAGGGTCCTGAGGACAGGTTTGGGAAACACGGTTTAATGTGTAGCGCTCACTCCAGGAGGAGCCGCTGAATTTAACCTCGGGTCAGTCTCCCCGCACTAGGGAATAAATATACACCAGCACCGTTGTGGATTTTATAAGTTATATAGTTTACTGGTCTCAAATAAACTGGCATATATAAAGTAGCACGGTATATATATATATTTACAGGAATTCGTAATGCGAGAAACGCGTAGCGGAAAAGAAAAAGGAATTTTAACCCCTCCGTTGCTGGAGTGTGAGTCCCGTACAGGTTGTGTCCCAAGAAGGTGTGTGTGTATGCGTGTGTTGGTACCCGAGTACAAGATTTAACTGGCCAGTGAATGATTTCAATGTGTCTTCGACTAGTCACGTTGGGGCCCTGTAGATTTAGACAAACTGAAGCGTGCTTTATTATTGTGCTGTGGCCTGGAAGGCCTCTCACCCATCCGCCAGATACTCTGCACTCTGCTCGACCCAGGACGTCTCTCTGCTCGATTTGGCTGGGACTCTGTGCCACCGGATCCGCTTGTCTTGCTCGTCCGTCTCTGCCACAAGATGCTCAGTTCACCGCCTGCACTCCCATTAGATCATCGCGGTCTCCTAACTCGGGGTCCATCTGCAGCTCTGCATCTGTATAAAACTTCTCAGCGGTGGATTACTAGGTCTCTGGCAAGTAACTGAAACTGATCTCCAGCGTCCGCAAGGCAGCACCTGCGCTCCGGCCTGGTCACAATCGCTCCTTGTCTCACGTGCGTCTTGCTCTGTTCACCCCTTGGCGCGCACTGGCTCTACGCACGAGGTTGCGGATGTGTCCCGGTTCTCCCCACCCACTTCCTGTCTCTGCCCCAAAGCATGCTGGAAAACGTAGTCTAAAAGTGTCCAGTATTGGTTTATATTGCGCTCATCTCCCCCTGGTGGCCAGAAACTAGTAATTACAGCAGCAGAATTAAACCAGCGCTAGAAATGTATGCATGCCCAGACAAGATAACTAGAAAAAAACCTTTTGGAAGTTCTACTAACAACCTTGACATATGACGGATCATTTCTCTAGCAAATTAAATTTACATTCAATTTTAAAAAGGTAGTGACAGAGGATACCTTATGGAAATCAAGGTAAGGTAAAAGTGTCATATATATAAATATCATCATAAATAATAAATAGAAAAGCAGGTGTCGGTGTTTGGGGTAACTGAAAATATCTTAACTTTGGTGCTACAGATGAGCAGTTTTGGGTTTTGAATATAATTGTCATAATAAGTAATATTTAGTGATATCTGCTTCAGGTTGTACTTCCCAGAGCTGGAGATTACTACAGAATGATTAGAAGGGAGACAACACATGGCATACATATCCCTTGCTAGATCCTCAGCTGGCAGGGGGACCGAAGGAGCAGGAGATGGGGTTTTAAAGCAACTCCCAACTATCTCTCATTAGCCGTACATTCTTGCACAGTGTGCAAGGCATTATGACATCATGAGAATCGCTGGTAGGAGGGAAAGAGAGAGAGAGAGAGAAGGGTATAGACCTGGCATTAGTCAGACGTGAAAATGAAAGTGATACTAGTATTCCTCTTCCTCATGGACATTTAACAGTCACAAGTCCAGGGGTCACATCTGGCAGGAACCCTTTAAGAACCCACTTTCACTTTAATTTTTGCATGGGAATCAGTTATCAGTTCCTAACCCCCTCCCCCTCCGCACCATGAAATGCTAGTATTTGGGTTTCAATAATGTTTCCTGTTTAAAGGGGTTATTCAAAGAGAGCCGACCTGGCCCCGAAATGGCACTGAACAGTGAAATTCCCCATACGTGACATTTTGAGGCCATTCGGCTATTCAGAGAGCAGGCAGTTCGCCAACTTTTGGCAAATTACCTGCATGTACGGTGCCTGTTCGGAGGCAGTGAAATCCCCCATAGAGAAGAAATGGTTAACCTATTCAGAGAACACAAAACAGCAGTGAAAAGTTTTTATATTCAATATCTAATAAACCATTTATTATTTTAATCTGCGGTAAAAAGTCTCTTTATTTATTGTTATTATAAATCGTCTGTAGACCTTCTTTTACCATATTTTTTTCTTTTTTTAAAGCAGTTTTTATTTTTTCTGTAACTGCCCTTTTTATTACCATCCATTGGATCTTCTAGGTAAATTCCAGGCATTTTCGCTGAGTAGTTTTTTTGCAAACAACGTTTCAATTTTGACACTTTCAATCATATTGTTTTTTTACCCCGTTCGTCAGCTTGTCGGCTTTTTCTATCAGCTGGTCTGCGCTGTGTTCAGCGGCTCGTCGGCTTTTTCCGACGTGTTTTTTGCGGAGGTTCCGGCAGGTTTCCGGTGAGTTTTCAGTGAGTGCTCGGTGAGTTTTTGGCGGGTGTTCAACGGGTGTTCGACAGGTGTTCGGCAGGTTGTCCCTGTACTTCAGGGACTCTACAGTGAATGCTGAATTCACTGCAGGGTGGGGAACTTTGATTCCCCAAAGTGCAGGGAACGAGAGAGCACCGAAATGTCGGCGACATTTCGGTGCTCTCTGAATAACCACTTAAGTCATAATAAATATAACATTTATTATTAGCGTTATAATGATTATTCCAACTGATATATTTGTTTTAGATAATCAGTCAATATGACCTATTTCAAGTCATAATGTAGCAGCTTCATAGGGCTTATAAAATACTTATAACTAATTTACTTTCATACATCTTACAAATTGTATAGAACACACAAGCAATGTTAAAAAAGTGAAAATTCAGTGACCGGAAAAGCTACATCAATGAAGCTTCCCCTGCCATCGTTGAAATTTATCTTTTTGAACTGCCAAGGTTTGTTGCAGTTGCAACTACGGCAAGCACCTGCGCATACTGAAAAGCCCAGTAGGAATTACCAGGGCATGATCTGGAGTAGTAACATGCAAGCGGACATGATTTATCACTAGACTTGGAATAGTACAATGCACAGGGCACTTTATGAGAGATGGAGGCCCCTTTGTTCTAGTGACTGTGTTGCCCAAAATACCAGTAGGTAAAGCAACAACACTAACTAAATTCATTTATCATCTATACTTTTTACTACAGTTCTTTTATCACTCACTTTAGGTCCAGACTGTTTTTAATTCTTTGTGTAAAAATTTTGTAAAATAGGCTGTTTCTTGCTATAGGTAGAACTAGAAGTAGAATCTAGGAGTGTTTTACAGGATAAAGGCTGGAAAGCACTGATTTATGACTCTTTTCGCCACTGATTACAACTGTGACTGGACTGGACATCCTGCCCTTAAGTTAAAGTTGCTCACTTATCTGTCACTAATCAATATGTAAACTTTGTATATGGTAGTATGTCCTATAAAGGAGTATAGAAAAGGAAATGACTCAAGTATGAACATGCAGGAGGTTTAAACTATAGTAACCTATGATGTTGATCTGGGGATTAAAGAGACAGCCAGCATTAAAAACTAAAGGGTTGATTCACTTTGAAGATGTCGACATTAAAGAAAGCAAGCCTCAATAAAACAACTCTAAAACATTTAAAAAATGAAAGGAAAATGGCATCATCAGGTATCTGTTTAAACTGACAACCTCTACATTGTAAGCTCCTATGAGCAAAGCCCTCTACACCTCTTGTCTCCATCTTAGGTTTGTTTATTTGTGTCTTCTTTATTTATTCATAAAGGATTTTACCAGGAAGGATACACTGAGATTTCGATCGTGTTCAAGTATGTCCTGGGTTCAAGAACATTGAATTTTTACAGTCGAATACAAAGTAATAAAATGCAAGATATTAAAAGAAAACACAACACAAATATACAGATTAACATAGAACAAAATATGTAGGAAATATATTCACTATGTGTATGTTACATGTTTACATGTGCATTCTGTATTGAGTTATGTTAATAGGGAGCTCTTAAGAGATTTTAGACTGGGGGGAAGATTTGATGGTGTCTGGGAAGTTATATCATATTTGTTGTGCTCTGTAGGGAAATGAGGATAGAGCCACTTTCTTTTTGTATTGTAGTATTGCAAGTAAGGTGTTGGTCCTGGATTGGAGGTTAAAGGATGAGGGAACTGCTGGGGGAAGCAATCTATTCAAGTAGGGTGGTAGCTTCCCAGAAAAGCTCTTAAACACCAGGTTGGAAAGGTGCGTCTAGATTCCAGCAACGGCCAGTTTAGCTCTTTTAACATGTTGCAGTGGTGGGTCATGTATTTACATTGTAGCACAAAGCGGCAGAATGAGTTATGCAATGTAGTAAGTTTATGAAGGTGCGTTTGTGCTCTGTATACTGCCAGACTTCTATGTGTGTATACAGCCAGACTTCTGTGTGGATACAGCCAGATCTTTCATTTATGGGAGTACTGAAAGACTTTTCACTTATGTGTACAGCCAGACCTTTCATTTAAGTGTATATTGCCAGGACCCCCCCGGGCCGATCCAATGGGGCTCCAGGCGGCAACTGGCCCCAGGACCTGCTGCAGGGCAGGGCAGCCCTCCTCGTGATGCTGTTGCTGCGGGTACGTGGCAGAGACAGTACAGAAGGAGGCTGCACAGCGATGAGTGCAGAGCAGCACTGGTGGGAGGGATCTACAAGACATGGCGCATGCGCCATGTGCTGGAGATCCTCCCCTCTTCTCATCGAGCCGCTCCACCCGCGGCCAAAGTTACATTTTTCCAACTCCTGACGCTCAGCGACGCATAGTGCCGCCGGCTGAGCGAGGGAGATGAAAAAAGTGTTCACACTGAGCACGTCTCGACGCACAGTGTCACCTGCAGGTGATATGCATTGCTACGGGCTCAATGTATCTCAGGCTTTAGGTTTAGTCTGTACCATGGGAGCTGATTGAGATCACTTAGAAAGGATTCAATATTAAATTTCTTGAAAGACCTGGTGATTATTACCTTACTGTATTTTGCCCACATAGTGCACTAGGCAGTGGTCACTGAAACTATTAGGGAGAACGCCTGCCTCCTGTATTCTATCTGGACATGAGGAGAGAATCCAGTCAAGCAAGGTATGGTTAGGGCTTTTTATATTAGTGCGAGTGGGGAGGAGATTTCTTGTTCCCTTTGGTTATTGTAAAGCATTATGGAAACTATTGGCGCTATATAAATGATGATGACAATAATAATAATAACCATAATTAAACTGTGGAGTTACAAGGTTACAATCCTACAACCTGTTCTGTAATGAATATATATCACCAGGCCCGGATTAAGATCTCTATGGACCTGGAGCTGAATATTTTGGTGGGGTTTTTCTGTAATTTAGTGAAATGAAAACATATTTTTGGTTATTTAATAGTGCAGATACGGGCATATCTAACCAGGCAGATACTGTGTGATTATTTTTCATTCAGATTTCAATCATTTAAAGAGTGTAAAAAAAAATTTCTTTCCCCATTTTATCATCCAAACCTTTGTGGTTATATACTTTATAGGGCATTCTTGTTGAAAAAATGTGAAATGGGGACCTGTTAATGCATTTTTCTGAGAAAATTTAAAATTTTAACCCAAAAAAATGGAAAAAAATAATTTCCCTTTTGTTTTGGAACATGTTTTTTTAGGAATAATATGACTATCAGGGTTATTCAGAGAGCGTGAAAAGCAGGAGAATGACTGGAGAATGAAAAATTCTAGGTCAAAATAGCCGAATCAGAAAAATTCTCCCTTTCATCTCACTTTCCAAATCGGCTATTTTGACCTAGAAGTTTTCATTCTCCAGTCATTCTCCAGTCATTCTCCTGCTTTTCACGCTCTCTGAATAACCCTGTATGTATAAAACACTGACCTTGCTCTCAGCGTGGTAAATGAGAAGGTGAGTAATGGCAGTGGAATTGCTCATTTTAAATGTGACAAATGGACAATGCCATCGCTTTGGAACTAAAAATAAATTAAATTTTTTTCTTCTTTTCTTTTAGATTTTACATGGTCAGGATTGGTATTAATGCAAAGGCCAGACTCTGCCCTGTCCAATGACACCTCACTTGACCTTGTGAGTAGTGATAGGCCGAACACCCCCGTGTTCGGTTCGCATTCGAACACGAACATTTGGAAAAGTTCGGATTCGAAAGCGAACACAATTCAAACTCAATGCAAGTCAATGGGACTCGAACGTTCGATTTTTAGCGTGCCCTCCAAGAGGGCATATATGCAAGATATTTGCCATAAAAGGTGTATGGGGGTCTGGGTAGTGCCCTGGGGGACAGGAAACAAGGACAAAAAGTTTAAAAAAAAAAAGTTTTTAAAGGAACAGTGATTTTTCCATGACATAAAGGTTAAGAATAAAAACTAAACATTCCTTCAAATATCGTGCCTAGGAGGTCCCCATAACCTGCCCGTGAAGTGGCGGACTTGTAGGATGAATAGAAACATTTAAAAAGAAAAAAATGAAATTTCAAATGACGGTAAATGGCTTTCCTTTAATCTATTCATAAACAACTGCTTGGGGCGGCAGCTTGTATGAAAAGAGGAGACGTTTTAGGACACGCAGAACAAGTATAGTGATTTTTTTGGCTAAATTATGGTGAAACTTATGCAGGCTTTGGATGAAAGTAACAACAGGTGCATTAAAATTGCATGAGCATTAACATTTGCTGCGACATTCACCGCATATTTGTAATGATTCCCCAGGACAGACCTGGTAGGATCCCTGGTAACAGACCTCTAACCCTCAGATCCTTAGGATGGTCGGGACTCAGGACCACTAAACCTAACCTCTAGCAGCCACACAGGCCAGGGAGACAGCACCAACAATATACACCACAGACTGAGATCAATATATGTTTGTACTGCGCTATAGTATATGGCAGGATGGAAGCGCACCAGCAGTAACAAGCAGCGGAATATACCAGACAGGGGCGCAGAGCGAGAATAGTTGTTCTAAAAAAAACGGGTCAGCAACGTTTAGGCACTTGTACTGCGCTACTGTATATGGTGAGAATCGGCACACACCAGTAGCAACAGGAGGCAAACAGAACAGGCAGGGAGTACACAGAGAGAATAGTCAAATGGCAGGCAAAGCCGGCAACAGATCAGGTCCTCAGAACAAGCAGGGTAAGTAACAAATATACTTCTGAGAAGATACGCTATCAGTGCAGCGAGGAAGCCGGCTGCGCATTTTGCATCGGTCCCTCTACACTAATAGCGTATCTTCTCAGAAGCTTCACACAGCGCGCTGGTGTATGCAGCGTCTAACAGCGTGGGAGACGGGAGGCTGCGCTTGTTGGTGGATCCAGGAATCAGGTGAGTAATAGAAAGAAAAGAAAAAAAGTTTTATTTTATGTTCCTTGGGACATTTAAAAATGTCCTCTGATTTTATTTTTTTTAGAAATGTGTCGCCTTACCTTAGTCTGGTGGTCAGTCAGTGGAGGCTCCCTGGATCCTGTTTGTGGGGGGTCTGCCGTGGCCGCAGGTGCAGTGGCTCCCTCCCTGCGCCACCTCTCTGTCACATGCACCCGGCCGGCCTGCCCGCACAGTCGCAGCTCTGTCATCCGGCGGCCGCATGCTCCTCAAGGGATCCTTGGGAGGCCCCAGCGGGCTGCCCTCTACAGTGCCTGATTAGAGTGCCTTGTCTGCCTGATGTTTTAGCAACAAGATTGTTTTATCCCATTATTATTATTATTATTCTTTATTTATAAAGCGCCAGCATATTCCGCAGCGCTGTACAATAAGCATAGTATAGACAGGGTTACAATACATTGAACAACATTTGACAAATAGTACAGGAGGAGATGAGGGCCCTATTCCCGTAGGAACTCACAATCTAGGAGATTCATAGGCTTCAATGTTAAAAATATTTCCATTTTAATTCAATAGCTAATAAACCGTTGCTTATAATATTCTGCAGTAAAGAGTCTCTTTATTTTTATATTTTTTAGGATTTTTTATTTTTTTGTTTTTATTTTTTTTTTCGAACTTATTGCGAACGCCCTGAAATGTTCGAAGTTCGCCGAACGGCCGAATGTTCGAATCGAACTCATGTTCTAATCGAACCGAACGCCCATCCCTACTTGTGAGGTGTAAAGATTAGTGACGCAGGGGTCCAAAGTTCCCCGCAGTGCTCTTCGCTGCAGTGCGGCGGTTTAGGTTTTTGATATAGCAATTTGTAACAATGGATTGTACCATCACCCATCACCTCCACACTTTTTGGTGATGGTTAGTTAGTGCAGCATCATTGTTTACTTTATAATTGAAAAGTGAAAAATATTACTGTTGGAAAGAATAAGAAAAAAAATTATTTTGTATAACCTGATCATGTTTTGTATTGTTCTGTTTCTCCACCAAAGCACTGAGAATGTGATCTCTTAATTTACTGTTGTGATGAGATGGCGATAACTCCCAGTCTTAGATGAATTACAGACAGTGACTCAATCCAGATGACACCTTGAAGATCTGTTGAAGTTTTATTCCATAAACTGTAGAAAATCCACAACAATATACATCGGACAGGTCAAAAAATCATAGTGTGATGTGGGTCCATTTAGGCTTGCTAAGGATTACTGGGAAATGAACAAGGGTGGACAGGAAATCACTGAACCATGAGGAGGAGAGGAGAGGAGAGAAACCCAGGGTTAGATGAGACATGTGCAATTCTTAAAGGCAGGGGTCAAGTCCTGGGAAAAAAAGTGAGGGAACTCACCCACGAATTCCACAACCCTATTACCTGAAGAAAAAATATATATATCACGAGTATAGCAGTGCGTGGCGATACCATTTTTATTGGGTTAACTTTACATTTAAAAGACAAGCTTTCAAGAGTATAAACTGGAAACTATACTGATCAGTGAAAGGTATCACTCCATACAGGTATACTCGTGATTTTGTGCGCTGAACCCCCAGAATAATATACACAACACTGAACCCCCAGAATAATATACACAGCACTGAGCCCCCAGAATAATATACACAGCACTGAGCCCCCAGAATTATATACACAGCACTGAGCCCCCAGAATAATATACATGGCGCTGGTCCCCCAGAATAATATACACAGCACTTAGCCCCAAGAATAATATACACAACACTGAACCCCCAGAATAATATACACAGCACTTAGCCCCAAGAATAATATACACAACACTGAACCCCCAGAATAACATAATAACATGCACAGCACTGAGCCCCCAGAATAATATACACAGCACTGAGCCCCAAGAATAACATAATAACATGCACAGCACTGAACCCCAAGAATAATATGCACAGCACTGGTTATATGGATATATTTTCCCCAGTTCACATGGATATAATTGCCCCCAGTTCACATGGATATAATTGCCCCCAGCTCATATGGGTATATATTGCCCCAGCTCTCATGGATAATGCCCCAGCTCTCATGGATATGCCCCCCAGCTCTCATGGATAATGCCCCAGGTCTCATGGATAATGCCCCAGCTCTCATGGATATGTGCCCCCAGCTCTCATGGATATGTGCCCCAGCTCTCATGGATAATGCCCCCGGTCTCATGGATAATGCCCCAGCTCTCATGGATAATGCCCCCAGGGTCTCATGGATAATGCCCCAGGTCTCATGGATATTGTCCCCAGGGTCTCATGGATAATGCCCCAGGTCTCATGGATAATGCCCCAGGGTCTCATGGATAGTGCCCCCAGCTCTCATGGATATGTGCCCCAGCTCTCATGGATAATGCCCCCGGTCTCATGGATAATGCCCCAGCTCTCATGGATAATGCCCCCAGGGTCTCATGGATAATGCCCCAGGTCTCATGGATATTGTCCCCAGGGTCTCATGGATAATGCCCCAGGTCTCATGGATAATGCCCCAGGGTCTCATGGATAGTGCCCCCAGGTCTCATGGATAGTGCCCCCAGGTCTCATGGATAATGCCCCCAGGTCTCCTGGATAATGCCCCAGGTCTCATGGATATTGCCCCCAGGTCTCATGGATATTGCCCCCAGGTTTCATGGATTATGCCCCCCAGGTCTCATGGATATTGCCCCCAGGTCTCCTGGATAATGCCCCCAGGTCTCATGGATATTGCCCCCAGGTCTCATGGATATTGCCCCCAGGTCTCATGGATAATGCCCCCCAGGTCTCATGGATATTGCCCCCAGGTCTCATGGATAGTGCCCCCAGGTCTTATGGATAGTGCCCCCAGGTCTCATGGATAATGCCCCCAGGTCTCATGGATAATGCCGCCAGCAGCCAGCTCACCTCTCTGTGCGCCCGGCGGCCGCGTGCTTCCTGCTTGAACGGCCGCTGACAGGAAGTACAGCCGCTCGCCTGGAATCGATGAAACAGCCAGGCGAGCGGCTGCACTTCTGGTCAGCGGCCGTTCTAGCAGGAAGCAGCACGCGGCTGCCGGCAATGTGTGGCGGCGGTGGCCTGCTCCAGCGTTTCGGGCTCGGGCCACAGCGGGAACATTGCGTTCCCGCAGCATTCCCGCTGTGGGAGAAGTGCAGGAACGCCATTCCACGCGTTCCCGCTCGACTCGAGCCTTGCTTAAAGGCATATTACAAGGCATGTGAAACATGACATGTATCATTGGAAAGGCCATGCCCTGGCCTTTTCAGTGATATCTCACTTGACTCTAGCTGTAGCTGCCATGGAGTTGGAGATACAGGGGTTCAAATGCAGACATAGTTATCTCTAGTTTCTCTGGGCCTATTCTGAGGCATGGGTTTGGAGCTGCTGCTCCATCTGCCCCTATGTTAATCCGGCCCTGTATATCATGGGTGTAGGAACTGGGGGGACTGCATCACCCCATATTCCTTGTGGACATGTGCCTACTGAGTGCCTTGATTAAGGATTTTTTGTATGGAATACTTTAGTGTACACCCTAAAGTAACTGTATTCCTCCAATTTATATGTCATGAATGGGAAGGGTCATAATTTAATAAACTAGGTTTGCTAATCCATAGCAATAGAATTAGAATATGCCTTTACACTGCCTTAGAGTGGGGAGTCTGTCCCACCCAAATTTTCTTGTGTTTCTACAGTAATGGATAAATAGGCAGGCAGGTAGATTTACAGTTAAAGGGAAAATGCTCTCACTACATGCCTCACTGCAACAGTTTACAGCATTTGGAGGCATAGTACCTCCTAACCTAATCCCTTCTAGACGTAAAACCACATAACCTTTAATATTACCTGACCCTAAGTCCTTCAACTCAGAGGTGGCTATAGTTTGTGAGGCCTTAGACAAAGTTCAAGTATAAGACCCCGATTATTGTGCAAAAATGCAGATATTAGCCCAAAAAACTACAATTAATGAAGGTTCAAAGACCTCTCCTGGCAGCTTGATGTTTGATAATGTAGGAGGGTATTTGTGTGGAATGTCAGTAATCACGTCAATGTGTGCATACTGAAATGCCACACAAATACCATCATATGAGGCCCCTGTTTGAGCGAGGCCTTAGGAGAGCTCCTATTTAGCCTAATTATAAAGCCGTCTCTGCTTCAATTCTATACATCCCACCAGTGGCATCACAAGGGGGTGCGGGGAGTGCAGCCCGCACTGGGTGACACCACCCCCTTGGGTGACACCCTTAGGATTTTTTTTTTTTTTACACAAAAGTATTTTGCCAGGAAGGATACATTGAGCTTTCTCTCATTTTCAAGTATGTCCTGGCTAGGCAAGGCCTAGGCTGGCACTTTCCAGGGGGCAGAAAAAACCCACCACTGAAAGGGATATTCACAGAGCACCGAAATGATGCAGACATTTCAGTGTTCTCTTGTTCCACGCACTTTAGGGAATCAAATTTCCCCGGTGAATTCACCGCAGGGTCCCTGAAGTGCAGGGAATCAGCCATCGAAGGCTGCTGCAAACCCGTCGCCCGCTGTTTTCAAAACTACTGAAGGAAAATGTCTGGAATTTACACATAAGATCCTATGAATGATAATAAAAAGATATGTTACAGAAAATAAAAACTGCTATCAGAAAAAAATAATTTTTTTTTTGAAAAATGCCTAAAAGATACTAAAAAAAATAAGAATAAATAAATACAGAGACTTTTTACTACAGATTAAAAGAATAACGGTTTATTAGATATTGGATAAAAACGGGAATATTTTTACATTGAAACCTATGGTGTTCGCCTGAATAAACCTGCCGAATGAAACCACCAGACATCAGGACATTTCTCTGCTGTTTAGTGTTCTCTGAACAGATTAACCATTACTTCTCTATGGGGACTTTCACTGCCTTTGAACAGGCACCGTACTTGCTGGCAGTTTGCCAAAATTTGTGTGTGAGCATATCACAGAGCTCCACAGCAATAAACCTCACAGTAATGTGCGCTGTGTATTATGAGCATTCAGTGTTATATGGGAGTACTGATTTATGAGTAAGAGTAGTTAAAAAAAGAGACTGTAAAACTCAGGGGGAGTGACACCATAAGTTATCGCACGGGGTGACACCAACCTTAGTGACGCCACTGATCTATAAGAATTAAACCCACACATCTACTACCTTAAACCTTTTCCAGCAGTGTTATTTTAAAGGATTTTGTATTGATGCCAATCACTTAGCATTTAAAACTACAATTCTTGAAATACATACAAGGAAGGATCCAGAAAAAATATGTTTTTAAATACTAATAAAAGCAAAAGTGTCATTCCTAAACCTGCTATTTCCAGTGTGTCCTTTTGATGACTTTTTGTTTATTAAAAAAGCTATGATTAAAATAGAAGTCCAGAACTTGACAAATAGGAAATAATAGTGTATGTGTAAAGATTCCTGTTAGCCACATGGAGTGCACAGCTTTTAATTAAATCATATGCCTGAGGCTATAGGGGGCGATAAAAGGGACTTTTTTTTACCTGATAAGAAACCAGTCTTAATTACCTTTTCTGTGTACTCTTTCAACAGCTGTTGCTTTTGATGTTCACTTGCTTGTAAACAAATTGCATAGTAAAGTGTACATGAATTCTTATATATATTTATATAGATAGAGAGCGAGAGAGAGGATGTAAGAGTATTTTAAATGCTATTATCCTTTCTAACCAATTTCAATTGGAAAGGTCCACTTTGCACAACATGTTCAAGCTGCTTGGATCGACCTCCATGATATACTGACAATGGTTTGTTAATACTCCTGTGATGATATCCGAGAGGAATGAATCAAATTGGGTCTGGATATGTGACCATCACAAAAGAATGTAGCCTGTATTTATCCAACTTCTGCCCTAATTCTTCCAACACCAGGGGCTAAAAGTTCACTAAAAGTTCTGGCCCAGATTCCATTCTGGCTAAGCCAGTAATAGGGAGCTGCTGTTGGAAAACCTTGGTGTGGGTTTTTAATCTACAGAGGCGTTCTAGTGGGTTCAGCTGGAATAGGATAGGATCTGTTATGATTTAAGAATCGGTCAGAACAGAAGGCTTAGGCTGGGGTCAGATGAAAGCAGTGCGAACGTGCGTTTAGCCGCACTTTATTATGGCCGTGGTAGCAGCAAATGACGTCCAACGCAGGCCCACACATGAGGTACAGCCACACAAAAGTTCGGCCACGCAACGCAAGCGGCAAACGAACGCATTTTTGCAAGAACGTCGAACCGCTAGTACTGATGTACAGAGTGCGCTGCGTCCGCATAGCGGCGTGTGTGCATGATTAGGAGACGTCAGTCGCTGCTCATGTCCGGCCAACATAACGTCCAGACACCCAAAGTTTCCTGGTTTGGATCCGTAAAAAGTCACGGCCGAAATTGCACATCGTATGACCGCTATCACGTCTTCCGTGAAAAAATGCGTTCGGACGCATCAACGCACTTTTTGACAGTAGACATGAAAAATGCGTTCGTCTGACCCTAGCCTAAGTCAGGTGCAAATTTAACCAAAAGTGGGGGAAACATATCAGAGCCATTGAAGTCTATAGAATTGGTAAGCTTATGACAGCTCTGGTTAACCCTTTGCCATCGGGGTGTTAAGGTTAGGGTTAGGTTACTATTTGTTCTTGTTTTAGGGTTAACCTGAGCCCTGACATTCTGCTCAATGTTTGCTTCATTTCAAGTCAACAGATTCTGCACCTTCTTTTGATGTAGGCATGGAGCGAAACTGCTTTTCATGATTTTAGAATGTTATTTATTTCTAGTTTCCCCAAAACAAAAATTAAACTAGTGGTTAAAGTGCTATATAACCTGGACAGTTATCCTACAGGCAGGGTAGTCTTTTCCTCATTTATCATGTACATCTCATGTTTGTGCTCCCCCCATTGTAAAGCACTATGGAATATGCTGACGTTGTACAAATGCCTGTAACTGTAGTTTTCACTTTTTTTTGGGGGTGGGGTTAGGGGCACTCCAGATTTTTGTGCCTACAGGCTCCTGAGATGTAAATTCAGCCCTGGGTTCACACACTAGAGATGTAATGGAATTATTAGATAAGGTTGAATTGGAAGGTGTATACCCCTAGTGCTGGTGTTTAAGCCCTTAATGACGGGCGGGTGTCGTCCGTTTGGGAGAAAGTTAACGCCAGTGACTGGTACGCCAGGTGCCACTGTGGACCTCTGATTCGGCCCACCCAGCAGCTGCAGTGCACGCCGGCTGCGGGAAGGGGCCTTGGCGGCCCATTGAAGTCAGGGGGGTGTATTAGTATGCCCTGCATCTTTGCGTCCCACCTGCCACGCGGACTGCATGGTACATCACATGGCGGGAAAGGGTTAAAAAAAATCAACCTACAGAGAAGACGTTCTAACTTAGGCACTTGAGGAAGCCACATCTGTGTTATGGCGAAATGCGTGTCAGCCTGTTCTGTGGGAATTGCAGGGCATGGGGCTGTATGATTATAGGGATATGGTGTGTGTGGTTACCTCCCTATATTGTAGTACAGACTTGTCCCAGTAAGGTAGGCACTAGAATGCTGAGGTATAGGACATCACTATAGAAAGTGGTGTGTGGCTTATGATGTTTATACCCATTTAGCTTCCTTTGGGTTTATCCTTGTCTGTTTCTTTCCCTGGAAGGGAGGGACTCTTTGGGAGCTATCATGATATTATGCTCATATCTGATAAGTTGGACCCTATCCTGACCGCTATACTTCAGATAGCACTGTTCTGCCTTAGGATTTTAATTGATTTTATATGGTTGTTCTGTTATGTCATACTTTATATGTTGAATTAAAGGTTTTTCTATTCTATCTTTATATAATTTTTACACTATGGATACATTATGCACTATGCAGGTTATACCCCATTATTTTCTGTACAGTTGTGTTTACTTGGGTTAAGTCCCACAAAGTGCATAGGGAGGAGTTTCCTATACACTAAATATGGTTTGTCTGGCTTGGGAAATCATATTCGGTATTTATTTTCAAGGTTTTAGGCTAGGGTCAGACAAACGCATTTTTCATGTCTACCGTCAAAAAGTTCGTCCATGCGTTCGGACGC
The DNA here is from genome assembly GCA_009667805.1 of Leptobrachium leishanense. Lineage (NCBI taxonomy): Eukaryota > Metazoa > Chordata > Amphibia > Anura > Megophryidae > Leptobrachium > Leptobrachium leishanense. The sequence goes on along the minus strand of CM019064.1, from coordinate 216,341,336 downwards.
ACCTTATCATGGAAGACCCGATAGCGGTCATACGGTGCGCAATTACGGCCGTGATTTTTGACGGAGCTAGAAAAAAAAGAGAAATCTGAGTAATCAAAGTTTTCGTCTCTGGACGTTATGTAGGCCGGACATGGTGCAGTGTCTGACGTCTCCTAATCACGCACACACGCTGCTATGCCAACGCAGCACACTCAGTGCGTTAGTACTAGTGGTTCGACATTCTCGAAAAAATGTGTTTGTTTGCCGCTTGCGTTGCGTGGCTGAACTTTCGTGCGGTCATACTTTGTATATTGGCCGTCATTGGACGTCATTTGCTGCTACTACAGCCGTAATAAAGTGCAGCTGAACGCATGTTCGCACTGCGTTCGTCTGACCCCAGCCTAAAGGGACGCTCTATGCATTGTGATAAATCAATTTTGTTTGAGTGGTCACAGTCCCCTTAGTGCGTTCTCCCCTCTCCCCATTTTAGTGTGTTTTAGAGGGCTGTTTCAAACCTTAAGTACAGAACCGTAGTGCTGTGCGCAGTTCCTGAGTAAGGAACCTTCTGGAACAATTGGAAATACACTATTTTGCCAAAAGTATTCGCTCACCCATCCAAATAATCAGAATCAGGTGTTCCAATCACTTCCATAGCCACAGGTATATAAAATCAAGCACCTAGGCATGCAGACTGTTTTTACAACCATTTGTGAAAGAATGGGTCACTCTCAGATGCTCAGTGAATTCCAGAGTGGATCTGTGATAGGATGCCACCTGTGCAACAAATCCAGTCGTGAAATTTCCTTGCTCCTAAATATTCTACAGTCAGCTGTATTATAAGAACGTGAAAGTGTTTGGGAACGACAACAACTCAGCCACGAACTGGTAGGCCACGTAAAATGACGGAGCGGGGTCAGCGGATGCTGAGGCACATAGTGCGAAGATGTCGCCATCTTTCTGCAGAGTCAATCGCTACAGACCTCCTAACTTAATGTGGCCTTCAGATTAGCTCAAGAACAGTGTGCAGAGAGCTTCATTGTATGGGTTTCCATGGCTGAGCAGCTGCATCCAAGCCATACATCACCAAGTGCAATGCAAAGCGTTGGATGCAGTGGTGTAAAGCATGCCGCCACTGGACTCTAGAGCAGTGGAGATGTGTTCTCTGGAGTGACGATTCGCGCTTCTCCATCTGGCAATCTGATGGACGAGTCTGGGTTTGGCGGCTGCCAGGAGAATGATACTTGTCTGACTGCATTGTGCCAAGTGTAAAGTTTGGTGGAGGGGGGATTATGATGTGGGGTTGTTTTTCAGGAGCTGGGCTTGGCCCCTTAGTTCCAGTGAAAGGAACTCTGAATGCTTCAGCATACCAAGACATTTTGGACAATTCCATGCTCCCAACTTTGTGGGAACAATTTGGAGCTGGCCCCTTCCTCTTCCAACATGACTGTGCACCAGTGCACAAAGCAAGGTCCATAAAGACATGGCTGACAGAGTCTGGTGTGGATGAACTTGACTGGCCTGCACAGAGTCCTGACCTCAACCCGATAGAACACCTTTGGGATAAATTAGAGCGGAGACTGAGAGCCAGGCCTTCTCGTCCAACATCAGTATGTGACCTCACAAATGCGCTTCTGGAAGAATGGTCAAAAATTCCCTCACAAAATTCCCATAAACACACTCCTAAACCTTGTGGACAGCCTTCCCAAAAGAGTTGAAGCTGTTATAGCTGCAAAGGGTGGACCGACATCATATTGAACCCTATGGATTAGGAATGGGATGTCAGTTAAGTTCATATGCGAGTCAAAGGCAGATGAGCGAATACTTTTGGAAATATAGTGTATATGGTATATATCTTCACTTTGATAGTAGTTGACAGAATTTAGGATGTTTGTTTGTATCCCCTAGGAGAGATTTATCTAGTTGCACCTAGTACCAGTAGTATGTGACATTTATCACGCTGACTGGAGCCACAGAGACTTTCCTTGGTTCATCTTTATGTTGTTCTGGTTTTTTTAGTCTCCAATAAAAGTTAAGTTTTACTTATAAGCTCCTATCTCAGTCAATCAATATCCTTTGTTCTACCTTCTGGAACAAGTTTGCACCAATGGCTGTCAAATCACTCAGCATTGGGAGCCACTGGATTGGCTGCCTCCCTGCAGTCATGTGACGTGATGCAGCTTGCACCTTGCAGGAAGTTGAAGCATGTTTGTCACATCCCACGGTACCCGGCAGCGTCCTGCTCACTGCTTGGGCACTGAGAGAAGAGCAGAAGCCTTGCGGTCAAGTGAGACATCAAGGGGCGTGGTGCGGCTTGATGACACGGCGCCCACTGGGTTTAAAACCCAGCGTCTCACTTATTCCTGTGCTCTGACGTGGTTATCACTTCCGTCAGCGGGTATTAAAGGCTGCTCTGTGTACCGACTTAGCATTTACCGATAACCCTGCTCTGTGTACCGGCCTGGCACTTCATGACAACCCTGCACTGTGTACCGCCCTGGCATTTCCTGACAACCCTGCTCTGTATACCGAGCTGGCATGTACTGACATACCCGCCCTGCGTACCGACTTGGCAACTACTAGTGATCCTGCTCTGTGAATCAATATTGGAACATGTCTGACTGCTACTAAGAACCCTGTTCCATCAACCAAGTCTGTTATAGTATTCTGGTATCTGTTGACTCTTGCTGAGTACGTGTCATTTGGTTCCCTGAAGATAGTTAGCTGTACCACTTAAGGATCGGAGGAGTAGATAGTATACTGTATACAGGGACCAGTATCATAGACCCAAGGGGAATTCGTGACAATTTCACCCACGGAACATTGCGGAAGGAGCTTGATGATGAATTCCACAAATGTTTAAAATGAAATTAAATAGTTAACATGGGAAAGGGGGTGTAATCATACAGTGCCCGTTTAAGTTTATACCAGCCTTAGAATCTACCCAATAGTTGATGACACTTATAAAATGCCAGAATTGGGTACATTTTTAATATTAATCTCAGCACCGGATTAACAAACTAAGGCAAGAGTCAGACGAGCGCACTAGGTGCGCCCGTACTGACGTGACTTCCAGCGTCCATTGCAGCGTTGTGACGCTGCAACGGGGCCGGCCAGATGCTGTTGCGTGTGCACGAATTGCGCGCGCGCAGCAGCAGCTGTGCTGCATCCGTCCAGCAGGCCTCTCCATCAAAGCGCACTAACTGCGCTCAGTGAGGTGGCCAGACGGGCGTTGAGTGGAAGGAATGTCCACTCTCACTCTCCACTCTTCAAAACTCTTGTCTGACACTGGCCTAATGAGACAGTACATGTGTTATGCCTGAAAACGTCTCGGGGAACATTTTAAACTTTAATACAGCATTTCATATTATCCATCTATGTTTGAGTTCAAACTGAACTAATTTAAGGTGAACGCATTTTTCACATCTACCGTCAAAAAGTGCGTTGATGCGTCCGAACGATAGCGGTCATAAGATGCGCAATTTCAGCCGTATTTTTTGACGGAGCTATAAAAAACAAATGGACGTGATGTAGGCCAGACATGTGCAGCGCCTGACGTCTCCTAATCACGCACACACGCCGCTATGCTGACGCAGTGCACTCTGTGCGTCAGTACTAGCGGTTCCACGTTGCCAAAAAAATGCGTTTGTTTGCCACTTGCGTTGCGCGGCCGAACTTTCGTGCGGCCGTACTTTGTATATTGGCCATCATTGGACGTCATTTGCTGCTACTACGTAATAAAGTGCGGCTCAACGCACGTTCGCACTGCGTTCGTCTGACCCCAGCCTTAAAGTTGAGTGAAAAATATTGCAGCACTGCCCGAGAAAAACAAGACCCTTTATGCAGGGGTCAAGTCCTGGGAAAAAAGTGAGGGAACTCACCCAAGAATTCCACAACCCCCATTACCCCAAGAGAAAAAAAAAGTGTGTGTGTATATATATATATATATATATATATATAGATCACCCCCCCGAGAATCATGTATAACCAGGCACAGACCCCCAGAATTGAATATACCCAGGGACAGTCCCCCAGAATTGAACATAGCCAGGGAAGATCCCTAGAATTGAATATACCCAGGCAGAGACCCCCCAGAATTGAATATAGCCAGGCACAGACCCCCAGAATTAATTATAGCCAGACACAGACCCCCAGAATTAATTATAACCAGGCACATGCCCCCAGAATTAATTATAGCCAAGCAGGGACCCCCAGAATTAATTATAGCCAGGCACAGACCCCCAGAAATAATTATAGCCAGGCAGGGACCCCCAGAATTAATTATAGACCCCCAGAATTATACTTACCCAGCCTCAGGACCGCGTGTTCCTCCGAGCAGCTCAGGCGTGTTCCTGCACGCGGTCGCCTCCACAGCCCTCTGAAGGCTGTGACACGTTCATGCGAGATCTCACGAGATTTCAGCTGTAGGCTGCGTCACAGCCTTCAGAGGACTGATGAGTCAGCCGCGCGAGGGATCACGCAGCACTCGGGGGAATGCGGCCAGTCGAGCGGCTGCTAGCAGAATGTTGTTAATGCATTCTGCTAGTAGCCCTGGCTGCCCACAGCGGGAACCTGCGTTCCCGCAACTTTCCCGCTGTGGAAGAAGTGCGGGAACGCCGTTCCCGCAGTACTCGAGCCCTGCCTTTATGCATCAAACTTATTTAGTGAAAGGATTTCATTCATATACAAATCCAGTGCATTGTGCAACCAAGAGGGTTGCCAGATCCTCCATGGTTTCCTGGACACACATGGTATTTATATTTATGGGCAGTGTATGAATAATGCCTATGCCACCCTGCAGTAGGTAGAATTGATATGCTGCAGGTAAGATACCAAAAAGGGAATTCTGTGACTGTGTGTCCCGCCTTGATTACAGTAGCCAATTTCCTGGGTACAGGAAAACATGGTCAAAGTGGCAATACTAGCAACCAAGCACGTGGGTTTATGTTGTCATCTAGTCATGTCAAAGGCTTTAGTAAATTTGCCTAGCTGTATGTTTTTCTTTTGTTTTTTTTAATATTCAGGAAAACTCTGAGAGGCTATCGTGGTGAGCAGCAAACAATATATCATATAAACTCAGTGAAGGCACCCCAAATTCTGACTTAAAACTCCTTACAGTTGATCAGGAATTTGAAACCGTTTCAGATAACGTAATAGTTATATTTTTCTTGTTAATTTCTATCCTCTAACAACTTTACATGGTATAAAGATTTGGGAGCTAAATTAAGAAACCCATAGTAAGTGACCCTAGACTATGTAAGAAGTTACAGTAAGGCAATACGAGTTAACACTTTTGGTTTCGTGTTATTGGATCTAAGCATTTGTATATTCTGATTGTTTGCGATTTCTGAGAATCAAGGCTTTTCATATGAGTCAGATAGGAAATACCCTATGAGAATACTTTGGCAATGTCAGCTGAATTTCCCTTTCACTTTCTGTATATCTGAGATGTTTTAGGGAATTCCCTGAGAGCAGGTGAGGATTTCCCACCATCCTGTATTTACTTATAATTTCCAGGTTTCAGATTTTATCACAAGGTGGAATTCACTAATTTATGATTCTTAAAGGGACCTTCCACGCTGGAAATTACCCACAATTTTTAATTTGTGTAGAGGAATCATTCAAAGAAATAATTAAATATATGTATCGCGTTCAGATATCACCAAGGACCGTTTGAGCGTCCAGGCTTTGCTGTAGCTGCTCGGCTTTTACCTCAGCCAGGGAGTGACCTGTTATTAGCAAGAGCCGCGCCCTCAGGCCTAAGGAGGCTGCAGTGCTTGCCAAAAGGAACAAAGTATATTATAATGCATATACCATGTCACCTTAACTAGAATTTATCAGAGTTTAAAGTTTTATTTGCAGCTCCAATATATACCAGACATATGAGGTTTGTGATCCCTGTACTAAAAAAGGGACCCCTACAAAAAATGGGACACTTAGGGACTAATATTGAAGAGCCTGGAAGAATCATTAAAAAAAGTAATATTATTCGTAGTGTTTTTTAACATCAATGTGCATTTCAAGGTATTTCGGCCCAAAACATACTATATCGGGTGCTCTTGTCCCACCTGTCCATCATTTGGGTACCTAACTTCACTTTTCTGGATGCTCCTCATCTGACACATGGTAACAAGCATGAAAATGGACTAATCTCTGCATACACTCGAGTATTAACAAAAAATTTTTGTGATAAATTTCCTCTACATGTGTACTTAATGAATGTCCCTCAGGTGCACACCCCAACAAAATAGCACCTGCACTCCAGTGTAAATAAGTGCTTCCCTCTCTTCCCTTACACTGTAATCCATGAACTCAACGCCGTCCTTCAAATTACATCTGACTAGGGTTGTAGCATGCCTTTTTGCTGCTCAGGGCCAGCACACCACCTACAATATGCTGGGAATCATGAACAAAATGGCTGCTGGAGTGACCGGACGTCAACGCACATGTGCAAACCAGCTGTCACTGCACATGTGCACCTCGCCATGCATGGTGGGGTGCTTGTTGCTATCCAACCTGACATGCCAGTCTCCCTTCTGGTCACCCCCTCCCCTTGGCACGCTACTGCGTCTGACATTTAATCTGAAAACTCCATCTTGGCTGTGACCCCCAGCCCTTGTTGCAGTTTGCACTTATGCTTCATTGTCATGAATTTGGAAACAGAAAGTATGACCATAGACATGTGCAAAAAGGCTGGGTAAATTGGTCCTGGGTGTCCACCTTTAGGCCAGTGTCAGACGGGCGCACTATGTGCACCCGTACTGACGTGCCTTCTGATGCCCGTCGCAGCGTTGTGACGGGGCCAGCCACACGCTGTAATGTGCACACGAATTGCGCGCGCTACAGCGGCCACACTGAAAACCTCCCAGTCGAAACGCTATGACACTTGTTCCACGGGGCTGCAAAGTGCGATCCTCCATATGAGGATCGAGCCTTACTGCACTCAGCGAGGTGGCCAGACGGGCGTCAGAGTGTAAGGAACGTCTACTCTCACAGACGTTCCTTCCGCTCTGAAAAACGCTCGTCTGACACTGGTCTTAAGGTCCCATCTACACTTTTTTATATTCCTTGTTTGGTTTATGATAAAGTGCTTGAAAATGAACTGATTATTTACAGTTTGAAAGTAATAAATGTTCTATATGTGCGCGCCCTAATATACAGGCTGCAAACAACTATCAGGGCCATTCAGAAAGAGGTGAAACTCAGGAGAATTGACTTGAGAATTGAAAAAAAACAGAAAAATTCTCCCATTTATCTCACTTTCCAAATTGGCTATTTGGTCTAGATTTTTCATTCTCCTGCCAATTCTCAAGGTTTTCACCTCTCTCTGAATAGACCTGTATGTTAATACCATAAAGAAACAGTCTTTCAGTTGTTTTCCTTTCAGTCATACAGACAATCCTCTGCTGTAACACATTTCCAAAACCAGATTGCAGCCAGAAGAATTATATTTTTTTGTTTTCTGGCTCTCCCAATATGTCATACGGAGATAAATCCATGCGTTCTCTGGCACACAGGCAGACACACTGATACTGATATATGGGGCAGGAAGTTTCCTCAGCTGTGGAATGTATCCCACAACCTCCCATGGTGACCCCAGCCAGAGACATGCAGAGTTAACCCACTCAGCACCATACAGCTGCAGGGAGGCATTTCTGAGGAATGCTCTGCTCATCCCAAAAGTATTCTACAGATCTCCATCACATTTCTAGAGGTTTCCTGGGCTTTGCGAACATAATGTCATCAAAATAACATATCTTCGCCATTCCTAATTGTCCCTAGTTCGTTTAATGATCCCCACTTTTTGAGCGCTATCCACACATCCAGATTAGAAGTTTAAAGGAAAGCCCTGCATCCTTATCACATTGTAGAATGGATGTATTAAAGGTTCAAGGGGTAACTTTTACAGGACACAGAGGTTTAGGCCGGGTGCACACGGGACCTTTTCTTTAACGCACATTACGTGCGTTAAAGAAAACCGGCGTCGACGCCCGCCCCCCTCGCGCGATCTTCCATAGGAGGATCGCGCAGCCCCGTCGACGCACATCCTAGCGCATCGACCGTGATAATGCGCTAGGATTTGCGTCGACGCGGCTCCGCGAAGGAGGGTGGGCGTCGAGTGCGACGCCGTTTTTCTTTAACGCACGTAATGTGCGTTAAAGAAAACGTCCAGTGTGCACCCGGCCTTAAGCGTCCAGGAGGTGCAGTTTAAGGCTGGTGTCAGACAAACGTCTTTGGAGAGCAGAAGGAACGTCCGTGAGAGTGGACTTTCCTTCCACTCGACGCCCATCTGGCCACTCCTATGGAGAATCGCGCTTTGCAGCTCCGTCAACGTGCGTCTTACCAGTTTGCCGCAGAGGCTTGGATAACGGACGCTTGTTGCGCGCGCATTTCGCACACAAGTGTGCACAAGCGTGTGACTGGCCCCATTGCAGCATCAGAACTCTGCGACAGACGCCGGTAAGCACCTCAGTACAGGCGCACAAATTGCGCTCGTCTGTCGTCAGCCTAAAAGTACAGGGGATCATCATATAGGTAAAGTTTAGAGGTCCAGTAGTTCAGAGGCATAGTTTAGGGGTCCGGTGGTTTAGAGGTACAGATTAGGGGTCCAGGGGGTACATATTAGGGGGACCAGTAGTTCAGAGGTATAATTTAGGGGTCCATTGGTATAGAGCAGGGGTCAGCAACCTTGGCTCCCTGATGTTTTCGGAACTACATTTCCCATGTGGCTCAGTCTGCCTAATACAGAAATGTAGTTCCCAAAACATCTGGGAGCCAAAGTTGCTGACCCCTGGTCTAGAGGTACAGGGGGTGCAGTTGATAAAGGCTGATGGGCAGCTCACACAGCAATGTGATCACTCAGATCTTACTCCAGCGTCTCTTGTCCCCCTGGAGAATGGAGGACATGGACCTTATCCTCCAGTATGTCTAAATTGTGCATTACTCAGAGGGTACCTGGCACAGAAGCCACAACCCTGCCCTCAATCAGGATACAGTGTAACCGCCTAACGTACTGGGCTCGGTAGGGGTAAGGCTGTCGGATTGCTGGGGCATAGGGCACATAATCACTCTATCGATTTAATCGTTTCAACCGCAGATATGTCCCCCTGGCATTGGCAGTCGCGCCTGCGTGCCCCATAGCCTCATTGATTCCCCCCCAGACCCAGGAGCCTACGTCACGTACACAGCGCCCCACCGAGCGCCTCGCTAGGCTCTTCCCTCGTTAGCTTTATCAGTCATTCTATTGGCTGGCCCGACCCCTCTTAAATGCAGTGAGCATCTATGATTGGCTGGCGGCTCCCCTGTGAAATACATATATATACACACACAGACACGGAGGAGGAAAAAGCAGCCAGCAGTTCAGTCTGTGCCACCACAGGAGAGCACGCGAGCAGTGATAGCAGCGAGCCATCCAATTAGCAGCGTCAACACAGCCACAGCATGGGCAGCCTGGAGAGCAAGAACAGGGGCGCGAACACCGAAAGGATCAGCAAGGATGCGGTGGCGGAGCAACAGGTGAGCGGGTACACGGAGAGGGAGCATCGCTGCCGGGGGGATAGGGGGAATTTTTTAGCCTCGACGCTGCTTCTGACTTAATGTGCCTGTACTCTCCTGGGGGGAGGGGGATACACTGTGTGGACGCAATGCCCGCTTGATCTTGGCGAGGCTGGTCAGGGCTGGGTGTGATGGCTGGGTTGTAACAGAGTTTCTGTTCCAGGAGAATGGCCATGTAAAAGCAAACGGAGATGCTCCTGCCAAGGAAAACGGAGACCCGGCGCCATCCAATGGCTCCGCAGAATCCGCCCCCGAGGATGTGATTTCTCCCGAGGCTGCCCCCTCTGCCAACGGGGACCCCAAGCCCGAGGATCCCTCCGGCAAGGCTACCAAGAAGAAGCGCTTCTCCTTCAAGAAGCAGTTCAAGCTGCCATTCCGTAGCAAGACCAAGAAAGAGGCGGCTGCTGCGGAGGCGCCCCCTGCTGACGAGGCGGCGGAATCACCCTCTGCCAAGGAGGAGGAAAGCAGCCCTCCAGAGGCGCAGGCTGAGCCAGTGGTGGTGGAGGCTGAAGCCACGGAGAAGCCCACACCAGAGGCTGAGGTGCCACCCAGTGATGCCACTGATGCCCAACCTGAGCCAGCCACTCCCGAGGAGACCCCCAAACCTGCTGAGTCTGCCCCTACAACGGAACCCACCACTGAACCTCAAAAGGAGTAGTAGGTGATCCTCGATGATGGACTTCTGAGCATTGAGCCTCCCATTTACCTCTCCCTTCACTCACCACACTCCTGGGCTATGTGCCCACCCCACAATGGGTGCAATCCACCCTGTATTACGTGCCAAAAGTTGCCTTCCTGCCCCTCTGAACACTTCGCTAACCAACACTCTTCAGAGGAGAAAGCAGAAACTCAAGTGTTGTCCTTCTGGTGCGGACCCATTGAACTGCATGGTACAGACTGCTCTGCTCCATCCTACAGACTTGTACTAACCCTACCCTCCAAAGGGCTGTCCCACTCAAACACCAGAGCTATGGTGGCTGGAGGAACCCAAACAGGGTCTCGCACTTGAGCGTCTACTTTTCATTATTGGTGGACTTGGGCGTCTGATCTGGTGGCGTTTTACCCCATTCAAAGCGACTCCTGCAGAGGCAACTCCCCTAATGTGTGACTTGTTGTTCTTCCCCCTTCCACCCCATCCACTTGGCATGGATGATTGGCACTGTACCCCACACTGGGTGCGCGAAAGTGTGGTGGTGTTGCCTGGCTGTTGTGAATTGCGAGAATGTATCTTCTGTAAATATCTTTTTTTTTTTTTTTCTCTTGGTCCGGTTCTGTGATGTTACTTTTTTAAGTCCCTTTAAATCTTACTGGTTGTATGTTTTCATTGTGTCTTTAAAAATAAATTAACCCCTTTATACCAAGGTGTCTCTCTGTTCCTGGTGGGTGAGGTTCAGGTGGTTCAGACATGAGTGTGTAAAGCATACTGGGAAATTCCCCCCCCCCCCCCCCCCCCCCATGGAATAGTGAAGGGTGGGGCAATTTGTAATGGCCAGGGAATATCTTCTGTAATGGCCATACGGTTGGTAGTAACCAGTATTGGTTGCCAGACCATAAATGATTGTAGTCGCAGGGATACTTTAACCTGGAGGCTGTGACCGCTGCTTTCAGCTGTAATTTAGAATGAGCTTTATTGAATCCACAAAATAACCCTCAAATGTTGGCTGCCAATACGGTTACTGTATCAGAATGTGTAACATGTAGGTGCAGGTCCAGAAGCCTTTGTCTGGCATCTCCAAGATGTCTGCTTTTTTTTTCCTGCAGGATTATTTTTTTTTTTTTTGTTTTCCCCATCACTTTTTCAGACCTCTGCCCTGAATCCCTACATGACGCTTTTTGCTTTTATATAAATGCGTTAAAATACCATTACTGCCTGCACTGGATTTGGGTGGTATTCCTGCTTGAGTTGACATGATTTGCTTTTCTGGAGTCATGTTTCAGAACAAAACTTTCTTTTGGGGTTGCGCATAGTTCTGGAATACCTGGTGTAGAAAGGTTTTTCCTTCACCAAACTACTGCTTTTTTTTTTTTTTTTTTTTTTTGGTGCAAATGTGTAGATGGAATTCCATCTCCCATGATGCATTTTTCAACTGAGTAGGTTGGCTGGGCCACAGTTGCTGACTCCCTTTTTCTCTCTTCCCCCTCCCCCCCCCCCCCCTCTCCTCCTGCATCTGTCTCCATCTAGGCAAAGATGGAGGTGGCTTTTACAGAGAACATGAGGTAAATCTCCCTTCCCTGTATGCCCCACACTTATTACAGTGTATGCTAAAGTTGTAAATCCTGAGTTATTTGCATTTCTTTGGTAGACCATGTCCCCTCATGATCATGCTTTTGCCACCATATTTGAGAAGTGAGGCAGACCATGTCCCTGGATTTATAGACCCCCGTTGAAGACCTAGAGTGCCTTTTCCTGTGGTCATACTTCCAAGGATGGTTTGCCCTGCCAAACCTCCTCATACCTGCAGCTTAAGCTCTCACCTGGCCCATCCTGATTCTAAAATGCACCAGTGTTACTATTCTCATGGCATGTAGCCGCTCCACCTGGATACAAACTGTGCTCACTCTTGCAAAGCATTGGCTGGCTTTTTACATTTTTTAAATTGGATCGCGAACTCTGACCAACGGTTCCCCCCCCCCCCCGTCTTTTTTTTTTCTTTTGACTAAAAATTGCCAGAATTATCTTGACTGCAATAGATGGCGAGGTGCAGTACAGGAACTTCTGGGAGATCAAAGTTTGAGATTCCAGGGCTAGTTTCCCCACTGGTCTACAGTTCCCAGAACACTTTGCATTCAGTAGAGGGCCAGCAAATCAGTTGTAGTTCATCAACATGGGGGCGGCAAGCCTGGCAGCCCAGGAGTAAAATGGTCTGGGCAGTTTCAGTGAAGACTGAAGTGTTTCTTGGTAAACTGACAAAATGCTAAAGGTATTCTTACCCCAATTTAATGGATGATTTCCTTCAATAATTCCTTAATCGCAAAGTGCAGATCACTGTGGCTTAAGGTTCTTCAGCTGGTCTAACGATCAGTGTATGAAATGAAGTTTGTTTTAGAGTGTTCCCACTAGTACCAATGTGTTTGCCAACACTGGAAACTGACAAATGCTGGCGTCTGATTAAGCAAATCCAAAATGTGGCAAGAGCTTCCCTGTGACCTAGTAATTGCAACTCAACCAAACACCATTTTTAAAACCTGGGTTCGGTAAGCTTGGCCCTCCCCAGGTGTTTTGGAACTACATTTCCCATGGTGCTCAAGGTACCTGATCATCGGAAATCATTAACCTCTGGGAGGACCAACTTTGCAGACCTCCCCCCGCATTAAAACCATATTCTACACAAAAATACATGACTACACTGCAGCCAACATGTACACTTGAAATACATTCAAAGGAAACTTTGTGGGTGCAGTTAGAACCACTATGTGCCAAATTCAGGTCAATTGAAGATGGGTCCAGGTATTCATTAATATCATGGCAGCTTTTCTCATTGACCTGTTGCTGTGGGGTTTTTTTTTTTTTTTTAAAGCATGCCTGGACCTTTCAATTCTCTCTGGCATGAGGTTTTAGTAACTGCAGACGTTTTAAAGTAGGCCTCAAAGTTTCCTGCTCCTTTTATTCACACGTTGGAGTTTGTAAAGATCATCCAATATAAGGTTATGGAGTTAAGAGACTGGAAGACAACTTGAGCTGTAAAACAGATTAATTTACTTCTCATTGTTCAACTGTTAGTCCTTTGCATCACTGCTGATTTGTTAGCACAGACATGAAGGCCTAGGGCAGTGATGGCGAACCTTGGCACCCCCGATAATTAACTACATGTTCCATGATGCAAAGCCAGCCTTAACCGTCTAAGCATCATAGGATATGTAGTTCTGAAACATCTGGAGTGCGAAGGTTTGCCACTAATGGCCTAGGTGGTGCTCAATTTAGTTAAGGTTGTAAGATCTTCTGGGGTGGGCCTTCTCCACGCTGTGCTACCACGTTTTGTTTTCAAAGAGCTGTAGAAAATGGTGATTGTATATATGAGTACTCTGGAATTACAACTCCCCATCTATCTGTGCACCATGTGTGGAGGGAAACCGGTCTTTACTAGCTTCTGGGTCACTGAAATATGGAAGCCTCTGTACTGTGCAGGTATTTTGTTTTAATGGTGAGTATATTACACACACACACACACTCTCTCCTGGTTGTTTCAGATTCCTTCAAAATGAGGTCCAACTTAAGCTCAGCTGTGACCAGCTACTTCTCACTTATGAGAATCTGTTCAAACAACTGGAGACAAACCCTAACACAAGTTTTGCATTTAACACACACAATATCAGATTTTACCAGGAAGGATACATTGAGATTTCTCTTGTTTTCAAGTATGTACCTTTTTAGGTGTCTTGCCCAAGGACACTTACTGGAGAGGTGCTCGTCGGCATCAAACCCATGTCCCCACAGGCTCTCTCCATGCAGAGCGGTGGTTACCTCTACTCCATCCAGCTGGATGTCAGCTGATGTGCACAATAACATAAAATAGACCTGTTGGCCATCAAGTCTTTCAAGAGGATAGATAGGGATCCAGAAAATGATAAAGCATGAATCTCGCCCATGGCTCATATCCTTTTTTTTTGAAGCTTAAGTCATCAAGCGGAAGTACATTCCTTTTAGGTCAGAGACCTGGCCAAGCATTGAACAGGATACAGCTGAACTATTGTGATGTGCTGCAATAGGGTCTCTTCCTTACACACCTCTTCTACCAGGCCACTCGGTCAACGTTTTGTATGTACCCTGCTTTTGGAAAGGAAGGTACTTCAGGCTGCTTCCCCTTCCTGCACTTCCTTAATTTTATTGTTTAAAGGGACAGATTTGGAACATCCAAAAAGTCTATCTTCACACCCCCCCCCCCCCCCCCTCCCTTTTCAAGCAAGTGCAATGATTTCCTATTAGCTGTCGGCGATGAACCATCTCTCAATTCAGAGTGTTTTTTCCCGTGGTCAGAACATGGCTACCATAGGAGGGAGAGAGATTGATAGGGGGGGGGGGGGAGAGAATGTCCGGGTTTCTATGTGTTGTAACGCCCATCTGAACTGGTTTGACTGGACAGGCTAGCCAGAAAATGGAATGAAGAAAACAAGGGAAAGGGGTGGCAGTTTTACCTGTTTGTTAAGGAAAGTCAAAATTTCTATGCGTTTAACACTACATTAAATGATCGCAGATAAATTGCTTTTTCAGCCACTTCTTGGGAGTAGAACCATGCAAACTGGCGCGGATTAAAACATTGCATCCTTAGGTATATTGTCAAGTCTCACGCCATACACACCATCTGAGCTATGAAATCGATATTATTAAAGGAAGATATTTACTTCGGAATGTTTATCAAGCTCTAGGTCAGTTTTCTGGTTATATATTGTTGGAATTATACTGGATAATATTTAAAAAGATATACAGGTTTCTCATCACCATCAATATACAAATTCTACATTATAGTCTCCTTGGTAGACGGCATTGAAGTGAATATAGACCAGTGTTTCCCAAACATGTCCTCAGGACCCTCCGCCTCGCCAGGTTTGCCAGATATCTGAAGCGAAGCACAGATGACATGATTTGCTGCTCAGTGATTGCAGGATTCAGTCTGCTTTTCCCCAAGGTGATCTGCAAAACCTGGCCTGGTTGAGGGTCCTGAGGACAGGTTTGGGAAACACTGATATAGACAGACATGGATTTAGATTAGTAGATAGATGGTGTACAGACACATTTCTAACCCACTACATATGCCATTAAGGTTTGGAAGCATCTAAACCCCGATTCTATCAATGACTTATGCTATTGGTCAGAACCTTGGCCGTCCAGATGTTTTGGAACAACATTTCCCATGATGCTCAGCCACTCATCACGTTAGCAGACTCCTGGGAAACTTAGTTCCAAAACATCTGGAGGGCCAAGGTTGCTGACCCCTGACCTATGCATTGGCTGGACAAACTCGGCCCCCCCCCAGATGTTCCTGAACTAAACTCCCAGAAATCTCTGACTGCATTAGATGGATGGAGAAGCATGGGAGTTGTAGTTCAGGGACATCTGGGGTGCCAGAGTTTGGACATCCCTGACCTAGACAGACATATCATATGGATAGACAGATATGCGTTTAGACATATTTCCAGACCCAAGGTTCACAGCTAATAACAGTATGTGAGGTGTAAGTTGGAACATGCCTATGAAGTTATTCAAATAATCGTTTATTCAGTATTTAGCTTTTCATCTTATTATTTTAGCATGTAAGAGAGAGAGAGATATACAGAAATTGGTAACATGTTGAGTAAATACCAATGTTATTCTGTAAATAGAGATTAAACTGAAGCTATCATATTGTCCTCCAGCAGTGTTTGGATGTGAATATGGTCATGCAATATGTTGGATTAAAGGCTGGCTTTTAAATGTAAATGAACAATTTGGTCCCTTGGTAATCTGAGAAGCAGCAGCGCCATCTGGTGGATTTGAAGGGTAGTTGTTGGCTGTCAGATCTGTTTTATAGCTTTTATATATCAATGCTACGTCTGTTTGGGAGGAATTGAAAAATGATCATTATGACGAAATACTAGGATTGGAAAACATTTTAGAAATCTCATTCTATAAAATGCATGTGATAAAGGCTGCGATGATGCCCAAGTCTTTTACAGTTCTGTACTTTAAAAGGCACCCCCAACTTACATCATTATTCATCAAGCTGTTAATGATCAGAAATAGCAAATTATGCAAAGAAAAGAAGTTACTGTTATTTTCCTCTCTGTCCGTGACAGCATTTCAGAAGGGCGGCACCCACTCGGATGAAAGAAACAGAATTATTTAACTAGCAGCATGAAATCCCTTACAGAGTTATTCAAAGAGAATCGAAAAGTCACCGTTCGTTCCCTGCACTTTGGCGATCTTATTTCGCCGACCCTGGGGTGTATTCAGCTAGCACCGCAGGGCCCCCGTAGTGCAGGGAAAACTCGCCGCAAACCCACCGAACACTCACTGAAACCTGCAAAAACATCTGGATTAACCCCGCCGAACACTCTGGAGAAACCCGACTAGCCGCCGATCACAACGCAGATTAGCCGCCCAAAAAAACCCGACACCGCAGGCGAATGAGGTGAAAAAACCCAAAAACAATACGCTTGAGGCCTGCGTCAGACGAACGCAATGATCATGTCCGTGTCGCCGCACAGTTTAACGTCCGTCGTAGCATAGAACCATGATCAATAGAGACCCACACACGAAGTACGTCTGCACCGAACTGCGCACGCACCACACAGATGGCAACAGACGCAATTTTGGCAAGAATGTAAAATCTCTAGGACGGACAGCAGAGTGCACCACGCCCACATAGTGTTGTGTGTGTGATGACACGCAGTCAGACGCAGCGCATTTGCGACGTCCAGCACCTTGACGCACAAAATGTCTTTTCATATAATTTTTCATATTAATTTTGTTTCCCATAATTCCCTTTTTTTTTCTACGTCCATCAAGAAAAAAGGATCGTGTGGTGTCTGCAGTATCTTCCGTCAGTACGTCCGTACGTTGTGCACACACATGCACGCACACACACACAGTGCGCTCTGACTGCGTTCATCTGACATTAGCCTAAAAATTTGAAATTTGAAACACTGTTTGCAAAAAAAAACTACTGCAGGAAAATGCCTGGAATTGCCATATAAGATCCAATGAATGATAATAAAAAGGTCTGTTACAGAAAAAAAGAAAACCAGAAAAAAAATGCCTAACATCCTAAAAAAATAATAATCTATAAATAGACTTTTTACTGCAGAATATAGTATTAAACGGTTTATTAGATAAAAACTTTTTTTTTTTTAACATTGAAGCCTATGGTACTACACCGTTCACCTGGGTTGGATGTACATACCCTCAAATTAAAGCTGACCGTCTGTAGTTAAAGCACATGGTGTTTGTTTCATTCCAACTCCATTGTGGTGGTGTATGGAGCCAAAGATGTTACAATTGTGTCGCTGTCTCGATATTTCTGGACCTGACTGTATGTCATGCCCCACGACTCAGGGTTTATATTTTATTATTCTTTTGTGTTCTATGTTGAATCTGTTGTTTGCTGCAGGCTCCTATCTTTTCATGTTATTTTTGTCCCTGCTGGACTTCCTTAGTTTGGCTGCAGTCAGCCAGCTCCTCCCTTTCTGTTTCATTTCCTGTGCTGCTCAAACTACTGTCTTTTCACCTGCATCTCTGTACACATTTCAAGCATTGGGAGCCTGAAGATTAAACCTCTACTGAAATACTCCTACGTGTCAGTTTTGTTGAGTTGCAGTCGTCTGCCAAGCTTGATCGTGTGAGTACAGGCCCATTCAGACTTATCAGTCCCAGTAACAAAACAGGGCTTTATCCTCTAGTGACCGCTAACTGTAGCGTTTTGGGTAAGCGTTAACGCCAGGCTAAGTGACTTTACGCATAGCCCCCCCCCCAAATTACCTTTGTAACGCTAAACCCATGAAAAATTTGTTAGCAAATCAATGCTTGCGTGAGCATGTTGTACTTTGTGCATCCTATACTTAACATGTGGGGGGGGGGGGGGGTTTACTAGGGGGTTCCCTAGTAAATTATGACGGGAAGTCGTAATTTTATTAAAGACAAAAGGAGGCGAGTATTATTATGCCAAATCTCTTTAATATCACTTCCAGCAAGAAAAAAACTTTAACATTAGAACGTGTCAGGGGCACTCCCTGCACATGTGACAATGGTATGACCCAAGAGCATAAATGAACCTCCAGTCCACAGTAACTTCCTCTTTTCTTGGAGTGAGAAGACTAGATTCAGGAACCAGGCGAAGAAATTCCCACTGAATAGAAACAAAACAGAACCATGAGCAACGGTAATTCACGGACAACGGGTCCATCAGGAGCACACAGGCAGGAGACGAATCATTGAGCTGAAACAATAGAAAAATTAGAATTACCACTCACATATATAAACAGATGCACATAGAAGGCAGAAATCACAACAACAGAATGACAATGCACCAGCAGAGCATACCGAGCTACATTCCCCCAAAAAATACAATGAAGTCTGGATAGGCTGAGACTCGGGGGAGGGAATAATACTCGCCTCCTTTTGTCTTTAATAAAATTACGACTTCCCGTCATAATTTACTAGGGAAATCAGGAATTTTATTACAAGACACGGAGGCTCCTATTATTATGCCAGTTCAAAGCTTAAGGCTAAGGTCAGACGAAAGCAGTTTTAACGTGCGTTTAGCCGCAGGAAATCACAGCCGTGCTAGCAGCAAATGACGTCCAATGCCGGGGAACATACGACGAACGGCCGCACGAAAGTTCGTCCGCGCAACGCAAGTGGCAAACGAAAGCATTTTTTCGAGAACGTCAAACCGCTACTACTGACGTACAGAGTGCGCTGCGGCCGCATAGTGGCGTGTTTGCGTGATTGGGAGACGTAAGACGCTGCACACGTCCGGCCAACATAACGTCCAGACGCAGAAAGTGTTTTATTGATGATCCGTACAAAATCACGTACGAAAATGCGCATCGTATGACCGCTATCGCGTATTCCGTGAAAAAATACGTCCATTCGTTCGAACGCACTTTTTCACGGACAACGTGAAAAATGCGTTCGTCTGACCCTAGCCTAAACTGCTTCTGACCAATGTAGCTCAGGTCGGAATTAAAAATCTCTGAACGTAGATTCTCGGGAGAGACGCTGTGACAGACTCGTACTGGCGGCGGCAGCGCACCGGACATAGTAAAGGTGTCGCCGGTTAAAATATCGTAGAGGACATGGGTTTTTGTCTGGAAATGCGAAATTCTCCCCATCCGGTCTATATGACCTAGCATGTATGTCCAAAGCACGGACATCTGAAACCCTTGCGCAGGAAGTTTAAACAGAAAAACAACCAATTTCGCCGATAATTGTTTAATGGTCAAAGATACATAAATCGGGCCATGAACACAGTAAAGCGAATACAAAATTTACATCTCACACGAAGTGTAGCGAGGCAACGGAGGACGAGACATGAGTACACCCCGCAACAATCAACAGATCATAGAATGTTGTCCTGCAGGCAGACCTGCAAATCCCTCATGAGAGGCAGAAATAGCTGACCGGTAAAGGTTCAAGGTCCTGTAGGCTTTTCCTGCGTCAAATTCATCCGAAAGGAACTGCAATAGGTGTTGGATAGAGACACGAACGGGATCCAGGCCCCTTCCCATGCACCGGCGAAACCATATCTGCCAGGTGTGCTGGTAAGCTGTTCTGGTGCCCATGAAGCTCCAAGGAGTTGCGCCATTGTGCTTGAAACGCCTGCGAAAGCGATGGATCTCCTGACAGCAGCCATGCCATGAGTTGGAGGTGGCCGTTCATGCAACAGGTGCAGATGACCCTCTGGGTCGGAGAGTAAGTCTTGAACCGACGGGAGTAATCTTGGACAGTCCCCGGGCATGGACAGAAGCTGTGGGTACCATTGCCTGGGTCGGCCACCACGGGGCTATTGACACAATTGAAGTCTAGGACCTGCGGATGTGAAGGATGAGCCGCCCTAGGAGAGTGAACGGAGGAAAAGCGTAATGTCGGCCCGGAGGCCATGTCTGCAGAAGAGTGTCCGTTGCCACAACCTCCGGATCTGGTCGCCAACTGAAGAATCGGGGGAAGGTGGGTATTGAGGCGAGATGCAAACAAATCCATGGAGAGGGGACTCCAAAGATCGTAGAGCTGAGCAAAACAGGGAAGCAACCGCCAATCGCTGGAGTCCTGTAAGAACCCGGAATACCAGTCCGCTATTGTATTGTGTAAGCCTGGGATATATTCTGCCTGTACCTCGATCCTTTTCCGTAGACAGAAATCCCAGAAGGTCCTCGCCAGCAGCGCCAAGGGATGAGATCTTGCGCCTCCCAGCTTGTTGATATATCTCACTGCCGAGAGATTGTCGAGGCAAAGGAGAATGCAACCATTCGACCTGGAGCCCGACCAGGAGTTCGAGGCAGTTGATGTGCAAGGTCCTCTCTGTGAACCATCTGCCCCCCATGGAAACCGAGCCACCTGTGGCTCCCCAACCGTGAGCGCTGGCCTCTGACTCGATCACCATATCGGGAGCGGAACTGAATATTGCTCTGCCGTTCCACACTTCCATATTGTCCAGCCACCACTGGATTTCGTCTTAGGATTCCTCGTCGAGGTGAACCAGATCCGCAAAGGACTGGGCATGACTTAGAGACCTTGTCTTGAGACGCGGAAGGGCCCTGTAGTGCAATGGCCCCAGGAACACCGCCTGGATAGAACTGGACAGAAGTCCAATCAGACGTGCTAGGTAACGGACTGTAAAACCTGGGAGCGACAACACCTTCCTCAGCTCCCTTCGGATATCTCGAAGCTTCTGTTGTGGTAACTGCAGCATCACAGTTGACGAGTTGACGATGAAGCCGAGGAATTCGTGACGTAGCGTGGGTACTAGAACTGATTGTCAGTGTTGATGAGGAACCCTAGGTCTGTCAACAACGACACCGTCCACTGCAGGTGTTGCAACACTGCTTTGTAAGATGCCGCCGTTATGAGGATATCGTCCATATATATCACCAATCTGACGCCTCTTGCCCTCAATAGGGCCATAACCGGCCTTAGAAGCTTTGAGAAAAACACCACGAGGCTGAGGACAGCCCGAAGGGGAGACACGCGAACTGATACGTCACGTTCCGCCATCTGAATTGCAGGAACCGGCGATGGTCTGGATGAATAGGTACTGTCAGGTACACGTTGGTAAGGTCGACCTTTGCCAACCAGTCCCGTGTTGAGCCTGTCGTCTGCCGACCCTGCCAAAAACACCCTGGTTCTGGGGAAAGGCCTTCCGCATGTTTTTGACCTTTTGGATAGTGTTGAATGAACCGGAGTATGAGTTCATGTCCTGAATAATGAATTTTGCAAAACGATCCCCTTCAGCGCCAGGCCCAGGCTCAGTAGATGTCAGGGAGATTAAACCAGGGTCAATCCTTAATAGGATGGATTTACGGTGCTCTGTAGCCAGAGCGGTATTCGCATTGTCGAGGAGACCTAGGGTGCGGTGAGCCCAACCGCGCAATGTAGCCACGTTAGGAGCAATACCGGAGGTATGTGCCTGTTCAATTATCTCCAAAAACTGCTAAAAAAGGACCAATAGTTTATCCTGACAGGACCTAAATGAAAAATCAACCCCTTTACAGGGATTCCAGTCGGGTGTTTGTAGCACATTTTTTGAGGTAATAGGCCTCAGGCATTCGGTGCGGAGTCGTGACCTAGTCTTTGGCAACAAAGGTTTACAGACTCGCTTATTCAGGATTTTATCGACCCCCGCAGGGATGCTACCCAATCCGCAGAGCGGGGATGCTTCAATTCATCTGGCTCAAAAAAATCATTGTCTGATGACCCGTCAGCCGCTGCCGGCCCGGTCAGAGCCTAGAGCTGTAGTCTGGACTGCAGAATCCTCATCTGAGGAAAAATCAGAAACAATAGAGGAAATACTGTAAGAGATAGAGCACGGTCTCCATCGGTTTCTATCTTTCTTCCAGGACCTTGAATGTTTGGTCCCCTTAGGGGGAATCTTTTTGCGGGGCCGTTCACCGCGTTCAAATGTAGTTACCTCTACCATCATGTGCCCTTTTTTTAGCGGCCTGAGGCCATGCAAGTTTGGTTTTAGCCAAGGCTTTGCAAGGCCCTTTACGTTGGTGCATAGTATGAGATGTATGTGAAATCTCTGATGGACAGAGTAGCGCCTCTATTCTCCCCTGCAGGGGGATGGAGAGTTTGAGGGGCTGCTAAAGATCCAGCCAGACCTAACAGATTGGATAGGATCTGGGAGACAGAGCCCATTGCCGAAGCAAAATCGTTTAAAGTTCTGGACAGCATGTCAGAGGTGGCTGTGCCGGAGGCAGAATAGGAGGGGGAGACTCCTTTAACAAAGCTGTGAGGAAGAGCCGCCGGAGGGGCTATCTGAGCTCTCCCGACATTCTGACCTGGTTGTCCTTCGAGGTGGAGGCTCTAGGATGCGGCATCACGCCGATAACCAGGCTTCAGAATGACCATGAGGGCAAATGCGCGCATCGAGTGGGCGGTGCCGCGTGAGGAAGAGCAGCGCGATAGCTTACCTCAGAGGCTGAAAATGGCCGCTGCTGCAAAAAGCCAGCTTAAACCCTAATGGCTCCAAGAGCCCGGGAGAAGAGAGTGGGGAAAAAAGCGCAGCCAAATCCCAGTATTCGTAGGGGAAAATACCCCCCGTGAACCGGAAATGGCGGACGCTGGGAACAAACACCCCAGGGACCAAAACGCTATTCCCCTAATTAAAAACACCTTAACAAGTGAAATATATAATAAGCAAATAAATAAATGCATAGACTAGCAGTAATAACAATACTAATGGGCTAAAAGTAACAGAATGAAACTTTTGCACTGAGTAAAAGAAAAATATACTTATCTCACTGGAAGCAAGAAAAAAGAGGAAGTTACTGTGGACTGGGGGTTCATTTATGCTCTCGGGTCATACCATTGTCACATGTGCAGGGAGTGCCCCTGACACGTTCTAATGTTAAAGTTTCTCTTTTTTCTTGCTGGAAGTGATATTAAAGAGATTTGGCATAATAATAGGAGGCTCCGTGTCTTGTAATAAAATTGGTGTTAGGATAAGTAAGGTATTACAAAGTCCTAGCGCTAATTACTAGACATGTGTAGAACGAAAATTTTTGTTTTGGATCGACTCTTTCAGTTTCAGTGCATTCATTATGTTACCGTAATTTAGATTTCGGATCAAAATTCTTATTTCATTTTTATTAGTTATTTCAGAATGTGAAATGGATGAATTAGATTAGGGTAAGAAAAAATAAAAATCGTAATCCCCCCCATCTTTGGTGCTGAAGTCTATTCAGTACCAAGGATAGCAGCCCCGCATAATGGAGAACAGTTCTGCGGGGCTCGGGAGCACCGCAGGGCTGCTGTCCTTGGTACGGAATACGTTTTAGCGACAAGAAGTGCCGCTCCGCAAGGCTCCGGCGCCCCAAGTAACCATCTTCCTTGGTGTGGAGTAGGTTTCAGCACCATAGACAGCCCTCGCCGAACGCAGCCAGACTGAGGGAAAAAAAAGCCTCGTTTTAAAATAAATTTGGAATCCAAAAATTACCAAAAAAAAAAAAGAATTTTTGCTGCAAGTGAAAAGAACAAATGGTTGAATAAATACAGGAATATTTTTTATATTGAAACCTTTGGGATTCGCCTGTTTAAACCTGTCGAACAAACCACCAAAAATCAGGACATTTCACTGCGGTTCAGGGTTCTCTGAATAGAGAACAGGTATTCCTCCACCTGGGACATGTCATTATTGTTTTTTTGTCAGCCTAGCCCACCAATCATTTGCTCTCCCTGCGCCAGTTGTCCGCTAAGTTACTTATGCTCCTTTGCCTACTCTCGTGCAAGCGTGTGGAGGGGATGTACGCCCGAATCCACCTTCCGTACGTTCTAGTTGAAGCCGGTCTCCCACTAGTCTTCTCCCGCTCTGGAGGGTCTTTATTATAAAATTGTTGATTTTTCCTAGGGTGTGATGGAAAGTATAAGGCTACGGTCAAACGAACGCATTATTCGCAGCGACAGTCAAAAAGTGCGTCCGAACGCATTGACGTATTTTTTCACGGAATGCGCGAAAACGGTCATACGATGCGCATTTTCGTGCGTGATTTTTTTAGGGATTGTCAATAAAACACTTTTTGCGTCTGGTCGTTATGTAGGCTGGACATTAGCAACGTCTGACATCTAATCACGCAAACACGCCGCTAGTGGACGCAGCGCACTCTGTACGTCAGTACTAGCGGTTCTGCGTTTGATAAAGTGTTCATTTTCCACTTGCGTTGCGCGGCCGCACTTTCATGCGGCCGTACTTCGTATATTGGCCGTCATTTGCTGCTACTGCGGCCGTGATTAAGTGCGCCTAAACACACGTTAAAAATGCGTTAGTCTGACCTCAGCCTTCGACTCGCAGGAGAGTATTTCCCTCCTCGTCCCACCCTAATTTGGCTTCCATGCTCTGTGTTTCAGGTGTTGCCCGGTTTCTGTTGTGCGCCTACGCTTTAGGCTAGGGTCAGACGAGCGTGATTTCTACGGACTGTACGTCCGTGCACACGGACGTACGTTAGTACGGAAGACGCAGTAGTGGCCACACAGTCCGTTTTTTTTCACTGACGTATATATTTTGACGGATGTAGGAGGGAAAATAAATTAAAAGCAAAACCATTTTGTCCGTGAAAAAATGCTGGAGGTATAAATGCAGTCCGTCTGACCACGTTCCATCACTCACACACAAAGCTATGCAGATGTTGCGGACGCAGCGCACTTTGTGCGGCCGTTCTAGCGGTTGTACGTTCTTGCCTGCCTTGCGTCCGTGGGCCGCGGCCGTTGTGCGTCCGCAGTTCAGTGCGGACATACTTCGTGTGTCGGGCTCCGATGGGCTTCCTGTCATGCTATCACGGACGTACTTTTAGGCGCAATCACGGACGTGAACACTACGCTCGTCTGACAGAAGCCTTAAGCGCCCTCTTCTAATCCGCATTTCGTGTCTGTGCTCCTCCCACAGCTCCGATTTCCTGGTGTTAGTCTTCCTCTGGCTTCGCTGTTCCTGACTCCCTCGTTTTGATGGTTCTCAGTATCTCATTGGTTTCATTTTCCAGAGAAACAGGACTTATTTCTGGAAGCCGGGGGTTTTATACCAAGGAGAGGACGCTGGGATAAGAGGGCGGGGAAGAGTTTTTTTCCCCAGCTTTGTTTAAAATAAAAAAACATTTTCTGTGCGGCCGTTTGAATAAATACAGAAAGATTCAAATACTCGCTTCCGAGTATTAGTATAATAATTCAAACTTTCCGTCATACACTAGGAAAATTCAACAATTCTATTTTAGCAAATTACGCTGATGTAGATAGCTATGAAGCAAGGATAGAAGTGAACTGCTCAACGGATGGTTTCCATTCTGTCACACTACAAAGTATGAGACACAATTTTAAAAAGTGCAACGGTTCCCCAACATGCCGTGCAGTACAGTTGACAAACTCCAGGTCTTATTCAAGCCGTTACTATTAGCGTCTCTCTCGTTAAGTATAATGGACCCTTCCTATTGTATATGAGCCAGAAACAAACTTCTTTCGGTTTGGCTATTACGGCTGCCTACTGTAAATTACTACTTCCTATACTCTGCATAGGAACTGCTAAATGTGAGCAATCTGCAAGTTCACTCCTTTTTCCTTCCCATTACAAAAACAAATGTTACCAGTTTCTTGATGCAAGTAAACAACTGGAAATTCAGCAAAATTGTGTAATTCTATACGTACCCCTCCCCCTGCATCGAAGAGGACAGTGCAATCCACAAACAAAATGACACAGACCGGTTCTGCACAATTCCACAAGGTTCCATGGAGAAGAGCTCAAGTCAAGCATAATTCAGGAGAGGAAATAAGCGGCAGTGTGGCTGATGGCATTGATTAGTAGCTCCCAAATGTTACAAGTCCAGCCATTGACACAGTGGCTCACTTGTACTCAAGTCAGTAACTTTTGGGGAGTCGCATAGTTATTTACCATTTAAGAGCTTTCTTACAGTCAGCCGGAATAGGGCCCTTCATCAGTCTGATTCATGAATGTAACAGAGCTCACAAATACCAAAAAGATTCAATAAAAGCCTTGGTGTATGTAGGTCTGTGGCTTGCAAGCCACACATTTGAACTCTGTGTAGGTAGCAGAAACAGACACAGATGTACAGATAGCGATGCAGTAACTGACACAAACGTTGAGTCTTCCTGTATATAAAAGAGCAGGTGGCACTCTTGGGAGTTTAGAAAAATGAATTTGACATCCTGGATGTTTTTTGAACATAACAGAAAAAAGTATTTGAATTAACTTCAAACATTTGCGCCTATATAAAAAAATTCTCATTTAAAAAAGAAAGGTCCACAGAGATTTCACATACTCCTGTGATTCCCTTTCTTGCTAAATCCCTGGACAATTTGCCTAGTAGCAGCCTTTTGCCAACTTTTGTGCACTAAGTAAATCACGTTTGTAGGTCAAGAGGGAGAAGTCCATACGCTTTTAAATAGAAATAGCTTGCTAAAATGTAGGAAGCAAGTATTGGATATAAACTAGGAAAATACTTAAACATATAAAAGTCAACGTTTGTATGTGTCATACCCTGCCCAACTGATTTTGTTGCTATGGTAGCAAAAAATAACAAAGCTTGAGAGTTCCAGACACAAGAGAAACACATATCCAAGTCCTGTATTAAAACCATCCTGTAAACTTTATATTTAGAACGGTTATCAACAGCCGCAAAAAACAAAACAAAACAAAAAAAAACACGTTTGGGGGGCATGTGAGATGAGCACACACACAACTGGGTCCCAGCAACCACCCTGCTTTTAAAAAAATATATATATATCAATAATGAGAAACTAGAAGTCCCGGTGCTTGGTCCCACATGTAAAACAAACAATCCTTAGGATGGCCCCACTGGAGTGCAAATTAAATGGTTCATTAATATTTATATAAACCTTGTTATTTTATTTACACTCGAGTATGTCCATCCTAAGCATCGTGTATTCATGTATGTTTAATTCATCTCACATATGCCTCGCAAACATCTTTTGCAGCCATTGATAAGAGTTCTAAATGATAAAATTTAAAAACCATACTGTAAACGTTAATACAGATACAGGGCTTATAAACACATATATATTATTATTTATAAAAGGATTTTACCAGGAAGGATACATTGAGATTTCTCTCGTTTTCAAGAATATATATATATATATATATTATATATTTTTTTTTTTTTTTTGAACTCTCAAGCTTTGTTATTTTCTGCTACCATAACAGAGACAGCTGGGTAGGGCTGGACACAAACAAACTTTCACTTTATATATAGTGTGTGTATATGTGTATGCCTATCGAATATATAAAAGTGAACATTTCTTCAACTCAAAATTGGGCCACCCATTATGCGGCTTTGCAATCTAGACCCACCTAGGCTCTGTAATGGGACACGACTGTGCGTTAAAAAATTGCTACCAAATGTAATTGGAGGCAACAGTCTTGACAGGGAAGTGAAAAGGAGAGGATGTATTCATCCCTCGCATTCCGAAAGACTTGCCATTCAGTTTCAAGCGTCTACAGTTCCCAGTCAGGCTGGCATTCAGTAAAACGTTTAACAAGGCACAGGGCCAGTCAATCAAGAGCACTAATATCAACTTGGAACTCCATGTTTCTCCCACGGCCAATTAGATGTTGCTGGTTCTAGAGTGGATTCCCCAAACCAGTTGTTTATATTTACTCCAACTGGAAAAAACACAAAATTTACCAGTAGTTTATAAACAAGCCTTACAATGAACATGAACGTTCTATGGAGCAAAATTTTAATAATAATAACTGTTCATCAGAAGAACATCTTAGGTTTTAGGAGTTTATGAAAAAAAATCGTCTTCGTTTGTAATAAAATAGTTTAACCTTTTTTTTTTTCTAATAATTATATATATATTTTTTTTTTTATTAGAAAAAGGGTTAAACTATTTTATATAATATATATATATATATATTAAATTTTCACGTTTTTGTTATGTTACTTTCCAATAAAACTTAGAGCTACTTTAAACCACTTAAAAAAATTTAATAAAAAAAGAAAAACCTGAGCAACACCAGGTATATTAGCTAGTGTTCAATAAATACATATCAGGCATGCAATGAAAGGATTTGAGGATGCATGTTGCTGCTGATTCCCCCCCCCCCCGGCCTATCTCTTCTGATATCTACTTCAAGTAGGAGATTCAAAACTAAATGATGTAAAATCGACTTTTTGGAAAAGGCCTACCTTTTGCACAGATTAAATAATTTAGTAGTACAACAAGCAGGAGAGATTTCCAATTCTACTTACTGGGGTGGGGGGGATCTTTGCAATACATCTCATGTAATATATAGACGATCAGAGGCAGATTTATACACAAATCTGTTGTATAGGTTTTTATTACAAAGCATATCCACAAACGGAACCATAAGAAGAAAAAAAATAAAATCCTAGCACAATATATGGACATAAAACTCTCACGTCCCCGACACAAGTACTTTCACTCTCACTGTAATGATATGTATAAACCCAAATTGCCTCCCACCCCATCAGGAATCTGCTGGACAGGCATCCCCAACATCCTCTAATCTTTAAACATCTCTTTCATAACATTGCAATCTGAGGAGTTAGCAGCATCACCCCAAAAGAGAATCCCTGAATAGTTATGGGGAACAGGGACTTGCAGCCCCCTTATCCTGTGAGGGTGCATTTATCCCCTAACAGAAGACGGCCAGGTACCCCCTCCCACAGACCGTCTAGATCCTGAGCATAAGGTGTATTTGTTCCTCCAATGTATGAAAGCAGAGCAGTCTGAACATCAGAGTAGACATCAGCAGGAGCGTGTGTTTGTAAGGGACGGTAGCAATGTACCCATTATGCATTGCCTCACTGCTTCATAGGCACACAAAAAATTTAAAAAGGAGGGAAAAAAAACATGGTAAAAACGTATGGTTACAACCTCCTTGTATTAAAAGTAACTGAGGTGGGGAGACACCGCTGTTGCAGAGCAAGTTGTGCAGGACATCACAAAATCCCCGCCCACCCTTAGCCTAAGCTTAAAAATCAAAACAAAGTTCTCTCTGGGTTTTCACCCCTTCTCTCCCTCTGCAGCCTCTGGGATAGAAATAATTTAGTCGATTCAGGTCTTTATATTTTATATAAGAGTTTCTGTACAAATAATATATAAAATATAAAACCATGAGGATCACTTGGTCGTGAGATTGCTTTCTCCGAAACGAAGGTGGACATCAGACTGATTTGGTCTCTTCTTTTACCCTACAAGACAATTTGAGGGAGAGGATTTTGTCAGTTTAGGCAAAAATATTGCGAGCTACGCAATACAGATCAAAAAATGTTGAATAATATACTGTATCTATTTGTGTGGCATGCGGCAAGATCCATAACACGCCGTTACAACACGAACTATGTAAAAGTTAAGATTATTACCGTTTGGCATCAGGCTTCTCTTCCTTAACCTTGTCCTCTTCTTTGCCATCTAAAAGAGATGCAATGGCACAATCTTAGCTTTTTAAAGAGCTAGTTTTCACCTATCAACAATCTTCTTGAAAACAGAACAACTTCATAATCCCAAAAAAAAAGTGACAGGAGATGGTAAAAGTATTGTGACAGTGAAAGGAAATAAAATTGTTCTTTAGAAACAGTACAATATTTCCAAGACATCAGAGAAGGGATACAGCAATAACACAAGTGTTCTAATGCTGGGTTTTAAAGTGGTATCCCGCAAATCATCTGAAACCTCTCTACCATTCAATATTACAACCAGAGCACAGGAAATCTAAATATATTCATGATGCTGGAGCAGGTTTTTGTCAATAGCTCCTACCCAACATAGCAGGTCCTGTGTTGAAGCAGTAGCCATGATGAATGAGAAATTGAAATACACATACAAGTTTGTCGAATATAAAAGAACATATGCAAAAAGCTTGTGGGTCTGCAAGACTGACTAATGTGGAAACATGACATTACCTTTTTTATCCTCTCCATCTTTATCATCCTCGGTTTTGACTCTTTTTGCTTTTTTGAAGTTGCTCACATTTCTTCTGCCACCTTCTCCTTCATCTTCAGAGTCAGAAAACTCCTCATCGCATGCAATTCGCTTGTCTGATGATCGAACTGAAAAGAAGATGGAATTATTGAGACATGCATCTTTCTGTAAACCCCCTGGTTTTGTTTATTTAAAGAGAGGTTGTTCCTTACTGGAAATACGTTTATCGGGATCTTCTTCATCCTCTTCTCCACTATCATCATGTACCGAATCTTCTGGAATTGCCTGCATCTGGACTCCAGGAGCATGTGGGAGCATACGCAGGTTTTCAAACAGCCTCTGTCTGTAATGCACAGAAAATAAGGATTGAACACATGAACTTATACCTGACACACAGGCATCTCCATCTACTTGGCTCCATGCACTTACTTGATCTTTTCCAGGTATTCATTAGTATTTTGGTTGGTCATGTTGGAAGGACTGATGTGCAGCTTGAAGTCTGGTCCAAAATACTCAAAGTAATCATTGTATGGAAGCTCTAGAGAATTCAGAAGCAAAGCAGAAAATTTAGAAATCATATTATTGAAAGGTGGAGTATCAGTAGCAAGTAAAGGAGCGGGGGACACGACGTACCTACCCCGAGTGAGTGCGAGTACACACACACACACAAATTTAAATTATTTTGGGACATTTCTTTAAAAGCAAAAAGCACAGCTTTGTCATTTTGTCATCTTAATATAGGCTTTGAGGAAAAGAAAACAAGCATATACACCCTACAGCAGGCCTGTCAGACTCCAGCCACCCAGATGCTTCTGAACTACAATTCCCAAGATTCCCTAGCAATCTATTGCATTGAAGGAATTAAGGAAATTGTAGGCATCAACATCGGGGGGGGGGGGGCACAGGAGTTTGACAGTCCTTCCCTAGAACATCCCTTTCATTTCAGAGAGAATAATACAAGCTGTCTCATCATAGTATCAGCACTTTCTTATGAATGCACAAGAAGATTACAGGATATTCGAGAATGGGTAACCGATTAAGTGATGGAGCACTTGCAGTACTGGCGTTACCCTACAAACCTTTCCCACAGGGACTTTGCCAGAAAAAAAGCACATGCCTTTAGGTCAGGATGGAGAGATAATAGTGGTGTTTATAACCAACTGATTTAGGTGAAGAAAAAAAAGGGGGGGGGGGGCACCAAAAAAAAACAACCTTTTATTTTGCCTGTACACAAATTAAAACCTATTCTGAAAAATGTATAAAACCACTTGTGGCAGCATACTACAGGCCATGGATTTGTAAAGCTACCTAGTAGGCGTTTACTAGGTTTTAATCATTATCAGGGTTATTCAGAGAATGGTGAAAATCAGGAGAATGAACAATCTAGACCAAATAGCCGATTTGGAAAGTGAGATAAATTCAAGAATTTTTCTGGTTTGGCTATTTTGACCTAGAATTTATCCTCCTCCAGTCATTCTCCTGGTTTTCACCGCTCTCTGAATAACTCTGTTAGAATGGATTTTGGTTCAAAAGAGTCATATCCATCAGGTCACTACAACAGAAAAGTTAATACGGAGTTGTAAAACCAAAGACAAACCTTCAGTATACAGTCCTATTATTGGGACATTAGTCACGGCTTACTAGCCAGTGCATTCACTAGAAAAAGCCTGTCACTTTAATTTACAAAAGACCTTACTAATACAAGCCTTGTGGTTAGATTTAGACTGCTGGGCCTGAACAATTAACATCGCATAATAAGATAGGAGCCTTTTCTCAACTCACCGTTGGGAATCTCTGTGTCTAGTGCCACCGCCGTTTCATACGTCCAGCAACGAGCCACATTTCGGATTGTGTAACCTCCTCCACCCAGCATCAGCAATGGTAGGTTGAAAGTTTTAATGAATTCTACGCACTTGGCATGACCTGAAGAATAAATGCTCATTCGTGAATAAACCTGAATGACTAATGTTCACTAATCTTAACAACATAACAGAGTCACGTTTCTTAGTACGGTACCTTTAATAGTCAAATTAAAGCAGCCAAGTCTATCACCCGATAGGGAATCCGCTCCACATTGTAGAACTACGGCACTCGGCTGGTACATCTCCATTACTTTGGACATCACCTGTTGAACAAACAGATCTGAGACATGCCCAGCAGACTGTTTTCCAATGTCTCTGTACAGTAGAGAACTTACCGGTTTAAATATGGCTTCATAGGATTCATCGTCAATTCCATCTCTTAAGGGATAGTTTACTGCATAGTATTTCCCTTTCCCAGCTCCAATATCCTATAGGCAGAAAATAAAGATTATAGAAATACTCATGCCTGACTGAGAACTTAAATGCTTGACTTCAAATGTACGAAAATGGACTCCGAAGCGAACGCGAATTAGTGTGACATTAGTTGTAGGATCATGTCAGACATAACCAGTTTGGTTTTATTCAGTTTACAACTGCAGCAGTGCTATAGCTCAAACCCTGGGATACTGCCATTGGATATGAGTGGTATACTGCTCCTGTTCTACCCTTACTTGAAGCTGGTGTCCTGTGCCACCACCTCAACCTGTCTGCCACCCACTCTTTGGTCTGGTCCCTAACCACAAACTCCCTCTCACACTTGGGTTAAGCCCCTTGACCAAACTCACTCCCTTCCACCTCTGGATCCTCCCCCCACTTAGTTTGTTTTGACCACGTTAGCTCATTAAAATGGTCTGTCTACATGGTGTAACCCCCCCCCTTCACACCCCGCTTTTGTGCTGACATCATCAGGTCTACGTGAGCACTCGTAGCAGCGTTCAATCGGGGAGAAAGCAGACATGGGCTTAAGCCGCGCACAAATTGCAATGACCAGGCGTCTTGCAACCTATGTGTGAAAAGTATGCAACTTGCATTTGCAAGTACAACATTTATGTATACTGTGCAAATTGCTTCTGAAAAAGGGAGGGGTGATGCAGGGGTTGATTTTTTCTTCTTTAATGTTCCTTTTTAAGTAAACAAAAAAAAATTTATCCGATGATTAAAGTGACAAAATAATCATCCAACTAATCTATTATGAAAAGGTTAGTTGCAGCCCTAAGGTACAGAGTCTACATCTTTATTTGTGCTAGGGCTGGGCAATATCAGCAATTTACCCATTTTAAATCACAGTTGGGGTCAAATGTGATTTTATTCATGCAAAAATAGAGGACTCTGGTTTTGCTAATTGACAGACGCTCTATCCCAGCGCTGGCCAAAAAAAGCTGACAGGTTCCACAGATGCCGGCTATACCGGTCAACTTTGCGGGTGCTCGGATGGAGCGTCCATCATCCAGAGTCCGATTTCTGCCAAAGAGTAAAATTGTGGATGACTGCAATTAATGGAGGCTAAATTGTGTATATTGCCCAGCCCTAAACTGGGCCATTCATTTTCCGTTGCATCCGACATCTGAAGGCTACTCGGAAAATTCAATTTTTAAATAATTCCAGGTTGGGAAGGAATAGGCTTTTTATTAGCCTTGAAAGTCCAATTGCATATGCCTACACAGAAATGTAAATCCTTGACTCTTTGTGAAGCAATAATTAGGGTAAATGTTTCCTTTATCACATTTCAAAAGTTTCTTACCCTCAGGTCTCCGGTGCCAGGAAAGTATTCTCCATACTTGTGAAAAGACACGGTCATAACTCTATCTGTGGTGTAAAATGCCTCTTCAACACCATCACCATGGTGAATGTCAATATCAATATACAAAACTCTCTGGTGGTACCTGTAAAGGGATAATATGTGCATTGTATAAAACAGATTCTGACAAGAGTATTTAGTACAGTGATGGCTGAGCAGAAGCTTTGCATGTACGTACTTGAGCAGTTCCAAGATGGCTAACACAATGTCATTCACGTAACAGAATCCCGAAGCTTCAGATTTCTTGGCGTGGTGAAGCCCACCAGCCCAATTTACTGCAATGTCAGTCTGCTGTTTGTTCAATTTAACAGAACTTGCTGCAAGTGAAAGAAATTAAAAACCATAAGCAAACATCGGGAAACTATAGATTTTACCGCTAATGATCTTTCATTTGAAATAATTGTGCCACTAGATTGAAGCAATGCCTTGTGATCTAAAAAGCATTTAGCTGCAAAAGGTGAAGTCAGAGTCAGACAGCAACTCACTGTCACTATCACAACCATACTCTGCCCATCTTTCTGTGATGTGGATTCTCCAGAGAATAAATAAGAGACCAGAAAGCTTTTAGTCAAGTGTGTATTAACACAAAGCCAAACTGTAGTGTTCTGGATTATACGAGACGTCTTGGAATTTATTAATAACTAAGCACACAGAGTCTCTATAACTACAACTGGCTGCTGTCTTGTCAGCCCTCAACTGGGAGACAAAAATGGATGACCAACTGTCAACAACCAACTGCCAAAAACACCCCCCCCCCAATTGGCAGCAAGCACACCACACATACATACATATATAAAAACGAACACCATAGCGCATCATTGCTTAACAAGTATAGGCTGATAATCCCTCAAAGGAGAATCTGGAAAACAAAAGACTCAGCAAAAGGAAGTTATTGGAGTCTTCTGGTCCGGGGCAGAATTGACCCTCCCTCCTGTTTGGTCCCACTTTGCCTCAGCCGAGGGCTGAGTTGGGACATGCTGTGCAGTGACAACAAAGGACGCGTTTGTTGCACAGCACCAGCAAGAAACGCACTGATGATGCTGCAGCGTATGCTTCTCGGCTACCCTGCTGTGCCCCCAGCCCCCCAAGCTTTGGAATCCTGCAAATATAAAGGTTTATATATTTATAATAAAAAAAAAAAATGTATTATTTACTTTCTCTCCTCTTTATGGCAATAAAGCTAGTAAAGATCTTGAGGCAAATATGGATAGTTAGGCCCGGTAGTAGGGAAGTGAGAAACCCGGGTAGAATTGAATCTTAGCAATTAAGGGAATAAATTGCTCCTGCTTGGGGGGGGGGGCACCAGATGAGAATGATTCCCACACAGGGGAAAGAGGAGACTGAGACCAAGAGTTTGATAAGCACAGGACGGTGATACTTCTGAGTGGGAGAGTCTGCAGTGGGTGCAGCAGAGAGAGAGAGTCTGCAGTGGGTGCAGCAGAGAGAGAGAGTCTGCAGTGGGTGCAGCAGAGAGAGAGAGTCTGCAGTGGGTGCAGCAGAGAGAGAGAGTCTGCAGTGGGTGCAGCAGAGAGAGAGTCTGCAGTGGGTGCAGCAGAGAGAGAGAGTCTGCAGTGGGTGCAGCAGAGAGAGAGAGTCTGCAGTGGGTGCAGCAGAGAGAGAGAGTCTGCAGTGGGTGCAGCAGAGAGAGAGAGTCTGCAGTGGGTGCAGCAGAGAGAGAGAGTCTGCAGTGGGTGCAGCAGAGAGAGAGAGTCTGCAGTGGGTGCAGCAGAGAGAGAGAGAGTCTGCAGTGGGTGCAGCAGAGAGAGAGAGAGTCTGCAGTGGGTGCAGCAGAGAGAGAGAGAGTCTGCAGTGGGTGCAGCAGAGAGAGAGAGTCTGCAGTGGGTGCAGCAGAGAGAGAGTCTGCAGTGGGTGCAGCAGAGAGAGAGAGTCTGCAGTGGGTGCAGCAGAGAGAGAGAGTCTGCAGTGGGTGCAGCAGAGAGAGAGAGTCTGCAGTGGGTGCAGAGAGAGAGAGAGTCTGCAGTGGGTGCAGCAGAGAGAGAGAGTCTGCAGTGGGTGCAGCAGAGAGAGAGAGTCTGCAGTGGGTGCAGCAGAGAGAGAGTCTGCAGTGGGTGCAGCAGAGAGAGAGAGTCTGCAGTGGGTGCAGCAGAGAGAGAGAGTCTGCAGTGGGTGCAGCAGAGAGAGAGAGTCTGCAGTGGGTGCAGCAGAGAGAGAGAGTCTGCAGTGGGTGCAGCAGAGAGAGAGAGTCTGCAGTGGGTGCAGCAGAGAGAGAGAGTCTGCAGTGGGTGCAGCAGAGAGAGAGAGAGTCTGCAGTGGGTGCAGCAGAGAGAGAGAGAGTCTGCAGTGGGTGCAGCAGAGAGAGAGAGAGAGTCTGCAGTGGGTGCAGCAGAGAGAGAGAGTCTGCAGTGGGTGCAGCAGAGAGAGAGAGTCTGCAGTGGGTGCAGCAGAGAGAGAGAGTCTGCAGTGGGTGCAGCAGAGAGAGAGAGTCTGCAGTGGGTGCAGCAGAGAGAGAGAGTCTGCAGTGGGTGCAGCAGAGAGAGAGAGTCTGCAGTGGGTGCAGCAGAGAGAGAGTCTGCAGTGGGTGCAGCAGAGAGAGAGAGTCTGCAGTGGGTGCAGCAGAGAGAGAGAGTCTGCAGTGGGTGCAGCAGAGAGAGAGAGTCTGCAGTGGGTGCAGCAGAGAGAGAGAGTCTGCAGTGGGTGCAGCAGAGAGAGAGAGTCTGCAGTGGGTGCAGCAGAGAGAGAGAGTCTGCAGTGGGTGCAGCAGAGAGAGAGAGTCTGCAGTGGGTGCAGCAGAGAGAGAGAGTCTGCAGTGGGTGCAGCAGAGAGAGAGAGTCTGCAGTGGGTGCAGCAGAGAGAGAGTCTGCAGTGGGTGCAGCAGAGAGAGAGAGTCTGCAGTGGGTGCAGCAGAGAGAGAGAGTCTGCAGTGGGTGCAGCAGAGAGAGAGAGTCTGCAGTGGGTGCAGCAGAGAGAGAGAGTCTGCAGTGGGTGCAGCAGAGAGAGAGAGTCTGCAGTGGGTGCAGCAGAGAGAGAGTCTGCAGTGGGTGCAGCAGAGAGAGAGAGTCTGCAGTGGGTGCAGCAGAGAGAGAGAGTCTGCAGTGGGTGCAGCAGAGAGAGTCTGCAGTGGGTGCAGCAGAGAGAGTCTGCAGTGGGTGCAGCAGAGAGAGAGAGTCTGCAGTGGGTGCAGCAGAGAGAGAGAGTCTGCAGTGGGTGCAGCAGAGAGAGAGAGTCTGCAGTGGGTGCAGCAGAGAGAGAGAGTCTGCAGTGGGTGCAGCAGAGAGAGAGAGTCTGCAGTGGGTGCAGCAGAGAGAGAGAGAGTCTGCAGTGGGTGCAGCAGAGAGAGAGAGAGTCTGCAGTGGGTGCAGCAGAGAGAGAGAGAGTCTGCAGTGGGTGCAGCAGAGAGAGAGAGAGTCTGCAGTGGGTGCAGCAGAGAGAGAGAGAGTCTGCAGTGGGTGCAGCAGAGAGAGAGAGAGTCTGCAGTGGGTGCAGCAGAGAGAGAGAGTCTGCAGTGGGTGCAGCAGAGAGAGAGAGTCTGCAGTGGGTGCCGCAGAGAGAGAGAGAGTCTGCAGTGGGTGCAGCAGAGAGAGAGAGAGTCTGCAGTGGGTGCAGCAGAGAGAGAGAGTCTGCAGTGGGTGCAGCAGAGAGAGAGAGTCTGCAGTGGGTGCAGCAGAGAGAGAGAGTCTGCAGTGGGTGCAGCAGAGAGAGAGAGTCTGCAGTGGGTGCAGCAGAGAGAGAGAGTCTGCAGTGGGTGCAGCAGAGAGAGAGAGTCTGCAGTGGGTGCAGCAGAGAGAGAGAGTCTGCAGTGGGTGCAGCAGAGAGAGAGAGTCTGCAGTGGGTGCAGCAGAGAGAGAGAGTCTGCAGTGGGTGCAGCAGAGAGAGAGAGTCTGCAGTGGGTGCAGCAGAGAGAGAGAGTCTGCAGTGGGTGCAGCAGAGAGAGAGAGTCTGCAGTGGGTGCAGCAGAGAGAGAGAGTCTGCAGTGGGTGCAGCAGAGAGAGAGAGTCTGCAGTGGGTGCAGCAGAGAGAGAGAGTCTGCAGTGGGTGCAGCAGAGAGAGAGAGTCTGCAGTGGGTGCAGCAGAGAGAGAGAGTCTGCAGTGGGTGCAGCAGAGAGAGAGAGTCTGCAGGGTGCAGCAGAGAGAGAGAGTCTGCAGTGGGGCAGCAGCAGAGAGAGAGAGTCTGCAGTGGGTGCAGCAGAGAGAGAGAGTCTGCAGTGGGTGCAGCAGAGAGAGAGAGTCTGCAGTGGGTGCAGCAGAGAGAGAGAGTCTGCAGTGGGTGCAGCAGAGAGAGAGAGTCTGCAGTGGGTGCAGCAGAGAGAGAGTCTGCAGTGGGTGCAGCAGAGAGAGAGTCTGCAGTGGGTGCAGCAGAGAGAGAGTCTGCAGTGGGTGCAGCAGAGAGAGAGTCTGCAGTGGGTGCAGCAGAGAGAGAGTCTGCAGTGGGTGCAGCAGAGAGAGAGTCTGCAGTGGGTGCAGCAGAGCGAGAGTCTGCAGTGGGTGCAGCAGAGCGAGAGTCTGCAGTGGGTGCAGCAGAGCGAGAGTCTGCAGTGGGTGCAGCAGAGAGAGAGTCTGCAGTGGGTGCAGCAGAGAGAGAGTCTGCAGTGGGTGCAGCAGAGAGAGAGTCTGCAGTGGGTGCAGCAGAGAGAGAGTCTGCAGTGGGTGCAGCAGAGAGAGAGTCTGCAGTGGGTGCAGCAGAGAGAGAGTCTGCAGTGGGTGGAGCACAAGATACCAAAGGCTGGTGTAACGTTTGGGTAGGATCCCTGCTAGTGAGAGGGACTTTCAAAGGTGTCAGTGTTCAGGTGAACCAGGATTTTGTTTATGTGTTATGTTTTATTTGATGCTGTTGCTGCAATAAAAAAGGTGCAAGATTTCACAGTTTAAAGAGACTGTCGTAATTTGCCCTTGAGCACCGTGCTATGGCGCCCCATCTGTTACAATAGGTTTTTGTTTTATATAATTAAAGTTGAAGAAACCGATAGTAGTGGAGGAAACTAGGCAATAAATGTACAATTTGCATATTCTCTTATTGTACATGTTTGTAGATTACCTTGAAAATTTCTAAATTAAGTGTGTGGGGGGGGGGGGGAGCAAAATTACAACATCCACATCCAAAACATTTAGTTTAGAAGATTTTGGATACAGAATACGCAACCTGTACTTTAAAGTGATGTGAAATAAACATAAAAATCCTAGAGATATACCCTTTCAGTTAAGGCAAATGCGCCAATCACGAGTCACTTTATAAACAGAATACAGATTTCAACTCACCCACAGATCCTCCAGCAGATAACTGACAAAACTCAAATAAACCGTCAAATACAGGACAATCCTCTCCAACATTAACTGAGGACAGAAAGTGTGAATATGAATACAAGTTGCTTTTTGTAGCAAAAACAGTCAATCTGTGGCAATTGTTATTTTCATACGTACATCTTTGCATCTGCTTGCTGTATTCCGACATGTTGTCTGGCCGAATGGATCGCAGAAATTTGATGTAGTCGTCACTGTGATATTTTGTCATCTCTTCGGCATTTGCTTTGTGTGGTCTCTGTGGTAAGAGGACACATAATATAGCTTTAAAAATAAATACAAAAGGAAGCTGCAGATAAATAGATTTCCTTTTACATGCATCATCCATATCTAGGTAGCTCTCCTGCAGCATGACAAAAGAACAACTGCCATGGTCACCACCTGGCTGTCTCATATCTAAATTGCCTACAGTACACCAACGGCTAAGCATTGTGTAGCTAGTACATCGTCAGCTGCTTTACAATTCGACTCTCGGAGTATAGCACACATGGCTATGTTACAAAGTTGGTGCCAACTTAACCAGAGCTGTTGTAAACTTACCAGAGCCATAGACTATACTCTATGGCAGTGGTTCCCAACCGCGGTCCGCAAGTACCCCCAACAGGCCAGGTTTTGAGGATCACCTTGGGGAAATGCAGACTGAATCCTGCACTATATCACCTGTGCTGTGCTTCGGTTATGTGGAAAGCCTGACCTGTTGGGGGTACTTGAGGACAGCGGACGGGAACAACTGGTCTATGGTGTTAAGTTTACAACAGCTCTGGTCAAGTTAACACCATAGACTGTAGTCTACGGCTCTGTAAGTTTACAACAGCTCTCCAGACCGGTCTGAAGCCTCCGACCACGACAAGCTGTACAACAGGCTAGCTCCTATGGAGCATTATGCAGACTTACAGGCACATCTGAACAGGGTAGATCAAGACCTGCGGCTCTCTGCCTTAGAAGCCTCTCCATTTAAAATTCAAAGTGCTGTATCGTCTATTTCAGCCTCATTCACTCGCCCTGCTCACTCTTCTACTGTAATAAACCCGTGCCCTGATATATGCTCTGCACCCCACCCCCCTCACCACCTAAGATTAACACGAGCGCACAGGCTCTGTTATTGACCGCGGGTTCTCAAACCCCACAAGTGACCGTGCCTGACCATCAGAGCGCTAGAGGGGCTGTCATCCCCGTTCAACTGCTTGAGATCTCAAAACCCCTCACTAGAAAAGGACCCTCTGACCACGAGAGCGAAAAATGCGTTTGCTCTCCAAAAAAAAAAAAAAAAAAACTGATTCGGAGGAGGGAGAGCAATGGAGCGAGGAGTTTTTAGACCTCTACGCCCCAGAGTATGACCCTCAATTAGAGGGAGTTGAGGTCCAACCTTCTTTTCTAGGGTCCCTGAAAAATAAATTATATATGACCCTCTGGGTAACCCATCATTTCACCCACAGTCGCTGCCTCATCCCCGTTCCTCCGACTGGTACCCTTTATCTCATGTGGCTCAATGGATTAACGCCAATTTCAGGGCTCCCCTAAATAGCTCTAAGAGTGGCTCTGGAAGGTCTGAGTGCCCACGTCCCATTACAGTGGGTAAATTGTGCGTCACGCCAACCGTTGACGAGCATTTTGAAAAAAAAAAAAAATATATATATATATAATATTTTAATAGACCAAGCATTTCACATGTGCCAAGATAAATTACTGGACATGTCGGGTCCTTTGGAATCTTCCAACTCAAATAGGCGGGCCAAACTATCTGGAAAACCTCTAAACCATGAGGAAGTGGGGGGGGGGTTGCTCCAAAGGACTATGTGCCTTTTTGGTAATGCCAATGCCGCATTGTCGGCTGAACGCCATAAGGCTATATTGATTAAAATGGACACCCAATTAACTTCGTTAGCCTCTAATGACCTGGGTGCAGAGGCACAAGGCCTCCTTTTCGGCAACAAGTTCGTCAGAGAGATGGGTTCCTATGTAAGCACCTTTAATTCCATGGATAAATCAGAATCCACTATTAAAAAAGTATTTGGTCAGGGTTGCCAATTCTGTACATGGTTGTTAACATACTGCACCATTACACTCTATTTTTCATTGCAGATCCACCCCTCTTTTCATGTATATATATTCACCCAAGAGATTGTTTTAGATCCAGTTTCACCAGCCAGACCACTATTTCACAGTACCCATTCGAGAGGAATTCGAGATTTCCTCGTATTCCCTTGGGACGGTCGCATGTGGAGATTCACATGCCTCCCGTTCGGCCTATCAACTGGTGTTTCACCAAAATTATGAAACCAGTAGTTGCCAATTTGAGGTCGAGAGGAGTCCGCCTAATGATCTGCCTCAACGACATGTTAATAATGTCACACTCTCCTTCCATACTACACACTCCTTCAGTGGACGGTTCAATTACTTCAAGATTTAGAAATTGATTTTTCCATATTTATGAGAAATTCCATCTCCAACTCAACAATTGGAATTTCTGGGCTTCCTCCTAGATACTACGACTCAGACATTGAGCCTCCCATCCTTGAAGGTCCTTTCCATCCAGAAAGAGGCTCGTTCCCTCCTTCGTCACCGTTCTTCGACCCGTCGTCAAATAGTGCGACTCATAGGTTTGATGTCAGCAACCAGGGAAGCAATGCTCCCAGCCCCACTATATTTCAGAGCCCTCCAACAATTGATGGCCCATTTTCTCCGGTACGGTTCACCTTACAAATGCGATAGTAGAAATTACTGCAGACGTGGCGGACGACATCCATTGGTGGATATCGGATTTAACACTCGGGAAAAGGAGAGGATTACCGTTCCAACCTCCATCTCTTGTGATAGAGTCGGATGCCAGCCGTCTAGGCTGGGGTGCTCGTTGCAACGAGTAGGAAACAGGGGGCAGATGGTCCCGCGAAGAATCATTACTAAATATCAACGCCTTGGAACTCCTGGAAGCCCTCTTCGCACTCAGATGTTTCATGAAGAACACTGATCACCATTCGCTACTTCTTCGCCTGGACAACTTTCCGGCAGTCCGGTATATCAACCGATTAGGAGGTCCTCGTTCGATTCAACTTACGGAGATGGCTCAACGTCTCTGGAACTTGTGTTTCCAGCAACATCTACAAGTCCAAGCACAGTTCATCCCAGGCCTTTCAAATGTAGTGGCGGATTGGAACTCCAGACATCTCCAAGACGCAGGAGATCAATCTCTTCGATTTTCAACGCTCTCTCATCTGTGGGGTCCTTTCCACACAGATCTCTTTGCTTCCCGGCTGAATGCAAAGCTACCGACGTTCTACAGTTGGCATCCAGACCCAGCGGCAACAGCCACAGATGCTCTTCTCCAAGATTGGTCAATGAATCGTCAAAATGCCTTTCCTCCTGATTCCCAAAGTACTAGCCAATGTACGGACACAATGTGCCATCCTGGTTCTGGTGGCTCCATTTTGGCCCGCTCAAGCATGGTTTCCATCACTGATGGATCTGACTATAGCCGTTCCTCGTTTGGATCCAGAAGGGAATCCTCATCCACTAATACTATCCAACAACTTGCCTCTCCTAGCTTGGTTAATCTCCAGATCAGAGGACCGGAAGTAGTTTTTTCAGAGTCGTCTACAGCACTACTCGAACGATCCTGAGGCCCTGGAACTAGAGGAATCTACTGATTATCCTGGAGCAAATGGTCTGGTTGGTGTGCTGAACGGAATCCGAATCCCTTTTCAGCACCTTTGAATTAGGTCCTTAACTTTTTATCATCTATGTTGATGGTATCCCGGCTGGCCGTTATCTCTTAGTATGTCGTTTGCTTAAAAGGGGCCCGTTTGGTTCACCCGCCGTTGCCTCGGTACGTGGTTACCTGGGATGTTATGTTAGTTCTACGTTTTCTAACTTCTTGGCCTGATAACAAGGGTTTATCCATTACGTAAATTGTCTGCTAAACTATTATTATTAGGTTTAGTTTCATGTAAGCGCGTTGGCGATGTTAGAGCTCTTGATTTTGGAGTGCGTTCTCTCTTACCCGATGGGGTACGTTTTGACGTACCAAAACTTCTATCCAAACATGCGTTTTTCCCGCTTTTCCAGTCTAACCATTATGCCCGGTACGTTGTCTCAAAGAGTACGAAGCATGTACTTTGATTTTCCACCAGGAAGAGGTTTCCCCCTTATCTATAGATCATTATCCTAAACAAAAGATAAATCCAGGTAAAGTATCCATGTAATTGGGCAGACTAGATAGAAAATGTCGGCAGAGAAGAACCTATGTTTCTATTTCTTTTAAAAAGGTACCGTTCCTTCCAGTTAGCTCACCAACTCTAGCACGATGGATTTGTTGGATTTTAGATTTGGCAGGTATTGATGTATCACTTTTTGGTGCACATTCAGTTCGTAGCGCTGTAGCCTCCAGGGAGGTTGCAACTGGTTGTAGATTGGTCTAGAGTCCACTTTGAGAATTTTAATTTTAAACCCGTGTCTCATTGACTTGTCCTTATCTGACTTTAAACTTGCAAATATGAGCCTCCGTGTCCTGCCTTAACATTAGCAAATTTTCCTATTTTATAACGGAAAATTTGAATTTTATTAAGGACACAGAGGTGAATATTTACCTCCTCTTTTTGTTCCTTTACCCTACCCTTTTGACATGACTAATTTCAAGAATTTCTGTTTAAATGTCTTAATAAAGATTTATAGTCGCCTGGTCTTACTTCATGTACTGCATTACATATGTTTGTTTTGAAATGTTATTTAATAAAATAGGAGTCCTTCTTTTTGACATCTTGTCGTCTGTTCCGCACTTGTCCTGTATGTAACATGCAGTTGCGGTTCAAATTTCTTATGGCTGTTTCGTGTTTGTTTTCTCTTTCAGCCCTCCGTCCAACCTTCTAAAGTTCGGTTTTCCCATTTCTGGATTCTTCTCTTTATGCTGATGTTACACATCCAATGGTTCTTCTGAATTTCCTCGCAACCAAGAAAGAGAAAGTGGCACGCTCTCCAGGGACATATACAGCGTGGAATCGACTATGAATGGGTGGGGGTTGTTTTGGATTGTACCAAGGTTACGCGCGCGTGTATATATATATATATATTCTACATTTCTCACAAAAATAAAAAAGGGAACACTTAAACAACACAATGTAACTCCAAGTCAATCACACGTCTGTGAAATCCAACTGTCCACTTAGGTAGCAACACTGACAGTCAAGTC
The DNA here is from genome assembly GCA_009667805.1 of Leptobrachium leishanense. Classification (NCBI taxonomy): domain Eukaryota; kingdom Metazoa; phylum Chordata; class Amphibia; order Anura; family Megophryidae; genus Leptobrachium; species Leptobrachium leishanense. Next base: position 216,297,105 of record CM019064.1, on the reverse strand, counting down.
CACATGCTGTTGTGCAAATGGAATAGACAAAAGGAGGGAAGCATAGGCAGCTAGCAAGACATCCCCAATAAAGGAGTGGTTCTGCAGGTGGTGAACACAGACCACTTCTCAGTTCCTATGCTTTCTGGCTGACGGTTTGGTCACTTTTGAATGCTGGCGGTGCTGTCACTCTAGTGGTAGCATGAGACGGAGTCTACAACCCACACAAGTGGCTCAGGTAGTGCAGCTTATCCAGGATGGCACATCAATGCGAGCTGTGGCAAGGTTTGCTGTGTCTGTCAGCGTAGTGTCCAGAGCATGGAGGCACTACCAGGAGACAGGCCAGTACATCAGGAGACGTGGAGGAGGCCGTAAGAGGGCAACAACCCAGCAGCAGGACCGCTACCCCCGCCTTTGTGCAAGGAGGGACAGGAGGAGCACTGCCAGAGCCCTGCAAAATGACCTCCTGCGGGCCACAAATGTGCATGTGGCTGCTCAAACAGTCAGAAACCGACTCCATGAGGGTGGTATGAGGGCCCGACATCAACAGGTGGGGGTTGTGCTTACAGCCAAACACCGTGCAGGATGTTTGGCATTTGCCAGAGAACACCAAGATTGGCAGCTTTGCCACTGGCACCCTGTGTTCTTCAGATGAAAGCAGGTTCACACTGAGCACATGTGACAGACGTGACAGGGTCTGGAGAAGCAGTGGAGAACATTCTGCTGCCTGCAACATCCTCCAGCATGACCGGTTTGGCAGTGGGTCAGTAATGGTGTGGGGTGGCATTTCTTTAGGGGGACCGCACAGCCCTCCATGTGCTTGCCAGAGATAGCCTGACTGCAAATTAGGTAACGAGATGAGATCCTCAGACCCCTTGTGAGACCATATGCTGGTGCGGTTGGCCCTGGGTTCCTCCTAATGCAAGACAATGCTATACCTCATGTGGCTGGAGTGTGTCAGCAGTTCCTGCAAGATGAAGGCATTGATGCTATGGACTGGCCCGCCCGTTCCCCAAACCTGAATCCAATTGAGCACATCTGGGGCAGCATGTCTCGCTCCATCCACCAACGTCACGTTGCACCACAGACTGTCCAGGAGTTGGGGGATGCTTTAGTCCAGGTGTGGGAGGAGATCCATCAGGACACCATCCGCAGGGAGGTCATACAGGCACGTGGAGTTCACACACCACACACTACTGAGCCTCATTTTGACTTCTTTGAAGGACATTACATCAAAATTGGATCAGTCTGCATTGTGGTTTTCCACTTTAATTTTGAGTGTAACTCCAAATCCAGACCTCCATGGGTTGCTCAATTTGATGTCAATTGATAAGGTTTGTGTGATTTTGTTGTCAGCACATTCAACTATGTAATGACCACAGTATTTAATAAGAATATTTCATTCAGATCTAGGATGTCTTATGTTCCCTTTATTTATTTTTTTTAGAAATTATATATATATATATATATTTTACACACACACACACACACACACACACACACTGCTATTTATTAAAGCAAGAAAAGAGATGCAAATATTTGCCTGTGTCCTTCATAAAATTCAAACTTTAGTTATCAAATAGGAAAATTTGATAATTGCACCGTACAGTGCAATGTCGAAGCAATTCGGCTATTCAGAAACCTGGCAATTCACCAAATATTGGTGAATTGCCAGCGAAATACAGTGGAATTTGCCTAAGATCTATTATTCATAGGACCTTATTATTTCCATTCCTTTTTTTGTTTGTTTTAAACGCCTTTAAAAATTTGGGTTGTGTGTTTGTTTTTTACTCCTGTTCGGCGGCTGATCGGATGTGTTTGGCGAATGGCCAGCAGCGTTTGGCAATCCATTCGGCCGAACCCTTCAGTGAATGCACCGCAAGGTCGGCGAATTGAGCTTGCCAAATGACAGAGTGCTGACATTTTGGTAACGTTCCAGTGCTCTCTGAATAACCCCTATAAGCCCCTCCAGCTGTTCTATGCCCTCCCCTCCCATCTTACCAACCAACTTACATAGATCTCCATCTTGCGATACAGGCCATAGTTAAGCAGGAGATTGTGTGTCATTCGGATCCTGTGAGGTTTCATGGGATGCCCCTGGCCATAATAGTAATTTCCAACATCACCTGCAGGGATAACAGAAGAAATAACCATGAAGTGGTTTCTACACATTGCATTTTAGCATAAAGTCCAAACAGGTGCAACACTAGAATCACACTCCAAATGACATCTATTGTACATCCTGCAAACTAGAACATACTTTCTTTTAGTGAAGAAATGATTGCAAGGAATTATTGATATAAATGCTACAGTATAAAATGCAGTGGTTGCAAACCATAATACAGTAATGATACTCAGAGCAGGGGATTGACACGTGTATATCAAAGCTTAGAACAGGTTTTTAGAAGCCAAAGTTGTTTATATAGTAGGGATGCACCGATACCAGTATCGGTGCCGATACCAGTATCGGTGCCGATACCAGTATCGGTGCCGATACCAGCATTTGCACGAGTACTTTGTACTCGTGCAAATACCCCAATTCCGGAAGCCAGCGCTGGGCTGGCTTGCCGGTATCCGCGGGGCTGGGGAAGCTGGCCGCATGCAGTAAAAGTATTCAGTCAGCGTTCCCCTCCGGCTGGACGCAGTACTGAGCGGCCGCCGGGCTGTGGAGGCGGTGACGCTGCCTCCTACAGAGATCTCGCGGGAGCACGTCACAGCGCATCTCTGCCCTGCGGCCGCTCGGTAACACAGCCAGCCGGAGGGGGAACGCTGGCCAAATGCTTTTAATGCATGTGGCCAGCTTCCCCAGCGTCTTTGTGCATATGTCTGGTCTGTATATAGGGGTGTCTGGTCTGGGGATCTAGACTGTATATAGGGGTGTCTGGTCTGTATATATAGAGGTGTCTGCTCTGGGGGTCTGTACACCCTGTTCCAAATTATTATGCAAATTCTATTTCAGTGTCACAAAGATTAAATATTTTGTTTTTCAGTTTAATTCCTGGATGGCATTGTGTCTCAGGGCTCTTTTGATCACTGAAAACAATCTCGGACACCTGTGATAATTAGATTGCCAGGTGAGCCCAATTAAAAGAAAAACTACTAAAGGAGGATGTCCCACATGATTAAGCAGAGCACCATTTTCAAGCAATATGGGGAAGAAAAAGGATCTCTCTGCTGCCTAAAAGAGTGAAATAGTTCAATGCCTTGGACGAGGTATGAAAACATTAGATAGTGCGATGATCACGCTTAAGTTAAGAGATTTGTGGTTGATTCAGAGCACAGACGTGTTCGTGCAGATAAAGGCACATTGAGGAAGATTTCTGCCAGATCCATGCATCGGATCAAGAGAGCAGCTGCTAAAATACCATTACATAGCAGCAAACAGATATTTGAAGCTGCTGTGCCTCTGGAGTCCCACGGACATCAAGGTGTAGAGTGCTCCAGAGTCTTGCAACTGGGCATAAACCTTCCATTCGGCCACCACTAACCAATGCTCACAAGCAGAAACGGCTGCATTGGGCAGAAAAATACATGAAGACTACTTTTCAAACAGTCCTGTTCACTGATGAGTGCCGTGCAACCCTGGATGGTCCAGATGGAGTAGTGGATGGCCACCCTGTTCCACTAAGGCTGCGACGCCAGCAAGGCAGTGGTGGAGTCATGTTTTGGGCCGGAATCATGGGAAGAGAGCTGGTCGGTCCCTTTAGGGTCCCCGAAGGTGTAAGGATGACCTCTGCAAAGTATGTGGAGTTCCTGACTGACCACTTCCTTCCCTGGTACAGAAGGAAGAACTATGCTTTCCGTAATAAAATCAACTTCATGCATGACAATGCACCATCTCATGCTGCAAAGAATACCTCTGCATCAATGGCTGCTATGGGGATAAAAGGAGAGAAAGTCATGGTGTGGCCTCCATCCTCCCCTGAAATCAATCCTATTGAGAACCTTTTGGAGCATCCTCAAGCAAAAGATCTATGAGGGTAGGAGGCAGTTTACATCCAAACAGCAGCTCTGGGAGGCTATTCTGACATCTTGCAAACAAATTAAAGCAGAAACTGTCCAAAAACTCACAAGTTCAATGGATGCAAGACTTGTGAAGCTGCTATCACATAAGGGGTCCTATGTTAAAATGTAACGTGACCTGTTAAAATGTTTAAAAAGTTAAAATGTCGTTCAAACTTTGATTGAAATAGCTTTTGATTTCAGTACATATGCTGCAAACACAACAAATGACAATTCAGTTCTTTACAACCTATAAAGTGTTTTGAAACTTACTGTGCGTAACAATTTGGAACAGTGCATTGTAAGTATTTTATTGTGGAAAAAAAAATACTGTTATTAGGAGGTTTGTTCAATAAAATTTGAATTGCACTCTTAATAGTTGATAACATGAGAATTATGCTGACTGTTGTTTACATCAATTATTTAGGTAAATGAGAAAAATATCATTGGCATCATAATTTGGAACAGGGCGTAACACATATATATAGTGTTTATTATTGCAGAAGCCACTTGCACATCACAGCAATTCGAGGAATTGCATCCCAGAGTTCCTGTGCCACATTCCCCATATGCAGCAAGGAATTCTAGATAAGATATGCAAATGACATCTGTCTCACTTTTATGCATCCTGGGTCTGTTATTACACAGAACCCTAAAATCAAATCAATGCTATGCCACACTGTTCTAGGAGTGGCTTTGACCAGTTGCATAAACCTTATCTCTGCTAGAAAGCCATAGTATAGCATTGATTTTAGGGTTCTGTGTAATAACAGACCCAGGATGCATAAAAGTGAGACAGATGTGCATATCCTACCCAGAATTCCTTGCTGCATATGGGGAATGTGGCACAGGAGCTCTGGGATGCAATTCATCAAATTGCTGTGATGTGCAAGTGGCTTCTGCAATAATAAACACACTTATTATAGTGTGGAGGCTTTTTATCTCACTTTTTGTCCACTACAACATACATATACATATATATATACACATATACATAGATATATATATATCTATCTATCACACACACGGCAGCCGTGTGTGTGTGTATATACACACACTTCAGACATGGGGCGCTGTCCGAACGCTCTATCGGCATTCGGACAGGCCCCTGCAGTTTACCGCGTTTCGTACCTTCCAACGAGCGCCGCCGGTCAAGTCTTCCAGCGGCCACTCATTGCTAAGCCCCCAGCCGCGATCTCGCTCCCAGCGCGATCTTGCGAACTCCGAGATCTCGCGAGATCGCGCCTGGGGGCTTCCCAACGAGCGGCCGCTGTAAGACTTTGCCGGTGGCGCTCGTTGGAAGGTACGAAACACGGTAAACTGCAGGGGCCTGTCAGAGCGTTCGGACAGCCACCCCAGCCCCTCGGATGCCAGCAAGCCAGCTCAATGCTGGCTTCCGGTATCGGGGCGTCCCTGGAATTCGCCTGCAGTCCGGCGGGCTTCTTGCCCGCCGGACTCAATCTAAAAAAAAAAAAAAATAATAATAATACTCACCCGGATCTTCATGTCCCAGGCGATACAATTCCCACACCCCTGTAAAAGGGTGTGCACACTTATGCAACCATATTATTTTTAGTTTATTTTTTCTTCCTCCATCTAAAAGATTTCAGTTTTTCAGTTGAATTGTACAGTTTGGGCTGGCGGCACACTAGCAAACATTTAGCGTCCGTCCGACCGCACTGCTTGCTGTCCGTCATAGCTTTATAAAAAGGAGTCAATTAAACACCACACGAAGCACCTGCGCACTTGTTCACGGGCGCACAACATAGACGTGAAAAAGCTAAAAGGGACGCAGAAACAACGCCGCCATGTATTTTCCTAGGGCGTGGAGACAGACATTACGGACAGTTTACGCAGTACGCACTATCTCTCGTCAAAAAGTGCGTCCGTAACGGACGCAGTACAGTATGCTCGTGTGCCGCTAGCCTTATAGGTCACATTAAAAAGGTGGAAATTCGAAAATGATTTTTGTGTGTGTGTTAGAGTAAAAGTAATGATACTTGGATAGAGATATAGATATAAAAATGGTACCAGTTAGGGATGCACCGATACCACTTTAAGACCGAGTACCAATACTTTTTTTCAAGTACTCACCGATACTTTTTTTATGTCATGTGACTGCTTTCTAATAAGAACAGACCTCATATAAAAATGCCCCCAGCTCATGGATATCTCCCCCAGCTTTCATGGATATTGCTCCCAGCTCTCATGGATTGTGCCCCCCCCCCAGCTCACCTGGCACTCTCCACGATCATACTTGCCTTCCTGAGCGACGCCGGGAAAGTCAGGGGCCTTCCAACGAGCGCACGCACGAAGACTTTCACGGCGTCGTGAATGCGGAGAGCAGCTGCAGGGTCTGTCAGAGCATTCGGACAGCCGCCCCAGCCCCTCAGATGCCGGTAAGTCGGCTCAATGCCAGCTTCCGGTATCGGGGGTACTGCACGAGTACCAAGTACTCCTGCAGTACCCGGTACTGATACTAGTATCGGTGCAACCCTAGTACCAGTGCATCCCAGTAACACTTTGCAACATCACCTCCACATTTGGTGCCAGCGTGGGAAATGAGAAGAGAAGTTAAGGTAGCAGCATTGTTTGTTTTATAAGTAAAAGCAAATAACGCCACTGCCTCCAGACTGTAAGATCTTAGGAGCAGGGCCCTCTACACCTATTGATTCCATCCCATGTTAATTTATCTGTATCTTGTTGCTATGGAAATTTTTTGGCGCTTTATCTTGCTGGCCCTTCTTTTTTGCTGTCTCTTTCTCCCTGTGTGCATTGATTTCTGTCCTTCCCTGTCTCTGCAGTAGCTGGGAGTGAACGAGTTCTGAATTGCGTTGGCTCTCAGCCCTGCCCTCACCTCACCATGCAGGAGGGAGGAGCAACTCAGATGCACATGCTCAGTGGGTTTTTTTTTTATCTATACCTAGGTAAACATACTGATAGGTTAGCTCAAAGTGCCTCCTGAGGGGAGTGTGGAAAACGCCACAGAAGCAAGTAAATATGAAAAAAAAAAATATTTACATGCTTTATGTCTGCTGATTGAGACTACTGGCTCGTTCAAAAAGGCATAGCATGGTTTTAAAGACACTAGCAAAGCATGCATGTCCCTTTAACGTCCCAGTTGGAAATCAACCCTGGCTTTATTAACGTTCATACTGGATGCCACGAAGACCCTTTCGCACATGGCATGCTTATTTGGGGAGCTTAGTGAATTATGCCCCTTGGATGGCTTGGTGTTAGACAGTCCATGAATGCCAACGCGTTCCCCACGAGGTTCATAGCGTCCCAGAAAATATATATAAACTAGGGCTGTGCAATTAATCGCAAAAAAATAAATAAATTGCGATTTAAGGGTACAAACCACACAACGGTTATAAATAGGCAAACAATGAGGGGAAGGCTCAACAACCAAGGCCTCATCCTTGATAATGAATTAAAATGGCCATGACATATTCTTGCTCTGCTGGGTGGAGACTCCCAAGAGAATATTGTTGTCTTCTATAGCTGCACCGGTAAGAAAGCTGGAGAGTGGAAATGTTAAACAGTTTCTCTGAAGACGTCTTTATTTATTTATAAAATTATTTTACCAGGAGGGATACATGGAGATTTCTCTCGTTTTCAAGTATGTCCTGGGTGGCGAGTATGTACTGTTAGGTGTCTTGCCCAAGGACACTTACTGGAGAGGTGCTCTTGCCGGGGATCGAACCTGTGTCTCCACAGTTATAGAGCAGTGATGTTACCTCTACTCCACCCAGTCGGTATTGGATCTCAGACAATCCAAAAAAAAACTGAGTTTTGCTGCAGCTGGGTTTATTGGGACAATCATCGGCAGGAACAACCCCTCAGATTTCACAAAGAGCGACAGGATGGCAGGCATGACCAGAAAGATCAGCCGATCCACCACCCCTGCGGACTCTGAGCGTGGGTATGCCCTCTGAGCATCCCATTGGTCCTAAAAATGTCCAATCCCACTGGACGTTTGACCAATCCAGCTATATTTTCTGTGCAAATTCACCTGGACATGCTGCCATTGCCATCAGCCCTTGGAAACGTAAAGCAGCAGTGGTACAGCATCATTCCCAAGGACCCACCACTCTTAAATAGCAAGGCCAGCCCACAATATAAATCACTTTCAAAATGGAGGCCCAAACAAATAACCGGCTTGAACATACAGACACAATGCTCCCTCACACAATTTTATTACAAATGGAGTGCATAATCGTAGTTCGGTCACCCGAAGTCAGATCTGTACAATTAAATCTCAGTGATAATGCTTGCAGTTTCCCCGCCAGTTCCTGCGGCCCCTGAACCTGCATCGAGCAATACCCCCTACAGCCGGCCGCATGGATTTCCATGCTCCCCCTGCCCTGAAACGCTGACATCTCACTCCAGGGATGTCCCCCCGCCTCTCCCCAGGCTACAATATCACGGTAACTTCTGTCACTCACCGTCATAGTAATAACACACTTTCTTCTTTGTTCCCTGACTGTACGCCATTTTCCTCCCGTAGCTGAGCGATTCGCTATGGCTCACGGGCCTGAACGCCCTCTCGGAGTGATACTCGGCTCAGCCAATGAGAACGCGGATTTTTCGCCCAACAACAAGACGGACAACTAAACGACCAACCAGCTGCGGCTGGGCGGGATTATCTGCATACGAATGCGGACGAAACTAATACAGTTGTAGGTAGACTCAAGTCGGTTGTACGGCGAATGAGATGTTGGAATGTTATTGGCACGTAAACGGATTCTCACACTGCGCAGAACAATGAAGATTAATGAAATTAATTACCACTTTAAAGGTGTGAGGGTATAGTGCTAGAGTGGACTGTACCATTTTTTTTGGTACAGTTGGAATCCATTGGTGTCCTCTGCTGGCGTGCCATGAAGCGTGCACGCGGCTTGGGTTAACTTCCGGCCATTCATTAGCTTCAAAATGGGGCATTCTGCAAGTCTTCTAGTGCCAAGAACAATGGGTTCCATGGAGAGGCTTGGCAAGTTCACTGAAGGAAAAGGAATCCTCAGACCACCATCTGCTGACTTATAAGAAGGACCCTATAAGTAGTTAAATAACACCCCGTGAATTATAATATTAATTTAAGATAAATTGATAATCAGCAGTATATTAGGACTGGGGCTCATTTCTCAAGATGTTTAGAAATGTTCTTTTGAAATGTCTTTAGATACTGGTCTTTAGAAATGTTCTTTAGAAATGTCTGAAGAAATGAACTGATGGCTAGCATTTCTCAAGAGATAGCATGTCACAAGAAATCACATGCCTCGGGCCACGGGACTGTCCAGAAATGTGTCACCAGACCTGTATTGAAACTAGCCAATGAACGATGTTATGTTTTGAAATGAACTAATGAAATAAAGAGCCAGCGCCTTGACACAGGGTATAAATAAGTGTCAAGAACCGTTGGAAGGCAGAGAGAGGGATGCCAGACAAAAATATGCCTCGTGTGTTTTGATTTCTCTCTCCTGCGCAGAATGAGAGTTAACTCAAGGTGTGCCTAAGACAGGGTCTTAGGGGTTAAGGACGGACAATTGGAGACCATTATTCTCTTCAATCTGGAGGTACTGCTGAAATGAACAGTCACCCCTCGTCCTGGTGAGTATATTGTCTTGTCTGGACGAGGGCAATGACAGCGTTTATCTCGAACTAAAGTTAGTTGTCCATGTCCTATAGTGTATCAGGGATACAAATTAAAAGAAAACGTTGCCACGGGCCGTTTATTTAAAGATGGAGTGGGTCAGGGACCACACTCAATAGAAGGGACATTATATGTCCAATTGATCACACCTTGCGTTAACCCTCATAAAATGTATAGAGTATAAGAATATTACAGTATAAGAATATTACAGTATAAGAATAATAGAGTGTAAGAATAATAGAGTGTTAAGATTTACTGCTGAACGATCTGTAAGGTAAAACAGACGTCCATCAGTTGTGATAATAGAGTTATAAGTTAAAATAACGAACAATCCGCAAGGTGAGGCGGAAAAGTCGTTATGTGTATATATATATATATATGTATATATTGTTAAAGTATATATTATTAGAGTGATAAGTTAATTGGTTGGCAGGAAAATCTGTAAGGTAGGCAGACTTTTTGCCCATTGTATACTGATGGTATTGTATATATATATATGTATATATATAAGAGCTGACTGGTTGGACATTGTTTGCTGTGAGGTGTATGTTGTATTAAGCAGAGGTGTTTGTTGGCCATTTGTGTGTTAGTTGCTGACTGATGGGGTGGATGATGTTGGTCATATATGCAGTTACTAACCGAGATATATATATATTGTGAAGCTAGTTTTTATATACTATTGGATTGTGGTTTATAAATTTTGTTTATGATATGAAGGAATTATATAACTACAAAATAAAATAAAAGTAAGATTAGAAGTTTGATTCTCGAGATTAGGGGAGGATTCACTAAATAAGTTTTTATTACTTATCCTTAAATTAGCTCATCATTTTTGTTGATCCATGTAGCATAGAGATATATATATTAGTAAAGAATTTAAATTGTTTTTTCTTTTCGAGCACTGTGAAGAGCCTCTCTTTTTTCTTTCTCTATTTTACCTGCCTGATTATTCAATTGTACAACTAGCCATGGGTATTTAAAGTAGCAAGGTTAAAGAATATCCCTTACTGAAAATAGGAGAGTTTTGTAAAGATTATGTAGCACGAGTAGGGGGCACAGATTGCTATTTAATTAACACATGGATAGATAGTATGGCGGGATGGACAGAAGCAGTGGGAGTTGTGATCCTTTCCTCAGACAGGGAGACCACAGCCCATTCTATATGGATATAGTGAAAGGGCTTATGTCTTGGTGACACCGAGGCATGGCCCCACTATGCAGGAGACCCTCAATGGGATATGACATATATGAAATTAGGGAGGGGGGGACAATGATTAATGGTGAAACAATGTAGAAGAGGGACCCCATTGTCCTCTGACAGCGCCAGATTACATCAAATAGAATTAAGCATATTACGGAGAAAACAGGAAGTCCCACGAGCGGACTGGGGCCCTCGCCCCTCCCTCTTACAAATACTCAATGTATCCTTCACTTGCTGGTTTCCAAGACACCGAAATACTCGGTGCTGTTGCAGCAATCGAATGTACATCGTCAGCCCCTAGTAAACCACAAATAGAAGATACTAGGGACATAAAAATGATAGACGAGATAAGAGCAGAAGAAAAAGAGGAAGTAAAAGAGAAAATAGAAAAAAAAAAAAAAAAAAAAGCAGAAGAATATATACTGACTTTCGTTATTATGGCCACTCGTATATAACAAAGGATCGCCATTAATAAGCCTTAAGATATGAGAATAACACCAACAAAACCCATTTTCCATTTATGACCGTGGGAATAAGTTACTTAAAAAGGCGATAGAAATAGAAGATATTAATAGAATTTTTAAACATTGTCAAAAAGAGAAAGAGGACGGACTACGTCCTATGATTGACCAGTTTCTACAGGATGGTATCCTGGAACCTGTAGTCTTCCCCTTCAGTACCCCAATTAACCCCGTGAACAAAGCTGACGGGACTGTCAGGTTCGTTCAAGACTTGCGCGCAGTTAATTCCCTAGTGATTCTAATTGCGCCAATTGTCCCAGATGTCACGTCACTTCTGTCATCAATATCAGCGACACATACACATTTTTCTGTAATTGACCTGAAGAATGCATTTTTTAGCATCCCTGTACATCCAGGAAACGGCATTGCTTTTTGCATTCACATTTGAAGACACCCAATTTACATGGAAAAGGTAGGGGTACATTGATGCCCCAGTGGTCTACAGTATTGTACTGCAGGCCACTCTGAAATTCTGGCACCCCAGCCATGGTTCTGTCCTGCTGCAATACGTGGATGATCTCCTCGTATGCAGTTCAGAGGAGGAGGCCTGCCGGGAGGATGGTAAATCACTTCCTCGTTGGTTACAGGAATGTGGGTACAAGGTTTCCCTTAAAAAATAAAATGTTCAGTGGTGTCAAATGCAAGTTGAATATTTAGGGTTTGTTCTCAGACAGGGGGAACGGAGCATCAGTCAGAAGAGAGTCCAGTCTGTCACGGGCCTGGTCAACCCGAAAACTAAGAAGGACATGCTGTCATTCTTAGGCATGATAAACTATTTCAGACAGTGGATCCCTGACTGCTCCTACTATGATAACATTCTGAGACAAGCCACCCTGTTGGGTCAATCCAATGTGATAACGTGGTCTAATGAAATGTTAAATGCTTTTAAGGTTCTCAGAAATGCAATGATGTTAATAAGCCCGCGCTAGGCCTCCCTGATTATGTACTTTCATTTCATCTGTTTGCAAGGGACAATTGTACAACCAAGGCCGGGGTACTGACGCAAGAACATGGGGGGCCGGTTGAGCCCCATAGCATTTTTTTCAAAGATTTTGCCAGTAACGGTACAAGGGATGCCGGCCTGTTTGCGTGCCCTGGCAGCATGTGCAATGGTCGTTAGTATGGCAAGCCAATACACATTAGGGTACGATCCTCATCTACCCACAACCCATGATGTTTTATTTTTACTTAAGGGCATACATACACGGCACATGTCACAGCGCTTTAGTGGATATGAAGTCACACTGCTAAGCAACCCTGCACTGCACATAGCATACAGTTCAAGTGTCTCTGGTCCAGCACCAATCCTAAACGCTTTACTGGGTCTTAAGAATCCCTCAGATACCATCCCACTCGAACATGACTGTGCTCTCTCCATTGAGTCTGAAACTGCACCCCGCACTGATCTCATGTCAACACCTGTTCCGGACGCAGATGTCGTCTTTGTTGACGGCTCCTGTACCCGCCCCAATGACAACACTTATTATGCAGGCTATGCAGTAGGTTCAACTCCCTGACACTGTTCTAGAGTCAGGGCCTGTACCCTCCAGTCTGCCCAGGCAGCAGAACTGATTGCATTAACACGAGCATGCAGGCTCTATGCGGGTAGACCTGTCACGATATACACTGACTCCAAATATGTTTATGGTGTGGTCCATGACCATGGGACGATATGGGAAAAGAGGGGATTTGTGGCCGCAGATGGCAAGAAGATTTCCCATTCGACCCTGGTCACGGACCTCCTAGCAAGCATTCTTATGCCCTCTCAGATAGCGGTGTTACATTGTAGAGCACACACCAGAGCCTCAGATCCTATTGCAAAAGGGAATCATCTGGCTGACCAAGCAGCTAAACGAGCAGCACAACAGGACATAGCTAAACTAGTAATGCCGGGTTTTGCGACCTCCCACAATGGATAGGGACCAATTATTTTGTACTTTACAAAATATGCAACCACAGAAGAGCTAAAGAATTGGAAATTGGTACTCCCCATCATTCTGGCTGAAATCAGAATGGCGGTTAATAGGAACACAGGCTACTCCCCTTCGAGATACTTATGGGCAGACCCTTACATGGTCTACAGGTAGGCTAACAGTGGAGACAGGGGACTTAGAGCAGATAAGGGATGAATATGTTAGGCAGCTGATCTCAACCCTCGAGACAACCAGAGACGAAGTTATATTTAAGTTCCCCTTTCTTTCAGACAAATCTACCCACCTATTTAATCCAGGAGACAAGGTGCTGGTAAAGCGGCTACAGAAGGAAAAAGACCAGAGGATTTCGCCTATGGACCAGAGACCACGGTAGTAGCCGTAACCCGCACAGCTATACTGACAGAGGACAGCCAGTTCTCTGGATTCAACATTCAGGGACCCTCTCGAGTCAAGCGGATTCAACAAAGGACTCAACAAGGGGTACTAACGGGGGCAGCTAATAGCCCTGGCCTCCATCAGGAAGAGGACCCGGACCAAGAGACACTCACGAGGGCAGATAGCCCTGGTTTCCAACAAAGAGAAGATGACAACCAATGATCCTTTTCGAAGAGTATGGAGACGCATGTGGGGGGGAAGAAAAAGACTGAAATAATATGTTTACCCCCCCTTCGGAACATATGTCACAACCCCTATTGTCCACACCCCCTACCAGAAAGAACCCCAACCCAAACCATCACTGTCTGGCCACTGTTGTTTTTTTTATTGTCCACCATTACTGCAGTATGATACTGTATATATATGTGTAACCGATGAGTACTGGGGACATAATTGTGATTATTGGGGCGCAGTGGGGTGGGACACGGGCAATATGGGATATGGTACCTCTGATGCCGTAGTTAACAGATGGGGATATAAACCAGATAGCGCCGCACGACGACGCAGTTCCGAGGGACAAAGCCTATTAAATCGTATGACTTTGATTGGGAGAGGTGGGTGGCGGTGCTCAATCAGAAGCGGAGCTCAGACAGTACAATTGACGCTGACTATACAACACCCTTCCCAGGCCGACACGGGTGTCTATGTAATGGGAATATACGCAACTGCCACAACCAAATTCCCTCGATACAAGTTCAAACTCCAAGATATGGCCATTTATAAGAAGGAAGAGAACCCATTCCTACCTAACACCAAATCAAATCCCATCTATGAAGACAGCATAGTAATGGAAACAGGATTTTCAGATGTAAATGTTTGGCTAGAATGGGTAAAATTTAGTGCCCTAAACAATAACCGTACAAATTGTTATGTGTGTGGTGCTGCTAGGCCACATCTAGGCACCGTACCTTTTAATATTCCGCAAGATGTAGAAGAATGTTTTCTTAGTTTATATACTAACACCACTGATAGCCAGAGTTTATGTGAATATTGGAAGAATAGCTACCCCATACTAACACGCCTCCCAAACCAGGAGAAGGGATACATGTTTACCCAGGGAACTATACCTGCTATAGGTCAGTAGAAAAAGGTAGGAACCTCACCTTCTTCCCCGAGGGTTATTGTGCCAATTATAGCAATATCAACAGTATTAAGTTACAGAATCAAGTTTTTCTGATTGGGGATCTCTACTGGATATGTGGAGACCTCAAGATTAGGGCGCGTCTGCCCCTTCAATGGTCAGGTGAATGTGCCCTAGCTAAGGCCATAATGGGATTTCATATTGTTTCGGATCCTGAGGAAATTCCAAATATTAGCTCACGTCGCAGGAAAAGGGAAGTCCCAAGCCCACAAGGTAGTCTTGATC
Source organism: Leptobrachium leishanense (assembly GCA_009667805.1). Lineage (NCBI taxonomy): Eukaryota > Metazoa > Chordata > Amphibia > Anura > Megophryidae > Leptobrachium > Leptobrachium leishanense. The sequence goes on along the minus strand of CM019064.1, from coordinate 216,282,014 downwards.
CGCATGTCTATATTGATGCTATAGGGGTACCAAGAGGGGTCCCTGATGAATTTAAAGCAAGGGATCAGGTAAAGGCAGGGTTTGAGTCATTCCTAGCACCTCTTGTTACTATTAATAAGAATGTAGATTGATTAACTATTTATATTATAACCAGCAGAGATTTGTTAATTATACTCGCGAAGCTTTACAGGGCCTCGCTGACCAACTACAATCCACATCCATTATGACGTTCCAGAACCGGATGGCTCTGGACATGATATTGGCTGAAAAAGGTAGGTTAGGAAGATAAATAGGCACTGGGAGACTGCCATGTGTTACCAGTTCCGTGGCAGGTACAGCTCCCGCTGGTTCTATATTGATCCACATGGGTATTGAGGGTCTCGCTCCCCAACCCATACTAACTTTCAGTAGATAGATGAAACAAAGAAAGAATCAAATAGTATGATCATACTATGATTCTAAGAGGGGATTGAAGGAAAAGGAATCCTCAGACCACCATCTGCTGACTTATAAGAAGGACCCTATAAGTAGTTAAATAACACCCCGTGAATTATAATATTTAATTTAAGATAAATTGATAATCAGCAGTATATTAGGACTGGGGCTCATTTCTCAAGATGTTTAGAAATGTTCTTTTTGAAATGTCTTTAGATACTGGTCTTTAGAAATGTTCTTTAGAAATGTCTGAAGAAATGAACTGATGGCTAGCATTTCTCAAGAGATAGCATGTCACAAGAAATCACATGCCTCGGGCCACGGGACTGTCCAGAAATGTGTCACCAGACCTGTATTGAAACTAGCCAATGAACGATGTTATGTTTTGAAATGAACTAATGAAATAAAGAGCCAGCGCCTTGACACAGGGTATAAATAAGTGTCAAGAACCGTTGGAAGGCAGAGAGAGGGATGCCAGACAAAAATATGCCTCGTGTGTTTTGATTTCTCTCTCTCTCCTGCGCAGAATGAGAGTTAACTCAAGGTGTGCCTAAAACAGGGTCTTAGGGGTTAAGGACGGACAATTGGAGACCATTATTCTCTTCATTCACTCTCAATATTATAATTTATGGAAGGTTATTTATTAAGCAGGACCTCGTGGCTTCTGTGAATGCGCATTTTCCTAAAGGTATATGCTAATAGTGTAAAAATTGTACCTTTAATTTTTTGAGTTTTTACCTAGCATCAAAATACAGCTGTGGCTGAATTATTTATTTTTACAGCTGAGCTTTCTGTTCTCCTGTAATATAACTCTGTAACCTGATAGCAATGACTGCCCTACAGAGAACATCAACTCCATATGGTGAACAGGGAAGATAAGGAGCAGGCACTGGGGTCTGTGGTCCTGCTAAATACATCTGATCTTCCAGGGCAGCAAGGGGTTATTCAAAGAGCAGTGCGATTCAGTATTCACTGCAGGGCTCCTGAAGTGTGCCCAATGCAGCCAACAAACAGACTGCCTAAAAAAGATGATCAACCACCGAACACGTGTAAAAAAACCCACAATATTTAAACCAAAAAAATGCATGGAAATAATAGATAAGGTCCTATGTATAATAATAATAAAAAAAAAATCTGTTACAGAATAAAGAATTAAAAATTTAGCGAGAAAAATGCCTTAAAAAATAGACTTTTTGCTGCAAATGAAAAAAAATAAATGCTTGAATAAATTCTATTGAAACCTATGGGATTTGCCTGTTTATACCTGTTGAACAGAAGCACCGAAAATCTGGGCATTTCGGTGCTGTATGGCATACTCTGAATAGACGAACCATTCTCTAATGGGGAATTTCACTGTCACCGTAGGTTGCCAAATTGCACCGTATTTCTCTGGCGATTCGCCAATATTTGGCGAATGGCAAATGCGGCACTCTTTGAATAACCCCTTTTTCGGTGCAAATTCACCTGGACATGCTGTTCCACCAACAGCCCTTGGAAACTTAACCCTTTCGCTGCTGAGGCTTTTCCCGCCCCTGTGCTGAGGTCATTTTTACCGGTTTTGCCCATCATGTTTAAACGTGTTTTTAAGGCTTATTTTAGTATATGACCCAGACATATTATATATCGTTCTTTCGGTCAGACTCAGCAGATTCATAATATGTCATTATTATATGTATACGTAATGACCTGTCTGTATATTATAACAAAAAATGCAATAAAATATGTATTTTCAATAATTTACAATGTGTAAAGTGTTTTTTTTCACATTTTAACATGCGAGCAATTGCGGTTATATTTTGTATGGGGGTGCGCTTGTTAAAAAAATTAGAGATGGGGTCTCGTTACATTTTTTTTGGGGGAAAATTACACTATTTTCAACAAACGCACCGCATACAAAAATCGTTAGTGCAGCATCATTGTTCACATTATAATTGAAATGGGAACAATATTGCTGCATTAACAAACCAAAAAAAAGAAAAAAAAAGTGTTTATTTTTTTTTTTTTTCATTTTTTTTTTTACAACATTTTTCACAGTAGTGTTTGGTATCGTTGGAACGGCCATGCTCTGGCCGATCCAACCATACCAAAATTTAACCCCTAGCTGCCACGGATCGGGAGATAGGGAGTTCATTGGAACTCCCTATCTCCACCGTTGGTGGCAGTTAGGGGTTAAGTCCAGGACTGGCGTCATCGTGCTACGCACGATGACGCCAGTCCTCAGGGGGAGTTCCTGGAGGCTTGGCCGACATCCAAGATGTCGGCCAGCTCCGGGAAAGGATCGCGAACCGGCGCTTTTCAGCGCCGATTCGCGATCCAGCTCCCCAGGGGTTAATGCCAGGCACCATTTGGAAGGGCAGGCTGTGCCCTTCCAAATGATGCCTGGGTTAACCCCCGCAGAGCCGCCGATCGGGAGGGAGAGGTCCGAAGGACCTCCCCCCCTCCCTTTCAGGCGCCTCCTCCGCACATGCGGGGGGGCGCCTGAATTAGTTGTCATCGCGCTGCCGCGAAGACACCTAATACCAGCGGTTCCGGATGCGCGGCTGACATCCAGGATGTCAGCCCGCACCGGAGGGGCCAGCGATCGGCCGGAACTCGGCCGAACGCTGACCCCAATGGGAGGACGCGCTCAGCGCGTCCTCCGCATACCAGCGGTAATGCGGAGGACGCGCTCAGCGCGTCCTCCGCATTGAAGTGGTTAAACAAGCATTGGTACAGCATCATTCCCAATGTCCCACCACCAATGGCCCCATCAGGGTATTACAGCCCATGATGTGTTCTTGGGCCAGCTGACCGGTCAGGGCTGTCGTTGGCAGTATCCTTCTCAGTCCACGAAGCTCTAAAATTGGACTCTTGGGAGTCCAATCCCGGAGCTCCTATAGTGCCCACAGCACAAACTAGGGCCCAGCAGCTACATCCTATTAGGACACATGGGCGTCCGCGAGAAGTTTTTCGGGGGGGGTATTTTTAATGGCATCCATATTCTGCCCTTTTGACAATGTCATGAAGGGGACAGTCATAAAATAAAGCGTAGTAATACAGAGGCTGCGAAACCTGATGCAAGTCTAATAGAAGAATAAAGGTGTAAGAGTCTGATCTGAGTGTTGTATTTTCTAGTCTGTTAACGCTATTCAATGCACCACACTAGTCACACACCCAGGATCAAGGCACTAAAGGAAGTGTTTTTTTAAGGCCATCTCTGTATACACAAACCATGACCCCCCCACATGGACACTGGCACATACACCAGACCCCCCACTCCAAACATATATATATATATATATCCACATGTATTTTGTGAGATATATATATATATATACATACAGGGGCGGACTGACCCATCGGGCACTCGGGTGCCGCCCGAGGGCCTGGATGGGGGGGGGGCCTGGTTTGGCACTGTGTCTCCAGCAGAGTGTGTGTGTGTGTTAGCAGACTGTGTGGGTGTGTGAGCAGAGGGGTGTGTGTGTGTGTGCAGCTGAAATGGGCTGGGGGAGAAATTAACAGGGGAAAAATTTACTGGGGGGGCTGCAGAGCTCTGTGATACACTCATACACACGTTGCATTACAGTGAGTTTTGTTGCTGTGGTGCTCTGTGATACGCTCATACACACCGAACATTACTGTGGAGCTCTGTGATATGCTCATACACAGCGCACATTACAGTGAGTGTTATTGTTGTGAAGCTCTGTGATACACTCATACACACCCTGCATTACTGTGAGTTTTATTGTTGTGGAGTTCTGCGATACACCGCAAAATAATGTGAGTTTTATTGTTGTGGAGCTCTGGGATACGCTCATACACACCACACATTACTGTGAGTTTGATTGCTGTGGAGCTCTGTGATCTGCTCATACACAGGGCTGGCCCAAGCCATTGTGCTGCCTGGAGCGATGGATGAAATGCTGCCCCCTCCCAAAAAAACACGTGACCTGTATGAGCGTATCGCAGAATCCACAGCTATAAAACTCACAGTAATGTACGGTGTGTATGAGCGTATCGCAGAATCCACAGCAATAAAACTCACAGTAATGTGCGCAGAGCAAGTCCAAGGATGAAATGCTGCCCCCCTAAAAAAACACGGGCACTAAGACAAATACATCCATTATGTTACAGTATATGCATCCAAGAAGCACTGCATCTCACTCAAATATCCAGTCTACTAAAAGGCGTTCATAGGGGTGTCGTCACTGTGCTCAGGTACACCCTGATGACAGGTGATATGGTCCTGACAGTCCCCCATGAAACACACGGCAATGCAAAAGGTAAACATGAAAACATCACAACCTGAAGAGGTTAAAATGAGAAAAGATATTTATTGTGGTTTGGAGTCAAAGACCGAACAGTGAATTTGTATATTACCATTAACCCTTATTGGCTTTTATTATTCTTTTATAAAGCGCCGGCATATTTCACAGCGCTGTACAATAGGCACAGTATAGACAGGGTTACAATACCTTGAACAACATTTGACAAACAGGAGATGAGGGCCCTATTCCCGTAGGAACTCACAATCTAGAGTTAATTAAGGGCTCTTTTAGGCACACTATTATTAACCCTTTCACATACATACTATTATTAACCCTTTCTGCCTCACACTGTTAATGCTCAGTTTAGATAAATAATAGTATTAACCCATTCAGCTCTGCACTATTAACTAGGGTTGCACAGATACTAGCAGGGGCTGACTGGCAACTTTTGGCCCAGGGGACAAGTACAACCCAGAGGCCCGTAGCGCAGCAAATAATTTGTTTAAATAATAATAATAAAAAAAACACGGGAAGCAAATTTAGTAATAAATAACATTAGGCCGATCCCATTCTTTTTTTACATCCCCACAGTAGGCCCCTCAATTTATTGTCCCACACAGCAGGCAGGTTCCTCAATTTATTGTCCCTCATTGCAGGCAGGTCCCTCAATTTATTGTCCCTGATAGTAGGCAGGTCCCTCAATTTATTGTCTCATACAGCAGGCAGGCCCCTCAATTTATTGTCCCATACAGCAGGCAGGTCCCTCAATTTATTGTCCCATACAGCAGGCAGGCCCCTCAATTTATTGTCCCACACAGCAGGCAGGTCCCTCAATTTATTGTCCCTCAGCGGGCAGGTCCCTCAATTTATTGTCCCTCATAGCAGGCAGGTCCCTCAATTTATTGTCCCTCATAGCGGGCAGTTCCCTCAATTTATTGTCCCTCATAGCAGGCAGGTCCCTCAATTTATTGTCCAATACAGCAGGCAGACCCTCAATCTATTGTCTCCCCAGGGCCCAGCTGTGGGTCAGCAGCAGCCAGCAGATCACTCACCAGCAACTGTATTCCAAATGGATGCTCTGGGCCGGGACTCACTCCATCTCTGTCAGCCTGGTCACTCCTGGGAAGCGGCTGGGCAGGCTACTGCGGTGCTCCCTCCTCCACGCAGTTTAGATGCTGCGCAACACGCAGCATACGTCCGCAGGCTGAGGCTCCCCTGACGTCACTGAGCTTCGACCGCACTCCTCTTCAGCTAGTGCATGGCACGCTAGCATGGAGGAGGCTGCAGAGGCATCACGTGTGGGGCTGCGGCCAGCGCTAACACTTCTGCGCGGCCGCGGCCCGCGAGACACGAATAAAAAAATAATAAAAAAACATAACTCACGGAGGCACATTGGGGCGGCACAGGGGACGGCTGTCCCCCTGCACCCCGGCCCAGTCCGCCCCTGAATACTAGTATCGGTATAGGTGCCGATACCGGGTTCTGTACGAGTACTTGGTACTCGTGCAAATACCCCCGATATTTCCCCCGATACAGGAAGCCAGCATTGAGCTGGCTTGCCGGCATTCGAGGGGCTGGGGCGGCTGTCCGAATGCCCTAACGGCATTCGGACAGGCCCCTGCAGCTGGCCACGATCATAGTTACCTTCCACAAGCACCGGCGGCAAAGTCTTCGCGTGTCCACTCGTTGGAAAGCCCCCAGCCGTGATCTCGCGGGAGTTTCGCGAGATCGAGGCTGGGGGCTTTCCAATGAGTGGACGCACAAAGACTTTGCCGGCGGCACTCTTGGAAGGTAACTATGAACGCGGTCAGCTGCAGGGGCCTGTCTGAATGCAGTTCGAACATTCGGACAGCCGCCCATGTCTGGTCTGAGGTCTGAAAGTGTGTATGTCTATATATATTACACATACACACACTGAGATCTAAAATGGGCCAATATGTGTGTATGTGTATGTAGCGCTGTTTAGAACTCTGTTGCTGCAATTGCTCAGGTTTGGCCACCAGAGGGAGACAAGCGCAATGTGAAGTATACTGGACACAATGGGACTACAAATTCCATCGTGCTTTGCGGGGAGAGACAGGAAGTGGGTGGGAGAGAGAGAAGGACATCCGCAGCCTCGTTCGAAGGAGAGCCAGTGTGAGCCAAGCGACGAAAGGTGGAAGATGCACGTGAGACTGCCAGAGATTGAGACCAGGCCGGAAAGCAGGCGCTGCCTTGCAGGTGCTGGGAATCAGAGACAGTGCTTGGCGGAGACCTATCTATACATTGCTGAGAGGTTTTGCACAGAGACAGAGTTCCGGTTTGGACCCCGAGTAAGGAGACCGCGATGATCCACTGGGAGTGCAGGCGGTAGGCCGTAGTTCTCGTTGCGGAGATCGGACAAGCAGGAGAAGCGGATCCGGTGGCACAGAGTTCCAGTGTAATCCAGCGGAGAGACATCCTTGATCGGGCAGCGGAACAGATTGTCTAACGGATGGGTGAGAGGCCTTCCAGGCCACAGTCCAAGTTTAATGAAGCATGCTGCAGTATTGTTTAAATCTACAGGGCCCCAACATGACTAGTCGAAGATTTGCTCATTCCATTCACTGGCCAGTTGAATATAGTACCCGGGTACCTGAGATCACACACATACACCTTTTTGAGACATTACTTTCACGGGACTTACACTCCAGAAACAAAGGGGTTAAACTTTCCTTTTGCCGCCGCGTGTTTTTCCCGCATTTCGAAATCCTGTCATTCATATACCGTGTTCACATTATATATGCCGCTTTATTGGGATCAGTAAAGTATATAATCTATAAAATCCACAACAGTGCTGGTGTATATTTATTCCCTAGTGCGGTGAGACTAACCCGAGGTTAAATTCAGCGGCTCCTCCGGGAGTGAGCGCTACACGTGGGGGCTCATTCCGGGATTCCAGTCTCTGTAATAAAACCGCATTTAAAGGGTTAATTATGGATCCAGACACTGCTGCCAAATGGTGTGAGGAGCAAGATAGCCAGATAGAGTTAAGCATAGTCATGGATATTCCTGCAGACACTTGGGCCGAAGATCAGATTCGCCGGGCCGTGGCTGCGCTGACACCAGATCATCAGGGGTTAATCCTGGACATTAAAGCGAACCCGGATACTTCTCACACGTATGTTCTTTTTGAGTGGAGAAAGGGTGTTCCAGTGTGTTTTCAGGGTGCGAGCGTGAAGCTGACCGATGAGGTGGAAGTTCAACTGATTCAGCCACGTGGCGATCCCGCGAGTGTTCCCGCGCCCAGTCCACTGGCCATGATCGGGCCTGAATTCATAGTGGCTATTGGAGACTTGCTGGCTAAATGTCAAAGAACAAGCCCTCCACACACTAACTTTGGTTATCGACGGTTGAGGAATTTTACAGGAAACGTACCAACTCCGGCGGGAGAAGAAACCTTTGAAGAATGGGTAGAACAGGCGATGCAGGCTCTGGATGAGTGGGACGTCCCTGAAGCGGAGAAGAAGCAAAGAATTACTGAGAGCTTAAAGGGACTTGCGTCAGAGGCTGTCAGAAACCTGAAATTGAGTAAGCAAGACTGCACTGCTTTAGATTACCTAAACGTATTACAGGAAGTCTTTGGGTGAACAGAAAAGGCTGCTGAGCTCATGTACCAGTATGAACATACTTACCAGCGAAAAGGTGAGCAGATGACTGAATATATGAGGCGCCTAGATAAGATTCTGCACCAGATACTTCTTAAGAAAAGGGCCGAACCGGCCACAATAGATAAAATCCGAATGCAGCAGATATTGAGGGGCGCTCAACCTCTAGATCCTGTGATGCTACAGCTGAGAACCAGAGAAGGTAACTGAGACTTGAAATACCTGGAACTGATTCAAGCTTTTAGAGAGGAAGAGGCTCTGCTAGAAGAAAAGTCTTTAAGGAGAGGAGAAAGCGCTTACGCACAACCGGTAAGGCATAACGAATATCTACAAACTGAAGATGATTCGTTGGACGCCTATAGATCTGAAGTTGACGGACAAGAGCATCTGTTAGTTCCTATATCCACAGAGAGTAGTGCCAAAGAACCAACCCTTCCTGCATATAGTGAGTTACACAAGACCGTTAAGAAGGTACAAGAAGCTCAAGCTGAGCTGAAACAAGCGCACACTGACCTGTGCCGAGTACTTTTGAAGGTGGCAGAGACACAGACCGATATGCAGAAGTTCCTCACTGATATGCGGACAATGGGAGTTGCTATGGCGTCTGGCCAGGGTCCTTCAACCGAGTCACCACGAACAAGTGCGTCTCCGTCTTCAAAGAAGAGATGTTTCAACTGTGGGGAAATAGGTCATTTCCGAGCACAGTGCAAAAGCCTGAAGGAAATAGAGTAGAAGAGTTCCTAAAAGCCTTGGAAGGGCTGCTATCCACCTCACAGGTGGGAAACGCCAGAGGGCCCAAGTGAAGGAGCAAACTAGGTGCCCAATGGTTGAAAACCGCTCCAAAATTAAAGCCAGAACCGAAAGGCCGAGAGGGCCCAGAGTCTTGCCAACTGCTGAGCCTACCAGGACTGAAAGAGTTACTCCCTTAGTGCCGGTCCTATGTCATGGGGAAACAATGCACACCCAAAACCTACACGAGTCAAGAAGAAGGCCAGGGTCCAGCGAACTGGGTCTAAACCTCCTGAGGCTACTACAAAGTTTCCTGACCAGCTGATAGGTCCTTCTCCCATCGTTCCAATCCAAGTGGAGGGAGTCTACACTAAAGCTCTGTTGGACTCAGGGGCTCAAGTGACGTTGATCTATCGAGACTTCTCCGAAAAGCACTTGAAGCACATACCTCTACAGAAATTAAAAGGCCTTGAGTTTCTGGGGTATCGGAACTGAAAAGCTTCCCTATGACAGATATCTACAGGTGAAGTTAGAAATCGAATCTGAAGTCATCGGACAGTCTGGAGGTTGTGATGCATTGACCATTGTGTGTCCTCGGCCTTTAGGGGCCAACAGAAGTTCTATGATAGTGGGGACGAATACTGATCTGGTGAGGCGTCTTCTGACTCCTATAGTAATGGAAGAAGGTTCTACGAGGGGAGTACACCCGATGTTACGTCCGGTCTATCAGAAAATGGTCGAAGAAACAGAAGGCTCCTGCCAAAGTGGGGCGCCTGTGGAGATTGGGAGGAACAGAGAAGGTTCTGCAATCAGGAGAAGTGGCGAGTTTCCGGGCTTCAGTCAAGTTGAACGGATCGCAACCGGGTCCCTATGTGGTACTGGAAACTGATCTCAATCATGGGAATGAAGCCGGAGTAGAAGTAATCCTTGAAATAATCTCCACGAGAGCTTTGAAATGGACACAAGGAAGAGTCTCAGTTAGTGTGTGTAATGTGTCTGATTCTCCAGTGATCCTGAAAGCACGAATGCCCATCGGGCAAGTAGCATCCGCTACGCCTCTCTCTCCTACCGATTTTAGGAGGGGGAGTGAATAAAGAGATTCCAGCTGAGAGGTTCTATCCCAAGGACGCTCCCATCTCACCTGAATGGAAGAAACGTCTTCAGACCCAGATCCTAAAATGGAGAGACTTGTTCTCGAAGGATGAGTTTGACATGGGTTTAGCTAAGAGTACTGAGCATCGCATTCCACTACAGGAAGATAAGCCGTTTCGAGAAAGGTCAAGACGAGTTCCGCTGGGAGACTTGGATGATCTACGAGAACAGCTGAATGAACTACAGAGGACTAAGGTGATTCAAGAGTCCAGGAGTCCGTACGCCTCTCCAATAGTGATGGTTTGGAAGAAGAATGGTTCTATCCGTCTTTGTATAGACTATCGCACGCTAAATCAGAGAACCATTCCGGATCAATATGCCACTCCTCGGATAGAAGATGCCTTACAGTGTTTGTCTGGAGCAAAATGGTTATCATCAGATACCAATGCATCCTGAGGACAAAGAGAAGACTGCGTTCATCTGCCCACTGGGGTTCTTTGAGTTCAACAGAATGCCTCAAGGCCTTATGGGGGCTTCCGCCACGTTCCAACGGTTAATGGAGAAGACAGTCGGGGACATGAACCTGATCGAAGTGTTGGTGTATCTGGATGATATTATTGTGTTCAGGAAGACTTTGGAAGAACATGAGCAACGGTTGGAGAAGGTCTTGAAGCGACTCCATGAAGAGGGGTTGAAACTGTCTCTGGAGAAGTGTCAATTTTGTCTACCTTCCGTTACGTATCTGGGACATGTTGTTTCAGCAGAAGGCGTTTCGACGGATCCTCGAAAGTTGGAAGCCGTAGCTTCCTGGCCTAGACCCCGAAATGTTACTGAACTTAGATCTTTCCTGGGGTTCTGCTCATATTACCGAAGATTCGTAGGAGGATTTGCCAAGATAGCTCAACCCCTGAACAAGCTCCTACAGAAGGAAGACACAGGAGAAGGCCCCAAGGCCTCTGATCGAAGTTCGTCGACTCCGGGGCCAAGGAAGGCTCGAGAATCCATCCAATAGGAATGGACTAATCAATGCGAAAGTGCTTTCATGAAGCTGAAAGAGAGTCTAACTCGAGCTCCTGTCCTGGCTTACGCTGATCCTCAAAAGCCGTACGAATTGCATGTGGATGCTAGCAGAGAAGGTCTAGGGGAAGTCCGGTACCAAGAATATGGTGGATTGTTGAGGCCTGTAGCGTATGTGAGTCGAAGCCTTACGCCTTCGGAGAAGAACTATCCTACCCACAAATTAGAGTTCCTAGCCTTGAAGTGGGCGGTAGTAGACAAGCTGAAAGATTATCTGTATGGAGCCGAATTTGTGATAAAGACTGACAACAATCCTCTTTCGTACGTCCTTACTACGGCGAAACTGGATGCAACGGGACATCGGTGGTTGGCCGCTCTGTCAGGGTTTCGGTTCAGCCTTAAGTATCGCCCTGGAGTGAATAATCGAGATGCAGATGCTTTGTCAAGAAGGCCCTACACTACAGAATGGACTCAGCTAACTCCAGATGGGGTACAAGCCTTGTGTCAAGGAGCAGAGCGCCGGGTCAAGGGAGTAGTTGAAGCAGAAGCTATAGGAGTCATGGCTGCGGCCGTTCCAGAGTCTTATTGTAATCCTACACTGCTGAGGGATGAAAGTCTGCCTACATTTTTGAAACAGGACCTGAGAGCTGATCAGGCTAGAGATCCTCTGATTGCGTTAACAGTTAATGCAATAAACACGAACCAAAGGGAAATTCTACTGACAAATTCCCCCGAAGGGGCCCAATTGGTATACAGAGAGTGGGAACGACTGAAGATGTTGGATGGGGTGGTCTACCGAAGGGGCCCCTCGAACAATGCTGAAGAGACACAACAGTTGTTCCTTCCCACCAAACACAGAGAGGGTGTGCTGAGATCATTACACGATGACCATGGGCATTTGGGTGCAGAGAGAACTTTTAAGCTAGTGCGAGACAGATTTTATTGGCCGTGTATGAGATCTGAAGTTGAAAGTTACTACCATTTGTGTTTGAGGTGTATCGAGAGGAAAACCCTACTAACCCGAACTGCTCCAATGAGCCACCTACAAAGTCAAGGACCCATGGATTTGGTGTGCATTGATTTCCTGTGCTTAGAGCCGGATGCTAGTGGGCAGGGAAATATTCTGGTAGTGACTGATCGTTTCACACGTTATGCCCAAGCTTTCTCTACTAAATACCAACGTGCTCCTACAGTAGCAAAGGTTTTGATGGAGAGGTTTTTTGTTCATTATGGCCTACCAAGGAGAATCCACTCGGATCAGGGCAGAGACTTTGAGAGCCGGCTTGTTGGGCAATTGCTGGAACTGTTAGGAATTCAGAAGACCCGAACCACTCCATATCACCCTCAAGGTGACGCCCAACCTGAAAGATTTAATCGCACGCTGCTAAATATGTTGGGGACACTGTCAAACTGAGAGAAGCAGAATTGGAGTTGTCACATAGCTACGCTGGTGCATGTGTATAACAGTACGGAGAGTGACGCTACTGGATACTCACCTTACCGTCTCATGTTCGGAAGAGAAGCTCGACTGCCTGTTGACTTGGCATTTGGGTTATCCCTTGATCAGACGTCTGTGGCCTCTCATAAAAAGTATGTGGATAGACTTCGGAAAAACTTTGGCTTATGCGTTTGAACAGGCCTGTTTGACCTCAGGAAACAGAGAACAGAGGAATAAGCGAAACTATGACTTGAGAGTTCGGATACAGGATCTACAACCCGGTGATAGGGTTTTGTTGAAGAACTTGGGTGTTTCTGCAAGGCATAAGTTGGCGGATAGATGTAGTTCTCAAGTCTACATTGTCTGCAAGCAACTGCCGGGTTTGCCAGTTTACCAAATCCGACCGGATGGAAAGGCCGGGCCTCTTAAAAACTGTCACCGAAATCATCTGTTGCCTTTGAGGGAAGCTGTGAGGATACCAGTTGGAGAAGAACTTTCTTTGCCGAACCCGCCTGTTCCACGCTTGACTCCCGTTACTCGGTCTCAGCAGACACGGGTTGTTGAAGAGAGTGAAGGGGATAGCGAGGAAGGAAGTTTTTGTCTGCACTGGGTGCGCTTGCCTGAGCCCGAAGAGGTCATTCCAGTTTCCGAACGGTGGGAAAGTAACCTGAGGCCTGAGGCTCCTGAATTCCAATTGGAAGTTCCCGAAACTTTGGAAATTCCTGTAGTTCCCGAAAATGTGTCTTTAGATTATAGTTCTATGCCTTCACTGGAAGGATCATATTCCGAAGAGGTGTCTGTTCCAGTTGTGGAGGAAAGAACTGAACCCGTACCTGTAGTACTTCCACCTGAAGAGGAGATGATTGAGCCAGAGTCAAAACGATCTATCCGACCCCCTCAGACACTTACCTACGACTCACCAGGACATAGCACTGAAGAGGCTGTCACCACAGTGCGAAGGTTGCCCGAAGTGTCTGCTATGTTAGCTGAGGTAGTCAGGAGCATGAATCAACTTGAGGACCTATATCTGACTCATTGTATGTTTGCTGCTGAGCCTGTATATATTGCCTAATGTAATGTTGAAATGTTATGTAAATGTTACACCTCCTTGGAGAGACCCAAGAGTTCTAGGAGGGGGAGAGTGTAGCACTGTTTAGAACTCTGTTGCTGCAATTGCTCGGGTTTGGCCACCAGAGGAAGACAAGCGCAATGTGAAGTATACTGGACACAACGGGACTACAAATTCCATCGTGCTTTGTAGGGAGAGAACGGAAGTGGGTGGGAGAGAGAGAAGGACATCCGCAGCCTCGTCGAAGTAGAGCCAGTGTGAGCCGAGCGACGAAAGGTGGAAGACGCACGTGAGACTGCCAGAGATTGAGACCAGGCCGGAAAGCAGGCGCTGCCTTGCGGGTGATGGGAATCAGAGACAGTGCTTGGCGGAGACCTATCTATATATCGCTGAGAGGTTTTGCACAGAGACAGAGTTCCGTTTTGGACCCCGAGTAAGGAGACCACGATGATCCACTGGGAGTGCAGGCGGTAGGCCGTAGTTCTCGTTGCGGAGATCGGACAAGCAGGGGAAGCGGATCCGGTGGCACAGAGTTCCAGTGTAATCCAGCGGAGAGACATCCTTGATAGGGCAGCGGAACAGATTGTCTAACGGATGGGTGAGAGGCCTTCCAGGCCACAGTCCAAGTTTTACGAAGCACGCTGCAGTATTCACTGGCCAGTTGAATATAGTACCCGGGTACCGGAGATCACACACATACACCTTTTTGAGACATTACTTTCACGGGACTTACACTCCAGAAACGAAGGGGTTAAACTTTCCTTTTGCCGCCGCGTGTTTTTCCCGCATTTCGAAATCCTGTCATTCATATACCATGTTCACATTATATATGCCGCTTTATTGGGATCAGTAAAGTATATAATCTATAAAATCCACAACAGTGCTGGTGTATATTTATTCCCTAGTGCGGTGAGACTAACCCGAGGTTAAATTCAGCGGCTCCTCCGGGAGTGAGCGCTACATGTATATATATATATATTACACACACACTGAGGTCTAAAATGGGCGTGTGTGTGTGTGTGTGTGTAATATGAATGGGTATTCACTGAAAATGCACTCCTTACCACTTACCATTTTAATAGATTTTTCTGATACTACAGTATAGCTTTTAGTAGGTGTGAAGTTTGCATATGGCCAATGGCCCTTCACTAACATAATGTGGGACTATTCTACTAAGAAACTTTGCCTCCCGAATCAATTTTCCTTGGTTACTCCAATTATTGAGATGACGGGATATAAGGTTTAAACTGTGACATATTGGTTTAACCTCATGGAAATTTTATGTGATGTTATGCGCAATATTTGAAAGTGGATTGTTTGTTTTGCTTTGCTTATGATGTTGTTCTCTCTTTTTCTTTTTTGTTGTCCTTTTACTTACTCTGTTACTTATTAAACCTTTAATGGCAGGTTCTTTTTCTTTGGCAACACACAAATGACACAAGCATATTTTCAAAAATTTGTTATGACCTTTTAAACCATAATTTTTATTTTTCTCATTTGGTGTCCCAACACGTGTTGTTATATATTGTTTTTAAAGAACAGAGCTTTCTTAAAAAAAAAAAAGTAGCTATTTTTTAATATTCTTTTAATACAGCTAACCAAAGCCTAACCACCCTCTAAACTCCCCTCAATAACTGGCACTAAGGGCCACATTGCACTCTTGTTGCTAACGGTAGCGCTCACTTGCATGAGCACTAGCGTTAGCTGCGGTATCTATCGCATATTACAATCCAAACGCAAACGGGTTAAGTAACCCGTTTGCGTTTGGTACAGTGTGCTTTTCAGCACGAGGTTACTGTACTTTGCGCTCCCTATACTTAACATGGGGAGCGCAAAGTGTTAATCAGCGCTGGATTACAAAGTCCTAATGCTGATTAACGTCTGGCTGTGGTTAGCAAACAGTTAACCACAGCCTGGACTTGGTGTTATCGGATTCCGCTTCTGCAGAATCCGTTAACACCAGCCCAAAAAAAAAAAACAGAATGCTATACTCCCCTCCTGTCCCGTGGCGAGGACCGCGGCTTCAACCGCCTCCTCCGGCCAGCGGGAGCAGGGAAAGACTGGGGGAAAAAGTCCCCCCAGTCTCTCCCTGTGTACCACTATGCCGACTGGCCGGATCTCGCGAGGCGAGATCCGACTGGTCTGGTGACTGACAGGGGGAAACTCAATGAAGTCCTATGGACTCCATCGAGTGGATGCTTGCGGCTGCTCTCAGCGCTGCCGCGAGCATCACGGGGCAGTAGCGCCCACAAACAATGCAGGCAGCATTTTTTGCGCCTGCATTGTAATCCAGCGTTAAAAAGCGGGCACAAGGGGAAAACTGCGGCGCAGTTTTTCCTCCCTTGCACCCGCGTTTTAACTCTAGGATTTTAATGTGGCCCTAAATGTTCTACTTTGACCAGATGTTAAAAAGTAATTTGTTGCTTACTAGGGCACTTCGGAGCCTTTGGAAACACTAAGGGCACTATTCTCTTCCTAAC
The DNA here is from genome assembly GCA_009667805.1 of Leptobrachium leishanense. Taxonomy (NCBI): domain Eukaryota; kingdom Metazoa; phylum Chordata; class Amphibia; order Anura; family Megophryidae; genus Leptobrachium; species Leptobrachium leishanense. The sequence goes on along the minus strand of CM019064.1, from coordinate 216,265,881 downwards.
GCTAAAATGGGTCGCTAACAGGGAAAACCTGTTGTAACAGATCTCAGTACCCCGACTGGGTACCCCGTGTTCTCCCCAGCAGGCCTTTGTGCCTTTCTCCAGTCATCAGATGAAGCTTAATAACTAGGACATGTAGAGAGCCTGCTAGCATCCCCCCAGAAATAAGATGAGGCTGTATATCTGGAGGTTTTCAGGTCAAAATTTAACTCTTTAATTGGGGACAGGCACACATATTTATGCAGTCAAACATGGTTTATTTACATACACAAAAACTTCTCCTAGAAAATGTTGGGAGACATAATTAGATTAGGACAAATAATGGAATAAACATTTGCTCAACATTCCTAGACAAGAGAAGACAATGCGAATCGCTAACTGTAAACAGCAGGGGTGGGCAATTGTTTTGGCTTGGGGGCCACTTTGTGGGAGCGGAGGTTTAGCGGAGGGCAAAACTTGCCCCCATAACTAATTATAACCAGACACTTGCCCCCAGAGCTAATTATAGCCAGAAACATGCTCCCAGAACTTATAATAACCAGACACTTGCCCCCAGAACTAATTATAGCCAGAAACATGCCCCCTGAATTAATTATAGCCAGGCAGAGACCCCCAGAATTAATTATAGCCAGAAACAAGCCCCCTGAATTAATTATAGCCAGGCAGAGACCCCCAGAATTAATTATAGCCAGAAACATGCCCCCTGAATTAATTATAGCCAGAAACATGCCCCCAGAACTAATTATAGCCAGAAACATGCCCCCAGAACTAATTATAGCCAGAAACATGCAGCCAGAATTAGTTATAGCCAGACACTTTCCCCCAGAACTATTTATAGCCAGACACTTGCCCCCAGAACTAATTACATGTCCCCAGAACTAATTATAGCCAGACACTTGACCCCAGAACTAATTATAGACAGACACATGTCCCCAGAACTAATTATAGCCTGACACATGACCCCAGAACTAATTATAGACAGACACATGTCCCCAGACCTAATTACAACGAGACACTTGCCCCAGAACTAATTATAGCCAGACACTTGACCCCAGAACTAATTATAGCCAGACACTTGCCCCAGAACTAATTACAGCCAGACACTTGCCCCCAGAACTAATTATAGCCAGACACATGCCCCCAGAATTAGTTCTAGCCAGAAACATGCCCCCAGAATTAATTATAGCCAGGCAGAGACCCCTAGAAATATACCCAGCCTGCATACCTCAGGAACGCGTGTTCCGCTGAGCTCAGGCGTGCTCCTGCACGCAGCTGCCTCCTCAGCCGGGCCTTCTGAAGGCTGTGATGCGATCTCGCGAGATCTCACGAGATCCCGGCTGTAGGCCACCTCACAGCCTTTTTATCACGCAGGGCTCATGGGAACACGCGGCCAGGGGCTGCTAGAGGAATGCCCCGGCTGCCCACAGCGGGAACCTGCGTTCCTGCAACGTTCCCGCTGCGGGAGAAGTGCGGGAATGCTGTTCCTGCAGGACTCGAACCCTGCTTGGCGGGCCACAAAAAACTCTGTGGTGGGCTGCATGTGACCCGTGGGCCGTAATTTGCCCACCCCTGGTAAACAGATTACATTCTAAAACAGATAATGGGGCAGTGTTTGCCTGACAAAGCAGATTAACAAACTGCTCAAACATAAAAAAATATTATCAAATTCCTGAGAGCAGGCGTGCTGGAAGGCTAATCCTATCAGCAGATACAGATACACAAGGACCATAATCATAGACAATAACATTATTCTTGCATAACTCAGATTACATAAACAATAATCTAGAACGTCAGACCTGCACCTCCCAAATACATCTCCAGGTCTATGCACCCCAAGTCCACAGTGACGCACGTCACACCTGCATCTGCAGGTTTCCCCATAGCGTCTTGGCAAAGTAATGAACTGCAGGCCCTTACTAAGAAACCTCTCATATGAGGAGTGTAAAGGGGATGTAGTGTGATTGTGCCGAGGATAAGCATACTTTACAATTGTTAAATAGTAAACCAAAAAAAAGCACGAACACTCAAAAGATAGCATCTAAATCAGCAATAGTTTTAACTCACTGGATTTGCCTCTACTGAATAAAATATGCAATATGCCTATGTGCCAAATGGGCTCCCCAGGGGTCCTATTAGATAGAATCAGGAAGGCTATCACAAAATACCCACAATGGCCAATAGGGGGCCCTATAGATGCCCTGATCGATAGATGGACATATTATCCTATTATGTGTGAGAAAGGATGAGGAGACAAAGAACCGGTATTGTAACACGTGGAATATAGCCCAAGCCAGGTACCAATTCTTAGACCTAAAAAGGCATCATATTCAATCCACTGGATCCTGAACTGCTACAAACCGGACGTTAAAGCCTGTTGCATATATAGAAAAACATGTTAAAGAGAGATAATTGTAGCCCTTGAAATATTGCTCAATTTAGACTAAACATTTTTTAAACAAATATGGATGCCTGTAAAAGCCCAAATTGAAAAGTGCATCTTTGTATGCAATCCATTGAGTCCTACAGATAGACTAGCATACAAGGTGATATAACTGCCTTTTTGTGGCAATAATCATAAGTATGCTCCATAATATCCTTAACGTTGTTCCAGCACATATCACAGTTTCCGATACATCTGATAGCTATGTCTTCTTGATGTTTTTGGGATTGTAGCAGGAATTTTCGTTCAATACTAAGAACCTTTTGGTATGCTCGCTCTAAGATTCTGTTGGGGTAACCTTTTGCGCAAAATTCCGATCTCTGATTGGCTGCCTTGGTTTCAAACTCCTCTTGCAAGGAACAGGTCAGTTTTAAACTTAGGTAATGGCCATACGGGATAGCTCGTTTCAAACTGTTTGCATGGAAACTAGACTACTCTAAGAAACTATTTGTGGCGGTTCTCTTCTTTTACACTGTTGTTTCGGCTATTCCCGAGGAATTACTGTAGGATTTTTAGTTATAGTGATGTGATTCTGAATTTCATGAGTGAAACGTAGGTTCAACTCGTTCTGATTTACTAATTGAGTGAATTCAGTGACTTGATCAGGTGTGCCATTGCAGATGATAAATACGTAACGTCATCAATGTAACGTTTCCACAAACCTATATACTGTACAAATGGATTTACTTCCTTGTTAAATATAAATGTTTCTTCCTATTTGCAGAGATGGAGATTGGCATACACTGGTGCACATGTTGTGCGTATTGCACTAACATTTATTTGTTGGTACCACTTCTTATTAAATAAGTAGTTATGGTTTAGAATGAATCTAATTTAATAATGAAATTAGTTTGTATTTGAGGTAGGTTTGTGCTAAGAAGGAATGTTCTGATTTCTTGTAGCCCCGTGCCTTGTGGTATTGAACTATACAAAGATTCAACAGGTAGGCTACACAAATATGCACTCTCTGGTATCATAGTGTTCTCAAGCATTTTTAGCATTTTTTTTTCGAGTCAAGTAGGATCAAGGGTAGTTTTTCCACAAAAGGTTTAAAGATTTTATCTAGATACACACTACAATTTTGTGTCCGATTGTTTATGCCGGAAACTATAGGACGGCCTGGAGGGTTGACTTAGTCTTTATGGATTTTGGGAATTGCATAAAAAGTAGCCACTGTTGGTTGTTCGTTAAGCATAAATTTAAATTCTTGTTCTGACAGAATTTGTTGATCACATCCCTCTTGAAGTAGAGTACGAATTTCAAGATCGGATCACAAATCCAGTATTTGGTAGGTAGAAGTATCCGAAAGAAGGGCCATGACCATATTCTCATATTGTGCAGATGACATAATCACAGTGGTGCCACCTTTATTGGCCGGTTTGAATGTAATATGTCTTTTGCAAAGTTCATCAAGAGTCCGTTGTTCATGGTTAGTAAGGTTCTGTACATGATGTTGGTTCAATTGTCTTATATTTATTCTGTCAATATCCTTGCAAATGAGTCAACGAAAGAGATTGCTAATTTCAAATAAATTTAGAGGCAGTGTGAATGTACGCTGCAATTTCAGGTCTGAATGTACAGGACCCTCATTTTCCAAAATTTCAGTCTCATTTAACAGGGCCAACCTCTCATTATCACATTGGAATTCCTGTTCTGAAAGGCCCAATTCTTTTACTCTTTTATTGTCTTTTTGAACATAATATTAAAGAAGAGTTAACTTTTTTGAAAATAAATTCATGTGGCTAAAAGACCTCAATCTATCAAATTATGGTGTTGGCTTTTTTGTAAGACCTGAATTTGAACTTTTATTTAGATTTTTCTTTTTTATTGATTACATACAGAAAACACGGCCTTGCATCCGTTCCCTATCAGGGCGGCAGCAACCACCAGAAGCATCCAGCCCAGTAACATTTATAAAACATAACAAGAAAAAAAGTGTCATCTGCGCTTATCCCTATGACTCCATGTGAAACAAAACACAATTAGAGGTTTTGGTGTACTTCAATGGCCATGCAAGTACACCAAAACCTTGATTGTGTTTTGTTTCACATGGAGTCCTAGGGATAAGCGCAGATGACACTTTTTTTCTAATTATTTATTACGCTCCCCAAATGGGATTTGCAAAAGTACAGTAAGCTCGCTCAAGTTAGCACTATCACCGATACACTAACGGATTTTTAGGGAGTTTAGTGTTAGAAATGTGCCACAAACCGCTGACAAACCACTGAACGAATCGAAAAACCACCAAATTGATCTGAAAAATGCTGAACAGACCGCTGAAAGCATCTGAAAAATACTTACCAGCTGCAGAACAGGGATTTTAAAAAACAAACAAAAATCCCCTGCAACTCTTAAAAGGTGTTTTCAAAAAACTAGTGCATGAAAATACTTGAGGGGCGTGGACGGCGGCGGACCGAGACACACACATGTTTGCAGAGCTCCGTACCTGCTAGCATTCTCGGCGGCTACTTTGACTCTTACTTGGCGAGACACTTACTCCAGTTGAAGTCCGGACGTCGGCCATCAGGTGGTGCAACCCCGGAGCCTGTCTGGTTCCCCCTCCGGGCCCACGATTCAGGTGGAGGCTGTTGGAGCTGCTGCATCCCCGGTCATCGGCGGCCACCTTGGAGGCCTGTTGTGGAGGCGCTCGTCTGGCTCTGCACGAGGACACTTACTCTACGAATGGGTAAAAAGGGTAGAGGCGCCGGAACGGTGGAAGACCCCGGCACTCCTGATATCCGCATCTCGCTCGGAGGGGGACTGGGACGACGGCTACTGCACCCAGCTTCATCGGATGCTGGGGACCCGCTGACAATGGAGGAGGCCGGCGGTCCCCCTGTTTCCCATGCGGTGCTGGCTGACCCGAGGGACGATGCGCTTCCTGCCACAAAAGGTGACATCCAAACCCTGCTGGAGGACGCTAGGAAAGCCTGGCAGGCAGACTTCCAAGCCCTCGAGGCGGCAGTCGTAGTGACACAAACCCAGGTAGGAGACCTGCAGACTCGCACGCAAGAGATTGAGAGAACGCAGGCCGCAACCTCCTCCTCTATGCAGGCCCTACAACAGCAGATAAGTAACCTGCAATCTGCGGTGGTGACGATGGAGTCAAGACACAGATGCAGGAACACGAAGCTCTGGGGAGTGCCTGAGACCGTATCGGATTTAGACCTTTTGCCCTATATTACGTGCTTTTTGGAGGTGGTTTTGGGTCCCATGGAACACCTACGGGACTCTGTCCTCACAACCTTTCGTGTGCGGAATGCGGCCATGGCTCCCGCAAAATCGCCACGCGACATCCTCATTACCTTTCAGGAAGCGGCTTTACCCTCCACATTGTTTCGCGCAGTACGGAACACACCGACAGTCCAGTTTGAAGAGGCGTCCATTGCTGTGTACCGGGCCCTTTCCTTTTTGGTGTTAGCGGCTCGACGACAGTTTCGGCAGGTTATGGCCCTTCTTCGCGCACATGCAGTCGGATATAAATGGGGCGCATCTGGCTCCTTTAATATCACCTCCGAACGGACAGATTCTTGTGGCTAATATGGCGGACGTTGCTGGGGATCATCTTAGATCCTTGGGGCTGCTTCCCGCTTTATCGGGCCAGGAGGCTGCGACTCGTCCTGGTGGCTCTTCTTTTCCCCCCGGCGACCCAGATTGAGACTACACTGTTAAGGACACATCGCCCGTATCCCTGAAAATTGAGTTTTTTTTGTGAGGTTGTTGCTGCTTCTGCAGCCCCATCCCGTGTACCGCCATGTTTCGCCTGCTGGAGGTGAAGTTCTCTCCCCCCCATCCCCCTTTTTTTTTTTTTTGGCACATACTGAGTGAGTGAGAGGTGCGCCATCATGATAATGATCGCCGTGCCTGACCCTTGCATACTCGGGCCTCGTGGTGACACTACCCCTCCATGGCCTCCCTCGGGAGCGTGCCAGGAGAGTCACGGTTCTGACCTTTGCCACACTCCCTGCTCCCCCCACCCCTCCCCCTTTTCTTTTTTTTTCCAGGGAGAGACCTTCTCCCCCCCCACAGCGTTCTGTACCACACCCCTTGTTTTCCTTTTTCCCCGCTTGCATTTTTGACTTTCTGCAGGCAGCGTATATACATTCTTTTGTGGACTATGCCTATAATAGTGACAATATATTCAGTTTTATGTCATGACTTTCTGCGAAGTAACTTTATCTTTTCTTGTATACTTGTGATTCATTCCTGTTGTGGCCCTGCGAGTCCACTTTTGTCAGTTGACCTGTGAACTTTTTGTTCAGAAATGAACAAGCCAAACGCGTTTCACGCCTCGCTGGCGCTTCCTCAGTGGCAATAGAAAAGTCTTTTCTATTGCCACTGAGGAAGCGCCAGCGAGGCGTGAAACGCATTTGGTTTGTTCATTTTTTGTTTTATTTTATCTGGAGCATCATATTGATGTAAGGTGTTATTTTATTGAATTTCAATAAATTCATTTTTCAAGCTATCCCATTCAAGTATTTTTCCCCCCCATCTGCGGTGGAGCTCAAAGGAGGCAGACTTTCCTGCGGACATCCTAAGGAGGATAAAGCGCATTTCGGAGACCAACCCTGATGATCTTGTGACATCTTGAGGGACGGAACTACCGAGGGGTGAACCTTCTGACTGGGTAAGATCCAGGCTTGAAAAAACAAACAACAAAAAAAACATTTGTTTGCTTTATTCACCCACATTGGCTCAGCACCACGGGACTTGTATCAAGTTATTACTACTTATTAACCATCTGGTTTGCTACGGAGCTTGCAGAGACCTGCCCAGCGGCCAAGACTGTTTATTTGAGCCATCTTATAAAGACTATCTAGAGATCAGTTACACAGACTGTTCTCTTATTTATTACTCCATTTGAAGTTTGGGCGCGCCCTCCTCCAACTCCATTTATTTTCTAACAAATGTGATACAGTTACAAGTTTTTATAAAGTGCTAACAAGATCCATAGCACTGTACAATAGGAGGCAGAATAACAAATATACATACAGGAGCTCAGGAGCTTACAATCTAAAAGGATAGGGGTGGTACTGTAGGTGAGAGTTAACAGAGTGTTTAAAGGTGAAACATGAACATTAATTCAAAGTCTTCAACTTCCTGTAGATGATGTTCAGACTGTGGGTTAGTTAGTATCTCCTTTTTCAGTTTCCTTAAAATGACTGATGGTTTCAGGAATGTTACCATAACTTTCGCTAGTAGCTGCATTAACTTTGGTGTGAGCTTACCATCTCGTGTCTGATAAATGTTTTTGTACTTTTGAAACGAGGCAAGACATTTTTTAAACATGAGGCGAATCAAACCGAGCCGGTGTTTATAGGCTCATAAACAAGTGAGTGGAAACTCTTGAATTCTCTTTTATTCACAAAAATGGACACTGAAAATACTGCACTAGGAGTTATTTTTTTGTTTTATTTTTAAGTGAACCAAAGTTGCCATATGAAATTGATGTGAAATTTAAGTTTTCTTTATTTTTATATTCATATTCAGCACCAGAGCACTTTATAGCACTCTATGGCACTTGTTGTATGACTTACATGTGTCTACATTTAAGCAATTATTTAACAGTTCTTACACTCAAACACATTTTTTGCGCTGGAGGGAGTGACTTCTTTTGTAGAAGACATTTTTTTAACACTAACCATCTGCATGTAGAAGCTGAAAAAAAACTAAAGAGCATATATTGTGCCAAAAAATTAGACACTTAGCAGCTCCCTACAATTATGATTCAAGCTAGTACTATAGCGGATTGATTGTTATAGAGCCGGTAACTGGAAGCTGCTAAGGGGTAATGGCTTTCATATAATAAATATTTTAGGCTAGCGTCAGACGAACGCAGTCATCACTTCCGTCACTGTCGCCGCACTGTTTAACTTCCGTGGTAGCATTGATTTGTGATCATTAGAGACCAACACACGAAGTACGTGCGCACCACGCAGGTGGCAACGGACGCCATTTAGGCCTTGACGTAAAAACGCTACAGGGGACGCCCAGAGTGCGCCGCGTCCCTGTGTGTTTGACGCGACGTCAGATGCAGCTCATTTGCGATGCCCATCACGTTGATGCTCAAAAGTTTTTTTGGTCTGCCTGACTGTACCTGTCATTTAATTTTAATTAATTTTGTTTCCCATATTTCCCTTTTTTTTTTCTACATCCGTCAAAAAAACGGACCGTGTGGTGTCTACAGTATCTTCCGTCAGTACGTCCGTCCGTTATGCACGCACGCAGAGTGCGCTCAGACTGCGTTCATCTGACTAACTGTACTGTTATATTACAACTTTTATTGTTCGTCTTTGATGTGACTCCACACAGTTTTTACCTTAGTGTGCACTCTCTCTGTTTAATAAGCCAACTATTCCAGATAATGAAAAATAATTCAATGATTCCTAAGAAATAATGTGTTTGCTTCACATACTTCACATGATCAAAAAAAGGAACCTTTTCAATCCTGAAAATTTCTCTGGAGATGAGGCTTTTGTAGATGCCTTCCCAACCTATTTAGACTATTTTGGAAATGAAATTGTAATTTGGATGATGTTGCAGCGTCTTATTAGCATCCAGTGACTTCTAGAAGCACGTATGATGATTGGTGCAGGCTCGTTGTTCCCTTTATTGCTATGCAACTCCGCAACTAATATGGAGCTGCTAAAAAAAGATTTTAGGAACAATTAAGTCACAGAATGTATGTACAGCTGAGCAGCTATTATATTTGTGATCAACACACATGGCTTTAGCAGAGAAAGGTGAAAAATCAGGAGAATTGGCAGGAGAAGAGAACAATCTAGACCAGTGTTTCTCAAGTGGTGGGTCGCAACCCAAAAGTGGGTCGCAACCAGGGGTGGACTGGGTCGCGGGGCAAGTGCCCCCAGGAATCTCTAATGCCTCTAATGCCTAGGTCCCGCTGATGCATCTTACCTGCAGCAGCAGGTCCCAGGCGGTGCGGCTACCTCTGAATGTTCCCATACGCCACTACCTGGGGCCCACTGCATCAGGTAAGATACTCTGTAATTGCAAGGTGGGGGGGGAGAATCTGTAATGGGAAGGTGTGGGGTGGGACTCAGTAACTGGCAGCAGCTCTGTACTCCCAACACCATGAGCCACTGTGCACAATGCACATCTCAGTGAAGCAAAAGGCTGTTGGGTAAGTGGGGGGCTCCCTTTGTGTATTTGATTGTGTTTATCTCTGGCCTTTTGTATCTCTGGCCTTTTACCTATTTATGCAGCCTTCTTTCTGAATATCTGGTATTCTGTCTGTCCATCTATATGTGTGTGTCCTTCTGTGTATTTTTCCATCAGTCCTTGCATCTATGTCTTACTCTCCATTTCTCTCCTTTTTCCCTCTATCACTCTCTCTCTTTTTTACTCTATAAATCTCTCACTCCTCTTCCTTTCCTGCCTTCCTCATGATGTGATAATCTCTGCAGAAAACTAGAATGTACACTGAGAATTCTTAGCAGCATCACACACTGCTTCCTGATCCCGATCTCCCTGCATACCATGGATGTGCGGTGAGGACAGTGGCTGGTGAGGCACTGGCTAATATCAGAGCCAGATATACACAGCTCACATAGATTCAGTGCTCCCCAGGATCTGGCTGCGCTCAGTGCTCCCCAGGATCTGGCTACTCTCAGTGCTCCCCAGGATCTGCATCATCCACTCCAGGCAGTCGCCCACTGCCCCCTCCACCTTCAGGGAGGTGCCGACACAGTGAACAGTCACACCCCGAGCACAGCCCCGCACCCACTGACTGTGCAAGACGAGGACAGTCACATGATTGTCCTGCATCAATCAATGCATGGGAGGTCATAGTGGAATAAATTATGTTTCAGTAATTCAATTATTTTTGGGTCGCGACTTAATGACCAAGGACAGTTGTGGGTCCTGAGGGTCCACAGGTTGAGAACCACTGATCTAGACCAAATAGCTGATTTGGAAAGTAAGATAAATGGGAGAATTTTTCTGGTTTGGCTATTTTGACCTAGAATTTCCACGTCTCCAGTCATTCTCCTGAGTTTCACCTTTCTCTGAATAACCCTGATAGACAAACACACAAGCATTAGAAGCATTAGAAATCACTTCCTGTTATATCTCTTCTGTAAAAGGGTTGACAAAAATACACCAAATAAATACGCACAAGCACTAAATCTTTATTTATTTATTAAGTATTTTACCAGGGAAGGTAAAATACTTTATAAATAAATAAATAAAGATTTAGTGCTTGTGCGTATTTATTTGGTGTATTTATGTCAACCCTTTTACAGAAGAGATAGAACAGGAAGTGATTTGACATATATATATATTCTAATAAAAATACAAAGTAAATTGTTCTCTTTATATTATGAGGTGGAGATTATTCACTAACCCAGGACAACAGAATTCTGCCTTTGTAATTCATATATTTTAGTTTAAAATGCTAAAAAGAATGTGGCCAGGTTCACTCTTAGGCTCGACCTGCATTATTTAGCAACATCTATAAAGCAGAGGTTTGTCGCAATTTCATAGGGACATAAAGGGCTATTCAGAGAGAGGTGAAAACCTTAAGAATGACTGGAAAATTGAAAATTCTAGATCAAAATAGTCAAACCAGGGGGGGTGTGGCCGGCTACCACCGAGAGCAGACGTGTCCTGGTGGAGCTCTGCACGTCTGCTGCTCTTAGGGACCTCCAGCTGACTCTTTCTGCGAAATTTTTAATCTGAGGTGCCGCAGTAGCTGGCCACCGGAACTGCACTGTCCGAAGTCCGATCGGTTTCCCCCTCCGGACCAGAGACAAGCCGTTTCAAGCCTCCGCATTTTTCCGGGCTCGTCCCATTGTAGGCCATCTTGGGGCCTAGGCTCCTGGTTGTGCACGGCCTGACCCTCTCTTGGCCCCCTTATCTGGGTGCGCTTGCAGCGAGGATGGAGGGCCCCCGCCTTGCGGCTGCCGCACCCACAGCAGAGACAGCGGGGGGGATACGGACTGGTGACAGCTGGCTCGCCCATCCCCCGCCAGAAATCTGGGAGCCGTCCTGGAGGGCCTCGAGGCCTGCTTAGCATTGATGCCCGGGGACGACGATGATCGCCCGCTTATGCAGGGCACATGGCGCCGTCTAATGGCAGTGTGGGGGCTGGATCGGCAGGAAGAGGCTTCGGATGGATGGAGGTGCATCGGTGGATGGATCCTCAGCCGGGAGCATGGATGCGGATGTGATACCGGGGGTCGAGATGTGTGCTGGAGGCCTGGTGTTCGAGCGGTCGCTGGCCTCTCCACCTCCGGGAGTGATTCCTACCGCATGTGCCGTTTTTCTGGTCGCCGAGCAGAGAGGTCTTGAAGTGGCGGCAGGGGAGAGGTATGAGCTCTGCTCCGATGTGATGTCTGCCGCGGTGGTAGTCCCTAACGTCGAGGGACTGCTTCCCGTGGTGCTGCTGTGTCGTTCTCTGCTCCATGGCACGACCCTTACCGCGGCTGGAGTTGAATGGAGGGGACTCACCCGATGGATCCTGCGCAGGGGGACTCGACCAGACGAGGCTGCTCGTCCCGCACTCTGGGTGGATACGGGCTGAAGACACTTGCTGTACCTCTTTTCCCGGCTCTTGACTAGTCCTGCTTACCTTAACGACCCTCGCCCTACCTCCTTTTACAGTCTTTGAGACTTTAGAGGTTTGATGGGTTTTTTTTGTTTCTTGCAGTGCTACCTTTTGAAGGCATTCTCTGACTTTCAGCTGAGTTTTTCTGTTTATTAATTTTTATTTTTTTTCCCCCTGAGAGTTATTGTGTTGGCCCTGCGAGGCCACATTTATGCCAGTCGAAATGTGACACTACTTTAAATTTATAAATATGTGGACCTTTGCTTTCTTTTTCTTTTTTTTTCGGATGCGCATTAGATGTCCCCGGCTGGAGACATTCCCACAGAGCTTTTTATACCGCGATGCCGTCTGTGTGTTTTCAATGTTTATGGCCCATTGCTTTGAGTTCCCCTGTTCTTATTATTTTTTTTGCATAGTTACTTAGATGACTTGTGGCCCTGTGTGGCCATTTTCTACTGTTGACCTATTGCTGTCTTTGCAAATATTGTAAAATAAAGAATTAAAAAAAAATAAAAATAGTCAAACCAGAAAAATTCTCCCATTTATCTCACTTTCAAAATTGGCTATTTGGTCTAGATTGTTCATTCTCCTGGCAATTCTCAAGGTTTTCACCTATCTCTGAATAGACCTGATAGAGTCCTGGTCGTGAAGAGAATCAGACCATTGGGAGGGAGAACAAGCACTGGCAAAGCTGACTCTATTTACAGCATAAGAGAATTTCAAAGACTTCATGATCAATGACTAAGGTCAATGGGACACGTTCATTTCTCGGTAGTAATCCCTTTCTGCAAGAAATAACACAGCTCAATGTAACTTTTGGCGGTAATTTACTTTTTAAACTCCCTTGCATGATACTCATCAACAGATCATGACCTTCTAATGTTGGAGGTTATCATCTTTCGAGCTCTTGCTGAAATTAATCTAGTTTACTGCAGATGTCCAACATCTCATACTGGATATGCTCTAGAACGTATATGTTGAGGTTATGTAACACTATCCCTAGAGAATAAAGTGATAGGATTCTTTATTTTAAAATTATTGCAACTTAAAATGATAGGACTTACACCATTAAAATGAGGTTGCCAATGTCTACCTCTGCCTCTAGAGTAAGAAGTTATTTGATGGCTCTACTGGGTGGTGTTGCCTTATTCATTGCAATACATGGGACTTCGAGCAATGGCAGGCACTCAGACAGCAGGCCTCTGACTGATTCTGTGTGTATCCTCCTAAACATTTTGTATATACTGTACATCACCAAGCAGTTCACCATGGGGCTTGCACTATACTATGATACTTCTTGTGATACACTCAGGTCTATTATAGTGGACATTTTGGCATACATATTCATAGGTTCCTCTTACATTTTGTTACATGCACGCTAAGAGTCCGTCAAATACTGATATTTGAACATTTGTAACCATATCTGATCAGGGCTGTGCCTGATATTGACTTTCAGTGGCCGTGAAGAAGTCTTCAAGCATGGAGCGTAGGAAGTCAAATGTCGGCCTCTCTTCAGGTTTATCCTTCCAACAAACAAGCATCAAGGAATACAGCTCTTTAGGGCAATTTTCAGGCTGCGGCATGCGATATCCACAATCTAGTCGGTCTATCACTTCTGGATTAGTCATGCCTAGCACAGAAAGCATATATAAATTAAAATAAACAAAACATTCCTTCTTCAATACTATTGTTACACTTCTATAAAGCAGAGTCTTTCAACAACGCTCTGACAATGCATTATGGATTTAACTATTTATATTTTTTCAACTTATTTATTTATGAAGTATTTGACAAGGAAGGATACCTTGAGATTGCTCTCATTTTCAAGTATGACAATAACTAATCTTTCGATTTCATCACCAGTATGTGCTCTTATCACACTCAAGCAATCTCAACACGTTTGTGACATTTCTCTTACAGTATGACTTTTACATTGACCTTTCTTGTCCCTAACCTCAGAACTTGCCCCGTAAAAATGATCTTAACTATATACGTGGGGGTGCTGTTAAATATTGAACCTTACCTGGACAAAATTGAGCTAGGAAGCTGTAAATTGCAGAGTGTACTGGCCTATTTGTCTATATTCAATGGTGCTAAAAACAACTATATGATTTTAACGTATCTTTTTTTTGATCCAAAGAGAACACATGGCAGCATCTCCAGAAAAGTTCAATGTGGAAGAGCATAGGACCATAATCAAGTTCCTGTTTCTCCAAGAGAAAGGTGGGAAGCAGATCCATGATGAAATGCCACAAACTTTGGGTGACAGTGGCCTTTCACCTGCAACAGTTAAATGTTGGGCTGTCAATTTTAAAACTGGCCATTTCGGTGTTGAAAATGAGAAACCCAGTGGAAGGCCTGTTTCTGTCTCTGTGCCTGCCAATGTGAAATCCATCCATGACATGATCAAATATTAGCCAAACGTATTGTTACATGTCTGGGAATATCACGTGAGAGAGTTGGTGCCATTATCCACCATGACTTGGAAATGAGAAAGCTTGAAGCAAAGTGGATCCCGGAACTTTTGACAACCGTACAAAAGAGGAGACGTGTGGAGACACTGCAGGTGAAACTATGGCAAAACTGACCTCCTTAGGCTTTCAAGTGATGCCCATCCACCCTTTTCATCCGACCTGGCTCCTTCTTCTGACTATGATCTGTTCCCCAATCTCAAAAAACAATCCCAATCTGGAGGCAACTAATGCTGCATATGAGTGGTTACATCAGCAGTCGGAAGAATTTTATTTGCGGGACTTAAGAAGGAAAAAAAGATAAGTTAAAATCATAGGTAGCTGCTTTTTGCACCATTGAAGATGGGCATATAGGCCAGTACATCCTGCAACATACAGCTTCCTAGCTCAATTGTTTTCTGGGTAAGGATCAATACTTATCAGCGCCCCCTCGTCCATAATCCAATACTGATTTTGTAAAATAAATTTATATAACCGTCCTCTACCAAATAATCTCTTTTATATCAAATTATATGTTTCATGATTCTTATTTTATATTTCTGAGCTATCACCATTGGTTTCAATCTAGGCTCAATTCTTTGTCTTACCATGACTTTCCTTTTATTTAAAAGTTTCTTTTCAAACTTAAAGGGACATGCATGTCTACATTTTTTTTTAAATTGACCGTTAAAACCTTTTATACCAATAGACAGACTAGAATAAATCAATAAAAGTTTGAAAATTGTGTAAAAAAAATAATTAAATAAATAAAATCTATTTTCTCGCTCACAGACAGACTGACTCATTCACCTGCTGACATGCTCACTTGCGCTCTTTCATGGTTTACATACTCACCGTCTCACTCAACCTCCCTCACACAGTCACTCCCTCTCACACTCTGTCTTGTGCGGACCCCGGATACCCTGACTGGGTATCGCCGCCAACCACTGTCTACTGTCCTCCAAACATACTCCTAGCAGGCAGATTCGCTGCAACCAGCCCTTAACCCCAATCACCGGACAGCACAGATGTTGAGAGTTAAAAACACGATGATCAACTGTTTATTAGAAAGAAGGCAAAATACTTTACAGGTACTGGCAGGGATAATCCCCCTTTGGACTGTTCACATTCATTATCTATGTTTGGCAATCACATTTAGGGATGTACCGCTTAGCCTTGTCCTAGGGGGGTAAAGGAGAGCCAATGGAAACTCGACACTTGGGGCAGATGGAGAGAAGGGATGAAAATTATATAGGGGGGGCGTGGCTTGGCGCTGGATGAAGATGGCCGCGTAAATCTGTAGCTCCCGACCTAACCGCCTCTAACTAGCTATATTCGCCGACTACCTGGACCATGGGGAAAAGCAGAAAGAAGTCAGAGGACCCCTCTCTCCCAGACACCCCGAGACCGTCATTATCGGGAACACTGGACCACTTTTTACGCACCTCCCGCGATAAGCCAGCACAGCCGGAGATGGAAGAGTCATGGCTGGACGGAGACGCCAGGACCCGCCGGATAGAGGAAATGGTGGCGGCCTTCCCGACGAGAGACGATATCCAACGCTTAATTGGAGCGGTCAGAGAAGATCTCTGCAAAAATATAACCGAGGTACGTGCAGATATGGCGGCCATGTCTGACCGCGTGGCGCAGTTGGAGGCCGCAGCGAGACCAACCACCCCAGTTATCGCTACTCATGCCGGAGCCCAGGATCACTTATACGCAGTGGCGCGCAAAATCGATAGATCCAGAACACAAAATGTGCGTGTCAGGGGTGTAGTGGACTCTGTCCAAGACCTCCGTAGCTTTCTAGTCCGCCTATTTAATCACATTCTACATGGCCCACGAATCACTTTACAACACGTGGATAGAGCACACAGAGACCGCGGACGCTTTAATAGACGACCCAATGACCCTCCGAGAGACGTGCTCTGCCATCTCACTGACTTTGCCCTCAAAGAAGAACTTTTATTAGCAGCACGTTCCTCCCGCATTTGGTTATTTGAGGGTTCGGAAATTTCATTGTACCAGGACTTGTCCCGCTTCACACTACAAATTAGACGCGCACTTAAACCCTCACGACGGCCTTAAGAGATGCGCAACTCCCATATCGCTGGGGTTTCCCAATGGCGCTCACTGTCTCAGTACAGAACAGACCAGTTACTCTACGGGGCTTCAATGACCTCCCTGACTTTTTGGATGCAGTTGGCCTCCCCACCCTTCAGATAGAGAACTGGGAACCCATGTTGCTACAATCATGGGGCTTCCCGAAGGGGACCCCCTCCCACTTCAGCAGAGACAAGGAGGCCGAAGACGCACCAGGCTGGAGATGGAACGTGAAGCAGCACCCGAAATCCCCGATATGCAGTAAGACAACAACTCCCCACGGACACTTGTTGGCCACTGGCGGCCCCACACGACCTCATGACTATGCTGGAAGATCTATATGATGCGCATTCTAATGCTTACTGATATACCTCTACTACCACGAGAGACAAATTGTTATAACGTAAAACCCCCCTTTTTTTTTTTTTTTTCTTCTTTCTTTTTCGTTCGTTGTTTCTCCCCTCCCATGTCTGTTTAATGGTCACTGGATCACGACTCCCCCTCTATTAGTGATTGCCATGGCAGAAAGGCACCCCAGCTCCCCACACATTACATACACTGGAATCTCTGAATATTAAGCCTACTGTACTACTTTCCTCATTGTGAGGCCTTCCCTCTCTATTCCGGATCGATGAATACATGGGGTCCTGACTTCCCATAGAACAATGAGCACCGCACTGCTGGTGGCCCCCAGATCACCACAGACTTCGCCTCCATGACTACAACAGCTCTCTATGCCGTTTCTGGCGTTGCTCACTCACACCCACGCATATCGTTTGCCCGACGGCAGGTGGAGTTGTTACCTAGAAGCACTGTACGCCAAAGAGAGGAGGAAAGAGCTGGAGACCATTGTTCCTGTATCCCATTGTGAATCGCTCGAGATTACTTACATCAATCAAAATTACTACCAACTGAAACCATCCCATGAGAACTACACGCGACACGGAGAAAGATACACTAAGGGATAGACAATAATTGACCAATGGTTACGGACAAGTGTAAGGGTGGATAATGTAGATTGCGGGTGGAGGGAGAGATCCTGGACTTCCAGGATAATGGAACGGAAGAAGACGGAGACATAAGAAAGGCGATAATGGAATGGGGGCAGGGGAACCAGGAGAGATGGGTGGGGGAGAGGAGGGTGGAGAGGAAGAAGGAAGGGGAGGGAGGGAGAGAGGGAGGGGAAGGGGAGGGAGAAGACAGAGGGGGAGGGAAGAGGGAGAAAGGAGACAGGAGAAGGAAGGAAGAAGAAGGGGAAAGAAGGAAAAGGAAGAAAAAAGGGAGAAAGGAGAAAAAAAAAAAGGGAGGAAAAAATTAAAGGAAAGGGGGGGAAGGGAAACAGAAAAGAGAAAAGGGGGGAAAGGAAGGGAGGGAGAAGGAAGGAAGAAAGGGAAAAAAGGGAAGGAGGAAAAGGTTCAAAATGACCGTACAAACGCTGAGATGAAGTAATACGGCCCATTGCACACAATGATCTTACGTTACTTACACCTACTGAACTATATGCACTTGCCGGCGAAGACCACAGACTACCACCCGGAACTATTCTAGACCAGCGATTGTAAGGTAGAATACCTGGGAAATAGGATGACATCTTCATTGTTGTGTAGGAAGGTGATATAGATGGGAGGGGGAGGGAGAGGCGGGGGGTTTGTTTATGTTTTTGTCTCTCTTAAACTGGTATATGCTTACTCTGACTGCGCATTGTGGTGGGGACTATATTATCACGCTCATTAGACCCCAGACTGGCACGGATCCTGTTGATTTTCTTCTGCAAAATGTATTAAATGCTCCATCTTCCATAACCTTCTCCTTAACAATTCCAACCTGTTTTACTACCGTTCACATTTCTTCATTGTTCATTGTATTATGTTACAACGCAGGCGTGCGCGATGGTTGGGAACTCCTTCTGGTGTATATCTCCTTATCACCCGACTATCACTAGCCTGCTGTTTTTCACCACCCCCAGAGATTTTGACGTCGTTGTTCCGGTGCGGGTGGCAGAGGTATACCCTCTCCACCCTCTGACGTCTTTTGTCTCATATTTTTACTTCCACTCACTCCTTCTACGATCTCTCCTTTACTTTACTCTTTCCTCTCTTTTATTCTTTGTTCCCTCACTCATCTCTAGTGCTATACTTATCCCTTTTCCTCCTGCATTCCCCCCCCTTTTTTTTTTTCCTCTCCTCTCTCTCTCTTTTCCCTCCTACCTTCCCACCCACCCCCTACCACTTTCATTTCTCTTCCTCACCCACCCCCGGGACGGGCGGTCTGCGGGAGTCTCGAGGATGTTCTCCGCTAAACAACTCCGCATGGTTTCTTATAACGCTCGAGGCCTTAACGTCCCTGAAAAACGTTCTAGACTACTCAGGGAACTCTATGCTCACCGCACTTCTATTGCATTCCTCCAAGAAACACATTTCCGGGCCCACGATTGTCCCGTCCTCCGTGACAAACACTTCCCCAATGGATACTTCAGCAACTATACCGAATCGAAATCCAAAGGTGTGGCGATCCTACTGGCACACGACGTCCCCTTCTCCCAAACGGGATTACTCACTGACCCGCAAGGTCGCTTCATATTTCTTAAAGGCTCTATAGCAGGCACGACCTACACTTTTGCTTCCGTATATATATCTAACACACGCCAACACAAATGCCTTGCCTCTATCCTGCATCGACTCAAAACTTTTCAAGAGGGTATCCTGATCCTCTCTGGAGACTTTAATGTGTCCCTGGACCCTCGGATAGACACATCGGCTGGCACTTCCTCGGTTCCCCCTAACAGTCTTAGACACATCAGGAGGTCCCTTCACACTCACCGATTAGTGGATGTTTGGCGAGCATATCATGCCGGCGAGAGAGACTACACGTTTTACTCCGGGGTACATCAGTCGTATTCCAGACTCGACCTCTTCTTTCTTCCCCAACATCACTTGGATCTGGTAACCAATACACATATTGCTACAAAAACCTGGTCGGATCACGCCCCAGTGATCATGTCCTTAACATCCCCTCTTTACCGGCCACGAGAACGTACCTGGCGCCTTAACACTTCGCTGCTGACGGACCCGCTCCTCCGTGTTGAACTTGGCGAGGCACTCAAACAATACTTTGAAACCAATACAACACAGGATGTATCTCCTAACACGATCTGGGAGGCCCACAAAGCTACGATCAGGGGTATACTCATTGCGAAAGCGACGACCAAGAAACGGGAAAGGAAAGCCGAACTCACTACTCTGCTAGAGGAGATTGGAACTCTCGAGACCTCTCATAAAACTGATCACTCAGCGGAGATCTATCAAAAACTCTTAGATAGCAGGAAACGCCTTAATGATCTTTTACAGGCAGACATCCGATTCTTGGCGATTAAATCCCGGGCTTTTTTCGCTCTTCAAGAGAACAAGCCTGGTAGGCTACTGGCCAAGCTTCTGCGAAAACGTCAAGAACAGTCTTACATACCGCATATCAAACTACACGACAATACCCTGACCACCCGACCCGATGAGATCCTACAGGAATTCGTACGCTACTACTCTGACCTCTATAACGGCAGGGACGAGACCCGACCCCCGGACTTACTACCACGCATCGCTGACTACTTGAAGGAAAACATAACTCGCCGCCTATCGGAAACTCAGGCGTCGTCCTTAGATGATCCCATCCTCCCGGAGGAACTCGCGATAGCCCTTAAACACATTAAAAATAATAAATGTCCTGGACCGGACGGTTTTCCAGTGGAATACTATAAGACCTTTCCACAAATCCTCTCAACACCTTTACTTTCATTATTTAACTCTTTACGAGACGGCTCTAAGCTTTCCCCTCATGCATTATCGGCCAACATAGCAGTAATTCCTAAACCTGACAAAGATCTGACGGAATGTAAACACTATCGGCCCATTTCGCTACTGAACTGCGACATTAAGATCCTGGCTAGAATTCTCTCAGACTCAAAACTCTCCTACCAACATTAATAGGAGCAGACCAAGTAGGGTTTATTCCCGGAAGAGAAGCGAGAGATGCTACAATCAGATAGTAAATGCCGTTACGTTATCTTCGGCGGCCGGACAGGGCCTTCTCCTTTTGTCTACAGATGCGGAGAAGGCCTTCGACAGGGTCAGCTGGCCTTTTCTCTTTCAAACCCTGGAGACTTTCAGACTCCCCTCACACTTTTTGACATGGATTCGCTCCTTATACGACTCACCCTCGGCACGAGTGAGGATTAACGGAGCCTTGTCGCCCTCTTTCCCCATCTCTAACGGGACCAGGCAGGGTTGCCCCCTGTCCCCTCTTCTTTTTGCCCTGTTCCTAGAACCTTTTTTAGAGGCAATCCGTCGAGACGACAAGATTCAAGGCATTCCGGGAGCTAGACGAACACACAAAGTGTCAGCTTATGGGGACAATTTACTATTCCTCCTCCCGAACTCAAAAAGCTCCATGCCACATCTCTTGGACCATATCAGGACCTTTGGAGAGATATCCGGCTATAAAATTAATAACGACAAATCTAATATTCTAGGCATTCATATGTCTCCACTAGATGTCTCCTATGCTAGATCCAACTTTCCTTTTCAGTGGTGCCCATCCCGACTTAAATACTTGGGCATTTGGATCTCAAACACCCCGGACGCTATGTACGAACACAACTTTGAGCGGTTACTACGGGACTTCCGCTCGGATCTGTCCTCCTGGACTCACCTTCCCCTCTCGTGGTTGGGAAGAATCAGTGTGCTTAAAATGAACGTGATGCCTCGTCTCCTTTACGTGATGCAGGCACTACCCTCATCCTTACCTCGATCGTTTTTCAGAGAACTCGACACTATCTTCCTTTCCTTTATATGGCCTAGAGGCTGCCCGAGGGTTAAGATTCATCTGCTCCGCCGCCCACGACTGGAGGGTGGCTTGGCTCTACCTGATACAAAATTATACTTTTACGCAGCACAGCTGACACGAGTTCTGGATTGGATGCTACAGGGGTCAGATAAACTTTGGCTAGATCTCGAAGAACGACAAGCAGGTAGACCCCTTTGGACCGCCCCATGGCTACCCTCGCGTCTCTTGAGACCAGAACTGCCTGCCTTTTTTGGCCTATACAGAGACACCCTTTTGGTGTGGTGGAGGATCAGAGGACCATTTAGCCTCTCACCCTCCTTATCACCCCTTATGCCTCTTCAACACAATCCAGAATTCAACCCAGGGTTGGGGCCAAGTCTGCATCACCGATTTACGGAGGGGCCTCGACTGTTCTTGTTCCAGGTGCTCCATAACGATGCGGTTCGGTTGCCTGGACCCACTGATGTCGACAGCCACTTGTCCTTTGGAGACAATTTTGCTCTCCATCGGCTGCGACACTTTGTAAACTCTCTCCCAAGAGGCTTTCGCCCTCTGCGACGACTCACGCCCTTCGAAGAATTTTGTAAACTTGCACTACCACTTTCTAAAAGCGTCTCTACTATATATGCCCTACTACAGAAACATGATCCTTCCCTGCCACCATTCTGCAGTCGTTGGGAGACACTTCTGGAGCTCGACTTTACACCGGAGGTATGGTCTAAGACAATTTACCTAACCCTCTATGGCTCCCCGGCTTTTAAAATGATCGAAACTTCCTACAAATTACTAACGTTCTGGTACTACACACCCGCTCAAACTGTGCACTTTGCACTATCCTGCGACTCGATCTGCTGGCGATGCGGAACACAGACCGGCACGTATTACACATCTGGTGGTCATGTGAGAAGATTACACCTTTTTGGAACATGGTGGTGGAAATAGTGGCGGAAGTAACGGGCCTGGACTTACCTTTCACACCGGCAGTGTACCTTCTTTTGCACTTACCGGGAACGCAATGAGAACTACGCAGCTCAGTGATCCTCCACCTTATTCTGGCCGCCAGACGCCTAATACCGGCTCACTGGCAATCTCTGGAGATCCCTTCACTTGGGGAATGGGCGGAAACAATTGAAGCTATGAGAGCAGTTGAATACCTGGTAGTTCAACAAACTGAAGGGCAAAACCCTGCCCATTTCCGGAAATGGTTCTATTGGGACAGATTTCGTACATCATCCGCATTTCGCCGGAAAATAGAACATAACAATAATGCGGTATAGCTGTAATGATCTCAAGCCATGGGGAACGATCGTGGAGAGTATTAGTAGCTCACGACTCCACCAAAACCTGAGCCCCTATTCTTATAAAAGATAACGAACTAGGAAGTAAACCTCCTTGTCACATTTTTTCTGTCAAGAGGATATCGCCGCCCTTGTCCGCGGACCGCCCCTCCCCCTTTTTTTTTTTCTCTTCTCTCTCTCCCTCTCTCTTCTTTTCATCTCTTCCCTTTCTCCCTTCTTTCCCCTCTCTTTCATCTTCTCTCCCTTCTCTTTATCTTTCTCCCCACCCCTACCTTGCTCAACTCACTCATTCCTTTATTTTAATCATCTATCTCTGACTCACCACCTGCCAGTCTCCCTATATGAAGGGATTGCTTCTAGTCGCAGTGATGAGGAGATGCACATCAATTACCTTATTTCTATAATACCATTATAACCCTCTAACCCGATACTTGTCATTTGGACTTCACAGTCTAAAACTCAACCCAGACTGTTATGACTGCTGTTGACTGTATTCCTGTTCAAACTTCACTTATCTGTACAATCAATGTTTACCACTTCAATAAAAGCTTTTGAATAAAAAAAAAAAAAAAGAAAGTTATATAGGGACATAATTACTTTCCAAATGCCATTTTAGAGCATGTAGGTTCATGAGGGAAATAGGTCCTGGTAGCCGAAAAAGGTTCCATGAACCCAGCTACAAGTACCACGTTCACTTGGTTCCAATGAAATAGTGACCACCGATACGGAAGGCATCACACAATGCCTTAGCAGTCCAGGAAACCATTCCAGAGCCTCGGCCACAGAGGGGCGTCTGCCTACTGCTGGTGCTATATCTCACCGCTGACCCCCTTTGGCCCCTGGATTCCCTCTAATAGTGAATTAGGCTGTAAATAGCCTGGAACCCCTCCGGGGCCATAGTCTCTGGGCAGGAGGCAAGCCCACAGTTTTCTCCACAACACACAGTGATAGTCCACTCCGTCACAGTGTCTACACGCAATTATGTGATTATTATCAATATTCAAACTACTTATCCCATGATCAATCTGGCTTTTGTCCAAACCACTCAACTACAACTACCCTATTAAAAGTTTGCAATAATATTCAAGCTGGCATGGAAATAGGAAACTTAACTGGAGCCATCTTCCTTGATTTTTGCCAAGGCCTTTGACACAGTAGACCATGGTTTCCTAATACAAAAACTTTAAATCTCCGGTATTGGTGATCGCACGCTAACCTGGTTTTGATCGCGTGTATCACATCGGTCGTATAATGTGTCCATTTCTTTTTTCTTTTTTTTTTTTAAATCAAATTTTTTTATTGACAAATAGACATATATAAACATGAATCACAGCAGCGTGTATAGCTTGGTAACATCGATTTCTCAACACATACAATATGTGGTATGACAGGGAGAGTTTAGCTCTTCACAGATGTGCAAATGATATATATTAAAAACCTTTCTCAACCAATATCGATGTGTTATGTGAAACAACTGCTGACGTACAGTGGCAAGAAAAAGTATGTGAACCCTTTGGGATTACGTGGAGTTTTGCATGAATTGGTCATAAAATGTGCTCTAATCTTCATCTAAGTCACAACAATTTCAAAAACACAGTCTGCTTAAAATAATACAACACAAACATTATATGTTTTCATGTGTTTATTGAACAGAACATGTAAACATTCACAGTGCAGGGTGTAAAACGTATGTGAACCCCTAGCCTAATGGCTTCTCCAAGAGCTAATTGGAGCCAGGAGTGAGCCAACCTTGAGTCCAATCAGTGTGATATTATTGGATGTGTTGCTGAAAGATGTCCTGCCCTTTAAAAACACACACCAGTTTTGGGTTTACTGGTTTCAAGAAGCACTGCCTGATGTGAACCATGCCTCGCAGAAAAGAGCTCTCAGAAGACCTACGATCAAGAATTGTTGACTTGCATGAAGCTGGAAAGGGTTACAAAAGTATCTCCAAAAGCCTTGATGTTCATGTGTCCACGGTAAGACAGACTGTCTACAAATGGAGAAGGTTCAGCACTGTTGCTACTCTCCCTAGGTGTGGTTGTCCTGTAAAGATGACTGCAAGAGCACAGCGCAGAATGCTTAATGAGGTAAAGAAGAATCCTAGAGTGTCAGCTAAAGACTTACAGAAATCTCTGGCACATGCTAACATTTTTGTTGACACATCTACAATAAGGAAAACATTAAACAAGAATGGAGTACATGGGAGGACACCACGGAGGAAGCCATTGCTGTCCAAAAAGAATATTGCAGCACGTTTGAAGTTTGCAAAAGAGCACCTGGATATTCCACAGCACTACTGGCAAAATATTCTGTGGACAGATGAAACCAAAATTGAGTTGTTTGGAAAAAACACACAACACTATCAGGGTTATCCAAAGAGATCCGAATTGCTTGAGAAAGGTAACCGAATGCTGAAAATCAGCGTTCGGTTACCTTTCCTGGCCATTCGGCTATCCAGAGAGCAGGCAATTCGCCAAATCCTGGCTAATTGCCTGAACATACGGTGCCTGTTCGGTGCCTGTTCGAGGGTAGTGAAATCCCCATGAAAATGCACTGCTTCGGCTATTCAGAGAACACAAACCAGCAGTGAAAGGTTCCCCTAATGCCCTGTCATTCGGTGGTTTAATTCGGCAAATTTATTCAGGAGAATCCCATAGACTTCAATGTTAAAAATATTCCCGTTTTAATTCAATATCTAATAAACCGTTCATTATAAAATTCTGCAGCAAAAAGTCTCTTTATTTATAGATTTTTTAGGATACTTTAAGCATTTTTCAGATTTTTTTTATTTTTTTAAAAAGTCCGATTTTTTTTTTTTTTTTTTCCAATTTACTTATTTTTTTTGTAACAGCCCTCTTTATTATCATTCCCTGGACCTCCTGTGAAAATTTCAGACATTTTCGCTCAGTAGTTTCTTTGCAAACAGCGTTTCATTTTCCCAGATTCATACAAATGGTTTTTCTAATTTATTCACTGCCTCCTCTACGTCACAGCTGCTTCGGCTCTGTGTGATTCGGCTCCTGTTCGGCTCATGTTCGTTTTTTCGAAGGTTAATCCAGATGTTTTTGCTTGTTTTCAGCGTGCATTCGGTTAGTTTTCGTCAGGTTTTCGGCAGCTTTTCCCTGCAATTCGGGGACCCTGTGCTCTTTGCTGAATACACCGCAGGGTCACCGAAATGCAATCGGCAAAAGGAACCGAATTGAAGAGAACGAAAAGTCACCGAACGTGCGGTGACTTTTCGAATCTCTTTGGATAACCCTGTTAGTGTGGAGAAAAAAGGCACAGCACACCAACATCAAAACCTCATCCCCACTGTAAAACATGGCGGAGGGAGCATCATGGTTTGGGGCTGCTTTGCTGCCTCAGTGCCTGGACGGATTGTTGTCATTGATGGAAAAATGAATTCCAGAGTTTATCAAGACATTTTGCAGAAAAACGTAAGACCATCTGTCCACCAACTGAAGCTCCGCAGAGGATGGGTGATGCAACAGGACAATGACCCAAAGTAATTCAACAAAAGAATGGCTTCAACAAAACAAAATACACCTTCTGGAGTGGCCCAGTCAGAGTCCTGACCTCAACCCGATTGAAATGATGTGGCATGACCTTAAGAGAGCGATTCACACCAGACATCCCAAGAATATTGCTACACTGAAACAGTTTTGTGAAGAGGAGTGGGCCAAAATTACTCCAGATCGTTGTGCAGGTCTGATCTGCAACTACAGGAAATGTTTGGTTGAGGTTATTGCTGCCAAAGGAGGGTCAACCAGTTATTAAGTCCAAAGGTTCACATACTTTTTCCACCCTGCACTGTGAATGTTTACATGTTCTGTTCAATAAAAACATGAAAACATATAATGTTTGTGTTGTATTATTTTAAGCAGACTGTGTTTTTCAAATTGTTGTGACTTAGATGAAGATCAGAGCAAATTTTATGACCAATTCATGCAAAATTCCACGTAATCCCAAAGGGTTCACATACTTTTTCTTGCCACTGTATTCTGTCACCAAAGCTGACCAGCCTCTGGAAGTAATTTCCGAGGCCTTTAGTTCCGTCTTCCGTGCTGTGCGAGTACAGATATAGTAGTATACACATAAGATTACTACAGACAGACATACAAACAAACATAGTAGATAAGACAACGATAAAGACAAGAAGAAAAAAAAAAAGGGGGTGAAGGGAAGAAGGAAGAGGGGGTGGGGGAGGGTCAGTCTTGAGGTGGAGGGCCGGTCACACCTACTGACATTCAACTTCCTGGGAGAAAAGCAGCTCCTGGTCCCACTAATCTCCACTGGGGTCTCTAATATAACTGCATTGTGGCACACCCATCACCGCGGTTCAGACTTCGTCAGTCCGCCCACTCGCGCACGGGTCAGGCTGCGCCACTTCCAGGCGTCTCTCAGGTGCTGAACTCACATAGTAATCCCAATGGAACCAAGTCCTTACAAATTGTTCAACTCGATCCAGATCCTTTGCTACCAGGTTGTCCAACCTGCGTAGGAATTCAACCTTATCCACCCAATCTCGCCAAGAGGGTAACAACGAAGTGCCCCAATGCAGCGGTATCAACAGTTTGGCCGCAGTCACCAGTCTCAACACCACTGAACTCATCATGACGTTTATGGGAGCAGGGAACTGCAACAGGATATAAGTAGAAGGAACGAACTCAATATCTGAATATGAGATGGAACGAACTGCGGTGTGAACCATGCTCCAGAATATCTGGATCCTGGGGCAGTCCCACCAAATCTGTAGGAAGTCCCCGAAAGCCGCCTTACACCGCCAGCATTGCGGATCATGGAGGGGAAACATTTTCTGTAATCGGTCCGGGGTCCGATACCAAAATGTAAGAATTTTATATGAATTTTCTGCACAGTGCAAAGATCCGGTTCCCTTGTGAATGAGCGTGAAAGTTTTGATCCACTCCTCATCTGAGATATTTTTCCCTATCACATCACTCCATCTGTCTCTAAAGGCTGGGGTCTCTGCATAACGCCCAAGAAGCATGCGATATAGAGTGGAGACACTTCTGGCCATGTCAGGTATATTGGAAGGGAAAAAGGTAAAATGGATGCCTGTAGCCATTTTGTTTTTAAAGACCGTTTTTTCTTTCAATTTTCTCTAGTTTAGGAATGAACCGAGATTTTTTTTTAAAGGTTCATGGCTAGGTGAAATTTTTTTTAGAAATACCAGACATGAAGGAACCTTAAAAATGTCTTTGCGTGATATAATGCCCGAGCTAAGTATTAGACGTGCCAGAATTAAATTTATTGGTCTGTCTTAAGTTTTTAAAATAAAAAGATATTTTGTCTTTTGGGTATAAAGAAATAAGAATTTAAATTCTGTAATGTATATATATTCACAAAATATATTTCTATAATCAAGGTATATTCTATTATATTTACAGTAGAAAATATATGCTCCAATAAATATTATATAAGTATATAATTGGTAAATAATATAGTTACTGGAGAATAGATTCTGTGAGTTAGCTAGAGAAAAGAATTCAACTGATAAAGACTCAGTAAGTAACTAGAAAGGAGTGAGGATATAAATCTAATTTTGATATGTGGAGACTAAGAGTCTAGCGAGTGAGAGAAGAAGTCTTTGTCCAAAATGACCTCGT
Organism: Leptobrachium leishanense; assembly: GCA_009667805.1. NCBI lineage: Eukaryota > Metazoa > Chordata > Amphibia > Anura > Megophryidae > Leptobrachium > Leptobrachium leishanense. Next base: position 216,237,562 of record CM019064.1, on the reverse strand, counting down.
GGCACGAGATAAGCGAAATAATATTTAAATGGTGGAATTAATTGAGAAGTGCAATACTGCCCTCTAGAGGATAGCAAATATTATATTTGATATAATGAAGGATATTGCTAGTGACGTCAAATTGACTATAATTGAAGCGGCAATGTTGGTTGCAGTCACTCCGAGACCGAGATTCTGAGATGCTGAGATTCCGAGACTCCAAGACATACACCACAATGCATTCAGACGTCCAGTACACATAGCAGTCAGAGACACACCACAATGCATGCAGATTCCAGGACATGAGACATTCTGAGGCTAACACACACCGCTAGCAGACCATTCCAGGACAATGCACTCTGACTCTCACCAAATCTCTAACTCATATGCATTGATTATCTGATATTGATAATCTTCACATATTCCAATATTACATAAGGAATTCCAAGGAAGACTCATCAAAATCCAGATTGGAGATGTAATGTATGAGAGCTATTTAAATTAAGGAATTAATGTAAATATATATATATCTGTAGATTTTTGCAACAGATAGACTGAGATTTCTAAGATTCTTGGTAGCTCCAAAATCTAAATATTTCTATTCTGCAGATAGAGATATGAAGAAGTGGACATAAGGATTTATCCTAAAATACACTGTTGTGGGATTGATACAAATATATATATTGAATTTGGAAATTACTGTGATTGAAATTAATAAGCAAGGAATTATATAACTACAAAATAAAAAGCAAAAGATTAGAAGTTTAATTCTTGAGATTAGGGAAGGATTCACTAAATAAGTTTTATTACTTATTATTTTAAATTAGCTCATCTTTTGTTGATCCATGTAGTATGTGGTTAAACATTGTTTGCTGGGAAATGCATGTTGTATTAAGCAGAAATGTTTATTAACCATTTGTGTATTAGTTACTAACTGATAAGGTAAATGATATTAATCATATATGCAGTTACTAACAGGAGATACATATATTGTGAAGCTAGTTTTTATGTGCTGATGGATTGTGGTTTATAAATCTTTGTTTATGATATGAGATTTGAAACTTTTTTGTATACATAATAAATATATATATGTTTTTATCCGATTATTGACTATTGTATTCTTCAAAGCAAAACACAGACAATTAAAAGAATTTAGGAGAATTTCTAGGAAATATAAACGATTTTATTTGTGTCTCGTATAAATTTCTTATGAAATAATAATCCCTGCCATATTGGAGGCTTGGTTGAGAAGTCCAATATATATAACGTGTTGTATTCACGTGCAGAGATTATATCCGATAGCCAACGGAATACCATGCTGAAAATACTGCTCAAAGGGAGTAAGAGGGTGAGTTAGACTGAAGCCAGCCTTCAAAGCGCGCAGATACGATTGGATCTGGTGATAGTTGAACCGTTCCTGGAGACGAATCGGAGGAGTTCCATCTGAGCCCTGTAACTGGGGAGGAGCTCCATCTTTTAGATAAGCAGCCACTGTGATCCTGTCCGGTAGGTCAAACCGCGCTATAAGAGCTGCGCACACCCCTGGTGAGAAGTCGGGATTGTTCCGTAGTGGTAAGAGTGGCGAAATAGAGGATGTCAGCCCAAATTGCATATGCAATAATCTCCAGATGCCCAACGTTTCCGTGGTAAGGCACCAAATCCTTTGTTGTTCCCACGGACCTCGGCAACGAATCCATGGCAGTGTCCACAGAGGCGCTCCCACCAGCATTTCCTCCAGGTCCAACCACAATTTCTCTGACTTTTGAAGGGACCATTCCAGGAGACGAGTAAGGTGAGCCGAGTAGTAATAGAGTTTAGCGTCTGGTAACGCCAAACTCCTTTCTAGCTTAGGGTGACAAAGCGTCGCATTACTTACATGCGGGCCTCCGTGAGGCCAGATGAAACGCAGGGCCGCAGTTCGGAACAGTTTGAAGAAGTTGGCAGGCAAAGAAATCGGAACCGTTTGAAGAACATACAAGAGTCTTAGGAAAAGGGAAGTGCTCATGCCACTGTACAGAGCACTGGTGAGACCTCACTTGGAGTACTGTGTGCAGTACTGGAGACCGTATCTCCAGAAGGATATAGACATCTTAGAGAGAGTTCAGAGAAGGGCTACTAAAATGGTGTACGGCTTGAAGGAGAAAAGTTACCAGGAAAGGCTTAATGATCTTAACATGTACAGCTTGGAAAAAAGACGAGACAGAGGAGATATGATAGAAACATTTAAATACGTAAAGGGAATCCACAAGGTAGAGGAAGGGAGTATATTTAAACGGAAACAAAGTAGCAAAACAAGAGGACATAGTCTTAGATTAGAGGGGCAAAGGTTTAAAAGTATCATCAGGAAGCATTGTTTTACTGAGAGGGTGGTGGATACATGGAACAGCCTTCCAGTTGAAGTGGTAGAGGCCAAAACAGTAATTGAATTTAAGCAGGCATGGGATAGGCATAAGGCTATCCTAAACAAAAGATAAATCCAGGTAAAGTATCCATGTAATTGGGCAGACTAGATGGGCCGAAAGGTTCTTATCTGCCGACATTTTTCTATGTTTCTATGAGTCTGGGAATTACATTAATCTTCAAAGTATTAATCCTTCCCGACCAAGAAATAAACTTTTTCGACCAACCAGATAACTCTGAGATGAAGACATCTAACAGTGGTTGATAATTAAGAACATAAAGCTGTGCAGGGGACGGCGAGATCCATATTCCTAGGTATTTCATACGATCTGCACACCACGTAAATGGAACCAACCGCTTTAGTCTAGCTACACTTCCCTGTGAGAGATTCACATTAAGTATTTCCGACTTGTCCAGGTTTACCCGAAATCCGGAGACCTCACCAAAATCCGACAATACCTCCGTCACCGCCGGTAATGAGGTTTCAGCCTTCGTCAACATAAAAAGCAGGTCGTCCGCATAAGCAGAGACCACGTGATGGGTAGAGGCGCCTTGAATCCCGGTGAGGGAATCGGTAGAGTGAACTGCTTCTAGGAGTGGCTCTAGGTATAGTGCAAATAATAACGGCGACAAGGTGCAGCCCTGCCTAGTTCCATTACAAATCGGGATGGATGCAGAAAGTGCTCCATTCACACGAATACGAGCTGACGGATTTGTATATAAAGCCTGTACCTGATCTAAGAAAGTTTCAGGGAGCTCCATCCACCGTAACACCAAAAACAGGAAGGGCCAACTCACTTTATCGAACGCCTTTTCGGCATCCATTGATAAAAGAACCACCTCCTCCCCTGACTTTTTTGCATAAGCAACAGTGCCTAGTGCTCTAGAGGTGGCATCCCTGGCTTCCCGTCTTGCGATAAAACCCCACCTGATTCGGTCGGACCAATTTAGACAGAAGCAGTTTCAAATGCTCTGCCAGAAGTTTTGCAAATACTTTTGCGTCTGCATTCAGCAAGGATATGGGTCTATAGTTTTTACATTCCGAATCATCTTTTCCCGGTTTCGGTATGACTGCTATCGTAGCCGCCACCGTGTGAGGGTGAAAAGCAGTATCTGCTCCCACCGATTGAAAGGCTGAAAGCATTCTTGGGTATAAGTCCGATTGCAAAATGTTTGTAATATTCAAACGGCAGCCCATCCGGGCCGGAACTTTTACGCTATTTCATAAGTTTCATTACTGCTGAGAGTTCTAAGGACGTAAATGGGGCAGAGAGCGCCTCCCTTTCCTCGGGCGACAGCGTGGTATGAATCTTACAACAGGCACAGTATAGACAGGGTTACAATACATTGAACAACATTTGACAAACGGTACAGGAGGAGATGAGGGCCCTATACGCATAGGAACTCACAATCTAGAAGGGTTGGGGTTGGAAACCGGAGGAGAGGACCGCAAGGTGAGAGTGATTGTTGGTTGCGTCAGTGAGTCGGGTGGTAGGCTTCCCTAAATAGGACTGTTTTAAGGGAGCGTTTGACGGAAGAGAAATTAGGGGAAAGTCTGGGGAGATCACTACCACGATGGTAGAACGTAACAAATTGATAATACCAGAAATAATTATAAGGTATTGACAGAAAATGTAATAAGACAAGGTAGTAGAAGACCAAAGGGATTGCCCCTATAAACAATTCAAAAACTTCAGTTACTCTGATAAGAATATCAGGGTACTAGTGTCTCCCAGAGACCAAATTAATAATTAACTTTTATTAAACTTGATTAAAACGGCAAACAAACAGACAAAAATAGACAGTGCATTCAAAACAAAATATAATGAATTAAAAACAAATCTTATGAATCTTATTTTGCAAATATCTGGAGATGGCTGGTTGGGCAACTACTCTTCCTGTCGAACGTTCCATATCATATAGCCTGCGGTAATATGACTCAAATTCCTTAACAATCACATCAGGTCGAGGTGATATTTGGCCAGTCCCTGTTTTAATCTTGGAAACATAATTAATTTCCCGGCATTGTTGAAGCAAGTGCGCCAGTAGCTTTCCAGGCTTATTTTCCTGCAAAGCAAAATGACATTTAGTGTGTGCCGCATCCAGTCGTAAATTTTCATTAAGGATGTCATTTAGGCGTCGCCTAAGTAGCGTAGCCTCTCTAAAGTCAGCTTCGTCTGAACGAATAAAGATGGGACTGTTCCAGGTGTCTGATGCCTTCCAAAAGATCCACCGTCTCCGTTGATTTGGCCTTTTTTAGTGCAACAGCCTTGCTAATAAGCAGGCCCCGCACCACCGCCTTATGTGCCTCCCAAACCGTAACTTCCGCAACGTCACCTACCCCGGCATTTTCCTCAAAATAGTGCTTTATGGCACAAGATAATTCCGCCGAAAAAACAGGATCTTCAAGCAGGTGCGTATTCAGTCTCCAGGATTTTTTCACGCGGACGGAAAAGCGGAGAGGTCAGTGTCATCCAAACCGGCGAGTGGTCCGACCACGTACGGGTGCCAATATCCGACTCAAGTAGTAAGTGCAATTGATGTTGTTGCATGAAGAGATAATCGATTCTCAAAAAAGAAGCATGTACCGACAAGTAGTACGTGAAACCCTGAATTCAGAGCACGCCAAACATCCACCAAGTGCAGTGAGTCTAACGTACGTTTAAGATGTCTAATAGAGCTTGGCGGGATAGTCGACTGACGACGGGAAGTGTCCACCCGGGGATCCAATGGAACGTTTAAGTCCCCCGCCAAAATTAGAATGCCCGTTTGGAACTTATCCAGGATTTTCACGATTCGTGCAAGGCATCTGTGCTGTTTGGCATTCGGCATATATATATATAAAGGCGAATGTATAGGCCACCCCTGATATTGTACCCTTTACCTATGTTTCTATAGGTAAACTAAAAAAATGGTCGGAGTTGTGGCAATTGAGTTTTAATGTGGATAAGTGCAAGATAATGCACCTGGGACGTAAAAACCCAAGGGCTGAATATAGAATATTTGATACAGTCCTAACCTCAACATCTGAGGAAAGGGATTTAGGGGTCATTATTTCAGAGGATCTAAGGGTAAGTAGTCAATGTAATAGAGCAGCAGGAAATGCTAGCAGAATGCTTGGTTGTGTAGGGAGAGGTATTAGCAGTAGGTAAAGGGAAGTGCTCATGCCACTGTACAGAGCACTGGTGAGACCTCACTTGGAGTACTGTGTGCAGTACTGGAGACCGTATCTCCAGAAGGATATAGACATCTTAGAGAGAGTTCAGAGAAGGGCTACTAAAATGGTGTACGGCTTGAAGGAGAAAAGTTACCAGGAAAGGCTTAATGATCTTAACATGTACAGCTTGGAAAAAAGACTAGACAGAGGAGATATGATAGAAACATTTAAACACGTAATGGGAATCCACAAGGTAGAGGAAGGGAGTATATTTAAAAGGAAACAAAATAGCAAAACAAGAGGACATAGTCTTAGATTAGAGGGGCAAAGGTTTAAAAGTAACATCAGGAAGCATTATTTTACTGAGAGGGTGGTGGATACATGGAACAGTCTTCCAGTAGAAGTGGTAGAGGCCAAAACAGTAATTGAATTTAAGCAGGCATGGGATAGGCATAAGGCTATCCTAAACAAAAGATAAATCCAGGTAAAGTATCCATGTAATTGGGCAGACTAGATGGGCCGAAAGGTTCTTATCTGCCGACATTTTTTCTATGTTTCTAACAAACAGATATCTACCTTCGTCATCGCTTAACGTGTCTGTAACCAAATGTGTCCATTTCTGACAGCGCTTCCCTCCCCCTCCCAGTCACGTGCGGTGTACCCCAAGGCTCAATACTCTACGATATTCATAAATGATCTGCCAAACGTCTACAAAGCCTCAACTGTACACATGTATGCAGATGACACCATAATCTATACTAGCAAACTAAATCTCCCTCAGCTGGGGGCAGTGCTGCAAGGACAATTCAGAGGAAGTATAGTGGATTGCAGATAAGAAACTTTTTTAAGTACTGACAAAATTGTAACGATGCTCTTTGGAACAAAACCAAAACTACATAAATTGCAAAATCCCCATCTATGTGTCAGGACAAAATCAAATGACACACCGACCACAGTCAGTTCTCTCAAATATCTAGGTATGTGGTTAGACCCAACTCTATCCTTTAGCTCCCACATTGAAAAACTCTCTTGTGACAGACTGACGGGCACACCGACTGTGTGCCTCTGTCAAATGCTTTCTCCAAGCTGGACCCCAAAATCCAGCTTTAGCAGCCCCCATACCTTCCCTCTACAAAGCTCCAGGCACGTCCAGAGCGGTTGAGAAGCAAAAGCAAACTGGCACTTTATTTGAGAAAAAAAAAAACACAGGAAAAAAAACAGTTGGGACACCCCCCTCCCCGCTCCCTTCCAGAATACACTACAGGTGTGTCACAATAATATTTAACCCCTGCAGCCTTGGTCTGTCACATCGCTAATTATTTTTATTATTCTTTATTTATAAAGCGCCAACATATTCCGCAGCACTGTACAACAGGCACAGTATAGACAGGGTTACAATACATTGAACAACATTTGACAAACGGTACAGGAGGAGATGAGGGCCCTATACGCATAGGAACTCACAATCTAGAAGGGTTGGGGTTGGAAACCGGAGGAGAGGACCGCAAGGTGAGAGTGATTGTTGGTTGCGTCAGTGAGTCGGGTGGTAGGCTTCCCTAAATAGGACTGTTTTAAGGGAGCGTTTGACGGAAGAGAAATTAGGGGAAAGTCTGGGGAGATCACTACCACGATGGTAGAACGTAACAAATTGATAATACCAGAAATAATTATAAGGTATTGACAGAAAATGTAATAAGACAAGGTAGAAGAAGACCAAAGGGATTGCCCCTATAAACAATTCGAAAACTTCAGTTACTCTGATAAGAATATCAGGGTACTAGTGTCTCCCAGAGACCAAATTAATAATTAACTTTTATTAAACTTGATTAAAACGGCAAACAAACAGACAAAAATAGACAGTGCATTCAAAACAAAATATAATGAATTAAAAACAAAGACAATTCTGCTGTAAAGGTTATTGAATGTAACGGCAGGAGATATGATCAATGGTCAATACAGTAGGTGGCCTTCAAGGGTCACCTCAAAGTATTGTAACGTATATAGAAGGTGGGTAACAATATCAGACCATGAAAAGACTGCACGTACAAAAAGCAGAGAGAGCAAAAGCAAGACACTCCTATAGGGAAGAATTGGCTCAAATAGCCTAGTATAAACGTATCACTGTAATTGCCCAAATTGCCATTGCTAAGAGGACCCAACAACGGGGTATATATGTATATTGGGGTCTCAAAATACAGTTTCCCAGAGTGACAATAGGGAGTTCTTGCCTGTGAAGTGCACCCGACGCGTGTTTCGCCACAAATGGCTCGTCAGGAGTGCTTACGGACTAAATGACAGGCTGGGGTATTTAAATTGTGGATGTTCCGCCCCAGCCGGTAAACTGACCAATGGGACAAAGGGATGGCAGACAATCAAATCGTGTGGCTGCCATGAAGATCGACAACCGGGAGATCCAATAGTGATCCCTGTTTTATTCATGTACCTAGATAGCTGGTAGAGCGAAAAAATCTCGCTATATTGTGGTATCAATGTAAATCCGGTAGTCTAGTGAGCCGTAATACAATGAATTTAATCATAATGTGATAAAGTCATATTATTTACTGAATTATGGATATCATTAGAGAAAAATAATGATAATCACTAAACAAAGTGAATTTAGAGCAGTGATGAAATTATCTTTTGAGAATTCGCCTAAGTTAAAATGGAGGCATCGTTATATAATAAATACGATAATAAGGATAATAATGATGCTGTATCGGAATGACAAAAGAATGTCCGCAGTAAATTGGCTACATAATTGAAGCTTGCATCATATAGTTATATAGTGGCACAAAAGTAGCAGAAAAGCGTGTTTGCCACGTTCATGAGTAAATGGTTATTTCATATAAAGATAGGGGATCGAGTAAATGTAATTGGTGAATAAATCTATATCTAAATCTATATCTAAATCAGAATATGCCAACTGAATAAAACATTAACTTAGTTTGTTTTAATGGAGAAATAGTATAACCTTCAGGAAAATTATGTGATAAAGACCCTGTGGAACCGATTATAGTAATAATGAAATTACTAAGGTCAATTGAAAGGAATATATGTTTATAGTGAAGAAAAACATCATTCTGAAAACGGCCATATCTCAATTGACACAAATTTATGAAAATATATGAACTAAGTCTAAAAGTAATGAAGAATGGATATTGTAGTACAAAATAGATAATTGTGATAAAGATTTTATTCTCGCTAAACTGGTGGAGATCATATAACTAATGTTTATAGAAGGCTAAAAAGTTTTCAGTAATTAGATGGGAATGAATGCTTGTAAAAGCTAATAGGAAATATAAATGAACAGGGTTGAGACAGTCATTGACAATAAGAATAAATTATTAAATAGTAGCTGTGAATATGTATGATAAAAGTAGATTAGACTGTGAAAAAATGGGGAAGGGAAGAGTACACAGTAAACCATCAAAAATTAGGCGATTTGTGCCAATAGCATTAAATAGAAGCAATTAGTTATCAATAATAAATAAATATTACAATAATGCGATGACTAAATTGATAATAAAGATATGTATACGGCAGCCCCAATGAATGGAAAGTATTGAGGTGATAACAGATATGAAGATATATACGCGTTTTGAAAGTAAAATATAGAAAAAGGAACAATTTGCATAGTCGTTTACACAGAAATTAACAGAATATTGAAATATAAATGTATATGCATAAATATGAATTATTGAATTCTGGTAGGTTAAAAATAAAAAGAACAAAGAACAAAAAATGTCTGAAAAATGGACCATATGAGCGAATGAGGAACAAATGTTCATATCAATGGTGTGTAATTAAAATCCTCATTGAGACCATGTGGATATAAGGTTTTAAGTGTATATATCCAAGAGGATTCTCTGTCAGGATCGCCCCCTGGTGCCGCCCGGTACCACCCGGACCCGACGTTAATACATCCCGTCCCATCATCGGCGAACCGCCAACAGCCGCCGTGGTTACCACACTTCCATCCTCCGGCACCCTATTCCCTAGACAGCGGCCGGCGCGCGCATGCGCGCTATATCGATGAGGACCCCGGCGAGGGATCAGGTGTCCTCGGCGCCGAGAGATGACGTCAGATGCCAGGTATGGCGGGAATCGGTTTAAAAGAGGCTACAGAACTGTGAGTAAATGCCCAATTATTGAGTATGATTCCTAGTACATGGACTGTGTATTATTGTCTCCAAGGTATACAGCAATTCCGCCGGGCCTCAGACCTACAGCCTGCTGCAACGCATCCAGCACCTCAATCCGCTTTGGCTATTCAGCCTATACAGCAATTCCGCCGGGCCTCAGACCTCCAGCCTGCTGCAACGCATCCAGCACCTCAATCCGCTTTGGCTCTTCAGCCTATACAGCAATTCCGCCGGGCCTCAGACCTCCAGCCTGCTGCAACGCATCCCAATCCGCTTTGGCTCTTCAGCCTATACAGCAATTCCGCCGGGCCTCAGACCTACAGCCTGCTGCAACGCATCCAGCACCTCAATCCGCTTTGGCTATTCAGCCTATACAGCAATTCCGCCGGGCCTCAGACCTCCAGCCTGCTGCAACGCATCCAGCACCTCAATCCGCTTTGGCTATTCAGCCTATACAGCAATTCCGCCGGGCCTCAGATCTCCAGCCTGTTGCAGCGTATCCAGCACCTCAATCCGCTTCGGCACTTAGCCGTCTCAGCCTCTTTGTCGACCTCAAGCCGCCGACCTACTGCAATATCTCCCAGCTCTGAAGTTACCTCCGCAAACAGTATACAACAGTATCCTGCATTCCCTCTGTGCCTTGAGAAACCTATCGTCCACCGTGAGTACTACAATCCCCTACGGGTCTGTTACTGTGCTACTGTGTTTTCATATATTGAATACTGTTTGTCGTGTCAAGCCTCCAGTATTCCCGCGCCTATATCTCCATACCCATCAACACCTGACGTCTCTGCCACTGTCACGAATAGGGTTGTACAGTTCCATCTCACCCTTCATATAGTGGCTCTCACGATCTGGTATACTCTGCCTCTTGGGTTCCCATCGTTCCAGTATCACAGTTTCCCCGTGGCAATTCGTGACAGAATAATTGGGCCAAATATGGAACCCGCGAGTATACCAGACACCCTAACCCTTATAACGAATCAACTATCAAATCTAACCCAATCCATCGTGGACCTACAGAACAATCAGGTCGCTATACAAAACCACCTGAGTCGTCTAGACCAAGCACAAGGCGCGGAAGGGACAACCGAGCCTCCCGTCGAAGCCCCACCAGCCGCCGACATCCTATCCACCAGTTATGAACCCTATGTATCTCCACCAAACAAATTTGACGGGGACAGGAAGCAATTCCGAGTTTTTATCACTTCATGTCAAATAATGTTCTCCATCCAACGGAAGACATATGCATCTGATTTCGTAAAGATCAGGACTGTGATATCCCTCCTTACCGGCAAACCTCAAGTATGGGCCCATCATCTACTACGCACCGCTCACCCCTCTTTGCGCACCTGGAACACTTTTTATAATGCCCTTGAAACCATGTATGAAGACCCCAATTGCCTAGCCTCTGCGGCTCAAGCACTGGAATTACTAAAGCAGGGAAAAGACGACGTAGAGGATTATATCACTGAGTTCAAACATTTAGCCCTGGATTCGGAATGGAACGAGCCGGCCCTGCTAGCACAATTCAGAAAGGGATTATCCGAGGTACTCAAAGATGAACTAGCCCGTACTGGAATTCCCTCCACTCTAGAAGCTACCATGGCTCTTTGCACCCAGATAGATCGAAGGCTACGAGAACGAAGGGCAGAAAGAGCCACTTCCCACGCTCATGTTCCAGCAAAAAGATACATACCGACTCCTCAGGCGACTACTCCTACTACTTCCACTAGCGAGGAAGAACCTATGCAGATCGGAGTCATACGAGGACCTCTAACAGAGAACGAAAAATCCAGGCGCAGATCTTTAGGGCTATGTATGTACTGCGGGCGCCCGGGCCACCAAGTACGAGAATGCCGAGCCAAGCCCCCTAGTTGTTCAGGTGAGCCTGCACAACCCACCACGTCGGTCGCCACCCATGACCTTTGTACAGTGACACCATCTCACCTAATCGTATCCTTACTATTACAGTGGGACCAGTGCGCCATTCCTCTCCGGGCTATGATTGATTCCGGAGCCAGCGGATGTTTTGTGGATGAAAAAATAGCTATCTCCCTGGGTATCCCGATCGTCTCCAAATCACGTTCTTACGCCATCCAACTGCTCGACGGAAGCTCCCCCATATCTGGTCCGATCATCAAGGAAACCCGACCGTTGCTAGTATCTCTGGGCACTGAACATCGCGACACCATAGTGTTTGATATAGTGACCTCTCCCGTGTTTCCCGCTGTACTAGGTCTCAATTGGCTTCGCAGAAATAACCCTTCTATAAATTGGTCCTCAGGTGCAGTATCCTTCAACGCTGAAACTAATATATCAACCACAGATCTACATGCCTGTACGACTCCTGCTATAGCTATGTGTCTTGAGGTACCCGAGCCGTACCAAGCCTTTAGTCATGTCTTTGAGAAAAAAGGTGCTGATACCCTACCTCCTCACAGACCCTACGACTGCCCTGTAGATCTGCTACCCGGAGCGCCCATTCCTTATGGAAGAATTTACCCCCTATCTGAACCTGAATTACTAGTGTTAAAAGACTATATTGACGACAATCTAGAAAAAGGCTTCATACGGCCGTCTACCTCACCTGCCGGAGCCCCTATTTTCTTCGTAGGGAAGAAAGATGGAGGACTTCGACCTTGTGTAGACTATAGAGCTATGAACGCTATTACGATCAAAAATAAATATCCCCTTCCTCTGATATCAGAATTGATGGATCGCCTTCGCTCCGCTAATATATTCACGAACTTGATCTACGAGGAGCCTATAATCTGATACGTGTCAAAAGCGGAGACGAATGGAAGACGGTGTTTCGTTCTCGTTATGGCCATTACGAATATATGGTCATGCCGTATGGGCTATGTAACGCCCCTGCCACATTCCAACGTTTTTTGAATGATGTCTTCCGGGATATACTAGACAGCTACATCGTAATATACCTGGACGACATATTGATATATTCCGAAGACTTGAAGGCTCATCGAGAACATGTAAAAACCGTACTACGTAGACTACAGGAGCAGAGATTGTATGCCAAGGCTGAAAAATGCATCTTCGACACAGACACTGTAGAATTCCTCGGATTTATTATCAGCCCTGGGAACATCCGTATGGACCCAACCAAGACTGAAGCAGTAGCCACCTGGCCAGTTCCGACAAACAAAAAGGGAGTACAAAGTTTTATAGGGTTTTACAACTTTTATAGGAAGTTCATAAGAGGTTTCTCAACGATTATCCGGCCCCTCACTAGATTGACGAGGCAAGATATTAAGTTCACATGGACTGAAGACGCACAAAAGGCTTTTCATAAATTGAAAAATATGTTCACGCGAGCACCTATCCTCACCTTACCAGATCCTACATACCCTTATGTACTGGAGGTAGACGCTTCTGAATTCGCGGTGGGGGCTGTACTCTCTCAAAGGCTAGTAAAGTCCGGACGAATACATCCCGTATGTTTCTTTTCAAAGGGGCTATCCCCTGCTGAGCGTAACTATGATGTAGGCGAGAGAGAGCTCCTAGCCATAAAAATGGCCTTAGAAGAATGGAGGCATTTACTAGAAGGCACACGCCATCCCGTGACTGTATTCACAGACCACAGAAACTTAGAATACTTGCAACGAGCCTGTAGGCTAAAACCCCGACAAGCCAGGTGGGCCCTCTTTTTTTAGCCGGTTCAATTTACATATCACCTACAGACCCGGAAGAAAAAATGGAAAAGCAGATGCCTTATCAAGGATAGGCAATCCAGAGAGAACCAGAGAACAAGAAACCATATTACCATCTACATGTTTTCTAACACAGGAAAATACTTTATGGCAAATGATCGCTCGTAATACTCCTTCGCTCCAGGAAGCCCCCACAGGAATACCGTTCTCAGAAAAGGACGGATTTCTGATACATCGAGAAAGAATATACGTTCCCCCTTTAGCCGTAACCGCAGTATTACAACATTTCCATGATTCCACCCTAGGAGGCCATGGAGGCATTCACAAAACCAGCGATGTTATAAAAAGATCCTTTTGGTGGCCACACATGTCAAGGACTATTACCGAATACATCACGAATTGTCCTGTATGCATAAGAATGAAGACGTCCAGACATAGACCTCAAGGATTATTACACCCGCTACCCGTACCCTCTGTACCCTGGTCTGATATCGCTATGGACTTTATCGTGGAACTACCAAAATCATCAAAACACGATACTGTCATGGTAGTCGTTGATAGATTTACGAAAATGGCACATTTCATCCCCCTCGTGGGACTACCTACCACTACAGAGACCGCCTCCATCTTCATTAAAGAGATCTTCCATCTTCATGGGTTACCCTCTACTATAGTGACAGACAGAGGTACGCAATTCACGGCACGCTTCTGGAGGGCTTTCTGTAAAGGATTACATATCACCCAAGCATTGACCTCGGCATATCACCCTCAAGCCAATGGGCAAACTGAGCGTACTAATGGAATCCTTGAACAATACTTACGCTGCTATATATCCCATCTCCAACATGACTGGTTCGCATATCTACCCCTAGCCGAATTCGCCTATAACAACCAGGTGCAACGCTCTACAACAATGACGCCCTTCTATATCAACACCGGTTATCATCTCTCCATGTTGCCTGGGTCACCTTTAGAGACCAACATCCCGAAGGCCGATGAACGACTATCAATGATCCATAAAAACTATCGTCTTGTCCGAACTGAGCTGTTGAAGGCACAACAGAGGTTCAAGTTCTATGCAGACCGTCATCGAAGACCTGCCCCCGTGTATCAAGAAGGAGATAAGGTATGGCTCTCTGCCCGTAATATTAACCTGTTTTGTCCTTCTCGCAAACTAGGTCCTCGTTTCCTCGGCCCTTTCACCATCGACAAAGTATTGTCTCCTGTGGCTGTACGACTACGTCTGCCGTCGACATTGTAGGTACATCCTGTGTTTCATGTTTCCCTACTGAAATCTACGACCCCTGACCCATTTCCTAATAGAGTTCTAGTGGCTCCTGGACCTGTGACTTCGGTGTCAGACAGTGAATACGAGGTTGAGACCATACTGGATTCTCGATGGCGGCGGCGTCGTCTAGAATACCTAGTACACTGGAAAGGCTATGGCGCTAAAGAGGACTCCTGGGTGTCGTGTGACAAGGTACATGCTCCTGCTCTGGTTCGGCGTTTTCACAGGGTCCATCGCGATCGCCCCCAGAGGGGTCGCCTTGGTGGGGAACCCTGTCAGGATCGCCCCCTGGTGCCGCCCGGTACCACCCGGACCCGACGTTAATACATCCCATCCCATCATCGGCGAACCGCCAACAGCCGCCATGGTTACCACACTTCCATCCTCCGGCACCCTATTCCTAGACAGCGGCCGGCGCACGTATGCGCGCTATATCGATGAGGACCCCGGCGAGGGATCAGGTGTCCTCGGCGCCGGGAGATGACGTCAGACGCCAGGTATGGCGGGAATCGGTTTAAAAGAGGCTACAGAACTGTGAGTAAATGCCCAATTATTGAGTATGATTCCTAGTACATGGACTGTGTATTATTGTCTCCAAGGTATACAGCAATTCCGCCGGGCCTCAGACCTACAGCCTGCTGCAACGCATCCAGCACCTCAATCCGCTTTGGCTATTCAGCCTATACAGCAATTCCGCCGGGCCTCAGACCTCCAGCCTGCTGCAACGCATCCAGCACCTCAATCCGCTTTGGCTCTTCAGCCTATACAGCAATTCCGCCGGGCCTCAGACCTCCAGCCTGCTGAAACGCATCCCAATCCGCTTTGGCTCTTCAGCCTATACAGCAATTCCGCCGGGCCTCAGACCTACAGCCTGCTGCAACGCATCCAGCACCTCAATCCGCTTTGGCTATTCAGCCTATACAGCAATTCCGCCGGGCCTCAGACCTCCAGCCTGCTGCAACGCATCCAGCACCTCAATCCGCTTCGGCACTTAGCCGTCTCAGCCTCTTTGTCGACCTCAAGCCGCCGACCTACCGCAATATCTCCCAGCTCTGAAGTTACCTCCGCAAACAGTATACAACAGTATCCTGCATTCCCTCTGTGCCTTGAGATACCTATCGTCCACCGTGAGTACTACAATCCCCTACGGGTCTGTTACTGTGCTACTGTGTTTTCATATATTGAATACTGTTTGTCGTGTCAAGCCTCCAGTATTCCCGCGCCTATATCTCCATACCCATCAACACCTGACGTCTCTGCCACTGTCACGAATAGGGTTGTACAGTTCCATCTCACCCTTTGTATAGTGGCTCTCACGATCTGGTATACTCTGCCTCTTGGGTTCCCATCGTTCCAGTATCACAGTTTCCCCGTGGTAATTCGTGACATTCTCGCTGGCAGAGATTCTTGTCAAAATTCCCTTTTCTGGGTCCACAGACCATCTTTTCAATGGCTTGAAAGGATAAACATGAAGGGTTCGAATCGTGCTGGTTACGGACATGTCTGGAGACCGAAGTCTCTAGGTCATTATGTATCGAGTTGATATGTTGGAGGATACGACGTTTGAATTGTTGTATTGTTTTACCAACGTACTGTACTCCACATTCACATGTAATGAGGTAAACGAGTATTTTACTGGAACAATTCATAAATTGTCTGATGTCGTAATGACGTCCAGTAATGTTACTAGTAAATTGTTGTGACTTATTAACAAATTTACAAGCTTTGCAGTGGGTACATTGATAAACACCTTTAGGTTGTTGTAGCCAGGTATGTATGTTTTTTTCTGGTTGTAGGAAACTATGGACCAGTTTGTCACTCAAGTTTTTTGTCCTTCTTGCTGTAAATGAAGGAGTGGGAGTGAGAACTCTTTCTAGAGATTTTTCCATGTGTAAGATGGGCCAGTATTTTTCACAAATAGTTTTTACTTTCGGCCAGCCGTTATCATAGTCAGCAATAAATCTTATGGAGGTTTTATCGTCTCTTTTTTTCAGAGTCAAGAGTTCATCTCTTGGAGTTAAGAGCGCTCTTTGGTATGCCTTCTTTAGACATTTCCTCGGGTAACCCTTAGATAAAAACATATCTTTTAGGAGGTTGGCTTCTAATTGAAAATCCTGAAGGGATGTGCAATTGCGTCTGGCCCTCAAATATTGGCCTATTGGTATCCCTCTCTTGAGATTTGGTGGATGATGGGAGGAACAAATTAGAAAATTATTAGTTGATGTTGTTTTACGGTGAAGTGTGGTGGTCAGTTCTAAATTCGAATTAATAATAATATTAAGATCCAGGAATTCAATGCTATTGCCTCCAACCACCAATGTTAAACCAAGTCCGATATCATTGTTATTAAGGAGGGCCAACCATTCATTCAACATCTCAATAGGGCCCTGCCAGAGGAACAAGATGTCGTCAATATAGCGCATCCACTTGGTGACATAATTGGTGAATCTCATCATCTCAGTGGAAAAGACAAACAATTTTTCCCACCAAGCAAGATATAGGTTTGCATAGCTAGGGGCACAAGAAGTTCCCATGGCGTTGTCGCGTGTTTGGAGATAAAATTGATTTTGAAATAGGAAATAATTGTGATTGAGTACATACTCCAGAAGAAGCAAGATAAATTCTGTTTCCTGTTCAGAATATTTACCACACAAAAAGTGTTTAGTGGCTTGTAATCCCACTGAGTGGGGAATATTGTTATATAGTGAAATGACATCAAGGCTAACTAGAATAGCGCCAGGAGAGACATGAATTTCAGACAGTTTCTGAAGAACGTGTTGGGTGTCTCTAACGTAAGAGAGGGTGTCAAATACCAGAGGTCGTAAATAGCAGTCTACAAATTCACTGACCCGTTCGGTCAGTGAGTTGTTGCCCGAAATTATCGGGCAGCCAGGTGGAGAGATGAGAGATTTGTGTATTTTAGGAAGACAATATAGAGTTGTTCTAGTGGGATATTTAGGAAGTAGGAATTTGTAGTTGTCATCTGATATTAATTTAGACTGTACACCTTGTGTTAATAAGGTTTCCAAATCTTTAGAAAACAACAGAGTAGGGTCACTTTCCAATCTCCTATAACCATCCCGGTCATTAAGATGTAGCATGCACATTGCAATATAATCATTACGGTCCATTATTACCAGGTTGCCTCCCTTATCAGATTGTTTTATAACAATATTACGAACATCCTGTAATTCATTGAGGGCTAGTTGTTCAGTCTGAGATAAATTAGATTCCCATTTTAAATCTTTATTTTTAATGGATTCTATCTCTGATATGACCAGATTGACAAAGACCTCTAAATTAGAAAAGTCAGAAAATGGTGGAGTAAACTTGGTTTTCTGTTTAAACCTTTGTGGGAAATTTGCTGAATCTGGTGGACATTCATCTAGGAGAGCCAACAGATTCTCAAGATGTACATAATCTTCACTGGACACTCCTAGATTTTTGGCTTCTCTCTCTTTCTTTTTCTCCATAAAAATGTGTAAGGCTAACCTCCTCGCAAATAGATTAAGATCCTTTATCCAACTAAATTTGTTGAAGTGAGGGGTAGGGACAAAGGAAAGGCCTTTTTGTAATAGGGAGAAATGTCTGGGAAGGAGATTGAAGCCAGAGAGATTGACAATGGAGTTGACAGAGGGATCAGTTACCACTTTTTTGAGGAGTGGTCATTTAGGCGCACCCCTTTGTATCCCCATCTTTGTCGGTCGCGTAATCTCGCTTCTGACAGGGGGTCTGATTTCCAGTCGTCTACCCGAAAAGAAACATGTTTAGGTTGATTTCTAATTTGGGCTCTACCCCTGTTGTAGCCCATAGTTGAACGGAATGGGATCTTTTCAGTCTCATTTTCATCAGGCGAGGTCTTGCAATCGGTGGTGGAGACAGTATCATTGTGGGAATTACCAGAAATACCAAAGGGGCGCCTGCGACGTGCATGGTTTTTTTGTTTAAAGATGTTTTTAGTTTTGAAATCATTGATATTGCGTTGAAATTTAAAGTGTTTCTTTTCTTTAATAGTTTTTTTGAAATTCTCAAGGTTTTTCTGGAGTCGCGTTTCCATTAGATTAAATTGGGGATCAGGTTTGAATTCCTCAAGAGCAACAATGTTCTCAGCAAGGGATTTATTAATACTGTCAAGATGTTCTTTTTCTAAACGATTTAGAAAAGACATAAGTTTAAAGGAACAATCTAGTAATAAGGAGTTACACTCCTCAACATGCTCATCTGTAATGATACGATTAGGTAAAGATATCTCAGGTCTTAGACCTCTAGGTACCAGTTTACGTTCAATATATTGTTCTAGACTGTTAATTTCCCACCAACTTTTGCTTTGATTTTGATATAATTTTTGGATTTGGTTAAATGATTGGCCAATGTCACCATTTGATTTACTGGTAGATAAAGGTATAGTGGAGAATACAGCTGATAAATCATCATTCCAAGCGGCTGTATCACTCAATTTCTTTAGAAGATCAGACATTTTTGTTCAGTGAAAAATTTTACACAGATAATATAATGTACTAGTGATTAATGCACAGATAAAGACGTTACGAATTTGGTATTGAAACCAAGAATGAAGAGATCACTACCACGATGGTAGAACGTAACAAATTGATAATACCAGAAATAATTATAAGGTATTGACAGAAAATGTAATAAGACAAGGTAGTAGAAGACCAAAGGGATTGCCCCTATAAACAATAGGGGAAAGTCTGTACGAGGTAGAGCGTTCCAGAGGATGGGGGCTGCGCGTGAGAAGTCCTGCAGACTATCATGGGAAGAGGTAAGGATTTTGAATAATAAACTAATAAACTTTACCCCAAACTAGGTGCCCTGTACAGAAACAAATCCTGCCTGAGCACTGCGGTAAGAAAGCAGATTGCACAACAAATGCAATGCCGGTCATTGATTATGGAGATGTAGTGTATGCAGCTGCCCCACAAACGCACTTTCATAAACTTGCTGATGTTGTCGCCGAAAGGCCCAAACTGGTGCTGCTCCGCCTTGAGAGTGAGACACCATGGCAGCACCTTTCCTGGGATGTCCTGACTGTTTGTGCGAGCACTGCAACAACCAGGTGCTTCCAATCACTGCCTGTCCTTCCCTACTTAAGGGTGGAGCTCCCATCAGGCAGTGTTTCTGCATTGCTCAGCTTTCCAGCAACCTGCTATCAGAAGCCTGTTTCCCTGTCTCCTGTTCCTGTGATCCTCCTTCCAGCCTCCAACCTTGACTCCAAGACTTCACACGATCATAGCGCAACAAAGTTAAAATTCATGGATACTTAAGGCCCCTTAAAACCGCACTCCCAAGATCCAAGATGTAAGCAAGCACGTAGTAAGTGGAGGTGCAGTCACTCATCTATTTTCTTTGGCTCCCCGCTGTGGTTTTTCGTCCTGGACACAGAATTTCCAGCTAATTCTGCTTGATACCAATTTCGTCCTGCAAACTATTACCACCGATACTGGGATCAAGTCACCGTCAAGAAACTTAGTAACCCCTAATTGGTGGGGGGGGGGGGGGGGTTTATTAACTTATTGGCTAACAAAGAAGGCAGATGGATATCCAAAATGCAGACATCGAAGCAAGGGGGTTTAAATATTGATTTAGATATTGCTAACTGCATGTAATTCAGTAGTAGATTATGATGCATTTTATTAGTTTTACTATATTCATCTGTGGCTAGTTTGTAGGTAAATACAGTGTTTCTTTCCTTACATATGTTTTTTGCGGGTTTTAGTGGCTTTGCTGCATGGAGTGGAGTATATAGACATTCATTCACCGTTGGGTCTCGATTTGGAGGAACCATGGTTATGGACTTTAAAAGGTTAATGGCATGCTATACACCGGGGAACCTGTAAGACGGCGTTTAATCACATGGACGCATCCAGCTTGCGGACGTGTTTTCTTTAAAGCAGAAGAAGGAGACCAGCTAACGTGCAATTGCGTTTCAATCGTGGAACGTGGAAGTAATTAAGGACTGATTTGGGTAATATTTACTAATTGTTGTTTTATCAATCATGAGTTTGTGAGTATGAATGTTAAAAAGATTCATTGCGCTTTTACATCTCTGATGAAGTGGAAGTGTGTTCCACGAAACGCGTCCGATGTTTTAACATTGTTTTTTGGATGACAATAAAACCCTTTTACACACCACACATTGAGCAAGAGGTTCTAGTTTCTTGACGGTGACTTGATCCCAGTATCGGTGGTAATAGTTCGCAGGACGAAATTGGTATCAAGCAGAATTAGCTGGAAATTCTGTGTCCAGGACGAAAAACCACAGCGGGGAGCCAAAGAAAATAGATGAGTGACTGCACCTCCACTTACTACGTGCTTACTTACATCTTGGATCTTGGGAGTGCGGTTTTAAGGGGCCTTAAGTATCCATGAATTTTAACTTTGTTGCACTATGATCATGTGTTTGTTTTATGTTTTACACACAGTTGTCTCCCAATTTTGTTGCATTGCACCACCAAGACTACAGTCAGCTCTTTTCCTGTTCCACCTGTCTTGTGTTTCCCCTAAGTCTCCTGCTGTGTTGCCCTCAGTGTCCCTCTATGTGGTGTTTCTCCTTCCTGCTATACCCCTCCAGCCGGCCCAATTCCTATCTTACCCGTCTGTCTCTTGTCTCCCCTAACCTGTGTCTGCTGCAGTGTTGCCCTCAGTGTCTGTCTTGTGTCTCCTTCCTGCCATACCCATCCAGTCAGCCCCATTCCTCCCTTGCCCCTCACCAGTGCTTTCACTCGCCTGTTAACCCAATAAACACTAATTCATACTCCAACTGCATCTCCTGTGTGTCACTGCATCCTGGGCCCGAAAAATCACTCTCCTCTGCTGTACCCGCATGGGAAATAATGCAGAAGCTAGTAACCATCGAGTCCACGGTGACACAGGCACTTGTGATGTTGATTCATGAAGCATTCAAGCACTTGGTTAATTTCCTGACTGACCTACTGCAGAGACTCCAGCCCCGGCCTCTACTAATGTGTGCATTCATGCAGCAAAGAAAGACTGTGGTTTGCTGTCTGCCGAGGAGTGTGCAGATGGCAAATCGCTGAGCTCTGCCTGTACTGTGGACAACATGGACCTTGGATCCCCCTTTGCCCATGAGACCCCCCAAAAAAAAGCCTGCTCCTGTGTCTATGCCTGCTCCCAAAAAATCCTTGCCAACTAAGCCCCCCTCACTAAGTTCAGGCAGCTGTGGCCCTTCCAACCCTTGCCCATGAAACCACCTTCTGTTCTGTCTTTCCCCTTGCCAACCCTTGAGAGACCAGGTCTAAAGACAACGAGCTTGGTGAACCCATGGATATTGTAACGGGCGAAGTAGCGCTCACCAAGGAGTAGCGAGGTTGAGATCTTTAAGGACCGAAATATCTGCCTGACGTTGACACAACACCTGGTATACACAGACTTATACCCTAAAGTCAGGGAGTATGAGAGAACAACTGAGTTGCTACTAAGCACTAAAGGTTTCAAGACCAATAGACAACTTAGAGCATGTTCAGAAACACAAAGATACTGCAGACAGTAAATGAATTGTACAGACTGCAGGGCAGTCAGCAAATGAGCAGATTTCACGTTCGCTGATAAGCTAGAGCAGGTCAACGGTACCTTATACTCATCAGAGGTGATTGACATATGTAGCGCTGTTTAAAACTCTGTTGCTGTATTGCTCGGGTTTGGCCACCAGAGGGAGACAAGCGCAATGTAAACTATACTGGACACAATGGGACTACGTTTTCCAGCATGCTTTGGGGCAGAGACAGGAAGTGGGTGGGGAAGGAGGAAAGGACATCCGCAGCCTCGTTCGAAGGAGAGCCAGTGTGAACCGAGCGGTGAACAGAGTAAGACGCACGTGAGACTGTGAGCGATTGTTACCAGGCCAGAGAGCAGATGCTGCCTTGCCGATGCTGGGGATCGATACAGTGACTTGTCAGAGACCTAGTAATCCATCGCTGAGAGGTTTTGCACAGACACAGAGTTCCAGATTGGACCCCGAGTAAGGAGACCGCGATGATCCACTGGGAGTGCAGGCGGTAGGCCGTAGATCTTGTTGTAGAAGACGGACAAGCAGGAGAAGCGGATCCGGTGGCACAGGGTCCCAGTATAATCCAGCGGAGAGACGTCCTTGATCGGGCAGCGGAACAGATTGTCTGGCGGATGGGTGAGAGGCCTTCCAGGCCACAGTCAAAGTTTAACGAAGCACGCTGCAGTATTGCTTAAATCTACAGGGCCCCAACGTGACTAGTCGAAGATTTATTAAATCCATTCACTGGCCAGTCGAATATAGTACCCAGATACCTGAGCACACACACACACACTTTTTGGGACATAACCTGCACGGGACTTACCCTCCAGAGACGAAGGGGTTAAACTATTCTTTTACCGCTGCGCGTTTCTCACATTACGAAATCCTGTTTTCTATATACTGTGCTTACATTATATATGCTGCTTTATTGAGACCAGTAAAGTATATAATTTATAAAATCCACAACAGTGCTGGTGTATATTTATTCCCCAGTGCGGAGAGACTAACCCGAGGTTAAATTCAGCGGCTCCTCCGGGAGTGAGCGCTACACATACATAGGTGTTTACAGCTGGTACAGTATCGAGTATACTTGTTGGTTTGAGCACAATGCACATATACTGAACATAAACAATATTTTTCGATCCCGGTTTTCATATAAATTCGTGGCAAAGAATCATGAGGCCTTGGTCGGGTATAGTAACCTAATGAGGCCACAGACGATACCCCAAGACGAGATGGGACAAAACCCCAATAACGAGTGAAAGCTCCAGCGGCAACATGGGGTTAAACCACCAAAGCACAACACTGGTGATAGCAAATCGTAGCAGCAACAGAATGGTCAAACACAAGCCGGGTCAAAATTAGGAGCAGGAATCATATACAGAAATGGGTCAGCAACAGAATCAACAATAGTATCAGCTTAGGGATCCAGGAACAGACTCCACGACAGGGCGACGAGGCAACTCCTCACGCCCTGTTTTAAACCCGGCGGCTCCTCGTGACCACGCCATGCCCCGCCCCCTCAGGTGCCGCTCGGCCATTACCTGGTGCTGGCATTCGGCCAGCTCTTGGCACTGACCCTTGCCCAGACCCCCAGGCAGCACAGCAGGGGCTGAGGACATAACAGATATAGAACATTCTGTACCTGGAAATCAAAACTGGTTATCCCCATGGACTTAGAACCTACCGGTTTCGTGGAAGCCGAGTCATCTGCACCAATGGCGATCCTGGCTTCTGGTGTGACTCCCACCACGTCTATCCAGCACTACCTTGCTTCCATCATGCCCTTGTACTAATCCCCACCACCGACGGTGCCACGCAAGTATTGCTAATGACCCAGCTTCCTCTGGGTTCTCTGGGTCATTGTGCCACTGCTACCAGTACCTCTGACCTGGCTCCCTCCACAATCACACTGGAGGTCAAGCCTAGAGACCCTGAAGCACTTGCCCAAGCTGAGGTACACTTGCTACGAAGAGTACTACCAAGGCATCGCCAACCAAGGGCACGGAGTATCCTGTCTCCATACCTATCATGGAACCAGCTCACAGTGTTGTTGACCTACCTGCAGTGAATGCTTCCACCGTCATCACCTTTGCTAGCCATGTCAGTGTCCTCACGGGAGTTATCGAAGTTCTCCGGAGAAACCATGTATTCCCGCATTCACAGTTGCAGGATGTCCACGCCTCTACCTGTGTGCCAACACCAGACCCGGTCATGGTCACCTACAGCAGGGCTCAAAATTTCAGGTCCTGAGCTACTAGCCAGGTCTTCTATGTTACACACCATCAGTTAACCTACCTAACCCAGTCCCATACTGCACATTTTCCTTGCAGGGATAGTCACTGCTCTAGGTAAAATATATATGGCACTGAAAGGGTGTTTGTTTCAGTAAATCCCGTTATCCGCTGAATCCATTCAGTGGATGATGGGTATTATACAGAGGGGGTCTGTATTAGAGACCCTCTCTGATTCCAATTAACCGGTCACCATCCAGAACGGATGGTGATCATTTAAACATTACAGATAGCCCTGCAGGGCTTTTCATATGGTCCAGGGCTCTCTGCGTCACTCAGCCCTGGGTGTAAGGACAGTGCAAGAGCTCCTGCGCCTGCCTGTGTGTGTGTGGTGATTTGCAGGGGGTGTGGAATGAGAACATTCTATGCCCTGTAAACCCTTGCGCTGAACGTGTGATGCAGGCTAGCGATGCCGGTGTTACATTATTTTCTATGGCAGAACTAATATATGGAGGGTGCAGGGCAGCGTGCAGCCAATGTATACAGCCAGGACCAGACCATGACATTCTGGTGCCTGGGTCCAAAGATGATATGCTGCTGCCCCCCCCCCTAACTATTCCCACAATACACACCCATGCTTATCAGAGAGCTCCACAACCATAAAACTCACAGTAATACTGTGTAATAATGTGTGACATGAGGGCTGCATTTATATATGGGGGCTGTGGTTACATATGGGGGCTGTATGAATTTGTGGGTGCTGTGAGGGTATGGTTGATTTTGGGGACCAAGAAGGGCTATATAGAAGTTGTGTTAAGGAGGCTGTGTCCCCACTGTAGAGTCACAGGGTTATTCGGAGAGTGGTGAAAAGCAGGAGAATAACTGGAGAACTGAAAATTCTAGGTCAAAATAGGCAATTCTGAAAGTGAGAGAAATTGGAGAATTTTTCTGGTTTGGCTATTTTAACCTAGAATTTTCTGTTCTCCAGTCATTCTCCTGCTTTTCACCGCTCTCTGAATAACCCTGTGCAGTGTGTGGATGCATTTGTGATTTGTGCATGGTTTAAAATGGCAAGGAGAGCCAGGAAGGAGTTAACTGCAAGCACCTCCTCCAAGTCCATCAGAGCAGCTCTAACAATGCTTGCCGGGCCGAGCTGGGCAGACTCCCCTTACTTCTTGCAGTACAGAAGAGGGCGCTATCATACTGGGACCATCTAAACATCAGCAGCCTCAACTCATACCACCATAAAGCCCTACTGGCCAACATGGACCATCCCAAACCATGTGCAGGGGGTTAATCCAGGCACCGTTTGGAAGGGCACAGCCTGCCCTTCCTAACGGTGCCTGGAATTAACCCCATGGGGGCCGGAACAGGAATCGGCGCCGAAAAGCGCCGGTTCGTGATCCTTTCCCGGAGCTGCCCGACATCTTGGATGTCGGCCAAGCTTCTGGGAATGCCCCCTGAGGACTGACGTCATCGTGCATAGCACGATGACGCCAGTCCTGGAGTTAACCCCTAACTGCCACCAATGGTGGAGATAGGGGGTTCATTGGAACCCCCTATCCGTGGCAGTTAAGGGTTAATGTTTGATATTGTTGGATCGGCCAGAGCATGGCCGTTCCAACAATACCAAACATGACTATGAAAAAAGTTTTTTAAAAAAAATAAAAAATATTTTTAAAAAAAATTAAAAAAAATTAATTTTATTTATTTTTTTGGTTCGTTAATGCAGCAATATTGTTCCCATTTCAATTAAATTGTGAACAATGATGCTGCACTAACGATTTTTGTATGCGGTGCGTTTGTTAAAAATCGCCTAATTTTCCCTAAAAAAAAATGTAACGACACCCCATCTCTAATTTTTTTAACAAGCGCACCCCATACAAAATATAACCGCAATTGCTCGCATGTTAAAATGTGAAAAAAAACACTTTACACGTTGTAAATTATTGAAAATTCATATTTTATTGCAGATTTTGTTATAATATACAGACAGGACATAACGTATACATATAATAATGACATATTATGAATCTGCCGAGTCTGACGGAAAGAACGATATATAATATGTCTGGGTCGTATACTAAAATAAGCCTTCAAAACACGTTTAAACATGATGAGCAAAACCGGTAAAAATTACCTCAGCACAGAGGCGGGAAATGCCTCAGCAGCGAAAGGGTTAAACATGATGAGCAAAACCGGTAAAAATTACCTCAGCACAGAGGCGGGAAATGCCTCAGCAGCGAAAGGGTTAAACAGCACACATCACACAAAATAAAGGGCAATAAGAAAGTATTTTTTGATGGGGTTTATATTAAGAAAATCTGTTTCTTGTTTGACAAATAAAGTAATTTCCCCCTTCTTCCGAGGGGGGGGGGGTGTCAGGTGATCATACCTCGGGTGGAGATTGTGTCTTGCACAGGCACTTTCCAACATGCTGCCTTGAGGAGGCACCAATGCCTGTTGTTCTTGCCTTCCATCCAGATTCCACTCTGTGAGGGTGTGACCTTCCCCTGCCTGACACGCTGTACAACTGCCGGGGAGTACAGGAAGAGATGCGATGTCACATGGTCTCTGTTGTGACATCATCAATGGGGGGCCACTGGACAGCGTCATGGAGGACCCGCACGAGGCAGAGGGCAGACACAGTATTTATTTTCAAAGCCTGAAAGGAAGGGATATGAATCCCTCCTCCAGCAGACAATGACTAGCCGGCAGGAAAAAAGCCCTGATTAGTGCTGGTGTCAGCATGGAGCCGACACTAGCACCTGAAAGGGATTACAGACCAATTTTCACTCACCCCCTGCCAAATTCTACTCGTAAATTGCGAGAGGGCGAGTGGAAATTTTAACCCCTGACCTACAGCACCCCCAGTTTACAGCCCTTGGTGAAAGTGCCCCCAACATCCGAGGTATCCTCAAGGTAAACTGGGATCCACTGGATACAGACTATGAATTGCTGTTAGACCACTGTTGCAGCCTAGGACCACCTGGCCAAAGAAGGGTTTATCAGGGCACCGCCAGTTCCTTACCCTCTGCTACCCACCAGTGATACTGTCGCTCCCAAGAAAATTTCTCGAGTGGCTAAGGTAGTTTTGCCTATTCCCCACAGCTGCGGGATCAAGTCATCACCCTGTTCTGTGGAACCCTGTCCATCTCCTGCCATCACCCTTCACAGCAAACCATGACTGGACTTTTGCCCCCAGTCGCATGTTGTCCGATGCTGAAACTGATGGCGAATCAGTCCCCAACCTTCAAGAACCATGTCCACCCAGTGGCCTGCCCTGAGACCAAGCCGCACACTGTCCCGAATATCCAAAGGTTGTCTGCACATGAGATCAAATTCAACAGCACCATCATCATGATGTCTGCAGACCCCTTGCCATCAGACTGTGTCCATGCTTCCGATGGTACTGTGGTGGGTCAAACAGATCCCCAGACATTTGAGGCTGCCCGGAGGGTGTCCCTTGGGGTGAGGATTGTCACGTCTCTCGCTGCTGCCGAGAGACCCAAACTGGTGCTGCTTACCTTGAGACACCATGGCAGCACCTTTCCAGGGATGTCCCGACTGTTTCTGTGAGCCCTGTAACAACCAGGTGCTTCCAATCCCTGCCTATCCTTCCCTACTTTAGAGTAGAGTTTCCATCAGGCAGTGATTCTGTATTGCTCAGCTTTCCAGCAACCTACTTGCAAGAAGCCTGTTTCCCTGTCTCTTATTCCTGTGATACTTCTTCCAGCCTCCATCCTTGCCATGTAACCACAGTGTTCCAGGTCTCCTGTCTCCAGTGCCCCTACATCCTCGTCCCCTGTCTCCAGTGCTCCTGCATCTCTGGTCTCCTGTCCTGCCGTGTCCCTCCAAGACTTCAGTCAGCTCTTTTGTTGTCCCGTCTGTCTCTTGTCTCCCCTAACCTGTGTCTGCTGCAGTGTTGCCCTCAGTGTCTGTCTTGCATCTCCTTCCTGCCATACCCATCCAGTCAGCCCCATTCCTCCCTTGCCCCTCACCAGTGCTTTCACTCGCCTGTTAACCCAATAAACACAGATTCAAACTCCAACTGCTTGTCATTGCATCTTGAGCCTGAAAACCAATGCTCCTCTGGTGCCTTTTTTTATGCTGTCCCTCTCTCTGCTATTTTTCTCCCTGTGTGTATTGATTTCTTTCCTTCCCTGTCTCTGCAGTAGCTGGGGGGAAA
The DNA here is from genome assembly GCA_009667805.1 of Leptobrachium leishanense. NCBI lineage: Eukaryota > Metazoa > Chordata > Amphibia > Anura > Megophryidae > Leptobrachium > Leptobrachium leishanense. Next base: position 216,208,977 of record CM019064.1, on the reverse strand, counting down.
GGCGTTACAGATTGGAATGGCACTCACCCCTCAGCTCACAGTGCAGGAGGGAGGTTGAGCAACTGAGTCGCACATGCTCATTTAATTTTCTATGTATTCCACAGAATACACACTGATTGGTTAGCTCAATGTGCCTCCTGAGGTGGACGTGGAAAACTCCAAGAAAGAAATGCAGGTAAATATGAAAAAATATCATATTTATTTTTTTATGCCTACTGAATGAGACTACTGACTCCTTCAAAAGGCATTAAACATTTTTAAAGGCACACTAACAAAACCAAGTTAAATAGGGACTTGCTGTAGAATCCATTTCAGTTTTGGGGATTTAAAATGCATGTTTTGTATAACGTACTATATTCAAACTTAACAAAATTATATATAGTACACTTGTTGACATGTCCTTGATTGTGTAATAATGAAGATAAACTGTATTTAGATTGAATATGAGTAGGTAGGCTCTGATGTCTCAATTTGCAAAGGGCCATATTAAAATGTTAACGCTAATGTTAGCTCTCAGCTGTGTACTTGTTAACGCTAGCTTTGGTGGCCCTAGCACGGGCCGACCATATTGCAATCCGAATGCTAACTGGTTAAAAACCCCACTAGCAATTCGGAGCTTGCGCTTTTCAGTGCAAGCTTACTGTACTTTGCGCTCCCTAGAATTAACATTGAGAGCGCAAAGCATTAATTAGCGTTAGGATTACAAAGTCCTAACGCTAACTGTGTTCCTCTGTGGTTAACTGAAACGTTAACCACAGCTAGGAGCTGGTGCTAACTGATTCTGCTTCTGCACCAGCTGAACCCCCCCAAAAAAAAATAATCATACACTCACCCATCATCCCGCAGAGAACGGTGGCTCGATCCACTTCTTCTTGCTGCTGGGAGCAGAGGGAGACTGGGGGAAAAAGTCCCCCAGTCTCCCTCCGCGATCACTCCACTTACCTGCCGGATCTCGCGAGAGGTGAGATCCTGCAGGTCATGTGACCAGCAGTGGAAGTCTCATTGGAGTCCTATGGACCCTCATGAAGGGGATGCTCACAGCAACGTTTAGCGCTATCTCGAGCATCCTGAGGCTTAGTGCCGCATTGCAGGGCAGGTTGCTGGATTAGCGTCTGCCCCATAATGTCACACTAAAACGGGGACGCTAAGGATAAACCTACAGGCGCAGGTTTTCCTCTTTAGTGTCACCATTTTACCATTATTATTATTATTCTTTATTTATAAAGCGCCAGCATATTCCGCAGCGCTGTACAATAAGCACAGTATAGACAGGGTTACAATACATTGAACAACATTTGTCAAACAGTACAGGAGGAGATGAGGGCCCTATTCCCGTAGGAACTCACAATCTAGGAGGGTTGGGGTTGGAAACAGGAGGAGAGGACTGTAAGGTGAGAGTGATTGATGGTTGCGTCAGTGAGTTGGGTGGTAGGCTTCCCTAAATAGGAATGTTTTAAGGGAGCGTTTGAAGGAAGAGAAGTTAGGGGAAAGTCTGACAGTACGAGGGAGAGCGTTCCAGAGAGTGGGGGCTGCGCGTGAGAAATCCTGCAGTCTATCATGGGAAGAGGTGATGCGGGGAGAAGCTAGGCGCAGGTCACTGTTTGACCTTAGGGAGCGGGCTGGGGTGTATTTGGTGATTAGTGAGGACATGTAGTGGGGCGCTGAGTTAGTGAGGGTTTTGTAGGTAAGGATAAGGATTTTGAACTTAATTCTGCAGTGGATGGGGAGCCAGTGAAGGGACTCGCAGAGGGGAGCGGCAGAGAAAGAGCGGCGGGTGAGTGGAATTAGCCTGGCGGAGGCGTTCAGGATGGATTGTAGGGGGGAGAGGCGGGACAGAGGGAGGCCAGATAAGAGATTATTGCAATAGTCGAGTCGGGAGATTACCAGGGCGTGTATGAGTTGCTTTGCGGTGACAGCGGTAAGAAATGGCCGAATTCTGGAAATATTACGCAGTTGGTATCGGCAGGAGGAGGAAAGAGACTGGATGTGGGGGATGAAGGAAAGAGCAGAGTCAAGTGTAACTCCAAGACAGCGAACTTGGTTTGATGGGGAGATGGGGATACCCTCCACCGTGATAGAGAAGTCAGGAGGTGGGGAGGCATTGGAGGGAGGAATAAGTAGGAGCTCAGTCTTTGACATGTTGATCTTTAGGTGGTGGGAGGCCATCCAGGAGGAGATGCCAGATAAACTGTCAAAGACCTTTGAGAGGACAGAGGGGGAGAGATCAGGGGTAGAGAGGTAGATCTGAGTGTCATCAGCGTAGAGGTGGTAATTAAAGCCAAAGCTGTTGATGATTTTGCCCAGGGAGGAGGTGTAGATGGAAAAGAGCAGAGGACCAAGGACAGAGCCTTGAGGTACACCAACAGATAGAGGCAATGAAGAGGAGGAGTTACCAGCAAAGGACACACAGAAGGACCTGTTGGATAAATAGGAGTCAACCCAAGCAAGTGCAGTGTCACCGAGACCCAGAGAGTTGAGGGTCTGTAGAAGGAGGGGGTGGTCAACAGTGTCAAAAGCAGCCGAGAGGTCAAGCAGGATGAGAATAGAATAGTGGCCGTGTTTTTTAGCAGTTAGGAGGTCGTTGGTGACTTTGGTGAGGGCAGTTTCAGTTGAGTGTAGGGGACGGAAGCCAGATTGCAGGGGGTCAAGTAGGGAATTGGAGGACAGGAAGAGGGAGAGGCGGTTGAAGACTAGTTTTTCTAAGAGCTTTGATGTGAAGGGAAGCAGGGATACAGGGCGGTAGTTGGATGGAGAGTTGGGGTCTAGGGATGGTTTCTTTAGTAAAGGGGTAACTAGCGCGTGTTTGAAGGCGGATGGAAAGGAGCCAGTGGAGAGAGATAGGTTGAAGATGTGTGTGAGAGCAGGGGTGAGGGAGGAGGAGAGGGGAGGAATTAGATGTGAGGGAAAGGGGTCGAGCGGGCACGTGGTGAGATGTGAGGAGGACAATAAGGAATTGACTTCCTCCTCAGTGGCTGGGAGGAAGCGGCAGAGGGTGGCAGAGGGGACCTGTGGGAGTGGAGGTGGCAGATAACTATCTTGTGTTGGGATGTAGCTTCTGATAGTTAGAGTTTTACTGAGGAAGTAGTCTGCCAGGTCTTGAGCGCTGAAGGCAGCTGAGGGGGGAGGTGCAGGTGGGTAGAGGAGGGTGTTGAAGGTGGACCAGAGCCGTTTAGGGTTGGAGGACAGCGCAGATATAAGAGATGAAAAGAAGGATTGTTTGGCCAAGTGGAGGGCAGAGGTGTATGACCGGAGAATAAACTTGAAGTGAACAGAAGATGTGATGTGGCTAACTGGCTATTTAATTGTTCGATTGGATAAACATTACAATATTAAGAGTTTGTTTCCCAGTTTTGGTGATTTCTGCTTTTTAAATTGTTTTCAACACTTTGTTACTACATTTCCAGGATCCTTTTTTTATGTCAATTTCTTCCAGCTGAAGCATTAGAATTTTTTCATTCAGAATATTTGTATATATATTGTTTTATTTGCATATAGAGGTATATTTCGAAACATCTCTTCCAGTCTAATAATCTTTTCTATCACTTAACAATTATTAAAATAAATGCTGCCCCCTCCAATGATCCACCCTAAGCCCAGGCCTAGTTGTGCAAGAATAAACTCCTGAACCAGGTTCAACAGTTTTGTGTACGGATTTCTACATTTTTTACACATAGCTACTGGCTCCTTGAATTTTAACTATCCGGCTAGTCAATTTTGTCAAGTCCTTCTCTTTATGTATAGCACATTCAGTGTGAAACGTTATAATTTTATTAACATATCCTTCTGTCAGTGTATGTTTTTTTAAACAGTTCTTTTATATAAGAACTATCTATAGAATTGCCTACCCAACTCACCTGGGTATGGAATTCTCCCATAGGTGACTATCTCCGTCAGTAAGATGCCAAATGACCACACATCTGATTTGATGGTGAACTTCCCATAAGATATAGCCTCTGGAGCTGTCCACTTAATGGGAAATTTGGCTCCTGTAAAAATATCAACAGAAAATATTTATCATATCCAGATAATTACATAATTCTTAATTCATTGATAATTTATATTCGTGAATAATTTACATAATTGGGGCTGAGTCAAGACAAACAGGGTCCCTAAAGACTAAACTATGGATATATACATAGATGAATAAAGGAGTATAGGGGAGTGAATATGTTTGAAAAGCATTTTCATACAAATTTTACTGTTTACCCTCTAACCTTTGACTTTATAATTGGTAACACTACATTAATATGTATTTTAAATAACATATTTGTGTTTTGTTACTGCGATGGAAGCCTCCGCCACCTTTTCAATGAATTTGGATTCCAAGTGTCCGAAACTGGCTGGCACGGGCACTCACAGCATTGCCCGCACTACCTACAGTATAGTCTTTCAGGGTTATTCAAAGAGATTCGAAAAGTCACCGCATGTTCTGGGTCCCTGCACTTCGGGGCGATTCGGCGATCCTATTTCGCCGACCCTGCGGTGTATTCAGCAAGGGCACGGCCCCCGTAGTGCAGGGAAAACCCGCCGAACATGAACCGCAAACCCGCCGAACGCGAACCGAACACTCACCAAAACCTGCAGAAAACAGCTGGATTAACGCTGCCGAACACATCGGAGAAACCCGACTAGCCGCCGATCACAGCGCAGAGCAGCTGCCGGATAAACCCGACACGCAGACAAAGGAGGTGAAAAAGAAAAAAAAAACAGTACGCTTGAAAGTTTGAAAATTGAAACGATGTTTGCAAAAAAACTACTGAATGAAAATGTCTGGAATTTACACATAAGATCCAATGAATGATAATAAAAAGGTCTGTTACAAAAAAAAGAAAAAGCGATTATAAAAAAAGTTGACAAAAAAATCCCAAAAAATCTAGAAATAAAGAGACTTTTTACTGCAGAATATAATAATAAACGGTTTATTAGATATTGAATTAAAACGGGAATATTTTTAACATTGACGCCTATGGGATTCGCCTGAATAAACCTGTCGAACGAAACCACTGAATGGCAGGGCATTTCGACAACCTTTCTCAGCGGTTTGGTGTCTCTGAATAGACGAAGCATTGCTTCTCTATGGGGAATTCACTGCCCTCAAACAGACACGTACGTGCAGGCAATTCATCACAATTTCACGAACTGCCTGCTCTCTGAATATCCGAATGGTCTCGAAATGTCACCGTTCGCTGAAATTCAGCGTTCGGGTATATTTCGGAGACTTTTCACCTCTCTTTGAATAACCCCCTTGGTGTCCTTTGGAGAAGCGTAGATACCAGCCTCATGCCTGCAGCCTACGGGTGATTATGGCAAAGACTATTCATGGAGCATTTGGGCATTGTCATGCTGTATGTGATGGATTTGTTTAAAGCATATTTCTGTGTTACAGTTCCTAGAGTTGTTTGTATTAGTTTAACTTCCCCCTCTGATTGTGCTGGACAGAAAACAACAGATAGCAATTCGGCTATTTTCAAAGCTGGCAATTCACCAAGTATTGGTGAATTGCCAGTGAAATACGGTGCAATTTGGCAGCAGTGGAATTACCCATAGAGAAGTAATGGTTAATCTATTCGGAGAACACCGAACAGCAGCGAAAAGTTGTCAATGTCCAGATTTTCAGTGGTTTTGTTTGACAGGTTTAAACAGGCAAATCCCAGAGGTTTCAAGGTAAAATAAATCCCCTGTTTTAATAAAAAAAATTTAACAGTTTATTCTTCTCATTTGCAGCAAAAAGTCTCTGTATTTTTTTAGGCATCTTTTATGGCTTTTTTTTTTAGTCTCTAAAAGACCTTTTTATTGTTATTCATATGACCTTATATATTATTTTCATGCACTATTTTTGTTTAAAACTGCTTTTAAAGGTTTTTATGTTGTTGTTTTTTACCCTTGTTCGGCAGCTGGTTGGCTTTTTCCAACACCTTTTGTCGGTCTGTTCGGCGGCTGGTCAGAGTTGTTTGGCGGTCTGTTCGGTGGATTTGCGGCTGGGTTCGGTGGTTTATGGGATCATTTGTCTCTTTTCTCGGTGGTTTATCGGATGCGTTCGGTGGTTTACGACTATGTTCTGCGGGTTATCAGCGGCGTTCAGCAGATCGATTCGGCGCACTTCGGGGATTCTGCAGTGAATGCTGAATTTACAGCACGGTCAGCAAATTCACCTCGCTGAAGTGCGCTGAATGAAAGAGTACCGAACTTTCAGTGAAATTTCGGTGCACTTTGAATAGCCCCTTATGTTACGTTTATGCAATAGTGCCAGGGCCGGCCCGTCCATGGAGCGGGGTGAAGCAGCCGCTCCAGGCAGCACTTTGTCAGGGGAAGCATACCTTCAGTGAGGCGCTTCCTATTTACGCTAAAGGAACACCCTGTGAAATATAATTGACAGCAACTCTGTTTCCTCCGGAGTCATTAATCCTCTGCGTCTCCCCGTTACCAGCTGTTTTAGGTGTGTGTGACAGTGGAAGTTTGTGGAAGTGTGTGTATGTGGAAGTGTGTGTGTGACGGTATGTGGATGTGTGGGACAGTGGGCCGTGATATGCTCATACACACCATGTTTTTTTGGGGGTGGGGGGCAGCAATTCATCCTTCGCTCCAGGCAGCACAGCGGCTTGGGCCGGCCCTGAATAGTGCTATATTAATAACATTTATAATACTAATACTGCAGTTCTGCAAACCTTTATTCATGCAAATATACTATGTACTACTAACAGTAAAGAACAACAAGTAAAAAAAACAGCAGTATAAAACAATTAATTAATGGATTAAAAGTGATATAACGGTTTGCTAAAAGAGGCTTTCTACCTTCTTTAGCAGTGTAGGTATCATTGAGGATCACCCTTGCCAGACCAAAATCTGCGATCTTGCAGCACAGATCTTCCGACACCAGGATATTAGCTGCTCGTAGGTCACGGTGGATGTAATTTTTACGTTCCAGGAATGCCATACCTTCTGCCACCTTGGTCGAACCATGGAGGAGAAATGGAAAAAAGCAAGGAATAGATAAAAGAAAAAAATTTGTAGGAAAGAAAGCAGCTGAAGGGATGGTTTAATTACTAGCCCTCTCAGTTTGCGCCCTGAACTGAATTATGTTTTTTTTTATTTCTATTCTCACTCTGTTTTGGTCATTCCAATCTCTAATTTTTAGGTTTCTGTAGAATGAATTTAGTACTGTTACATCTTTGTTCTGGCATGTTCTGGCCTTTCCGATGATAGACATTAAGCCAGATTGCTTATTTGGTGGCATGTATATAGGTAGGGTTTCACAGTAAGCCAGGTAGAACTTATACCCTGAAATATCTGAGAAGTGTTGAACAATGTCTAATAGCTCTGGATTAATAACTCCAGATCTGTTAAAGTGAGATAAATGTCATCTGCAAACAATGACATTTTATACTCCAGCCCCCCTGTCAGCAGCCCCCTAACCTCTCCTGCCTTCCTGATTCTTGTAGCCAATGGTTCAATGCATAAGGTAAAGAGGAGGGGGGATAGGGGGCAGCTCTGTCTTATGCCATTTTTTGATAGATAAATGGTCTGACTGAAAGTCACACGTCCTGTCCAATTCAGTAGGCGTGTCTTGAAGGGTGGAGAAAATGGACCCATAAATCCCATTATGGCAAGTACTCTACCTATATATCTCCAATCAATCCTATCATGGCTTTTTCAGCATTCAAGGACAAAAGAACTGTGGTTGTTTTAGATTGGGTTTACTATATGCAAGATATGTAGAAAATGCCTAATGCTATCCGGAGCCTCTCTATGTTGAATAAACCCTACCTGATTATTATGATTTAGATCAGATGAGGGAGTATCCTATTTAAACGTAAAGCTAAGATTTACATAAATAATTTCATGTCGTTACTAATCAGAGAGATAGAGTGATAACTAGAAAATTGGGTCGGGTCCTTGCCTTGTTTGGGGATCCTGTCTAGCTGGTCATCTATTGGATCTCCTGGTTTCTTCTGCAATCCCTGCATACTCTTTTTCCTATCACACTATATCCTGCCGTTGCTTCAAGCCACCTCCTTTGAAATTGTTTGCAAATTAGACTACTTTCTATTTTTTAAGGCCACTCTTTAGTTTCACTTTCATGTTGTATTCTTACCTGAGCAGACATGTCAATAAGTTTATAGATGGTTAGTTGGAGCCCTGCTGAGGTTTTCAAATAATCCACCAAGCTCCCTAAAAATTCAAAGAAAATTTCATTATTATTCGTAAACTCCTATTTTAGGTATCCTTTGAAATGGCACCATCAAAGATACAGTTGCAAGTATTTATAAAGCGCCAACAAATGCCTTAGCGCTGTACAATGGGAGAGACCAAATAAAAAATATACATACACTTTACACACGCAAAACAGAAGGAGAGAGGACCCTGCTCGAGAGCTTACCAAGTGACATACTTGAAACATTAACATGGGAAAAAATGGTACTAAAAATTCGATTTTGGTACACATAACATTTGAAAAAAAATTGACAGGGTTATTCAGAGAAAGGTGAAAACCAGGAGAATGACTGGAGAAGTGACAATTCTAGGTCAAAATAGCCAAACCAGAAAAATTCTCCCACTTTCCAAATCGGCTATTTTGATCTAGAATTGTCACTTCTCCAGTCATTCTCCTGGTTTTCACTTTTCTCTGAATAACCCTGTAAGTGTAGGGTTAGGATAAAGAGAGACCACATTAATATAGTTGGAATTTAGTAATCTGTGACTATCATTCTTCTCAGCCAAGGGAACTGTTGTCTTTTTAGAATAATTTTAAGAGTGACTTTTCTTTTGAAACTCAACTGGTTCTACGATACTATACAATACATTTAATGCTACAATGGCAGTATCCTAGTAATGAAAATGGAGTGTATATATGGTTATTCATAATCATAAGACCCATTCATGAATGAAGTTGTATATTCTCCTGACTCACCATTTTCCATATACTCAGTCACTATATATATGGGCTCCTGTGTTACCACAGCATGCAAACGAACCAATCGTGGATGTTGTAGCTCTTTCATCAGGTTAGCTTCTTCAAGGAAATCTGATGTGGACATTGTACCTTCTTTCAAATTCTTTATGGCGACCTGTGTGTATCCATTAAAGTAGCCTGCATCAGAGAAAGCAATATAGCAGTGACTGTTGCAGTATTACAAAATATGTTTTTTTTCCCAGTGGATGACAATTATAAATCTGAATTCTGAATTTAGTGGCTGTGTAATGGAGATTGTGGTTTAGTATTTCTTGTACGTGGATATTATTTCTCTCATTAGTTTGCTTTCATTTCTTCTACTACAAAATTGTCATTTAATATGATAAGCAAGCTTTACCTACACCACAAAGGCCTACTTCCTGTTAACTGCACGTTCAGTAAAATGTGGGTAAAAAGGGTGTGCATGGAAAATGTGCATATTGTAGACATCAAAGATACTTTAAATCCAGTAACAAAGTATTTCTTGTCCCAACAGACCAAGATATCAGATACATCCTAACTTCTATATCATAGAAAATTGTCACACTGACAAAGTGATAACTTTAATATGGGTTAGCAGTCAACTATTAATCTTTCAAAAGAGCCCCTTGCTGTTTGAAGGGAAAAAATAGTGAGCTTACATTTATAAAAAATTCTCTATCACAAGTGACATTATACAAGGAGACCTGGAGCAATCTTCCTTGATTTTCCCAAGGCCTTTGACACAGTAGACCATGGTATCCTATTACAAAAACGTAAAATCTAAGGTATTGCTACACGCTAACCTGGTTTCAATCATATGTATGCGATCAATCACAATATGTGTACATTTTTGACAGCGCTTCCCTCCCTCTCCTGGTCACGTGCGGTGTACCCCAAGGCTCAATACTCAGCCCCTTGCTATTCACAATATTCATAAATGATCTGCCTAACGTCTGCAACAGTACCTAAACTACATAAATTACAACCTTCCCATCTATGCGTCAGGAAAAAAATCAAATGGCACACTGACAGGCACAGTTCATTCTCTCAAATATCTAAGTACCTAAATACTGTATGTGGTTAGACCCCAATCTATCTTTTGGACCCACATTGAAAAACTCTCATCTAAACTTTACCCCAAAATAAGTGCCCTGTACAGAAGCAAATCCTGTCTGAGCCCCACAGTAAGAAAGCAGATTGTACAACAAATGCTTATGCCGGTCATTGAAAACAAAAATGTTGTGTATGCAGCTGCCCTGCAAACACACCTTCATAAACTTACTACTTTGTATAACTCATTCTGCTGCTTTGGAAGCTACCACCCTACCTGAATAGACTGCTTCCCCCAGCAGTTCCCTCATCCTATAACCTCCAATCCAGGACCTGCACCTTACTTGCAATACCACAATACAAAAAGAAAGTGGCTCGATCCTCATTTTCCTACAGAGCGCCTGAGTTCTGGAATAACCTCCCAGACACCATCAAATCTTCGCCTAGTCTAAAGTCCCTTAAGAGATCTCTATAAATATACCTCGATACAGAATGCACCTGCAAACATGTAACTTAGTGAGTATATTTCTTACATATTTATTTTCTGTGTAAATCTGTATATTTGTGTTGCATCAAAATCCAGAAAATGGAACCTGGAGATAAAATACTTAATTTTATTTTCCCTTTTTACATGCTATTACTTCAGACAAAAAAAAATGGAGCATGTGTTTTATAAGGAGGTTTTGTTTGTAATGTACAAGTAATCTAGTTACAGCTTATGTTAGTGATAGTGTCCCTTTAACACTGGTTAAAATAGAAAACAACAAATTTGTTATGTGCACAAATCCCCTTGTTCCTTGGCAGCACAGTAATAGTAGCAGACAGCCACATTTCTGTCTGGTTATTGTAGAAGGGTGCACACATTGACCGGTGCATTTTAAATTAAGAACAAGTGTGAAAAGCTGTGTCCCATGCAAGCATATAGCATCATCTAGATATAGAAATGACATATGCAAATCCCTTATGAAAAAAGGAGCACTTACCCATCCAAACTTCACCAAACTGGCCAGCCCCAAGCTTCTTAACGAGCTGAAGGCTACTGCGTGGAATTTCCCATTCATCAGACCACCAAGGTTTCCTTGGGCGTACGGTTCTGCATGGTTCCTTCAGGAGAGTGCAAAGCCCGTCCATTTTACCTAGGAAGGTGTAAGCACATGTATCTGTATATTTAAACAATCAATGTTTGTGGCAAGCTGCAGTTGTCTATCCTTTTTTGTTTCTCTTGCATGGGACATTAACATGTTGTAAATGTATTGCCTGTTAAATTCAACTCATATGATACTTTCTCGAAAAGTGTGCACACACACCTTAAATCCACAGCTCAAAATGATGCAATTCTTTTTATTGTTTATTTTTTGTTTGTTTGGGTCACATTCCTCTTCCAGTCACAGGTACCATGTAATTGGCAAGTCAGCAGCATCATCTGGAATTTAGTGCCCATTCAGTTGAGCAATGTACCCATTATAAAAGCAGCCCCATTTTTATGTTTGTAATGTTTTCAGCACACTTATGAAGGTTCTTGTGAAATCGTGTCACTCGACCTTTTGGATATGTTGTATGTCATGCAGTCCAAATAGATATATAAGGAGTTTGCCACCATCATTCAGTCTCGTTTAGGCTAGGGTCAGACTAACGCAGTATTAACGTGCGTTTAGACGCATGAAATCACGGCCGTGCTAGCAGCAAATGACGTCCAATTCCGGGGAACACACGAAGTACGGCCGCACGAAAGTTCGGCCGCGCAACGCAAGTGGCAAACGAACGCATTTTTTCTAGAACGTCAAACCTCTAGTACGGACGTACAGAGTGCGCTGCGTCCGCTAGAGGCGTGTGTGCGTGATTGGGAGATGTCAGACGCTGCTAATGTCCGGCCAACATAACGTCCAGACACAAAAAGTGTTTTATTGATGATCCGTACAAAATCACGGACGAAAAGGCGCATCGTATGACCGCTATCGCGTATTCCGTGAAAAAATGCGTCCATTCGTTCGAATGCACTTTTTCACAGACAACGCGAAAATGCGTTCGTCTGACCCTAGCCTTAGTGGTTCTAGGTATATAGAGTATGTCCCTAGATTATTTAGCATTTTTTCCCCAAGTCAACTTTTTTGATTATACTGCTTTCATAATCTTAACATGGCTGGTTAAAAGACCTTAAACATTTCTAGTATTGTGACTGTGGATGGTTTTACTGGCAATATTATCCTGTTTATATTTTAATCCTTCATACAGGGTTATTCAGAGAAAAGTGAAAATCAGGAAAATGAGTGGAGAAGTGGAAATTCTAGGTCGAAATAGCCAAACCAGAAAAATGCTCCAATTTATCTCACTTTCCAAATCGACTATTTGGTCTAGATTGTTCATTCTCCTGGTTTTCATCTTTCTCTCTTAATAACTCTGCTAGTATCAGTTAATGATGTACCTTATGTAAATGCTTAAGTAAATAATTTGACTTAAAGGGACACTCTAATTAGCTATAGTGGTCAAACTTTGACGTTTGCCCCCCTCCCATTCCCCTCCACTTCCAGTGCCATTTTGTAAACAAATCGCTGTGTGAAGCAACATTTCCTCCACCCACGCATCTGTCACTCGTTAGACCGAATTTTGAATATTACGCTGGCAGAGGACCAATTCGGTTACCGATGATGTCAATGGACTGATATCATCCTGTCTCCAATAGCTCCCAGCAGTGAGTGTTCTGGGAAATGGCAGACAAGGACTGGTGCTGCGTGTGCACCAATATGTCGTTCCAAGTACAAGCCGTATAATTTGCATTCCACAAAATACACAATTTGAGTAACGTATACTACGCAATTTACGAACCCTATGCAAATTGCGTAAGAATCTGCAGGGACTTCCACATTTCAGAAGCCCTGAGCTGAAGAAGAGGAGCAGCATGGTGCTAAGAGTGAAAATGTAAGTATTTACACCTAGATTAAAACAGATAAAAAAAATAACTGGGCATGCTTTCAGCAGCCTCTGTCCTGCTATTTAAAGTCAATAAAATTGAGGGAGGGGGGAAGGAGTTCTAGCATGGTTAACAGTTTGCTGCTTTAGTACTGTTTCCGCTACTCACCTCTTGATAAATTGTGTTTAAAAGAACACTACTCATCCTGACCACTTTACAAGTATAAAGTGGTCAGGATGTGAGGTGTGCCCCCCCCCCCAGTAACCCAGGTTTTGTTAAAACGCTTGAAGTGGAGGAGTTTGTTCCGGCTGCCAGTTACTAGTGACGTCGGCACACAGGGATCGTGCCGATACCACTATCTCTGAGACCAATCGCATTAAGGATCGATCTCAGAGAAGCCGCGATGGATGGGCAGCTCAAATCCATTGTTCTGAGCAGGCGCTACGGAGCCCGCGTACTAAAATTTCACAAGTCCCGTTTGCCTGTGCAATTTGCATATCCTGCGCATGTAGGCAGGGAGCGCAAATTTCACAGAAAAGCCTCAGGGACTTCTGGGTTAGGGAGTCGCTGAGCTGAAGAGGAGGAGATGCTTGTGGTGAGGGACGAAAGGTGAGTAAGTTGGGGCAAAATAAAAAATAAAATAAAAAAAGTAATTGGGCAGAGCAGAGCAGCCTCTGCCCAATAATTTAAAGGCAGAAAAAGGGACTTCCACGTTTCAGTAGAATGTTCCTTTATGGAAAAATGCACTCCTTTTATAAAGATGTTGTTTTTCAAACTACCAGTAAATCTTACTTACTTGAGTAATGTTGCACCATGTCATGCAAGCTGCTGAAAGTGATCCTGGGAGAAATGTAGAATCCACCATCATCCATATTACGAATCTTATAATGTTTCACCACCTCTCCCTGATTCTGGTCCAGATCTCTCACAGAAAGAGAGTAGGACTCTATAAAGACATGAAGGACAGAAGATAATTTGATGAAATTAAACTAAATTCAATATAATGTGTGACAAGAAAGAAAAAGTAAAAGTAAATACCACCTGTCAAGAAGTCACATACAGTAAATGAAATGGAACCAGCAGTCAACATGAGCAATGAAAAATCGTGGCAAAATCATTTGTTCTTCACAGCTTATATGTGAACTATAGTAAAAGAGGACACAGGAAGTATAGTTCTACCTTTGCTGGTCTCACTCTCTCTTACTAAGAAAGAGCCCTGTAGATTTCCTGGGGCTAGAAGCTGACGTTCTGCATTTTTCCGACCTAAGTTTTTAAAGAACCACCTAAAAAAAAGAAAAATAATGAAAATGTTACTATGTTAAATTATAGCTGGTATTACTTGATATTATTATTACTGATCTGAAACAAAAAAGAAAGCCCAAAAAATGTCCCATTGGAGCATTAATTTGACCCATCCTTATGGATGGGCAATAGGCCCTAGCACGTGGCCCACTGTCGTCTTTGTTAGTTACACTGAAGAGTTCCAGTCAGCTGCCAGAAGTGAAAAGTGCATTTTGTGGTACATAGACAATATTGTATAACATAAGGGGTTATTCAAATTGCACCGAATTGTGAATTTCCCCCGTTCAGTGCAATTTCGTGGCCATTCAGCTATTGAGAAAGCTGGGCGATTTGCGAAATATGGTGACCTTCGGCAGCAGTGAAATTCCCCATAGAGAGTAACAATTTATTCAGAGAACATCAAACAGCTGTGAAAAGTTGTCGATACGCCCTGATTTTCGATGGTTTCATTCAACAGGTTTAAAAAGGCGAATCCCATAGGTTTCAATGTAAATAAAATTCCCTGCTTTTATTAAATATTTATTCAACCATTCATTCTTTTCATTTGCAGCAAAAAGTCTTTGTTAATTTAGTTCTTAGAATTTTTCAAGATTTTTTGGCCAAATTTTTGATTCCGATATTTTTTTTTATGTTTTTTTTTTATTCAGTAACAGAGATTTTTTCTTGCTATTCGTAGGACCTGATTTATTATCTGATTTCCAGGCATTTTTATGCACTATTTTTTTTGTTTATTTTTTTAAACAGCCTTTAAAAGTTTATAATTTCTTTTAAATCATTTTTTAACCCCCCCCCCCCATTCAGCAGCTGTCCAGCTTTTTTTGGATGCATTTGTCGGTCTGTTCAGCCGATCGTCGGATGCATTCGTCAGCTTATCGAATCAATTTGGCGGATCAGATCCATTCAATATTTTTTCGGCAGTTTGAAAATGCGTTTGCGCACTTCGGGGACCCTGCAGTGAATGCTGAATTCACAGCAGAGTTGGCGAATTGAACTTGCCGAAGTGCGTCAAACGAGAGCGCACTGAAATGTCCGTGACATTTCGGGGATGCTCTCTGAATAACCCCATACTCTTTCCATCAAAGTGTGAGAGAATGAAAGTTGTTTGCACCACGGAATGTATTTCTTACCTCCTTCTCCTGCTGAGTGACGTTATAAAATAAACTTATAAAGGACAGAATTTTTTCCCATTTGGTTTGAAGCAGACACTTTTTTTTTCTAGTTTTGCCTAGGGTCTTGTAAAAGCTAAGGGTGACCTGCCCCCCCCCCAAGACTTCAGAGAATAAAATACACAATGAAACCACTAAAGATGTAAGTACCTATCTTACAGTTAGTACCATGAAGATATATGGGTAAAAGTGGTATACGTTAAAACTTATCCTTTATTATTGAAAAATTTACTAATTACAAAATAAAACCAAAATTGAAATATAAAAAAGGCCCCCTGATGCTACAACTACCGTACACATATAATCCGGACCGCACACCTCTATAATGGGACCGCGTTGGTCTAAGAAAACAAAGCATGCCCTCACTAGAACAAAAAGATGTGATTGCCATTCAAGAACTATAGGCATGTGCAATATGACAAAGGTAAACAGAGTCATGAATAAACCTCTATATGATGTTGATTCTTGCAAATTTTTACTCATATCGTGAACAAGCATCCATACATCTTAAGCATAGTCAACCCTATGTTCGATTGCTGCAAATGTAGCCCTATATATTGCACATGCATCTAATAACCTCCTTAATATGGGGCAAATCCCACCAGTACTAGGAAACTGAGACTCTTTAACGTAGGGCCAATGTATTAGAGCAACAAAAAGTACAACGCTCCACCACTAGTATCCATTAAAGTACTTGACTATAGTTGTTCATAACATCACCCTTAGTGCAAGGCTAATAAAATCAGCATCGGGGATCAATATAAAAACAGCCACTCAACACGCGTTTCTCCACTCGTGCCAAGCGGTTTCCTCAGGAGTGTATGGGATAATGGATCCTTGCCTCAAGTTTATTTAAGTATAAGTGCCTAATTGCTTAATTTCAAAGAGATTTGTAGGCTACCAGTACTCTGTTATCTATTACATTGGTTTATGTCTTCCCCTAATCCAAAGAAGACACGTCAGACCTAAGGCAACACCCCCAATAAGTCTATCAGTCACCTCCTTACATGTGGACACACTTTGTCTGTCGGTGTCAGGGATCTGTGCATATATACGTGTACAGTACCTGCATGTCGGCAGATACCTGCAAAGTGCTGCCCTTATTTCAATCCAGCACTGAAAGGGGTTAATCACAGTGAAACACTACACACACACACCACACCCTCCTGTCTACTAATAAAAGGTCAAACCCCCCAAAGCAAGATGGCTTTGCATTACAAGTCTTTCTCTGTACTATTCTGACCTACTACTGTGATTCTGCTGATAACTGTGTAACAGACCCTGCTTTGCCCACTGACCCTGCCTCCTAGCCAGTAGCCACCAGCCATTGATCCACGGACCGTCCTAACCACTCTCTCTCTGAATACCCTCATGTAACGTGCCATGGATTCTTCCCTGTATCTGACAGCCTACTCCAAGGTACCATCAACGTATCCCTGCGCTAAAGGCTCAGACCCCCTGAACTGGGTCCCACCACGGCGTATGCCGGGTGCCACCCCTGACAGTCGGCATGAAAACGTTCCAGGTTTTATTTATTTATTTATAATGTATTTTACCAGGAAGGATACAGATTTCTCTCGTTTTCAAGTATGCCTGGTGATTATATGTACCACCTCCGATATGATCGATGTATTGAGCCCCAGCAGTTTCACCAGCTCCCAGGATAAAAATTTCCTCCAGCCAGTGTGTGATCCCAACACTCGGGCCAGTTCACCACCAACCTGCCGATCACCTGGTATATTCCTCGTTATTGTCGTTGCGTTCATGTGAAGCCATTCAACCAATGGGAAGGCTACCCATTCCTATCAGCTGATTGGTAGTTGGGGAGGGAGGTAGGGATGAGCTGTTCGGGTTCGGACGGTTCAGGGTTCGACGCGAACTTAGCCTGTTCGAGCAGATCGCGAACCCCGAACATTTCCGGGTGTTCGCCGCATGTTCGACCACAATGGACCACAATGCATTTTCCCACTGCCTGAAGCTCGTAATTGGCTACAGCCTTGCACCTGACCACAGGTCTGGTGCAAGACTGGTTGAACACTATGCCAATCACCGCTCAGAGTCCTGATTGGGCAAATTTTGCCCAATCATGGGCCCACAGAGCTAAGTCCCGCAGCACACTATATAAGGTTTCCACGCAGCGCTTCTGCACGCATTTCAGAGGAGATTTCAAAGGAGATAGTTGTGTGTGTTGTTACTGCCAGTCTGCCACGCTACTGGGGGGGTCTGGGGGTGTCTCATTTCGACCAAATATCAGGGAATTTAGGTGATGTGTGTCTTGTCACTGTGCCAGCAAGTTTTTTGGGGGTTTACAACTTTATTTAAAACATTTGTGAATTGAGGTGATTTTCTGGGTCTTGTCACTGTGCCAGCAAATCTTTTTGGGGCTCACAAATTTCTTTAAAACACTTGTGAATTAAGGTGATCTGTGTCTCATCATACAAACAGTACCACGCTATATTTTGGGGCTCACTAATTTCTTTAAAACACTTGGGAATTAAGGTGATCTGGGTCTCGTCATACAAACAGTACCACGCTGTATTTTGGGGCTCACTAATTTCTTTAAAACACTTGGGAATTAAGGTGATCTTCTATGTCTCGTCACACAGCCAGCAATTTTTCTTGGGGCTCACTAATTTCTTTAAAACACTTGGGAATTAAGGTGATCTGTGTCTCGTCATACAAACAGTACCACGCTGTATTTTGGGGCTCACTAGTTTCTTTAAAACACTTGGGAATTAAGGTGATCTGCGTCTCGTCATACAAAAAGTACCACGCTGTATTTTGGGGCTCACTAATTTCTTTAAAACACTTGGGAATTAAGGTGATCTGTGTCTCGTCATACAAACAGTACCACGCTGTATTTTGGGGCTCACTAATTTCTTTAAAACACTTGGGAATTAAGGTGATCTTCTGTGTCTCGTCACACAGCCAGCAATTTTTTTTGGGGCTCACTAATTTCTTTAAAACACTTGGGAATTAAGGTGATCTGTGTCTCGTCATACAAAAAGTACCACGCTGTATTTTGGGGCTCACTAATTTCTTTAAAACACTTGGGAATTAAGGTGATCTGTGTCTCGTCATACATACAGTACCACGCTGTATTTTGGGGCTCACTAATTTATTTAAAACATTTGTGAATTAAGGTGATCTGTCTCTTGTCACTGGCTGCCAGCTATCAGTGTGTCTCACTGAGTTATACCAGAGTTATTTAAATCTTTACACCAGAGTTGAAACAGAGTTCTGTATATATTAATCTATATATCACTCACCATGTCTGAAAGAACAAAAAGGACAGGCAGACGATCCCAGTCACAGATAAGAGGGCAAGCAGCCCCTGTTTCGGGAGGCTGTGTCTCTGGTCGTGGTGGACGTGGTGCATCCTCTGCAGGGGCACGCTTGTCCTTTCTAACTGGTGCTGGCTGTCTTAAGCAGCAGCAGCAACATACAGAGGACTTGGTGGATTGGCTAACCAGGCCATCCTCATCTTCCGAGTCCTCTGCCAGCCAGGCTTCTAGTGCTTTACAGTCCACCTCAGCTGCCAAAGCATCTAATGCAGCCTCCATGTCCACAGCTACTTCTGCCGTAGCCTCGCTATCACACACGGAGGAGTCAGCTGAATTGTTTGACTACAATGAGAGTGACATGCTGCTTGAGGATGCACAGCAAGTACAGTGCTCTGATTCAATCTCTGAGGTTGAGCAAGGGAGTATAATCAACCTAGAGGAAGGGGGTGCCAGTGATGACACACAAATAACTGGCACTCATGTTGCCCCAGCAGCTGCAGCATACTGCCAAGTTGGCTCCAGTGACGAGGAGATAGGGGGTGAAGATGACATTGATGATGATGAGGTCACTGACTCCACCTGGGTGCCAGATCGAACTGAGGAATCAAGTGAGGAGGAGGGGGAGGAGGAGGAGGCACAGCAAACACGAGGCACAACATCCTCTGTGACCAACCGTAGCACTAGCCAGTCCAAGGCATCACATGTCAGAGCTGCTCCGGTGCAGAGCGCTGTTGTCTCAAAGAACAAATGCAGGAACTCTGCTGTCTGGGAGTTCTTTAAGAAATGTGCAGCAGACCTCACCGTTGCTATTTGTAATCTATGTCAGAGGAGGCTGAAGCGTGGGATAAACACCGGACACTTGGGTACCACGTGCTTGAGGCGACATATGAACAAGTGCCACACATCCCGTTGGGGCAAAACTTTGCGTAGGTCCTCCTCCTCCTCATCTGTCTCTACCCACACTGTATGTCCTGCCATGCAATTACCTACAACCTCCACCGACAGGGATGATGCTACAGTAATGGATGTACCAGCAGGTCCTTCCTCACAATGTGACATCATCCCAGTAGCTGAAGATTTACGCAGTCAGATTACGTTGCCGCAGCTGCTGCAGCGAAAGAAAAAATATAGTCCCAACTAGGGATGCACCGATACCACTTTTTTAAGACCGAGTACGAGTAACGATACTTTTTAAAAGTACTCACCGATACCGAGTACCGATACTTTTATTTAATGTCATGTGACGCTTTCCAATAGGAACAGACCTCATAAAAATTTATATGAGATTGACCGCAGCTCACATGGATTTGCCCCCAGGTCTCATGGATTTGCCCCCAGGTCTCATGGGTTTGCCCCCAGGTCTCATGGGTTTGCCCCCAGCTCACATGGGTTTGCCCCAGCTCACATGGATTTGCCCCCAGCTCACATGGATTTGCCCCAGCTCACATGGATTTGCCCCAGCTCTGATGGATATGTCCCCCAGGTCTCATGGATTTGCCCCCAGGTCTCATGGATTGGCCCCCAGGTCTCATGGATTTGCCCCCGGTCTCATGGATGGCCCCCAGGTCTCATGGATTGGCCCCCAGGTCTCATGGATTGGCCCCCAGGTCTCATGGATTTGCCCCAGGTCTCATGGATTTGCCCCAGGTCTCATGGATTTGCCCCAGGTCTCATGGATTTGCCCCCGGTCTCATGGATTGGCCCCCAGGTCTCATGGATTGGCCCCCAGGTCTCATGGATTTGGCCAGGTCTCATGGATTGGCCCCCAGGTCTCATGGATTTGCCCCCAGGTCTCATGGATTTGCCCCCAGGTCTCATGGATTTGCCCCAGGTCTCATGGATTTGCCCCAGGTCTCATGGATTGGCCCCCAGGTCTCATGGATTTGCCCCAGGTCTCGTGGATTTGCCCCAGGTCTCATGGATTGGCCCCAGGTCTCATGGATTGGCCCCCAGGTCTCATGGATTGGCCCCCAGGTCTCATGGATTGGCCCCCAGGTCTCATGGATTGGCCCCAGCTCTCATGGATTTGCCCCCAGCTCGAACGCTGGCCGTGTGCATGTAAAGCACGCGGCCAGCGTTCCCCTCCGGCGCGCCAAATACTCACCCTTCCTGAAGTTCCGGTCGCTGGGCAGTGATGCGGTCACGTGGCCGCCGGGCACATCTGTGACGCTGCCTCCAGCCGAGAGGCAGCGTCACAGGAGCGCCCAGTGGCCGCAGGAACGCATCACTGCCCAGCGACCGGAACTTCAGGAAGGGTGAGTATTTGGCGCGCCGGAGGGGAACGCTGGCCGCGTGCTTTACATGCACACGGCCAGCTTCCCCAGCCCCGCGGATACCGGCAAGCCGGCCCAGCGCCGGCTTCCGGTATCGGCGGGATGTATCGGGCCGTTTGCACGAGTAACAAGTACTCGTGCAAACGGCAATATCGGCCCCGATACCGATACTAGTATCGGTATCGGTGCATCCCTAGTCCCAACCATCCCCAAGCACAGCATCTAAATGCCAGCTTAGCAAAATTACTTGCATTGCAGCTGCTGCCCTTCCAGCTGGTGGACTCTGCTCCCTTCCGTGAATTTGCTGAATGCGCTGTACCACAGTTGCAGGTTCCAAAATGCCATTACTTTTCACGCAAGGCCATTCCAGCACTATACCAGCACGTGGAAGACAATGTTATCCAGTCATTGGGAAAGGCAGTCAGCAGCAAGGTGCATGTCACTCTAGACACATGGTCCAGCAAGCATGGACAGGGTCGTTACATTTCCTTCACGGCACACTGGGTAACTCTGATTGCAGCTGGGAGCGATCCAAGACAGGGCTCTGTGCTGGAGCTTGTTCATCCACCACGCCTCCAGAAAGCTGCTTGTATGAGGTCTGTCTGCTCCACCACCACCACCTCTTCCTCCTCCTCCTCCTCCTTCTCTGTCTCTGGCGAAGTGGCAGTTAAACCCACGCCTGACAGGGTCTATGCAATGGCTCAAGCAAAAAGATGCCATACTGTGCTTGAGCTGGTTTGTTTAGGGGACAGGAGCCACACCGGGTCAGAAATTTTGTCAGCTCTGCAGGGGCAGGTGCAGAGATGGTTAACACCACGCCAGCTTGAGCTGGGAATGATCGTCTGCGATAATGGCAGCAACCTTCTCTCCGCCCTACGCAAGGGTAAATTGACGCATGTACCATGCCTAGCACACGTCCTAAATCTGGTGGTATAGCGTTTCCTAACCAAGTACCCAGGGCTGCCAGAGCTTCTCATCCAGGCCAGAAAAGTCTGCAGCCACTTCAGACGGTCATTCCCAGCAAGCGTTCGCCTGGCAGAAATTCAAAGAGAATTCCACCTTCCCACAAACCGTCTGATCTGTGACATGCCCACCAGGTGGAATTCGACATTAGCAATGCTGCAGCGTCTGCACAAGCAGCAGAGGGCCAGAGTACCTGTGTGAGTATGGCACAAGGACAGGTTCAGGTCAACTTGTTTTTTTTCCCCCCCGCAGTGGCTGATGATCAAGGATGCATGCACTGTACTGTCACCATTTGAGGAGGCAACGAGGATGGTGAGCAGGGACAGTGCATGCATCAGTGACACAATTCCTTTAGTGTTCCTGCTGGAGCACACTCTGCGGGGAATTATAGATGTGGCTCTAGAGGCAGAGCAGCGGGAGGAAGAGGAGGCCTTCCCTAGCTCTCAAGGCCCCAGTCTTTCCGCAGACAGCATTCCAGCAGGTCCTACTCAGATCAGACAGGAGGAGGATGAGGAGGAGGAGGACTATTTAAGTAGTGGGGGCATTGAAGGTGGGGATTCCTCAAGGCAGGGTTTTGTGTGCCCAGAAACAGAAGGGCTTGTGCGTGGCTGGGAGGAGGAAGTGCACGATATGGTCATCCTCATTGACCAGGAAGACTCGGCAGCTAATGCCACCTCCAACCTACGCTGCATGGGCTCCCTAATGATGCAAAGCCTGCTAAAGGACCCCAGGATTCGTGCTATCAAGGAGAGGGATCATTACTGGTTGGCAACCCTTCTTTATCCACGATACAAGGGGAAAGTTGCAGAGCTCATCCTGCCCGCACAGAGGGAGCACAGGATGACAAAACTTGAGGACGATCTAAAGCGAAACTTGTGTAACACCTTTCCAGGCACTGTTAGATTACCAAGTGCTGACACACGTGCTTCTGAGGCTGCAGGTGATCAGAGGAATAGCGGTGAAGGCCAGGGCTGCTTAACTGATGCATTTTTAAATTTTTTTAGTCCTCGACGCCCAGGGACGTCAAATGTAGGCACCCATTGCCAGCGTCTTCACCATATGGTGCAGGACTACCTAGGGGCAAGGGCAGACCTGGATACCTTTCCAGCAGTTGATCCACTGGCTTACTGGGTGTTGAGATTGGATCACTGGCCAGAACTTAGCCAATATGCTATGCAGCTGCTAGGTTGCCCTTCATCTAGCGTGCTTTCCGAAAGGACGTTCAGTGCCGCTGGAGGTTTTGTCACAGACAAAAGAGTGCGTCTGTCCACCGACTCTGTAGACCGGCTGACATTTATAAAAATGAATCAGTCCTGGATCAGCAGCTATCAATCCCCTGATGCTGAAGTAATGGAATAGATAGGGGATGTCCTCTTCTGCATTCACAAAACCTCCAGCACTGAACTCTTCCACAATACCACAAAAGGGTTACGGTGTGAAGGGCACTTGCTGCCATGAAAGGCACAATATTTGGCTGCACTGACGCCTGTGCCAGATTTATGTCATTTTAATTTTTTGAACCGCAGGGTCCAACCCTGCACTCTTCCACAATACCACAGAGGGGTTACTGTATGATGATACTTGCTGGCCTGGCAGTCTTGCACCAAAGGCAGAATATCTGGGTGCACTGACGCCTTAACCAGATGCATATCTTTTTAATATAGGACCGCAAGGTCCACCCCTGCACTCTTCCACCATAACACAGAGGGGTTACTGTGTGATGATACTTGCTGGCCTGGCAGTCTTGCACCAAAGGCAGAATATCTGGGTGCACTGACGCCTTAACCAGATGCATATCTTTTTAATATAGGACCGCAAGGTTCACCCCTGCACTCTTCCACAATACCACAGAGGGGTTACTGTATGATGATACTTGATGGCCTGGCATTAAAGGCACAATATCTGGGTGCACTGACGCCCATTACCACCAGATCAAAAACTTTTCAATATAGGACCACATGGTCCACCCCTGCACTCTTCCACAATACCACAGAGGGGTTACTGTATGATGATACTTGATGGCCTGGCATTAAAGGCACAATATCTGGGTGCACTGACGCCTTAACCAGATACATATCTTTTTAATATAGGACGGACCGCAAGGTCCACCCCTGCACTCTTCCACCATAACACAGAGGGGTTACTGTATGATGATACTTGATGGTCTGGCATTAAAGGCACAATATCTGGGTGCACTGACACCCATTACCCCCTGATCAAAAACTTTTCAATATAGGATCACATGGTCCACCCCTGCACTCTTCCACAATACCACAGAGGGGTTACTGTATGATGATACTTGATGGCCTGGCATTAAAGGCACAATATCTGGGTGCACTGACGCCCATTCCCAGATTCATATCTTTTTAATTTAGGACCGCATGGTCCACCCCTGCACTCTTCCACA
Organism: Leptobrachium leishanense; assembly: GCA_009667805.1. Lineage (NCBI taxonomy): Eukaryota > Metazoa > Chordata > Amphibia > Anura > Megophryidae > Leptobrachium > Leptobrachium leishanense. The sequence continues at coordinate 216,184,692 of CM019064.1, read as the reverse complement.
ATACCACAGAGGGGTTACTGTATGATAGTACTTGCATGCCTGGCACTAAAGGCACAATATCTGGGTGCACTGCCATTGACTCCTGTATCAGATTCATATCCTCAGAGGGGTTACGGTGTGACGGCACTGTTGCCGACGCTAAAAGCCCAATTTTAAAGCACCTATTGTTACTTTCATCCAAAGCCTGCATAAGTTTCACAATAATTTAGCCCAAAAAAACACTAAACTTTTTCTGCGCGTCCTAAAATGTCTTTTCATACAGGCTGCCGCCCCAAGCAGTTGTTTATAGATAGATTAAAGGAAAAGCATTTACCGTCATATGAAACGTCATTTTTTTGTTTTTAAGTGTTTCTATACATCCTAGAAATCTGCCACTTCACGGGCAGGTTATGGGGACCTCCTAGGCACGATATTTGAAGGAATTTTTCGTTTTTATTTTTAACCCCTTAGTGACCGGGCGGTTTTACACAAATCCGTCCGTTCGTGACCGCTGCTGTTTTTACGTTTCTGCGCTCTTAGTGTTTACGTCAAATTTTCCTCTTACTCGTTTATGTAACCCACACATATTTTACACTGTTTTTCTCGTCACTAAATGGACTTTATAAAAATACCATTTTTTTCATCATTTCATATAATTTACTATAAAAAATATTGTGAAATATGACACAAAAATTGAAAAAACACCACTTTTTCGAACTTTGACCCCCAAAATTTCTTATGTATCAACAACCGTCAAAAAAAATTAATTCCTTGGTAGTTTCTAAATTTAGTACTGAGTTTAGCAATACCCAATGTTTACATATTCCTCGCTTTTTTCCTTATTTTATGCAACAATAAGTGCAAGTAGCACTTTGCCATTTCCAAAGAGTTTATTTTCAAAACTAGTGCTAGTGACATTGTAACACTGATATCTGTCACTAATTCCTGAATAACCCTCCACATATACATATTTTTTAAAAGTACACAAATCAAGGTATTAAACTTGGGGTATTTTGACTCTTTCCATGCAAACCATTTTACCACAAATCTATGCCAAAGTTTGAGGAAAAAAAAAAATTTGGTGATTTTTTTTTTTTGAACGCAATTTAAGAATACATGTACTGTGAACTTTAAGGTTTACTGCCAAAAAGCACCCCAAAATATGTTCAGCAACATCTTCTGAGTAAATTGATACCACCCAAGTATAGGTATGTCGGGTCATTTGGGGGCTAAAAGGCCTTATTTGGGGGGTGCACATTTCAGTTTTCCAACTTGGAATTTTCACATTTCGTCATCATGCACCCATGTCCTATTTGGGACATTTTTGAAGCCGGCCAAAGTAATTTACCCCCATCAAACCATATATTTTTAGAAAGGGCACACCCTGGGGTGCTTCAAAGAGTTGTATTTTAACACTTTCCATGCACTAGCTCTATGTCAAACTTTCAGGTAGTCACTTTTTGTGTTATTTTTTCACACACATTGTACTTTAGGCATGAATTGTCAAATCCAGTTATGGGTTACTGCCAAAAAACACCCCAAAATATGTTCAGCAACATCTTCTGAGTAAATTGATACCACCCATGTATAGGTATGTCGGGTCATTTGGGGGCTAATAGGCCTTATTTGGGGGGTGCACATTTCAGGTTTCCAACTTGGAATTTTCACATTTCGTCATCATGCACCCATGTCCTATTTGGGACATTTTTGAAGCCGGCCAAAGTAATTTACCCCATCAAACCATATATTTTTAGAAAGGGCACACCCTGGGGTGCTTCAAAGAGTTGTATTTTAACACTTTCCATGCACTAGCTCAATGTCAAACTTTCAGGTAGTCACGTTTTGTGTTATTTTTTCACACACATTGTACTTTAGGCATGAATTGTCAAATCCAGTTATGGGTTACTGCCAAAAAACACCCCAAAATATGTTCAGCAACATCTTCTGAGTAAATTGATACCACCCATGTATAGGTATGTCGGGTCATTTGGGGGCTAATAGGCCTTATTGGGGGGGTGCGCATTTCAGTTTTCCAACTTGGAATTTTCACATTTCGTCATCATGCACCCATGTCCTATTTGGGACATTTTTGAAGCCGGCCAAAGTAATTTACCCCCATCAAACCATATATTTTTAGAAAGGGCACACCCTAGGGTGCTTCAAAGAGTTGTATTTTAACACTTTCCATGCACTAGCTCTATGTCAAACTTTCAGGTAGTCACTTTTTGTGTTATTTTTTCACACACATTGTACTTTAGGCATGAATTGTCAAATCCAGTTATGGGTTACTGCCAAAAAACACCCCAAAATATGTTCAGCAACATCTTCTGAGTAAATTGATACCACCCATGTATAGGTATGTCGGGTCATTTGGGGGCTAATAGGCCTTATTTGGGGGTGCGCATTTCAGTTTTCCAACTTGGAATTTTCACATTTCGTCATCATGCACCCATGTCCTATTTGGGACATTTTTGAAGCCGGCCAAAGTAATTTACCCCCATCAAACCATATATTTTTAGAAAGGGCACACCCTGGGGTGCTTCAAAGAGTTGTATTTTAACACTTTCCATGCACTAGCTCTTATGTCAAACTTTCAGGTAGTCACTTTTTGTGTTATTTTTTCACACACATTGTACTTTAGGCATGAATTGTCAAATCCAGTTATGGGTTACTGCCAAAAAACACCCCAAAATATGTTCAGCAACATCTTCTGAGTAAATTGATACCACCCATGTATAGGTATGTCGGGTCATTTGGGGGCTAATAGGCCTTATTGGGGGGTGCGCATTTCAGTTTTCCAACTTGGAATTTTCACATTTCGTCATCATGCACCCATGTCCTATTTGGGACATTTTTGAAGCCGGCCAAAGTAATTTACCCCCATCAAACCATATATTTTTAGAAAGGGCACACCCTGGGGTGCTTCAAAGAGTTGTATTTTAACACTTTCCATGCACTAGCTCTATGTCAAACTTTCAGGTAGTCACTTTTTGTGTTATTTTTTCACACACATTGTACTTTAGGCATGAATTGTCAAATCCAGTTATGGGTTACTGCCAAAAAACACCCCAAAATATGTTCAGCAACATCTTCTGAGTAAATTGATACCACCCATGTATAGGTATGTCGGGTCATTTGGGGGCTAATAGGCCTTATTTGGGGGGTGCGCATTTCAGTTTTCCAACTTGGAATTTTCACATTTCGTCATCATGCACCCATGTCCTATTTGGACATTTTTGAAGCCGGCCAAAGTAATTTACCCCCATCAAACCATATATTTTTAGAAAGGGCACACCCTGGGGTGCTTCAAAGAGTTGTATTTTAACACTTTCCATGCACTAGCTCTATGTCAAACTTTCAGGTAGTCACTTTTTGTGTTATTTTTTCACACACATTGTACTTTAGGCATGAATTGTCAAATCCAGTTATGGGTTACTGCCAAAAAACACCCCAAAATATGTTCAGCAACATCTTCTGAGTAAATTGATACCACCCATATATAGATTTGTTCTGTTGTTTTGGGGTGCTACGCCAATCTTTGACATGTGCTTGTCAATTTTCTAATTTGACAAACAGTATCTTCTTTGCTTATCTTCTTTTTAGGGGCCTTTTTACATACCCCAGTTTTATGAACGTGCATATATTTGGTAAGCTAACACCCCAAAGTATTGTAAATGGAGTGTTTTTATGCTATGGATGCATCCGTTTGCTCCAAACAAATTGGATACAGTTTGGTGGTCATTTTTCATTTTCACACCCACATCAGTTTTGGACTGTGATTTAGGAGACACTGTTGTTTGTTACTGCATGAAAACTCTCCAGGTTGTTTTCTGCAAGGTCTCCTGAGTACACCCATGCCCCCATGCATAGGTTTGCCAGGATTTTGGGAAGGTTCAAATACAATTTTTATGACTTTGTCATTGGAGTTGAAATTGAGATTATTTCTTCAGCTAGGCCTATCTTTGGTTTTGGTTCTACCGCATACCCCAGTTTGAATTATTGCCAGAAAATTGTTTATGTTTGTTATGTTGACACCCCAAGGTATTGCATATGGAGTGCTTTGATGCCATGGATGCAACGGTTTTAGCCCAAAACATTTGAGAAGGTGTGTGGTGTAATTTTTCAATTTTCAGATTTTTACGCCCACAGTAGTTTTGGACTGTGATTTAGGAGACACTGTGTTTGTTACTGCATGAAAACTCTCCAGGTTGTTTTCTGCAAGGTCTCCTGAGTACACCCATGCCCCCCATGCATAGGTTTGCCAGGATTTTGGGAAGGTTCAAATACAATTTTTATGACTTTGTCATTAGAGTTGAAATTGAGATTATTTCTTCAGCTAGGCCTATCTTTGGTTTTGGGTCTACCGCATACCCCAGTTTGAATTATTGCCAGAAAATTGTTTATGTTTGTTATGTTGACACCCCACGGTATTGCATATGGATGAGTGCTTTGATGCCATGGAATGCAACGGTTTTAGCCCAAAACATTTGAGAAGGTGTGTGTGGTGTAATTTTTCAATTTTCAGATTTTTACGCCCACAGTAGTTTTGGACTGTGATTTAGGAGACACTGTTGTTTGTTACTGCATGAAAACTCTCCAGGTTGTTTTCTGCAAGATCTCCTGAGTACACCCATGCCCCCCATGCATAGGTGTGCAAAGATTTTTGGCAAAATACAGCACCAATTGTAGAACATAAAAATGTACGAATAAAATGTAAAAGTCTGGTGCCTGTCAAAACGGATGCTCTCTAGGGGGGCACAGGCTGTTGTCACTGAAGTGCATGAAACGCAAAAGGTTTTCATACCTTCTACGTGACATTGATTGGTAAAATGGGGGTAGAGCAGATGGGGCTACTGCTCCAGTAGGAGCGAATTGAGGGCTTCTTTATGATGCCCTCAGCATAGTAAGTGCCCAGAATTTCAGAAATTCTGGCACATCTAGCGGGGTCCATTGCTGCCTTGCCAAGTAGGAGTCTGGCTTCGCAGCACAATGCTGATGGGCATACAGATTTGATTGGGCCACGATGTGGCCCAACAAATCATCCCCCATAAAAAACACCTGCAAAAACTGTGTGGCGGTAAATCCTGCAACATCAATATTGATGCCAGGATTTGCCGTGAAAGGAGGGATATCTGGCCTCTGGCGATGAGGCACTACCCACTCCTCAGCTGGAGCTGTGCGTCTCCTGCTGGCAGGTGGTGACCCAGGATCTGCATCAGAAACATCACTAGATACATCAGCCAGCGTAGATAATGTATCTAGCGACGTCTCTGAGCAATTAGCGGGGTCGAAATGAGGGTCTGAGTCTGACGCAGATGCCTCAGATTCTGACGCCAGGATGGCATATGCCTCCTCGGCGCTGTACACCCTCTCAGACATTATATATAATAGATTATAAAATTTTATAATTATTATATATATATAAGCGGATTGTTGGTTCTTAGAAGAACCGTTGGGTTTCACAAGAAAATACAAATAAACACCTAAATCTCTCTAAATCCCTCTAAACCTGCCTCAATTCTTCTAAATCTCCCTAAAATCTCTCTAAATCTGCCTCAATTTTTCTAATCTCACTAAATCTCACTAAAATCTCTAACCTGTCAAATCTGATCTCTCTCTCTCGCTCACCAAAACACAAGTGAGGAGAGGGAGGGAGAATCAAAGAGGTCAGAGCCAATATTTACAAAATATTGACCTGACCTGACAAATTAGAAATTTTATTTTGATTTTTTCTAACTTCTGATTGGATGTTGCTAGCCTGCCTCTCTGATGAGGCAGGCTAGGAACATCCCACTCAGCCCCAAGATGACCCTGCCCTTAGAACCCTACCCCTACCCCTAACCCTACCCCTAACCCTACCCCTACCCCTAACCCTAACCCTACCCCTAACCCTACCCCTAACCCTAACCCTAACCCTACCCCTAACCCTAACCCTACCCCTAACCCTACCCCTACCCCTACCCCTAACCCTACCCCTAACCCTACCCCTAACCCTACCCCTAACCCTACCCCTAACCCTACCCCTAACCCTACCCCTAACCGTCATTTATTTATTTATTTTACTTTTTTTTTCACTTTTTTACTTTTTTTTCCACTTTTTTTTTACTTTTTTTCACTTTTTTTTTCTGCTGGGTGCCTTGATCCCTCGAGGCACCCAGCAGAGCACCTGATCACTGATGTGATCGTTTTTGTACTGAGTGCCACGATACCTCGTGGCACTCAGTACTTCCTGCCGCTACCGGAAGTGATCGCTCGGGGGGAGCGATCACGGACGGACCGGCGGCAGGTAAGCATATTGCAAGGATGCCTCGATGTCGAGGCATCCTTGTAATATACTCAGAGCAGCTGGAAGCGATACCGATCGCTTCCAGCGCTCTGTAGAAGTGCCGGGCACCTCTCCGGTAAAACCGGATGTGATCGCTCCCGGGGAGCGATCACATGGTGCCCCGGCACTTCTAACCGCCATTGCACGGCTGCCTGGACTCCCAGGCAGCCTGCAATGGCGTTTGAGCTGCTGGAAGCGATCCGATCGCTTCCAGCGCTCAAAAAACGGCAGGACGTACCATGTACGTCAGCGGGTCTAAGAGAGACCCGCTGCAATGACGTACATGGTACGTCCTAGGTCCTTAAGGGGTTAACCATTATTTCATGGAAAACTCACTGTCCCTATAAAAACTTTTTGTCCGTGTTTCCTGTCCCCCAGGGCACTACCCGGACCCCCATACACCTTTTATGGCAAATATGTAGCATATATGCCCTCTTGGAGGGCACTCTAAAAAACCGAATTTTCAGCCCCATTGACTTGCATGGGGTTCGGGTTCGGATTCGGTCCCGAACAAATGGGAAGTTCGGGTTCGGGCTCGAACCGAACTCGGGGAGTGTTCGGCTCATCCCTATTGGGGACCACATGATACGCTCTGCCTGCTTCCCTCAGAACCGGACGCTTCTTCTCTTATGCGTCTTACTATATTCACCACAGGCTGCTATGAGCACCTCTTATAATTGTACTACCTACAAGATAGTAAGAGCGTATCTAAATTAATGAAAGCTCATCATGGGGGAATGACTGACTTGTCTTTACTCCGCAATACTAGACCTAAGGGTTTTTCAGAGACAGCCGATCTGGCCCCGAAATTGCACTGAACGGTGAATTTGCCTGTATGGTGCACTTTCGTGGCAATTTGGCTCTATTTGGAAAGCAGGCAGTTCGCCAAATTTTGGCAAACTGCCTGCAAATACGGTACCTGTTCAATGGCAGTGAAAGTCCCCATAGAGAAGCAATGGTTAATATACTCAGAGAACACCGAACAACAGTGAAAGTTGTTGAAATGCCCTGATGTTTGGTGGTTACATTTGTCAGGTTTAATCAGGTGGATTCCCTTAGGTTTCAATGTTAAAAACTATTCCTGGTTTTATGCAATATGTAATAAACCGTTTATTCTTTTAATCTGCAGCAAAAAGTCTCTATTATTTTTTAAGCTCTTTAAAAAAAAATCTTAATTTTTTTGGGCGTAAAGAGCTTTTTTTTAACAGACCTTTTTATTATTGTTCATAGGACCTTATATGTAAATTCCAGACATTTTTGTCCAGTAGTTTTTTTGCAAAGAACTTTTCAAATATGCCACTTTCAATTATTTATTTTTTTACCCGTCTGGCGTCTTGTTTGCTTTTCTCTGCAGCTGGTCGGCGTTGTGCTTGGCTGCTCGTCAACTGCGTTTGGCAGCTGTTCGGCATGTTTGCGGTACTGTCCGGCTGGTTGGCTGCGGTGGGTAATGGGTTCACGACGGGGTGGCCCGAGTTTTCGGCGGCTGTCCGGTGGGTTGGTGACGGCCAGTGGGTTGGCGGCGGCGTTCAGCGGCTAATTCGCTGCACTTCGGGGGCTCTGCGGTGCATGCTGAATTGACCACAGGGTCAGCGAATCAGACTCTCTGAAGTGCAGCGAATCAGAGAGCACCAAAATTTTGGTGCTCTCTGATTAACCCTGCTACTTATTTGTATTAACGGTTACCGTGTCATAGTACCGTCAAACAGGGTCTGTTGGTCATCAATCAGGCACCTATTCTAACAATTCTACCCATATCTTCCAAACAATGCTAACAAACTCATATATTAATACTTTGATACATGAACTATACCCTATTTACCAATGAAGGGAGTAAAGCTAAAGCCCTTGTTTAACCCATGAGGGCTCAAAGGTTTTAATTGATATATCCAATAGCATTCCCGCTTGCGTAATTGGAGATCATAATTTGCCTGTCTTTGTGATGGATAAACCTCAGTTCCACAGAACCTCGATCCTTCAGAATCACTATTATGCATTTGGGACATATGTCTGGCTAGTGGAGTATCTAATGGTCTCATCACTGATAATAAAATACACTAATAGCAAAGGCACTCTTTGGCTCAGACTTTTAAAAAGCATACTAGAATCAAAAATACCAAACACTAAAGGAAACTGCAAGTAAATGCTTATCCATTCAAGTGAGTACACACACACACAAGTACACACAGAAATCATCCAGTAGAATATAAAAATGTATGCTATGGAAAATCCATAAAATCACACAAGCTCTTACATAAAATAAGATATTTTATATATTTAATGAAAGGGTGAACAAATTCATTACACTTTGCTGGAGGTGTCTCTTAATATCTCTTAATAACTTCTCTTATCTCTTCTTAAGGTATCTTTTAATAGGAACTTAATAGGTAACACTCTGGGGGCTAGACTCTGAGACAACATAACTTTAATGTGTGCTGTTGCAAAGTTACCAGAGCTTTTAAAGTGTGTAGTGTTGGTGAGTTTACTAAAGCTCTGGTTAAATTTATACCTTTAGTTTAGTACAGTGCAATTTCATGGCAATTCGGCTAATCTGAAAGCTGGCAATTCGCCAAATATTGGCGAATTGCCAGTGAAATACGATGTAGTTCCGCAGCAGTGAAATCCCCATAGAGAAGTAATGGTTAATCTATTCAGAGAACGTTGAACAGCACCGAAAAGTTGGCGAAATGCCCAAATTTTCAGTGCTTTCGTTGAACAGGTTTAAACAGGTGAATCCCAAAGGTTTCGATGTAGAAAAAAATACCGTTTTTATTATTTTTTTATTCAACTGTTTATTATTTTTCATTTGCAGCAAAAAGTCTTTTTATTTTTTTAGAATTTAAGACATTTTTTTGGGGGGGTTTCAGTGACATTTTTGATTCTGAATTTTTTTAATTGCCATTTGTTTTCTGTTCTGTAACAGACCTGTTTATTGTTATTCATAGTACCTTATATATTATTTCCATGCATTTTCATGTATTCATTTTGTTTAAAACACCTTTTAAAAATTCCTCACACTTATGCAACTATATTATTTTAGTTTATTTTTACTTCCCTCCGTCTAAAAGATTTCCGTTTGTTTTTCAATTGAGTTGTACAGTTTATAGGTCACATTAAAGGTGGAAGAAGTTCTGAAATTATATATCTTTCTCTAATTTTTTGACATCACAGAACATTGACATTTTGACAGGTGGGTGTAGACTTTTCTATCCACTGTAGGTCATAGATGGCCAGGGGATATGTTTATGGAGAAGCTTATCTTTTCAAACTGGATAACACAATGAAGAAGTACAGTGTTGATTACAATGCCAGGTATGAGCAAGTGAAGAAGATTCCCTTCTACCACACAATTAAACTTGTGTCCTTCCCATTCACTTTGTGGGTAGCTAATAATCTGATGTGATGTGATTGCACGAGGAACCTTTATAATTTTACATAGAAATTGGAAAGAGCTGAGTACTGGAATGTAGACATTCAATATGTTTTTGGTTTGTAGGTTCGCTCTGATGCATACTTACTGTTCAGTTTCTAATCCATTCACAGTGGCCACAAAGTTGTATGGGACAAGCCCCACATTGCCTGTACGAAGAGACTGAGCTTTCCACCACTCACCGTTTCTAGATGAGAACAGTAAGAACATCAAACGTTTAAGGAAGAACAGGTGTTCTATATAGTTTTACGTTAAAGACACATTGCATAAGATATTGTGTAACGTATTAATTAACAGTAAGAGCTCTGCATGCCTGGAAGGCTTGGACGATAAAGTAGGTAAATCTGTTCAGTGCTAGGGCACTTAACCTCCTGATGAAGCCCGTGCTAGGGCAATTCTCGTCATGCAATATGCCTATTCTTTGTTTTTAACAGTTCACCACTGCTTCTTACTGCCAGTATGCCGCTTAATTTGGTATTACTGTATATAGACATTTACTTTATTGGCATCCCAGTTTTACCACCTGTAATTATATACCATCTTTTCCCTATGGGTAGCTACTTCTCGGTCAAGTAGGCAGCACGAACTGCCAAGGTATTATCCAGTACATATTGGGTGCGGTTTTATTCTGTGGTTTGGGTGATTATTGATAGCTTATGTCTCTCTGTCTATATCTATTACACTTTTCTAATTGTTAAGCGTTCGCATTATTCTGCTGACAATTACTCACATGTCTTGTATTTTGTGTGTGGTATTGTCATTTTGTTTTCTCTGATTCAAAACATAATAAAAAAAATGTAGTCCTTTCACATGCACCTTTGGTGCCATTTGCAGTTGTTTATGTAACAGTATCATAGTGTCTAAGCTGTTCAGGAGCACAAAATGTGTGTATTTTAAGACTGACTGCACCTTATTTCCATATGTTTAGAAGTTTAGTTTTATAAGGAATATAGTGGATGTTTGCTTATAACACTCACGACTCCAGGACATGCATCTTCTCTCCAACTTCAAACCCAAGATCTCCATCATGCATTGGTTCATAACTATACAATGCCACAACTTGTTTATCTGGAAAACAATTAGAATGTTGTTTTTTTTTACATAGGTGCATAAAGCTTAGCATACAATTTTATTCCATTAGCTATTGGGTCAAAGGACTCCAGGTGTGAAATGTATCAAATTATAAATCATTATGAAGACTGATACACACACACACACACCTCACTAAGAAACATGAATAAGCAACCTATTATTTTGTTCTTTTTTTCTGTCAAACTGATATTTTTAAGAATGTATCAGTTTTGTGAGCATTGTTTTTCAACTTTTATGTAACCTGGAGTTTCCTTTAACTTTACAATGCTTGGAATCTTTTGGCCACGGATTGACATGCATATCATACGTAGAAACAAACTGATTTAGGAATTAAACCTTTGTACACAGATTTGCTTAGATGAATAGACATCAAGGAGATAAACTCCTAGACTGTGTTCCTTATCATCATTACATCATGTTTCATGAGGAAAACAGGCTAATGAGAAAAAAGAAGAGGCTATTGGCCAAGGGCAACACCAAATCGGCGGGGAATTCCACCCATCCTCCCTTCCCCTCACTAACTACCATTTAGTCTGTGAGCATTTGTTTTCTTGCAATACATACTATCTTCCTGTACTTAGTTTATACATTGTGAAGAAACCAGTCATGGAGCATGAAAAGGCCCTTGCTCATGTGGGTAGGATTGGAGCCTGAGCTGCCGAAGACGAAACAGATACCAGCTGTTGTCAGGGCCTTGAACATGTATGCCTATTGGAACCCTGGGCATTCCACTACAGGTTTCTGTTGCTGCTCCATCTAGAGGCAAGAGAGGTGCAACCCTAATCACCTTGTGAAAAATCTGCCATAAAAGGAAGATTTCCTAGTTTTTCTTTGCATTTGCATTGTGTGTTGTCCCAAACTGATGGTGCACCCAGTAACCTGTGTTGGGCTCCCACCCTATTGGTCCTGCCAATTCAGTGACCTGCTCTGGTGGTACTGTCATGCAGCAACCAGCCCTCATGGTTCTGCCATTCAGCGACCTACATGTCCTGCTCCTTCTGTACCTGCTAAGTGTCCAGCCCTATACCTTTGGCGGCCAAGCATCAAGCCCTGCTTCTGTGCCTGCCAAGCATCCAGCCTTTGTGATCCAGCCATGTTCCTGTCTCATCCATCGTCCCTGTGTCCTGCCCTTTTTCTGTTCTGTCATGATCCCACGTTCCTAGCTCACAGAGTTTTCAGTCTTGTTTGTTATGATAAACCACTCCTATTAATCCCTTCACTGCTGAGCCATTTCACCTCTGTGGGCTGAGCTAATTTTAACCGTTTTGTGCCCATCATGTTTAAAGAATTTCGATCCCTAATTTCTAACCCTGATTTTTAGTGGTTCGTTCGACAGGTCTAATCGGGCAAATCTTATAGGTTTCAATGTAAAAAAAATCCACGTTTTTATTAAATATTTATTCAACTGTTTATTCTTTTCACTTGCAGCAAAAAGTCTATTTAGTTATTTATTTTTTGGGATTTTTTTAAAGCATTTTTCAGGATTTTTATTTTTTTGGATGAAATTGCTGAACAATTTCGGAGTGCACCACAAAATACAACAAATTAATTCCAAAAAACTGAATCGATTCATTGTATTTTGTTTTGTTTCGTTCTTGTTTCATTTAATTTCGTTCCAAAATACAAATTGGATCCGTCGGAAACAAAACGAAAATGGAAGTGCTTCCAAAATACATACAATTGGGTAAAAATTTGTCCGAATTTTAATTCGGAACGAAAACAAAATGTCTAATAAAATCAGGATTTGAATGTGGGGAGAGAATGTAAGGTTAGAGTCAATTGAGACCACGAGTTGGAGGCATTGGGCTGATGAGTGTTCCATTTACACATAGGGAGATAGGTGGCAGGGTAGAAGGGTAATTAATACCAATACTAATAATTCATTAAAAAAGTCATAAATTCTTATTAATAGGTATACCAAGAGTTCTGTTAATACAGTCAAACATTTGCATTATTGGAGTGTAGCCACGTTGTCTCTTACCGTGCAATGGCGATTTGGAGGGGTTTTGGCCCATATATGATACCAAGGGGTCCTGTACTTCATAATTTGTTATGCACTGGAAATGAAAAAAGTATATTTTACATGGATGGGAACATTAGCATAACACAATCATATGCAGATAACAATACATAAATTAAATTAGTCTTAAAATTGCCTTGTGTTCTACTGTTTCAGGTTCTAACTTCTTAGAGGGAAGCAAGCCATGGATCAGAGGAGGACCTAAAAGAGTTAAATCACCTCTTTTTAGGTGAGTAAACAGAAGTTGTCAGGAATTCCAAGTAGGCAAGGGTAAATGAAAAACGCACACCCCTATGCAACGCTGAACCCACCTTAAAGAGATGTGCCAAACAGAGTTATGCCAAGAGCCACCCAGCAGTTAAACTATGTACCTAGTTTTTTTTTTTACAGTGCGTAATTAGTCTTGTCCTTTTAAGGAGAAGAGGAGGGATTGTAAGGAGACGTAGCAAAAGAGTTAATACATCTGCCTTAAATAAAATGTTTACAGTTTGAATGTTCAGAAACATAAGCTGCCTGTTCACATCATACAGGACATTCAGATTATATAAACAAGAACAATCAGGCAAGGTCATATTTTGTGTATGAACATTCCTGGGGCCTTCTTGTGTAACGACTCCTCCCCTTGTCTCTTACGTTTCAATAAAAGATGTGTGCAAGGTCTAAGCAATGCGCAGCTATGATAACATACTTCTGTGTGCCTCATTTCTTTGTCCAGATATTGGCTAAGGCAATCAGCGGTGGCCAAGGCGGATAGAGCCCCCGGCCCAGGAAATAGTCGATTTATTATGTAGACAGTTTGGTTGCAGATAATTATCTAACAGTATCATAGTGGCTGATTCACACTGGTGGTTTTGAAGAGAAATACAGTTAAAACTAAAACGGATATAAAAAAATAAATAGAATTATTAAGAAAGGCAGGATTTAACTTTTTAAGACAATATCCTAATACTGGCTTGAAGATAACCAAACATTTTTGCATAGTCTAGTAGTGGGTCCCTTGAACTTGACTTTAATGTCCTATGTTTTGCAAAATCTACTTTTTCAATTTGGTCCTGATTGCAGGGATCTCGAACACTGCCCCAAGATGTTTCTAAACTACACATTCCATGATTCTCTGGTCATCTTGAGTAGGCAACCAACATCTGGAGGGCCAGAGATTGAGATCCCTGCTTTACTGCCTTGTGTGGCTGTGTCTGAAGACAGTTGCAGAACTGTCTGCGGCTCTGTGAAGATTTCTACTGCAAAAAGACATTTAAAGACTTCCTGGATGTGGTAGATTGTTATAGAAGACCTCACATTGTGCCCACATCCACCCCATCACACTTAATCTCACAGATTTTTTGTATTAGTATTTCAACTCACAGTGAAAACTACACATGTAAATTTAACTGTATATGACATATTATAAGAAACCATCGACTGTTTGGGGAAAGTTCATTACACAGCAGAGGTAGCATGTTTGTTAAAATTGATTTGATTACAGAGTCTTAGGCCGGAGGCACACTAGACGTTTTCTTTAACGCACTAGCGTGCGTTAAAGAAAACGTTAATGCACCGCCCCCCCTCGACGCCCACCTGCCCCCCTCCACAAGGCTGCAAAGTGCGATCCTCCTATGGAGGATCACGGTTTGCAGCCCCGTCGACGCGCATCCTAGCGCATCGACAGTGATGATCGCTAGGTGCATGCATGTTACGCGCAAACTAAGTGCGTGCAAGCATGTGACCGGCTCTGTCCGCAGCATCACAACGCTGCGACGGACGTCGGTAACGCGCGCTAGTGCGCACAAGAAGACGCCTAGTGTGCCCCCAGCCTTATAGTTCATCTGCAAACATAAGACCGCTTTTGTTACTTTCTATTCTTCATAATCACAGTAAGATTATGCAAGGCTTTCCTGTTACCTGTAGACTATTTCCATACTGTATATATGCTACACCACACAACATTCCTATTTCCACATCAAGACAGTTACAGTTACATATATTTATAAAACGCCACAAATTCCTTTGCACTATACAATCGGAGAGACAGAATAATAAATATACATACACGTTACAGACGGAGGGAGGACCCTGCTCGAGAGTTTACAATCTAAAAGACCTATTTTATTCGACTAACGTTACATTTAAAAGATAAGCTTTCGAGAGCATAACTTTCTTCTTCTGGTCTGGAAGCTATACTGAGCAGAATCATAGAATTGAACAATAAAGAGCCAAGAAGAAGGAGCGGGGTTAGGATGGGTGTGGTAAATACTGAATAGTGGAATAGTATGGTCAAGAAGGGTAAACAGAGGCCCATAAAACAAGGGAGATAAGCATTGTGATGTGCATCTGATGCTTTGGCTCAGGGCTGTTGTTGTGTCGGATCTGGTTCCGTGTCGAGAGCTGTTCCAAGCAGCCATTTCTCACCCATTTGAAACTCAGTTTTTGGGGTTTGTTTTTCTTGCGGAGACATTTTGTATGAATTTTTTTTTATTTTACACTGAGAAACGGTTAATGTAAAATATATTTAGTAATTATTTGGTTTATTATTTAGGCATAAAAACCTTTATTAAATATATATATATATACCAGTTTAAAGGGTAATTTTGTTTAAGCCTATTTAATGTTACGCCGTATTTATTAAGAACATACTTTGTTTTTGCACTGTAAAACTGTATATAATTTGTATAAAACCCTCATACAAAGGCTGCTTGAAACAGCTCTTGACGTGGAACCAGATCCGACACAACACCGTTGCTAACCACTAGGCAGGTCAGGCGGTGGCCTTAGTGTTCTCCAGTCAGGTGGAGCAAAACACCAGGATTTTCTGACCACCCACAGTGCCTGGCATTCAATGGGAATGATGCACACATAGCACTGGTGATAAAGCCAGCCGCACGGTGTAAACTCTGCATATCTGCAGTGCAGGGTCTGCCCCCCTCCTATCTAGACGCCCCCACCTTAGTAAAGAAGGGTTTTTACTCCAACTGAGCCCCGTTCAATACCTCAGCAGCTGCTGAATTGCTGCAGAGCAGCAATTCAGTTTGCTGCAGCAGTGTCATTGAACGCTTTGGATGCGAATTTTGAATCCAAAATGGCCGATTTTTTAATTAAAGATTCAGATTGTTTTTCGTATTACTCGGACAAAATATGATAAAGAAAAGCAGTCAGCACAATTCCGTTTTATATGCACACACCACAAATGATAGTTTTTATTGAATAAACGTTATGGTTACTTCTGAAACAAAATATAAATTGAACTGTAATATATGTCTATGTGCAGGGGTAAATAATAAATAAATATTTTGTGCTTTGCTGAACAAAAACCTCAAAATTAACATTGCTGTACGGAATTGTTACTTGCTTCATGGCGGCGGCCATCTTGCTGTACGGAATTGTTACTTGCTTCATGGCGGCGGCCATCTTGCTGTACGGAATTGTTACTTGCTTCATGGTGGCGGCCATCTTTAATATGTCACACTCAGCTACTCGCAGCATCTCCTCGGGTCGCTGCAAGTGCTAAGTTAGCAGTGCTGAGCGCTGAGTGGCTGAACAGCGTTCAATGGCAAGTTGCTAACTTAGCACTTGCAGCGGCTGAGGTATTGAATGCGCCTCTGGTGTGTTGCCTGGGCTGAGAAGAACTCAACTCTTCTGGCTTCCACCCTGGCTCCTCCTCCTGTTCTCCCTCAGCATCCGGTCTGCACTGCTCTCAGCTGCATGCCTGGGGCTGCTGAGGAGGAGACCCAGCACAGGATTTGGCTGCAGATGAGGGAGGACTTGTTGGGTGCAGTGCCAGCAATGGGCCAGTAATGCCCCTGCATCTGCCTGTCATGATGTGTGAGGGGAACCGGGTGCTGCTCCTTGCAAAGCTTTTTTTTCTCCCTTTTTTTCTGCATTTTGCTTCACTGTCACAACTCATTCTTTTCTTTAACCCTCTTTTAACGTACACGCAGCTTAAACTTACATCCAACCACACAGAGACATCACTTACACCACTCACACAGCCCAGACACCACTCACACAACTCACAGTCAGCCTAGGCATCACTCACAGACAGCCTAGAGATCACTCACAGGCATCCCAGACATCACTCACACAACTCACAGGTAGCTCAGGCATCACTCACAGAGAGCCTAGAGATCACTCACAACACTCACAGGCAGCCCAGGCATCTCTCCGACAGCCTAGACATCACAGGCAGTCCAGGCATCACTCACACCACTCACAGGCAGCCCAGGCATCACACACAGACAGCCGTTATGTAACTCACAATATGCAAACATCAGTCACATCACACACAGACAGCCCAGGCATCCTAGAGCCTAGATAACTGCACACACAGTCTCATCTCACAAACACTCCATTGTTGTTCTACACAAACAGTCATGCAACATTCATCACACATACAGTAGATGCATATGTCCAATTAAGTGGGAGAGGGGCAGCAAAATGCATCTTCGTCTGTGCACCCAAAATTTCTTGCACCGGCCCTGCTTTGGCTCTTTAGGTTTCAATGCTATGATTTTGTGCAGTATAGCTTCCAGACCTGAAGGAGAGTTATACTCTCAAAGCTTGTCTTAAAAGTATATATTGTGCGTGTTTGTCTACACGAGCATTATTCCGAAAAACTTTTTCACTGTAACCTTATTTCATGTGTAACTATTCCTATAAAAGTTGATAATTGAAGAAAGGAAAATTCCTCCCTAATACATCCTATGCAGAATGAGTGGACTGTGGATGCCAAGAAATCCTCAAGGATTTTGTTTTTTTTTCTCTGTCATTTGAAAATTATTGGAGACTGTTAATTATTAAGACTGATGCGCACTACAAATACTATAATGTCTACAATAAACTGTACTCAGATCTGCTAAGTCACACAATTTAATTGTTTTTTGTTAGTATTTCCTATGCTTTTGAATTAAAAAAAAAAGACAGGTATGCGTCATCACTGAAGAGCCAGGTGCGGTGTGGTTATCATACAGCCAATGTACGATTTAATTGTTTGGCACATGTTTTCCCTTAGTTCTCCCTATCATATGACCAGGGCCGGTGCAAGGATTTTTGGCAGCCTAGGCAAAAACAAAATTTGCCGCCCACACTTTCCACCTCTGTAACACCCTTATAAACACCGCACATTACGGTGGAGCTCTGTGACACCCTCATAAACACCGCACATTACTGTGGAGCTCTGTGACACCCTCATATACACCGCACATTACTGTGGAGCTCTGTGACACCCTCATAAACACCGCACATTACTGTGGAGCTCTGTGACACCCTCATAAACACCGCAGATTGCTGTGGAGCTCTGTGACACCCTCATAAACACCACACGTTACTATGGAGCTCTATGACATCCTCATAATGTGCAGTGTTGTATGGGTGTCACAGAGTTCCACAGTAATGTGCAGTGTTCATTACATTTCATTTCCCCCCTCTTTTCATTTCATTTCACCCCCTCTTTTCATTACAATGAATTTCATTCCCCTTCTTTTCATTCCATTCCCCCTTCTTTTCATGCACCCCCTTCTCATTCACTCCCCTCCTTCACTCCCCTTCTCATTCACTCCCCTTCTCATTCACTCCCCTTCTCATGCACCCCCTTCTCATTCACCCCCTTATCATTCGCCCCTCCCTAGTTATTCACCCCTCACTTCTCATGATTCACCCCCTTCTCATCACCCGCCCCCTTCTCATTCACCCCCTTATTTTCATTCACCCCTTCTCATTCACCCCCTTATTTTCATTAACCCCCTTCTCATTCACTCCCCTTCTTCTCATTCACCCTCTTCTCATCATTCACACCTTCTCATCATTCACCCCTCCCTTCTCATTCACCCCTCCCTTCTCCTTCACCCCTCCTTTTCATTCACCCCTTCTCATTCACTCCCCCTTATTTTCATTAACCTCATTCTCATTCACCCCTCCCTTCTCCTTCACCCTTTCTCATCATTCATCCCCTTCTCATTCACCCCCTTATTTTCATTCACCGCTTCTCATTCACCCCCTTATTTTCATTAACCCCCTTCTCATTCTCTCCCCTTCTCATTCACCCCTCCCTTTTCATTCATCCCCCCTTATTTTCATTCACCCCTTCTCATTCACCCCTTCTCATTCACCCCTTCTCATTCACCCCCTCCTTTTCTTTCACCCCCCCTTCTCATTCACTCCCCCTTATTTTCATTCACCGCTTCTCATTCACCCCTCCCTTATTTTCATTCACCCCTTCTCATTCACCCCCTTATTTTCAATCACCCCCTTATTTTCATTCACCCCCTTCTCATTCCCCCCTTCCTTTTCATTCACCACCCCTTCTCATTCACCCCTTCTCATTCACCCCCTCCTTTTCATTCACCCCACCTCCTTCTCATTCACCCCACCTCCTTCTCATTCACCCCCTCCTTTTCATTCATACCCCCCTTTTTCATTCATATCCCCTTTTCATTCACCCCTTCTCATTCACCTAGATAGATACTGTAGATACCAGATGGTCCGTTTTTGTTGACGGACGTGGAGGGAAAAAAGGGAAGTATGGGAAATAAAATGAATATGAAAAATGATAAAAATTTGAAAAGAATACGAAACGCCATTGTGTGCGTCAAGGTGCTGGATGTCGCAAAAGCGCTGTGTCTGACATCTCAGCACTCACGCAGAACGCTACGCGGACGTGGCACACTCTGCGCGTCCGTGGTAGTGGTTCTACATTCTTGCCTAATTTGCGTCCGTTTGCCACGTGCGTTGTGCGTGCGCAGTTCGGTGCGGATGCACTTAGTGTGTGGGTCTCTATTGCTCATGATTCTATGCTACGAAGGACGTTAAACTGTGCGGGAACACGGCCTCCCTCTGTTCCGCCTCTCCCCCCTACAATCCATCCTGAACGCCTCCGCCAGGCTAATTCACCTCACCCGCCGCTCTGTCTCTGCCGCTCCCCTCTGCGAGTCCCTTCACTGGCTCCCCATCCACTGCAGAATTAAGTTCAAAATCCTTATCCTTACCTACAAAACCCTCACTAACTCAGCTCCCCACTACCTGTCCTCACTAATCACCAAATACACCCCAGCCCGCTCCCTAAGGTCAAACAGTGACCTGCGCCTAGCTTCTCCCCGCATCACCTCTTCCCATGATAGACTGCAGGATTTCTCACGCGCAGCCCCACTCTCTGGAACGCTCTCCCTCGTACTGTCAGACTTTCCCCTAACTTCTCTTCCTTCAAACGCTCCCTTAAAACGTTCCTATTTAGGGAAGCCTACCACCCAACTCACTGACGCAACCATCAATCACTCTCAACTTACAGTCCTCTCCTCCTGTTTCCAACCTCAACCCTCCCAGATTGTGAGTTCCTACGGGAATAGGGCCCTCATCTCCTCCTGTACTGTTTGTCAAATGTTGTTCAATGTATTGTAACCCTGTCTATACTGTGCTTATTGTACAGCGCTGCGGAATATGCTGGTGCTTTATAAATAAAGAATAATAATAATAATAATAATAATACTGCGTTCGTCTGACACGGGCCTTAGTGTCTTAATAATCAGTTATCCTTGTTCCCTGGTTCTGTCTGTTGATCTAGTGCCTTTGTTATCAGTTAGCCTAGTTCCCTGGTCCTGTATTTCTCAGGGGCGGATCCAGGGGGGCAACGGGGCAATTGCCCCCCCCCCCGAGAAAATTGCTGCCGACGGAGTTCTTCTCCCAGTCCCAACAGGGGAGCGGCCGCTGACATGCAGCTTGGCCGCACGTCTGGGATGAGAACCACCTGACCAGCGCGCGTGCGGCTGCGCGGCTGGTCAGGTGGCTCCCGGCGAGCGGCCAAGCTGCATGTCAGCGGCCGCTCGCCTCCTCGTAAGGACTTGGAGAAGCATGCCGGCGGAGCCTGGGGCCAGCAAAGGTGAGAGCTGGGGGCAAATATAATCATGTGAGCTGGGGCAAATATATCCATGTGAGCTGGGGGCAAATATACCCATGTGAGCTGGGGGCAAATGTACCCATGTGAGCTGGGGGCAAATATACCCATCTGAGCTGGGGCAAATATACCCATGTGAGCTGGGGCAAATATACCCATGTGAGCTGGGGCAAATATACCCATGTGAGCTGGGGCAAATATATCCATGTGAACTGGGGCAAATATATATATACCAATGTGAGCTGAGGCAAATATATCCATGTGAGCTGGGGCAAAATATATACCCATGTGAGGTGGGGCAAATATATCCATGTGAGCTGGGGCAAATATACCCATGTGAGCTGGGGCAAATATATCCATGTGAGCTGGGGGCAATATATATATCAATATGAGCTGGGGCAAATATATCCATGTGAGCTGGGGGAAAATATTCCCATGTGAGCTGGGGGGCAAATATATCCATGTGAGCTGGGGGCAATATATATCCATGTGTGCTGGGCAATATATCCATGTGAGCTGGGGCAATATATCCATGTGAGCTGGGGCAATATATACATGTGAGCTGGGGAAAAATATATATCCATGTGAGCTGGGGCAAATATATATATCCATGTGTGCTGGGGCAATATATCCATGTGAGCTGGGGGCAATATATCCATGTGATCTGGGCCAATGTATACATGTGAGCTGGGGGAAAATATATATCCATGTGAGCTGGGGGCAAATATATATATCCATGTGAGCTGGGGGCAATATATCCATGTGAGCTGGGGGCAAATATATATATCCATGTGAGCTGGGGCAATATATATATCCATGTGAGCTGGGGGCATTATATATATTTATGTGAGCTGGGGCAAATATATATATCCATGTGAGCTGGGGGCAAATATATCTGCCTGTCACTGCAAACCCAACACCAGCTCTTGGCCAAAACTGGTAGAATGCCCCCCCCCCCGAAACCTGTGTCTGGATCCGCCCCTGGTCTTTCTGTATATCCAGTGCCTATTTAGTTTCCCATCATTCCTCCAGTCTCTCTAGTTATATCTTATTTCTGTTTATTTTATTATTCATTGTCCTCCTTGTTTCTCCTGTTCACACAGCTACTTCATTTCTATTGCTTTACAGTTATGTGTACCTAAATAAATATCCTTTGTTTATTTCATATACTTGTTTTATCCTGTTCTTCATCGCATATTGGGCCCAACCATGCAACCCTGCCAGCTGAGTCAAGACAGGTAAAGAGGTTCCCCCGAAACCTTATTTTATTTTCACCTCCTTTTATTTTTACACTTTCGTTTTTGGATTCTTTTTTCTTTTTGCCGTGCTTCAATCGGCTTTTCTGAGATGGCTGCCTCTACATATATCACGACTGTTCTGTGGACTATTTGTTGCACTTCCGACTGATTTTTACTGAGAACCAGTGTTGCATATGTTTTCCAAAGAAGTCACTCGACTGAATTTTATGTACACGCAGTTGCAGTTATAAGTTTTTATAAAGTGCTAACAAGTTCCGTAGCGCTGTACAGTGGGAGGCAGAACAACAAATAAACATACAGGTTAAACACACAGTACAGAGGTGAGAGGACCATGCTCAAGAGCTTACAATCTAAGAGGCGAGGGCTGACACTAGGTGAGGGTGAATAGAGAATGTGAAATATCAGAGTGCATGTGGGCTATGTGGAAAGAAGCAGCTGAAAATGAACAAAGTGGGATTAGGGAGTGAGCCGATAGGCTTCTCTAAAGTAATGTTTTTCAGAGACTTTTTGAAGGACTGGAGAGATGGGGAGAGTCTGATGTTGCGGGGAGGGAGTTCCATAGAAAGGGGGCAGCTCGGAAGAAGTCTTGAAGGCGGGAGTTGGGGGTGAGGGTACATGAAGCTGATAGCATCATCTCATTGGCAGTGCGAAGTGGTCGGGATAAGATGAACCTGTTAATAAGGGAGGAGATGTAGGCAGGGGTGCGGTTATGGAGAGCTTTGTATGTGAGGACCAATGGTTTGAATTGGATTTTATAGGAGACAGGAAGCCAGTGTAGAGATTGACAAAGGGGGGAGGTGTGAGATGTGCGGGAGGTGAGGTGGATGAGTCTGGCACAGACGTTCATAACAGACTGCAGAGGGAGAATCTGGGTCTCTTAAGGCCAGAGAGAAGGAGGTTACAGTAGTCAAAGCGGGAGATAATAAGTGCTTGGATGAGCATTTTAGCAGAGTCTTGATTAAGAAAGGGATGGAAGCGTGCAATGTTTTTTAGGTGGAAGTAGCAGGATTTGTTTAGTGACTGAATGTGAGGAGTAAAGGAGAGATCAGAGTCTAGGAGGACACCGAGGCATCGAGCCTGAGAGGTAGAAGTAATGGTGGCACCATTCACCTAAAGGGAAATGGGGGCAGGTCATTGATTTTGTGTCACGGGCGTCCGGGGCACATGCCATGGAGCGCACTTGGTACTGAGTGCGGTTAAGCCCTTTAGGCGGGTATGTGCTTTGCTGCATGATGCAGAACCCTGCACACAGTATAACAACAGAACCAGAGAGTACAGGATACAGAGACACGAGGAGGCCCTGCACTGGGTAAGGTCTTTGAATAGCCTTCTAACTCTATACAGATTACAGGGTTGGGGGTAAACACTAGAACAGCAACGAGGGTTTGCAAAAAATACCACACAGAGATATCCAGTAGCAATACAGGCCCTAAGCTAGAAAAGAGGTCCTTATAATTGGCCTCTATATATTCTAATATGCTGCTGGACAACAATACATAAAGACCAAAATATGACATACAGAACATACACAAGAATAACAAGAATTGTCAGGGAATAGCCAGGTCTAGAAGCCAGAGTAGATAGTCATATAAGCCAAGGTCAGCAACAAGAGTGGTTCTCAGACAAACCGGGTCAGTAACAGGATATCAGAATATGCGGTACAGGGAACAGACAGAGAATAACCAGAAAACACGCCAATATTCAAACACCAGAATAACAGAACCAATATCACAGATGCAGCACTCAGGGAAGACCTATCCTGAAGCAAGCATCTGATCCACTGCTGGCCATATATATGGGGGGGGGGGGCGGTCATGTGACCACAGACTATCAGCCACAGGGGAAGATGGTCTGCAGAGGTTAGCCCAAAAACACACAGGAGCTGCTAAACATCGCTCTCGCCACCAGGGGGCCTGGCTGCGATAACTGAAATCGGTCCATTTTGTCCTTCCCCTCTTTTCTCTTTCTCCTACTAATATACTCTCTTATGCATTTTTCTTTGCCTGCTGTCTTTTATGCTGTCATGTCTTGACCATATTCATGATACTTTGGAAATATGTGAAAATTCAAAAATAAAGTTAATTTAAAATAAGTGGCGCCAATAATACTAATTTTGGCTATAGCTGAGAAACATAAACAAATGGCATAGAAGTAGGATCTTTTCTAAACTGTTTGCTTAGTTCTTTTAAGTGGATATTTTCTACAGACACATCCCTATACTGTACTTGTAAATTTGGTCTGTTTGATTTAATCCATCAATTGTTTCAACAGAAGGACAACGTGAGGAAAGAGGACATCTTTGTCAAATGAGATTGGCTATAACATAAGCCTTCAATGTTAAAATTACTTCGAGAGACGTGGAAGTGTAATGTACAAATTTAAACTCCCATTCATCTGAGCCCTACAAAACAGTGCTCAGTTTATTTGCATTGGTCATTTAGTGGAGGTGACCTATTCCCTCTTTATGGTCACTCCTTGTATCTTGGTTCATAATGACATAGAGAATAAGGGAAATAAAAAGTATAAAAGCACAACATATTTCAAATATTATAATAAAGAGGATAAACATTATTTGAAGCTCATGAACATGTGAGTGGGCCATTGTCAGGATCGGGCAACGCCACTTGCAGTCAATAACCCAACAGACTCTAACCAACCGGTCCTTAATAACAGCCGGAATATGAACAGCAATGAAATCAGTTAACACAGTTAATAACTGGAAGGTCACAGTCAAGCAACCCGCTGTATTACAGTGACACAGCAGACTCTAGCTAACTGGTCCTTGATAATGGCCGGGATATGCAGAGTAATGTTCAGCAGCCAAAACCAGTGAAATAAGGAGTAGAGGTCCATAATAGCAAAGCCAACAGTCAGGGCGCCAGAAGACAGGATAATCAAGACAAGCCGGGATCGAATAAACCAGAAAGACAATCAGATAGTAATTATATATATATATACAGTTGCAAGAAAAAGTATGTGAACCCTTTGGGATTACGTGGAGTTTTGCATGAATTGGTCATAAAATGTGCTCTGATCTTCATCTAAGTCACAACAATTTGAAAAACACAGTCTGCTTAAAATAATACAACACAAACATTATGTTTTAATGTGTTTATTGAACAGAACATGTAAACATTCACAGTGCAGGGTGGAAAAAGTATGTGAATCCCTAGCCTAATGACTTCTCCAAGAGCTAATTGGAGCCAGGAGTGAGCCAACCTTGAGTCCAATCAGTGTGATATTATTGGATGTGTTGCTGAAAGCTGTCCTGCCCTTTAAAAACACACACCAGTTTTGGGTTTACTGGTTTCAAGAAGCACTGCCTGATGTGAACCATGCCTCGCAGAAAAGAGCACTCAGAAGACCTACGATCAAGAATTGTTGACTTGCATGAAGCTGGAAAGGGTTACAAAACTATCTCCAAAAGCCTTGATGTTCATGTGTCCACGGTAAGACAGACTGTCTACAAATGGAGAAAGTTCAGCACTGTTGCTACTCTCCCTAGGCGTGGTCGTCCTGTAAAGATGACTGCAAGAGCACAGCGCAGAATGCTTAATGAGGTAAAGAAGAATCCTAGAGTGTCAGCTAAAGACTTACAGAAATCTCTATCACATGCTAACATTTTTGTTGACTCATCTACAATAAGGAAAACATTAAACAAGAATGGAGTACATGGGAGGACACCACGGAGGAAGCCATTGCTGTCCAAAAAGAATATTGCAGCACGTTTGAAGTTTGCAAACGAGCACCTGGATGTTCCACAGCACTACTGGCAAAATATTCTGTGGACAGATGAAACCAAAATTGAGTTGTTTGGAAAAAACACACAACACTATGTGTGGAGAAAAAAAGGCACAGCACACCAACATCAAAACCTCACCCCCACTGTAAAACATGGCGGAGGGAGCATCATGGTTTGGGGCTGCTTTGCTGCCTCAGGGCCTGGACGGATTGTTGTCATTGATGGAAAAATGAATTCCAGAGTTTATCAAGACATTTTGCAGGAAAACGTAAGACCATCTGTCTGCCAACTGAAGCTCCGCAGAGGATGGGTGATGCAACAGGACAATGACCCAAAGCATACAAGTAATTCAACAAAAGAATGGCTTCAACAAATCAAAATACGCCTTCTGGAGTGGCCCAGTCAGAGTCCTGACCTCAACCCGATTGAAATGCCGTGGCATGACCTTAAGAGAGCGATTCACACCAGACATCCCAAGAATATTGCTACACTGAAACAGTTTTGTGAAGAGGAGTGGTCCAAAATTACTCCAGATCGTTGTGCAGGTCTGATCTATAACTACAGGAAACGTTTGGTTGAGGTTATTGCTGCCAAAGGAGGGTCAACCAGTTATTAAGTCCAAAGGTTCACATACTTTTTCCACCCTGCACTGTGAATGTTTACATGTTCTGTTCAATAAAAACATGAAAACATATAATGTTTGTGTTGTATTATTTTAAGCAGACTGTGTTTTTCAAATTGTTGTGACTTAGATGAAGATCAGAGCACATGTTATGACCAATTCATGCAAAACTCCACATAATCCCAAAGGGTTCACATACTTTTTCTTGCCACTGTACAGGGAAATGCTTTGCAGAATTACCTATTCAATATATTTTCAAAATAATAGCTTTGATTCATATTGGAGGGTCAATCGTCAGTGTACTGAAATGTTTGTGGGCATTTCTTGAATTTGTACAACTTTCTACAATAATTTATAAATGAAATTTGAAATATTTCAGATGAAATCTTTTTTGTAACTGTGTTATTCATGAGATAGGATATATCTGGACTGGGTATAGAACAGGACTTTTAGGAATCATGGTACCCTAATACATGCTTTACTCTTTCACATCCCTATGATTTGTCCAGGTACTAACCGTAGTCTTTTCCCTGGGCAGATGGCATTTCTCACAAACATCAAAGTTTTCCATCCAATCATCTTCAAACTCAGAGCTGCAACCGCACCCCATGGTACCTGCAAACACAAAAATTAATTATATTCACCCTGTAAAAAGCAATGAAATATATAAAGAGGCATTCAATCTGTTTGTTAATGTAAGGTTAGCTGTTGTCAAGCAGAAATGCTTGGGAATGCAGTTGCACCACTATTTTGTCAGGATGAAGGTTGTTCCTGTAAGGACCACACATTGAAAATCTTTTATAAGTCACCACATATATATGATATGTATTACAATTATCGTAACAATTCCATAAAAAACAGCTTATCATGATATTTAAACATTGATATCAAATGTGAGTGTGGGGTGGAAGGTCAAATGCGACATGTCAACAGTTAATTGGCGAACAGAAATCTTCATGAGTTTCCAATCTTATATTTTTAGGACTAGACCCCTGAACATAAATCAAATCAATGTGATAAAACAAGCATTTTTTAATCTATAGCTATTAATTGTTTCATTACTTTAGAGATTTATCTCTGTTTAGAAGGGACTTCTCCGTCCTAACCAAACGCATGCACTTTACTTATTTTAATAGCTAAAACGCTCTCAGGGGTCAAGTGAAACATAAACAAGTGTGGGAGCTCATCAAGAATTTTTACCACGCCATCCCTCAAAGAAATCAATTTCATCTTACCCGTAGTCCACACTGAAATGTGATAGTGACCATCACCATGAAGGGTTTTAGGGAATTATTATAATAATTATCATGAATATCATGATCAGTATTTATAGTAACTTCCAAGGAAAGATACAAATGTGACCTAAGGAAATTAAGCTTTTGAATGTGTTGACCAAATTGGAACTCCGTTCCTCTTGGAAAAAAAAGTGGAGCAACTATGATTCTATGAGTCCCCGTTATACTTGACCCCTACTCTTCCTTTAGTGAATGTGACTTTCATAGTGGTGCACAACAGAATCAGGAGTTGCATCTGGACTTAACTGGCTAGTCAAACCTAGGTGTTCAAGTCAGGGAGGGAGGGAGTAGAACCAAACTCTTATATATGAATAAATCACTAAAGGTAGGAAATATATGATCGGAGTGAATTCTAAAAATGTGTTTTTAATATGCTTACCTAACCAAAATGACCCTTTATCCAAGCTTTTTTTCCCCAGTCAGCATGAATCTTGAATATCTATGTTAGACAACATGTTAAAGAACTGGCTTCAAAATAATATTTGAGGGGACATGATATTACATAGTTACAGTTGTGTTCAAAATTATTCAACCCCCAATGCTGTAAAGGGTTTTAGGGAATTTAGTGTACATTTGTAATTGTATTCAGAATGAAATCCTACAAGGACTTTTTAAAGAACCATATGCAACTAAAATGACATCAATTGGTTTTGTAATACAGTAGTAAATGTTTCTTTTGTGAATTCTTCATTGACACAATTATTCAACCCCTTAAAGACTACCACTCTGAAGAACAGAGGTTCATTCAAGTGTTTTCAATCAGGTATTGAAAAGACCTGTGGATGTCACGGAGCAGCAATAAAGCATAATAAGCACCAATTAGGCAGCTTGAAAATGACTGTGATACTCAGCTCCTTCTAGACATTTACTGGTGTGGTTACAAACATGGTGAAGTCAAGAGAATGGTCCAGGAAGACAAGAGAAGAGGTGATTACTCTTCACAGGAAGGGCAATGACTATAAGAAGATTGCAAAGATGTTAAACATACCAAGAGAGACCATAGGAAGCATCATACGCAAATTCAAGGCAAAGGGCACTATTGAAACGCTACCTGGTTGTGGCTGAAAGAAGATGCTGACTTCGACTGCTGTGCGCTACCTGAAGCGTAGAGTGGAGAAAAGTCCCCGTGTGACTGCTGAGGAACTGAGAAAAGATTTGTCAGATGTGGGTACTGAAGTTTCAGCTCAGACAATATGGCGCACACTGCGTAATGAAGGCCTCCATGCCAGAACTCCCAGGCGCACCCCCTTGCTGTCTCCAAAGAATAATAAGAGTCGACTGCAGTATGCCAAAAGTCAAGTGGACAAACCACAGAAGTTTTGGGATCGTGTTCTGTGGACTGATGAAACAAAATTAGAACTGTTTGGGCCCATGGATCAATGCTATGAAGAAAAGAACACCTTGCCTACTGTGAAGCATGGCGGGGGGGTCAATCATGCTTTGGGGCTGTTTTGCTTCTGCAGGTACAGGGAAGCTTCAGCGTGTGCAAGGTACCATGAATTCTCTTCAGTACCAGGAGATATTGGATGACAATGTGATGCAGTCCGTCACAAACCTGAGGCTTGGGAGACGTTGGACCTTTCAACAGGACAATGATCCCAAGCATACCTCCAAGTCCACTAGAGCATGGTTGCAGATTAAAGGCTGGAACATTTTGGAGTGGCCAACGCAGTCACCTGACTTAAATCCGATTGAGAACCTCTGGTGGGACTTAAAGAAAGCAGTTGCAGTGCGCAAGTCTAAGAATGTGACTGAACTGGAGGCTTTTGCCCATGACGAATGGGCGAAGATACCCGTAGATCGCTGCAAGACACTTGTGTCAAGCTATGCTTCACGTTTAAAAGCTGTTATAACTGTAAAAGGATGTTGTACTAAGATTGAATGTCACTTGGGGGTTGACTAAAACTGATAATGATGTGAGCATAGAAAAGACATTTGTGGTTATTTCATTATAAATGTTATGTTATATTTGCCTGACCTACACGTGCCTCTTTGATTTAATTGTAAGCAAGATGACTGAATGATCAAAATCAATGTCAAACTGGCCAAAACACTCAATTTCAGTGGGGGTTGAATAATTTTGAACACAACTGTACATAGGCTGAAAAAAGACATCCTTCCATCGGGTTCAGCCTCTCACACATCACCTACTGCTGTTGATCCAAAAGAAGGCAAAAAACCCAGTCTGAAGTGCTCGCCAATATGCAACAAACTGGGAAAAAAATTCCTTCTTGACCTCAGAATGGCAGTCAGATTTCTCCTGATGGTACGTAACATTTGTCTATGGTAACAGTTAAAAACCTGAATATAGGACTATGTACAAATTACTCCTAAATTTGCAACATTGAAAATCGCAGTAATATATTTAGCTGGCAGGCCTATGCCACTTTATTAGGAAAAAATGGAGCGCAAACTCCGGTGTGAGCGCACTTAGCTGGTTTGATTGAGTAACTTCAATGGTAATCTCAATGTTCTGTTTGAAAGATCATAAGTCCTATTAATAAAAAATAGAAATCTCCATAGTGCAAATAACGTCTGTATAATCAATTGATACAATTCTGTAGGATATTGTAAGTGAATAACTCACAAGTGTAGAGCCAAATAAGGCTCAATAGAAGTCGCCTTCTGACCACTCTGGGGGGTCACTCCCCTTGTGTAGAATCTTCACACTTTAGTTCAGTCGTGGGGTTGACCTCTGGTGAGTTTCTTTCACTCTTTAGAAATAAAAGGATACTTCCATTGCGCAGATATCAGTATATCAAATATAAGTAAATACAAATTGACTACTTACAATCTTTTGAGCCTCTTAAGGAAGTGGCTCAGTAGGAAAGCTTCTCAGAAATTTGGTGGTCAATAGATTGGTTTCCCGATGAAAGATGAACCAAATAAAAATTAGATGTGCACCATATTATCAATGCAACATTTAATAAAGATGATAAAATACAATAAAAGAGACGCGTTTCACCCAACCAACTGTGGGCTTCCTCAGACCAATCTATTGACCACCAAATTTCTGAGAAGCTTTCCTACTGAGCCACTTCCTTAAGAGGCTCAAAAGATTGTAAGTAGTCAATTTGTATTTACTTATATTTGATATACTGATATCTGCGCAATGGAAGTATCCTTTTATTTCTAAAGAGTGAAAGAAACTCACCAGAGGTCAACCCCACGACTGAACTAAAGTGTGAAGATTCTACACAAGGGGAGTGACCCCCCAGAGTGGTCAGAAGGCGACTTCTATTGAGCCTTATTTGGCTCTACACTTGTGAGTTATTCACTTACAATATCCTACAGAATTGTATCAATTGATTATACAGACGTTATTTGCACTATGGAGATTTCTATTTTTTATTAATAGGACTTATGATCTTTCAAACAGAACATTGAGATTACCATTGAAGTTACTCAATCAAACCAGCTAAGTGCGCTCACACCGGAGTTTGCGCTCCATTTTTTCCTATTATTGTATTGTATCAAGGGTGTACATAGGTGTTTTTTGAGCAGCCAATTGTTAATTATATTTTAGCGCTAATTGATCTCTCTATATATTTCACCTATGCCACTTTATAACAAATGACAAATTATAATAAATAATTTGAGACACGCAAAAAAAATTAAAGTGTAAAAGGTGTCAGACCACTAAATATTCTTCTGAAACGATTTATTTTCTTTTTTTTATTTTAACTTTATTTAAAAAAATAAAATTATACAATAAAAATCAAAACTGCCTTCATCTCATTTTATTTTTTATCATATAATATATGCCATTTTCTCTTAGAACGGTTAAATGAAATCCAAAAGAAAATAAATGTTTCATCTAAACTTTATCAAAAGCCTTTAACATATTCAGTTCATATGATCACTAAACAATGCTTTAAAATATCAGCGTAGATCTAAAATTACAAAGTAAAAGTCTTTCTAAAACATCAGTCTAACTGATGACTGAAATTGAATTAAATATTTTGTAATACAGTAAGCCATGTTTAGATGTTATTGATAATTCTTGCTGGTATAAATCTTCTTGCGTGATTGAAATGAACTACAGTTACAGTTACAAGAACTTATAGAGCGCTAATAAATTCCTTAGCGCTGTACAATGGGAGAGTCTGAATAATAAATATACATACATGTTACACATGTGGAACAGAAGGAAGGAGGACCCTGTTCGAGAGTTTACAATCTAAGAGGAGAGGGTCACACATTAGGTGAGGGTAAACAGCAGAGTACAAGAAGTAGCGGGTGCATGTGGGTTGATTAGGAAGATGGTGCAAGAAATGTACAGTGGGGGATTATGGAGTGAGCCGATAGGCTTCTCTAAAGTAATGTGTTTTCAGAGACTTCTTGAATGACTGGAGAGATGGGGAGAGTTTAATGTTGCGGGGGAGGGAGTTCCATAGAAAAGGGGTATTATTATAATAAAATTTTATCTTATTAAGAGTTAAGGGCCTTGGCTATTCTGTGTCTGTGATATATATATGCTCACCAAGCATCATTGGAGATCTAGCTCAATATAGTTCTACCTTTGCAGTGTTGAGGTTAGCTATCCTTATGATTTGGAGCCACTATCTTTAATTCTATGAATCGTAACTCAAAATTACCCACTTGTCCACCCGTGGAGAGATAAAAGTATGTTTCTGTGAATAACAGTTGCATATTAGGTACAGTTGTCAGGTAGCCAAAGCAGTTTAATGTTTAGGTTGACAGTAACAGGTTTAGGTGGAAAAAAACAAGTTTAGAGGCACAGGTAGGAATAGGAACATGATTAGGGGTCAGATTTACAGAGCCCATAGTAGGAAAAGGTTTAGACTACGAAATCTGGCCATTTCCAGATCACACTGATGGGGAAGATGGGTGTAATTTTCGGAATGAAAGTCACCTGTAAGGCTAGGGTCAGACGAACGCATTTTCGCGTTGTCTGTGAAAAAGTGCGTTCGAACGAATGGACGCATTTTTTCACGGAGTACGCGATAGCGGTCATACGATGCGCATTTGCATCCGTGATTTTGTACGGATCATCAATAAAACACTTTGTGCATCTGGACGTTATGTTGGCCGGACATTAGCAGTGTCTGACGTCTCCTAATCACGCACACACGCCTCTAGCGGACGCAGCGCACTCTGTACGACCGTACTAGAGGTTTTACGTTCTCGACAAAATGCGTTCGTTTTCCACTTGCGTTGCGCAGCCGGACTTTTGTGCGACCGTACTTCGTATATTGGCCATCATTGCCCGTCATCTGCTGCTACTACGGCCGTGATTAAGTACGCCTGCACGCGCGTTCGCACTGCGCTCGTCTGACCCTAGCCTTAAGCCATGAAGGAGATTCCTAGATCCAATACACTATAATCTAAAATGCATTTTATTCCATTTTCTTCTTTTACATCTACCGAGCACCACACATAACAAGCTATAACAAAACATAAGCATAACAATATCTAACCGTACCTCTTCCTCCTGGGGTGTTTTAATGGCTGGGATTTAAAATGCTGAAATTACTAAAATAGCATGGAAATATATATAAAACATTCTAGTGTAACGGATAAGGAGAAAATATATATATATATAATACAAATTGAAGTCTCACTACAAAAGGCTAATTGAGGCGGTATCTCATATACTGCACACATATAAAACGAAGCTTGTATGGTGGAATGATATGGATATTAAAACATAGCTTTTAATAAATATAGTAAACAACTAAATGCAAATCAGAACGGTTAAAAAATGTCCCAAAAGGGCCACCACCACTGAAATAAAAAAAAATCACCAAAAACAACACAAGACAAACCCAAAGCATATACACGTTACGCCTGCAGTTATATGTGTGTTTCTAGTCTTGCAGAACAATTGCTAGGATAAACAGTGCCATGTGCCCTCTAGAGTAAGGCTGCGGTCAGACGAACGCATTTTTAACGTGAGTTAAGGCGCACTTAATCACGGCCGCAGTAGCAGCAAATGACGGCCAATATACGAAGTACGGCTGCAGGAAAGAGCGGCCGCGCAACGCAAGCGGCAAACGAACGCATTTTTTCGAGAACGCAGAACCGCTAGTACTGACGTACAGAGTGCGCTGCACCCGCATAGAGGCGTGTTTGCGTGATTAGGAGACGTCAGACGCTGCTAATGTCCGGCCTACATAACGTCCAGACGCAAAAAGTGTTTTATTGATGATCCGTAAAAAAAATCATGCACAAAATGCGCATCGTATGACCGTTTTCGCACATTCCGTGAAAAAGTACGTCAATGCGTTCGGACGCACTTTTTTTACGGACAATGCGAAAAATGCATTTGTTTGACCCTAGCCTAAGAAATCTCCCTACAATATAAGAAGACCTTCGAGGGCCCATGTAGGATAGGACAGGAAAGAAAGTTCTTAAGGAGTTAATTGCATCCGTAATGCAAGCATTCTACAAAGAAGCAAAACAGGGGTAAATCCGCATACCTAGATAAGGGATACATATAGTGCTGCTATATAAGAACAACATGTAAAAAGCAAAGATATATTTAACACCAGATAAGAATGAATGTGTTAAATAAAGCCTAAAACTGGGCTAATGCCATAAACATAATGACATTGTTTCTGTTTCAACACGTTTAGCTGAAACTACTAGTCGGCTTCCTCAGGAATAAAGCCCTAAGATATCTGCATAATAAGAAAAATTATAGCGACCAACACAACTATATATATATATAAACAAATCCAGAGGAAAGAGCACTCAGTCGGTAGATTAGCGTGGTGCCCAGGTGCTGCCCGTTTGAGCATGGATACAAAAGCAACGAAGTGGGCGCTCTCTGGGTCTTTGAATAAAATAAAAAAAGGTTTATTTAAAGTTTACATAAAAAGGGACCGACGTTTCAGCTCCTAGAAGCCTTTATCAAGGTACCAACACAACTATATATATATATAGTTTAAAATGGAAACTATAACAATGTTTTCTATAGAATAATGCTGTCCCTAAACTCCGCTTGTGACCTCGCATCTCATTACCTATTTAAAGTGATTTTATGCTGTGAAAAATATCTCTGTTAGGTGGTAGGATGGCTGTTACTGTCTAATAATGACCGAAAGAATTCAGGGTGAGTTTGTGCAATGCTAAACAAACTATACATAGGGAGGTGTTTGTGATTTTGAAACATCTTAACCGAGTGATCTGAGTTACCTCAGAGAGGCGGGAGCCATTTTAGTCTGTAAATGGATCAGCTTGAACTCTGGAGCAAAGAAGCACCTAGGTTATTTTAAACCGTGTTTAGGTTATCAAGTAAATCGAGTCAAAGGAGTGAAAAGAATAGAAACTGGACATTATAGACGTACCAGTCGCCATCACACTAGCATTTAGTTTCTTATATAGTAGCTCACTAATTATTAGTAGTGTAGTTGCACCTTCAAAGGACAGTTAATGCTAATGCAACGAGATATGAAAAAGAAAAAATATATGTAGCATATTCAAAGAGACACTTTACATGTTTGGGGCTGTAACTCCTTAACGGGGACTTTATTTTATTGTATGTTTTATCTACTCACAAATACCACTGCGTATTTCACTAGGTTAGAACCCACCTCTGAAATTTGCCTTGATGTAGCAGTGGCTTATTACTTCAATAGCCATTTAAGTATAGACCTAAAAAAGAATCTTTAGTTCTTGTAGAATTGAAGGGATTTTGAGCGAAAGTGCATTTTCATTAATGAACTATCACTCAATAATTAATTAAATTACATCACGATTCTGCCTCAAGTACACAAAGCATTATACATAAACATAAGCTTTAGAATTATAGACGCTTTTATGGTTTGAAATTCTTCCTGTATTTCCTGAGTCACTAAATAGAAATTATCACCATTACCACTTTTGGTTATTTTTGGTCAAAGTATGGTTTCAAGTCAAACTCCCTGATAAATGAATAGTTCTGCTTGAAAACATGCTGGGCCATATTACATAGTTGGTGCTAACTTAACCAGAGCTGTCGTAAACTTCCCAGAGCCATTATAGCCTATGGAGGTTTTAAGTTTACAACAGCTCTGGTTAAGTTAGCACCAACATTGTAATACTGCCCGCTGTGTTCTACATCTACTTTTTTTTTTCCAAATAAAAATGTAAATACCAAGTAATATGAAATAAAGAACCTTTTTATGCATTTCCAAGTTTAGCACACACACTTGGTTTTGTTTGAAAATGATATACAATTATGAGCAAGTAAGTAACAAACCTGTGAACGAAGTAATGCAGGAGCTCTCAAACTAAGTAATAATCTTCATCGCATGAACAGGTTCTTCTTTATTCTTGAACATAAAATTCTTTCAGGCTTTTCCTGTTGGTAGTTTATTGCATTATTTGGTTTCTTGACAATATCCAGGTTTCGTCAAACCTTCTCCGTATCTTGTCTGTGTCAGAGCAATTTATTAACTTTTCTTCTCATTTCTATTTTTCTTTTATGTCCTGTCTCTTACCTTTTCTCTCCTTCTTTCAATTTGTATCTCTCTCTCTCTTTTACATTGCTACCCAACTTCCTGCCAATGCATAACCGTGCAACAACCACAAAAAACAAAGTGATAGCGTTGACTATGCTCTGACATCCGTAGTACAAAACTACAGGTTCTCAGCCATACATCTGTCTGTCCCAGAAGCGTGGTTCATATAGGCTACATATTTAGGTGAAAACAACAAAAAAAAATCCACTCGAGACCAAAAGACAAATGATATTTTTTGGTTGTTATATAGATGCTGCTAGATCTGTTATTATTACTATTCGTGAAAAGTATATAAAAATAACAGCAGGTTTATAGGGTGACACTGGGGAAAAAACTTAGACATTACATTTGTAGACAATTCAAAAAACCACTCCTAAAATTCCTGAAACCATAGAAAAATTTGCCTATTCACCCTCATATTAAAATGATGTCTCTATTAACTATTTCTTTGTATTATAATGGCAAGAGTAATAAATATAGTTGAGAAATTGGGTGATGTTTACCTGACCTTCCATATACAGTAGTATGTAACTTCCTTACAGGGTTATTCAAAGAGAAGTGAAAAGCAGGAGAATGACTGGAGAATGGAAAATTCTAGGTCAAAATATCCAAACCAGAAAAATTCTCCCATTCATCTCACTTTCCAAATCGGCTATTTTGACCTAGAATTTTCCATTCTCCAGTCATTCTCCTGCTTTTCACCGCTTTCTGAATTACCCTGTATGTGTTTGAAACTATTTTTATCTGTTGAATGAGTTCACAGACCCATTCTAGGCTCACACCACTATAGCCATGTCATCACTGACCACAGATAAACAGACAGATACTAAGCAAACACCAGTGTAAAAATAGAAAATAAGACAGAATCAAAGTAAAAAACAAGACGCTTTCTCCGCTAAC
Source organism: Leptobrachium leishanense (assembly GCA_009667805.1). Taxonomy (NCBI): domain Eukaryota; kingdom Metazoa; phylum Chordata; class Amphibia; order Anura; family Megophryidae; genus Leptobrachium; species Leptobrachium leishanense. The sequence continues at coordinate 216,147,687 of CM019064.1, read as the reverse complement.
AACTAGTTTCTCTCCTGAAGACTCCATTTAATCAGATGGCATTTTTAGCCTTTTTCAATAGTCATATACATTTTTCAAACTTATTTGACCTCCAAGGACCACATCCAGACTGGAGCTTTATCTTTTGTAATTTCAATTAGCAGGCAATATATTTGTTTAAATCCCCCACACTGTAAATGGACACTCTAGCCACAATGACAACTTAAAGGGATACTACAGGTTTAAAACTAGAGGGGCGCAAAAGGAGAGATGAAATATTAACCCCTCCTCCCCTCTGCAATTCTGCCTCCTGGTTTAACCCTTTGCTTTCCTTTAAAATTTACCTGAATCCAGCGCTGGTCTCCCTCTGTAGACTGCAGGACCTGACATGCTGCGAGCTGCATGTCAGGACATACTTGAAAACGAGAGAAATCTCAATGTATCCTTCCTGGTAAAATCCTTTATAAATAAATGTGACCACAGGTGGCCTGGACAATCCATGGTAGGAAAAGGTTCAGAGTGTAAAAATAACGTTTATAAGATTACTGAGAACGGGCAGCTCCACTAGTGGCGTGCCCGATGATGAACCAAGGTTCAAGTACTATAAAAAGAAATACAGGAACTCAGAAAAGTTTCCCGTATGGGTTATATTCCAGTTGAGATAGTAATTGGGAGCAGCTAACTCTTACCGGCTCTTTTACCATCTGTATTACCTGTGAGTCGTGCATACAGCCAGAAAAGGCAGAGGATAATGCCGCCCTCTGTGTCCATCAGTTCATATTATTTCTCCCCCCTGTCCATTTAATTTCAGCCCCCCGTTAATTTTCCCCCAGTTCATATAATTTCTCCCCAGCTCAGCCCATTTCAGCCCCCAATTAATTTCTCCCTAGCCCAGTCCATTTCAGCCCAAGTTAATTTCATTTCAGCCCCCCAGTTAATTTCTACTCACAGCCCAGGCCATTTCAGCCCCCCTAGGTAATTTCATGTCAGCCCCCCAGTTATTTCTTCCCCCCACGGCCCAATCCATCTCAGCCCCCCATGGGTAATTTCATTTCAGCCACCCAGTTAATTTCTTCCCCAGCCCAGCCCATTTCACCCCCGGTTAATTTCCCTTCACCCGCCCCCCCAGTTAATTGTTCCCCCAGCCCTGTCCATTTCAGCCCCCAGTTATTTTCTTCCCCCAGCCCAGCCCATTTTAGCCCCCCCCTGTTAAATTCTTCCCCACCGGTCGGGGAGCTGGCGACGGACCTGAGCGGCCGCATGCTCAGAGAGCTCAGACAATAAGTGTGCTTTAATACTATATATCTGCGGCCTTCTCGTCCTGTACGACTCTTTGGGGGACCGGAGCCTTTTGGAAGTTGCAGAGACCTCTGAACCGCCACTCTCCTTCTGCTTTTCTGTCTCCCTCGCCTGGGCGGATTCCTGACCCGGTGCAGCCTTGCCGGATCGGCCATCTTGCGGAGCCTAGGGAGTTTCCTGAAGGAAGCTGTGGACCTACCTCCCAGCCCCTCCCCGGACATGGGAAAGAAGATGGGACAACAGACACAGAGCAGGTCGGCGGATACCCGGCAGAGGGACATCAGAGACTCCCTGTGTGGTAGGCACCCTGCCTGCTCTATGGCCCCCTTGTCCCTCCTTCCCCCGGGGTATGGCTCTTTGGGGACGATGACTGTATCTGGCCCCTCGGGAATAGGATCGACTGGGTTGCCCCCGGACTCTGGGACTGTGAGCGCTGCCGCACAGAAGAGAGCACAGAAGAAAAGGAAGAAGGCTTTAGAGGCGGCCTCTCACGAGGCAGCAGCTGTAATACCGGATCCCTCCCTGGACAGCTCTGAGGCTGAATTGTCGCATTCTGTGGACAGGGGTCGGTCGAGATCCGATGCTGACTCTTCTGGTGGGGTCCCACAGCGGCGGCCGGCACTGGATGTCCCGCGGGAGACGGAGGCATCACCACCTGCTGGACTGTCTCCTTCTCACCTAGATGACGTTCAAGTAGATAGCCCAGATGATACGCGCCCACAACGATGAAAGACTACACAAGTTTTATAGCGGAAATTAAATTGCTCTGGTTTACTGAAATTTCTGGCAAAAGGTCTGAGGTAGAAGGAGTGCGTTTGCAGGTGACGGCGATTCAGGTGCAGGCCACGGGCTTGGCAAAGGAACAGACGGTCCTATCAGTGGAGGTGGGTGCTCTTCGGTCCCAGGTGGAAATTCTGACCCGGTCTGTGGAGGCGCTGGAGACTCGCCGTCGCCAGCATAATGCACGGATCCGGGGAACCCCAGAGTCGATCTCCTCGGGAGACCTGCTCCCCTATGCGAACCGTCTGGCTTGTCAGGTGCTGGGGTGCCAACCGGAACATCAGAGGTGTTCGGTGCGGTATGCAGGATCCGCAAGGCTGCAGCGACCCCTTGTGAGGCCCCGATAGATGTCATTGCAGTCGCCGTGGATGGAATTGCCAAATCGTGACTAATGTCTGCGCAGGGACATGCCCTGTTCCATGTGATGGAGCGCTATTACTGCTGTATCAGGACTTGCCCTTCCTGACGCTGACGGCGCGACATTGGTTCAGAGAGGTAACGGCCTTTCTGAGGCGCAACGGAGTGCGCTACCGGTGGGGCTGGTCTGGCTTTCTTGTCGTTACTCATGGAGATGTACCCTGCACCATATCAGATCCGGCTGAGGCCTGGCCTATGCTGTTGGGTGTGGGACTTGCCCCAGACGGGGTGGACACTCACCCGAGCTGAGTACTTTGCCTCAAGTGCCTTCTTGGTTGCCCGTTAAATCTTTTGGAAGACACGTTACCTGCTCCGTGTCCCTTCCCGGTTGTTCATGCCGGCTGAGGGGATATCTGCTTTATGTATTTGGGACTTTCTATCTCCCACTGTGTTCCCCCCCACTAATCTCTACCCCAGACCACATTCTGAGACTCTCTGCATTTTTTCTGAGGACAGTTATTTTTTGTTATGTTTGTTCCCGACAGAGGACCTAACACTCGCGATGCTTTTTTGCAGACGTCCCTACCCCCTCTTTTTTTTTTTCTCCTCGCCCAGTCCCTATTCCTTTGGCGTTTGTGGGGCTCATCAGGAGCGCCGACTTGGCCCGAGTCTCCGGGCCTAGTGCCATTTGTTCTCCTTGGCCACCCGTAGTCCTCCGGGCTTTGTGGGAAAGTACCAAGGACGGCACGGTACAGGCCTTTGACTCTCTCCCCTGTTCTGTTTTTTTTTCTCCCCTTTTATTATATTGGATATCCTTAGCGGACATTTTCTGTGTTTTTTCCTCTATCATTTTTTGATAGATGACTTTCATTTCTTATGTTTTGACCCTGTGTTCGAGGACGTTTTTAACCTTATTATTTTTCTTAGTTATATTCTTTACGCTGAGTTCTTATGGTTGCCTATGTGTGGCCCTGCGAGGCCCTCATTTTGTTTTATGCTGGTTTGTATGATGACACTTTACAAAATAAAAAAAATTTAAATGCACAAAAAAAAATTATTCTTCCCCACCCCGGCCTATGGCCTTGTGCTTCTGGGGACCTCTTGGCCGCCTAATTTGCCTGATCGAAGCTCATTGCATCGGCAGCTGTGGTTTTGTTTAAGATGGCGGCAGGCTGGCCCTCTCTGATGTCAGAGAGGGTGCGCAGGATGTCTGCCACTCATGCCTGCTCTTTCGGCCGCACCTTGCTGCCTGTTACCACACGGATCCCTCGCTCTGCTCGTCTCACACTGGGGTCTTATATCGGTATACATGTATCTGGGGTCTGATATGGGTACACCTGTATCTGTGCACATTAAGTGAATTTGACAAATGTCCTGCAAGACTTTTTAGAGGGTCCTACAAATTCTGAAGATCACTTCCGGCAACTAAAACTATAGCATTGAGCATCATGTCAGAATCACAACATCGATGCAGATCTCAGCTCTCTATTGAATTCATATATAATAATTAAAAAGGCCCTAAGTTGCGACATTTAGACGACAAATACACAGAAAACGGTGCAATACAAATTGGCAATTTATATTAACCTCCCTGGTGGTCTAATTTTTTCAAAATTTTGTGTCAAAAAAAAAACCAAAAACAATTGAGACGCTTTTAATGTAAATGTGTTTTTGTACATCGTTAGCCTGTAATAATTAATTAGGAATCACGCACTGAAATCCATGCAAGCAAGAGTCCTTACTGGTAAAATCCTTTATAAATAAAATAAATAGTAAATACACCGAGTCCGATAAAGTTTGAAACACGACATAATAATTTATTATCCCGAAAAAGTATGATATAAAATAAAAATAAAAAAAAATGAAATCTGTCTGAAAACAAGGGTGAAACTATGATGGTCTGTTTCTTATCCTGTAGTGCCACCTAGTGGCCGTTCATAAACATTGGAATACAGTGGATTATAGAAAAATAAATTAAAATTTGCTGCCTGGTGTCGCAGGGAGCCTTACCAGGAAGCAACTCGCCGCGATCACACTGCGGGAAACAGCCAGGGAGCGCAGGAGGAGGGGAGTATGCATCCAGCCCGAGTGTGGCTCGGGGTTAACATTCGCGATAGTAAAATTTAACCCCGAGTCACACTCGGGAATACCACCAGCGAGGTTAACAGTTTATGACATTTGTTTTACAGTAACAAAAATAGACTAAACATAAAAAAAATAAAATACAGAAATGACATGAAGTCATGCTTACTAGGCCCCAGCTTTTGGCTGGGGGGGGGGGGGGGTTTGGAGTTCACATGGTCAGTCTCAGGTACCCACAGCTTAAGAAGAGAGAGAACTGTTGGATTCAGACCCCTTTTATTCCAATGGGAGCCACCAATAGGTAAACCTCTCTAAAGTAGGCTGGCTTAATGACATTGCAGAATGAAACACAGGACGAAAAGCCTACACACTGCCCCTAGTGTTCCTTCATTGGTATGTAATATTAAAATATGATCATTTATGGCAGAAATCATTCATGATCACTACAGTCCACCCTTTGACTTATGTCAAATCAAGCTTCTATAAAAAACCTCCCCATTTTTGAAAGAATACATGCCTCCACCAACAATGTGTGTTTTAGCAACTAAATTTTCAGCAAAGGTACACCATTGAGCGTGGGCCTTACCAGTTACAAAACATTGGCCTAGAATAGGCACATACACACCCTTATTATAGTGAACAAATCAAAACCAACGATACTGTATTTATGGGAGGATGTGTGGTGGAGCTTAATAAAGTATTAGACACCATAGCACCTGTAATTCATGGCATGGAAGGACAGTCACTTGAGCTGGATACTGTAGGCCTGGGAGCCTGACATTTCCCATACATTAGTAATGGAAAGTTCTGCTTTCTTTTTCGCCAAAGAACTTGACGAATAGCAACTGATGAAGAAATCATTTGCGCAGAGATTTAGGATATTGGAACTCAACAGTTCACTGGTGCAGGGACGATCATGTGTTTTGTGGTCACTTATAAACACATTATTTCATTCCCCACATTGATGTAACACAAGTTCCTGCGCCTTGTTGCGGTATTTACCTACTCTCATCACTCTCAGCTGCAGTGAAGCTTCACTGAAAGCTGAGCTTAATGTCCAAAGCTGCAGCCTCTTCTTCTGGTCAATAAAGACACACGCAGCCTGATCGGTGAATGAAATCTGCGTGCTGGAAAGTTTTTGAAAACGCAGGCAATGGTCTACACAGGCCAAAATGACAGCTCACTTGTGCCAATCACCACAACTAAACATTTGGTTGTGAGGTCTAAACTTTTTTACCCTGTGGAGATAGATATAAACCGACACATATCTCCTGAGATCTCTATACATCCACCACACTCCTGATTTCACAAATAAACACAATAACCTGAACTGCAACCAAAAAACAATAACATTTTACATGTTGTTTCACTTTAACCCCTTAAGGACGGGAGTAATTTTACAAGTTTGGAACACTTTTGAACACTTCTAAAAGTAGAATTTCAGCTATTCGCTGTTCAACCATAATTTACCTCTTACATATTAAGTGTACCCACCCTTATTATATATCATTTTGTTCAGGAGAAATAGGGCTTTCATCAAAGATTTATATATAAAATATATTATAGTATGAAAAAAACCCCCTAAAAACTATGAGAAAAAAGGAAATTTTGCAATTTTCAAAGTTCTCCATTGTATTTTTAGTGTGAATGACATTGTACGCTTAGCATTAAATGAAATAAAATACATATATTTCTGGTCGGCAAGGTCTTACGAGTTCAACGGTACCCCCCATGTAGAGGTTTTGGAAAGTTACAGGGTCAAATATAGAGTTTGCCCATTTCACGTTTTACAACTTGAAATTTGCCAGATTGGTTTCCTGGCCCTATGTTGACTTTGAGAGGTTATGGCAGCCCAGGTATGAAAAGTACCCCAACATGTCATACCATTTTGAAAAGTAGACAACCCAGGCTATTCCAAATGGTGTACGTTTTGTTTTTTTATAGTAGTCTCTTAGTCGCAAACTTGGTCTTCATGTTTGTGTTTTGCATTTTTCACACAAAAACTGTTATTTTGCTGCTAATATCATGCTCAGTCAACCTTTTCCTGGCCTACAACATTGATATTTGTGGTCGTCAATGTGTTACGAGATCAACGGTACCCTCCATTTAGCATTTTTAAATTTGCTTTTTGGAAAGTTACACGATCAAATGTAGAGTTTGCCAGATTGGTTTTCTGGGCCTAGGTTGAATTTGAGAGGGTATGGCAGCCCAGGTTTGAGAAGTACCCCATCATGGCATATCATTTTGAGAAGTAGACAACCCAGAGTGTTGAAAATGGGGTATGTCCAGTTTTTTATAGTAGACACTTGGTCACAAACCCTGGCCACACTTAGTTTTCAAGATTGTGTTTTGCATTTGTTTTACACGAAAACTGTCATTTTGCTGCTAATATCCTGCTCGGTCAACCTTTTACTGGCCTATAACATTGATATTTGTGTTCGGCAATGTGTTACGAATTCAACGGTACCCCATATGTAGCATTTTTATTTAGTTTTTTGGTAATTTGACAAGTGATTTTCAGGATTTATGTCGACTTTGAGAGAACATGGCACGCCAAGAAAGAATATTGCTCCAAAGATGACGCGCCAATGATTCTAAATTAGTATTTTGAGTTGTTTGGTGCAGCCACTTTAGAATAGCTGGGCTTAACGTAAACAGGGACAGGCCAAATTCAGGGTATTCCAGAAGTCAGAGTAGTCGTTATAACAAGCCAATGAGTCGGTACAGGCAGCAAACAAAGAGTCGGTATAACAAGCCAATGAGTCGGTACAGGCAGCAAACAAAGAGTAGTCGGTATAACAAGCCAATGAGTCGGTACAGGCAGCAAACAAAGGGTAGTTGGTATAACAAGCCAATGAGTCGGTACAGGCAGCAAAGGATAATCGGGACAAAGCAGAAAAGGGGATTTAGTAATTTAGCTCGGTATGATAAATTTTGAAGCACTCGGTTATGCAGAGGCCAGGTAGAGATGGGCAGGTAGGGCAATAATAACTAGAATCCTTTCGGATTACTTTCTTGCGGCAGACACAACACTTTTTCTGGGGGACTTTTTACAGCGGGTGGGAGGGACTCGGAAGGAAAGTGTCTGCCGCTTAATCTTTGGAGATCTCCTGATTCCAAAGCGGATGTAACGGGGGCCGGGGTTAGGATAAGTTGGGATATGATCTCAAGCATGAATTCTAGGAAGGGATATGGCTTTTGTACTGCTGCCTGCTTGTAGAGCACGTACGCATTGAAAATTGCTATCTCGGTCAAATAGATGGCAATCTTCTTGTACCATGCCCTAGTCTTTCGGTTCACCAGATAAGGCTGTATACATTGATCAGCCAAGTCTACTCCCCCCATAAACTTGCTGTAATCTACAATGCACTTCGGCTTTTCCAGTGGCTCAGTCCTCCCTCTCACAGGCACTGTACTTTCGTCATGCACTGTAGATAACATGTATACATCCTTCTTATCGGTGAACCGAAGGGCTAGCACTTCTTCCTGATGTAGAGATGAAGAGGAGCCTCTACTTTTTTTGCCTGCTGTCAGGATTTGGGGAAAACCTCTGCGATTCTTCCGCACTGTGCCACACGCAAGGGTCTCGAAACAATATAAATTTTTAAATAGGTCGATACTGGTGTAATAGTTATCGACCCATAAATGATAGCCCTTGTTGAATAGGGGATAGACCAGATCCCACACAATTTTTCCACTGGTGCCAATACAATCGGGGCATCCTGGGGGGTCAAGGTGGCTATCTTTCCCTTCGTATATTCTAAACGCCCAGGTGTAGCCTGTTGTGGACTCACACAATTTATAAAATTTGACGCCATACCGGGATCGCTTGCTTGGGATATACTGCTTGAAGAGCAGTCTGCCTTTGAATTTCATAAGGGACTCGTCTACAGATATATTTTGGTCGGGAACATAATTATCGGTGAATTTGGCAGATATAAGACTGATCAGGGGCCGAATTTTATAGAGGCGGTCATGCATTGGGTCGTTTCTTGGTGGGCACAGTGCGTTGTCATTAAAATGGAGGAATCGCATGAGATTTTCGTATCTATCCCTCTTCATAACCCTTGGAATAGTGGAGTAGCCAGGATGGGGTTTTTGTGCCAGTAAGACCGGATACTTGGCTTCTTCACTATTCCCATTACGAGGGTTAGAGCCCAAATTTTTTTTAACTCTATCACATCCGTTGGGTGCCACTTGTTACGTCTGTGGCGATGTGAATCCGGATGCGCATCAAGATACTGGTTGGCAAACAGGTTGGTTTGCTCAACCACCATCTCGAATACATCGTCCGACATAAACAGGTTAAAAAAGCTCACTGGCTCACAGTCCTCTACCCTTACTGTGATGCCAGGAGTCGCCAGAAATGGGGGTATTTCTGGGGCAGCCATATTTGGGGGTACCCAAATGCTCTCGTGCCTTCCCAGTAGATGGTGGGGGGTCACCATCACTGGAGGGTTCACTAAGTGGCTCTATATCAGAGGCTGTGAGGGTGTCACTGTCGGCGAGAGCGTCGCTCTCAGAGGCGGCCAGGATCTCATATGCCTCTTCTGGGGAATAAAAGCGGGAGGACATTTTTATGGGAGGTCGGGGAACTGATGGGGTCAAGTACACAAATAAAATATTAGAACACCTAAACTAAGCCCTCCGGTCCTTGTAGTGGCCGGTACTTCTATCTATCTAGACAAGGTAGTCAGGAATGCCAAGGGTCGTATGCCAATGCGGGTAGTCAGAAATGCCAGGGGTCGTATACCAATGCGGGTAGTCAGAAATGCCAGGGGTCGTATGCCAATGTGGTAGTCAGAAATGCCAGGGGTCGTATACCAATGCGGGTAGTCAGAAATTCCAGGGGTCGTATGCCAATGCGGGTAGTCAGAAATGCCAGAGGGTCGTATGCCAATGCGGGTAGTCAGAAATGCCAAAGGGTCGTATGCCAATGCGGGTTCTCAATCAGGGGTACACTGCAGGCCAGGGGGTACAGTGCCTGGGTTTTTTCCAGTTATTTTTTTCAGCCAGGGGGTACTGTGCCAGGAGGGTACAGTGCCAGTCTGGAGAGTACAGTGCCAGCCAGGAGGTACTGTACCTGGGGGGGGGGGGGTTCCAGTTTTTTTTTTCTTTTTCAGCCAGGGGGTACTGTGCCTGGGGATTTTTTTTTCAGCCAGGGGGTACTGTGCCTGGGGATTTTTTTTTTCAGCCAGGGGGTACTGTGCCAGGAGGGTACAGTGCCAGTAGGTGCCTGGGGGGTACAGTGCCAGTGGGGGTACAGTGCCAGGTGGGATACACTGCCAGGTGGGGTACACTGCCAGGAGGTAGTGCCTGGGGGGTACAGTGCCAGTAGGTGCCTGGGGGGTACAGTGCCAGGTGGGTACAGTGCCAGGTGGGATACACTGCCAGGTGGGATACACTGCCAGGTGGGGTACACTGCCAGGTGGGGTACACTGCTAGGTGGGATACACTGCCAGGTGGGATACACTGCCAGGTGGGGTACACTGCCAGGTGGGGTACAGTGCCAGTAGGTAGTGCCTGGGGGTACAGTGCCAGTAGGTGCCTGGGGGGTACAGTGCCAGGTGGGATATACAGCCAGGTGGGGTACAGCCAGGTGGGGTAGTGCCAGGTGGGGTACACTGCCTGGGGTGTGGGGTACAGTGCCTGGGGTTTTAGGTAGTTTTTTCTCTCTCTGCTCCTCTCTGCTCTGTCTCTCGCTCTCTGCTCCTCAGATCGCAATGAGGAGCAGGAGAAAGGGGCAGAGACAATGTCTTAGCCAATGCAACCTCATTGGCTGAGACATTCTGACAGTTGCAGAGGTGACAGCTTGTCACCGCTGCAACTGACAGCTCCAGGCGCCGGATTGGCAGGCTTGCCGATTCACGAGGGAAACGGCCCGCCTCATTTCCCAGAATGCCGATCGCCAGCTGGGAGGGTCTGCCCGGGTGTCAGGCAGACCCCAGCCAGCGATCGGCATTGTGGGAAGGGAGGCGGGCCGTTTTTCGGCGCGCAGGGGCTCCAAACGCCGCGGGGCGTACCATGCCGTCCTGCGGCATTAAAGCCCACGTGGTGCAGGACGGCATGGTACGCCCTGCGTCCTTAAGGGGTTAACCGGGCCCAATCTGTGCACCCAGTCCCCTTCCAACGATAGAATCTCCCATCAACACTTACAAACACTCCACTTTAACTCCAGTCACTCCCCCATGCCTTTCATTCATGGGAATCGGGATCCCTAGAAGATTATGGTCGGCTATAGCAGATATGGAGGAGTATGGCATGTCTGGGATAACCGGAATAGGGCCATTTCATGGAGTTGGACCAGGGCTGGCGGGGAACCTTTATCAGTCATTCGGTCAGGTCCAGCTAGGCTGGGTGGGTGAGGGTGCGAGCCCAGGTTGCAGTGACACAAAGCAGGTAATAGGTTTCCAATAAAAAGGGGTTTATTTGGATATAACAATACAGGGTGAGGGGTAAGATAGGAAGAGGGCTGCCTAACATATAACCATATATATGTTATACATACTAACCATATTATATACAGATTTAGGGGCAGAGAAGGAGTAACTGAATACAGAATGAACAGGACTAGAGCAGGACCGACAATGAATACAAAAGGGGGGGAGGTCTGAGAATGGACACGAGAGGGAAGGGTTAACTTACAGAGGGATAACACAGGAACAGGGCTGAGAGCAGGGTTTTCTGGAATGTAGAAGAATCCGGGATGCTGGGAGTAAAGCAGGTGGATAAGCAAAAGGTGAGAGTCTGTAATATGTGAAGGAGTCCTTGGATGAAGGGGGGGGGGTCACAGGTGAAGCGGGGTTCCAGATGAAGAGGTGAGGGGATCTTGCGAGGTATCAAAAGGGATGATCCAAAAGCGTAGTCAAATGGAGTCCATAGGTCCAGGGATACAGAAGGTTGAAATCCGTTGAGCGAGCAAGGGGTCTGGTACACGTTGAATTTGCATGCTGGTTTAAACAGGGCAGGTTCCTGGCTACACAAGCTCCACTGGAGTGAAAACTGATGCTGAAGCATCTAGGGAGGGGTGCGGCTCCATTAAGGCTGGGGTCAGACGAGTGTGATTTCTACGGACTGTACGTCCGTGCAGTACGGACATCGTCAGTACGGATGACGCAGTAGTGGTCACACAGTCCGTTTTTTCACTGAAGTTATTTTTTGACGGATGTAGGAGGGAAAAATAAATTACAATGAAAAAACATTCTGTCCGTCAAAAGTGCTGGACGTATAAATGCAGTCCGTCTGACCATGCTCCATCACTCACACACAAAGCTATGCAGACGTTGTGGACGTGGCGCACTCCGCACGTCCGTTCTAGCAGTATTACGTTCTTGCCTAACCTGCGTCCGTTTGCAGCATCCGTCATGCGTCCGCAGTTCAGTGCGGACGTACTTCATGTGTCAGGCTCCAATGGACTTTCTTTCATGCTATCACGGACGTACTTTTAGGCGCAATCACGGACGTGAACACTACGCTCGTCTGACCCCAGCCTAAGTAGTAGCAGTCAGGCTGATTAGGTGCACCTGAGAGTTCTACAGATCTGGCTGAGAAGTCAGTTTATACTGGGGCAGCACCTTTCCTGTGCTGCCCAGGGAGTTTCAGTGCACGCCAGTACTTGTTTTGCCTTTACGGCGCCGGCAAGGACCATGACACATTCTTACACACATCGGTTGGGGTATTTACCATTTCAGCCAGCAAGGTCATTTGCACTGACACCCGCATTTCAACAATCTTTCTCATGCAAACAGTGAACCATATGTCCCCGACTTAGCTGCACATTTTGAATTCCCAATACTTTGCAATGATGGGGTATACATTACACTCACAAAACAACCAATTAAAGGCCCAACCGAAAGGAGAATACCCCTCACCCATCCAATAACCTTGGTTATGCAAGTATTGTGGCGCTTTCATGAGCTTTTAAGAGACGTGTATGCATCCGATCATAAAACAGACATATTAAAAAGGCCCTATATATGAAACTCATAAAATATTATAAATTTATTCAAACGTCTTAAAAAAACCAAAACGTTTTCTTGTCTCCGAGGTCTGCTATATCATGTGTATATACACATATGCATATTATTACATTTAACTTTGCATTTTCTTCCTGTAAAAGAAAGAAAATGAATTACTAAAACAAAAACATAAATCCTAAAAAGAATGGTGAAAACCCCAAAAAAACAGAAAAAACGGTTTCAGCAATGAACTGTTAAGAGTCTTTTCATATGCAAATGAAGCTAAGCCTTCAGCAACATACTCGAAAAGCATGTGGTCACCACATGGTCAGTCTGTGGCAAAAATACAATGTTTTTTTTAAAACATCGCTAACCAAAGAATCACAAAAACTTAATTTTATCATTGTACCAAAAAAATCATATAACTACAACTACTTTTCTGCATCACGGTAATTCAGCAACTAGTTATATATGGTTACATAGGCAGAAATGGAAAACCTATGCACATTGCATCATCCATTCATTCAATCCTATGCAGACAAGTTACTGTAATTTTTACAGAAAAACAAATCACATTTGTGTCTTTCTTAAATATTCAAGCATAATCCCATCGTTGTCACCAATTGTTTCATTTCAGCATTAAATCTAACATTAATTATTGAATTAATATGCAATAATTAAGGCTCTAAGTTGCAACAATAATGTTTATTATTCTTTTGGGTATTATGGTCGAATATATATAAGAAAAACACACAGAAAACGGTGCAATATGAATTGACAATTTACTTGGCAATTTATATTAACAGTTTATTACATTTGTTTTACAGTAACTAACAAAAATAGACTAAACATACTAACAATCATAGTCATCAAATCAACAATAATAAACAATACAGAAATGCCATGAAGTCATGCTTACTAGGCCCCAGCTTTTGGCTGGGGGGTTGAAGTTCACATGGTCAGTCTCAGGTACCCACAGCTTAAGAAGACAGAGAACTGTTGGATTCAGACCCCTTTTATTCCAGTGGGAGCCACCAATAGGTAAACCTCTCTAAAGTAGGCTGGCTTAATGACATTACAGAATGCCACACAGGACAAAAAGCCTACACACTGTCCCTAGTGTTCCTTCTTTGGTATGTATGTAATATATCAAAATATGATAATTTATGGTAGAAATCATTCATGATCACTACAGACGTCATCTGGTGAATAGAGCTATGAGTGCTTTCTTTTAACCCCTTAGTGACCGGGCGGTTTTACACAAATCCGTCCTTTAGTGACCGCTGCTGTTTTTACGTTTCTGTGCTGCTCGTGTTTAGATCAAATTTTCCTCTTACTCGTTTATTCAACCCACACATATTATACACCCTTTTTCCCGCCATTAAATGGACTTTCTAGAAATACCATTATTTCCATAATATCCAATAATTTAATATAAAAAAAATATGAAATATGATGAAAAAAAATGGTAAAAACACACTTTTTCGTAATTTAATCCCTAAAAGCTATAACCACCAATAAAGACCCCGGCTAAATAGTTTCCAAATTTTATCCCGAGAATAGAAATACCCAATTTTTACATGTTTTTACCTTTTAACCCTTTCACTTTTGGATCAACAGCAGTAGGTTATGTGGGAGAGGCTGAACCCGATGGACGCATGTCTTTTTTCAGCCTATATAACTATGTAACTATGTAACTGCTGAGCCAGTTCACCTATGTGCGCTGCGCTCATTCTGACCATTTTGTGCTAATTATTTTTAGATGACAGCCTAGGTCCTATTTAATTAAACTCCCCCCAGACAAAAAAAACTTTAAAAAAAAAAACATTTTTTTTTTATTTAATTTTTTTATTATTTATTTATTTTTTTACATTTTTTTTTAAAACCAAACCTGGTCATGTTTGGTATCATTTGAAAGGCCATAATCAGGCCTTTCAAATGATGGCAAATATGACCATCTAGCTGCCATGGATCGGGAGATAAAGGGATCCTTAGGATCCCCTTATCTCTACATGGCAGCTAGAGGGTTAACTGGCCCACTGACATCCTCACACATATGGTGAGGTTGTCAGTGGGTGGGGGGGGACCTGGAGGCTAGGCTGACATCCAAGATGTCAGCCCCCCTCCAGGTTTGAATCACGTTTTGGCGCCAATTGGCGCCGCAACGTGATCCGGCGGCGAAATGGTTAATGTCATACACCGCTGGAAAGGGGAGGCTCTCCCCTCTCCAGCAGTGCAAACGGCATCTCCCTAGCTTCAATGGTTGGGGAGATAGAGGGCTCCGAAGGAGCCCCCCCTCCCCTCCATTGAAACACATGGGGGCACCTTCTGATGACGTCTCCACGCAGCGTGGCGACGTCATCAGCCTCGCCTGCCCATGTAAATCACATGGGCAGGCTTCCTCCCTGTCAGATCGCCGTGGGATCCGACGAGGGAGGTGAGTATCGGGCGGGAGGGGGATTTGGCGCCGCTGACGTACCCTGTACGTCATCGGGTGTAAGGGAGACCCGAACACAGGACGTACAGGGTACGTCAGCGGTCGGGAAGGGGTTAAAATTATTTTCTAACCTTCTGATCCAAGCCTACCCAGTCTGTTCTATATGGTTTACCTTGCAAATATCCTCTTGGGAGCTGTAATGCCCCATGATTCAGGGTTTATATGTATATTTTAATGTTTTGTGTTGAATCTGCCTTTTGCTGCTTACAGTTATAATTAATAGCTATTTTGTTCCTGCTGGGTTTCCTTAGCCTTGCTGCATCCAGCTAGCTCCACCCCTCTTTGCTTAGTCTAGTTCTGAAGTAATTTCTGGTCACCTAGCAGCCATCTTCGCTCAATGCTGGACAGAACTAACGTCTTTTCACCTGCATTGCTGTACACTATTACAAAGATTGTCAGTCTGATCATTAAAGTTTTCAACTTGATTCATCTTTCTACGTGTCAGTTTTGCTGAGTTGACACTGTCTGCTGAACTTTCATCGTGTGAGTACTGGTCAATACAGACTTCGAGTAACTCTCAAGCACCTACGCCTCACAGCTTTGCTAGCGAGGCAGAATAAGAGCGCTCCCAGAATTACCCTTAAGGAATAATTCCATAACCATAGCAGCAAAGGATCTGTTACTTTGTATCTGCCCTATTAGGCTGGGGTCAGACTAGCGCATTTTTAACGTGCGTTTGGGTGCACTTAATCATGGCCGCAGTAGCAGCAAATGATGCGCAATGATGGCCAATATACGAAGTATGGCCACACAATGCAAGTGGAAAATTAACACATTTTTTCGAGAACACAGAACCGCTAGTACTGACGTACAGAGTGCGTGATTAGGAGATGTCAGATGCTGCTAATGTCCAGCCTACATAACGTGAAGACGCAAAAAGTGCTTTATTGACGATCCGTAAAAAAATCCAGCGCGAAAATGTGCATCGTATGACCGTTTTCGCGCATTCCGTGAAAAAATACGTCAATGCGTTCGGACGCACTTTTTGACTTTCGCTGCGAAAAATGCGTTTGTTTGACCCTAGCCTAAGATAGCTACTAATTACTTGGCTAGAATATTATATTTCTTTGCTATCCTATTGCCACGGACCCTTGAAAGCCTGTTTTCTGCCTACTGCTTCTCCATACTATCCTATATAGGGACAGGCTATCCTCTTCATAGACATACCCACTGGCTTGGTATCTAGCTTAATGTGTGTCCATGTTTATATGTTTTGTGTTACCATGTTTTCCATGGTTCTTAATTTAGTAATCTAGTAAAGGTTATGATTTAACATCTTGAAATTTGTGGTTCCAGTGCCCTAAAGCAAGGGTGGGCAAACTGCGGCCCGTGGGCCACATGCAGCCTGCCACAGAGTTATTTGTGGCCCGCCAAGACAGCGGCATTCTTCTACTCCTGAGGAGAGCAGCCGCTGGTATGCAGCATAGCCGCTCACCTGGGATGGGAACCAGCTGACCAGCGAGCGATCTCGCGAGAACGCGGCTGGTCAGGTGGTTCCCATCCCCGGCGAGCGGCAAAGCTGCATGCCAGCGACTGCTTGCCTCAGGAGTAAAAGAACGCCGGTGGATGCGGAGCCTGGGGCCACAGCAGAGGATGTGAGAGCTAGGGGCAAATATACCCATATGAGCTGCTTGGGACAATAATATCCATGTGAGCTGGGGCAAATATATCCCTGTGAGCTGGGGCCCTGGGCAATATATACCCATATGAGCTGGGGCAATATATATCCATGTGAGCTGGGGGCAATATATACCCATATGAGCTGGGGGCAATATATACCCATATGAGCTGGGGGCAATATATATCAATGTGAGCTGGGGACAATATGTACCTGTCACGTTCCATGCTGGCAAACCTGTCTTCCTGCCCTCTGTATTTGTATATTGTGTTTTTTCCCTTGTGTTTCTGTTGCTGCCAATTCCTGGGTGGCCTCCCAGGGGTTAATTGGTGTTCTGTGTGCTGCTCACCTGTTGACCCTTGCCTTGATTCCCCTGCCTATATTAGAGCAATGTACCTATAGTACATTGCTGGGTCATTTTACTTTGCCTGGTCTCCTTGCGACTTGTGTCCTGAGAGCTCCTTGCTGTTTTCCTGTTATCCTTCATTTGAATATCCTTGTTTAGTTTTTGCCTCTGTTATTTCTGTTCCAGTTTATGTCAGTTCCTTCTGTGTATTTAGTTCTGTCTATTGCTGTATTTTGGTTTGCTGTTTAAGTTCCATTCTGATTCCCTGGTTACCGATTTTGGCTTGGCTGACTACCCTTCTGGTTCCTATTCCTATATCCTGTATGTCGTACTCTCTCTGGTTATGACCTTTCGCTTTACTCTATATGACTACTCTATAGTATATTCCTTGTCTGTACCATTTCCAGGAAAACCTATCTGGACTTCCTAAACACCCTGCTCCCCCACCCCGCACACACACTCGCAGAAATCTACATGCTGTGGATCCCCATCAATTCTCCAATCTACTTCACCACCTCCCTCACACCTCATCCTTCACCTGCCCTGATGCTGCCACTAATCACTACAACACTACTCTTATCTCTGCTCTAGACACTCTTGCTCCTCTTCGACTCTGTAAGGCCCCACGCCGCCAGCTTCAGCCCTGGCACACCCTCCAAACTCGATACCTGCAAAGATGCTCCCGCACTGCAGAGCGTGCCTGGAGGAAATCCTGCTCTGAAGCTGATTTTGTTCACTTCAAGTTTATTCTCCGGTCATACACCTCTGCCCTCCACTTGGCCAAACAATCCTTCTTTTCATCTCTTATATCTACGCTGTCCTCCAACCCTAAACGGCTCTGGTCCACCTTCAACACCTTCCTCTACCCACCTGCACCTCCCCCCTCAGCTGCCTTCAGTGCTCAAGACCTGGCAGACTACTTCCTCAGTAAAACTCTAACTATCAGAAGCAACATCCCAACACAAGATAGTTATCTGCCACCTCCACTCCCAGAGGTCCCCTCTGTCACCCTCTGCCGCTTCCTCCCAGCCACTGAGGAGGAAGTCAATTCCTTATTGTCCTCCTCACATCTCACCACGTGCCCGCTCGACCCCATTCCCTCACATCTAATTCCTCCCCTCTCCTCCTCCCTCACCCCTGCTCTCACACGCATCTTCAACCTATCTCTCTCCACTGGCTCCTTTCCATCCGCCTTCAAACACGCGCTAGTTACCCCTTTACTAAAGAAACCATCCCTCGATCCCAACTCTCCATCCAACTACCGCCCTGTATCCCTGCTTCCCTTTACCTCTAAGCTCTTAGAAAAACTAGTCTTCAACCGCCTCTCCTTCTTCCTGTCCTCCAATTCCCTACTTGACCCCCTGCAATCTGGCTTCCGTCCCCTACACTCAACTGAAACTGCCCTCACCAAAGTCACCAACGACCTCCTAACTGCTTAAAAACACGGCCACTATTCTATTCTCATCCTGCTTGACCTCTCGGCTGCTTTTGACACTGTTGACCACCCCTCCTTCTACAGACCCTCAACTCTCTGGGTCTCGGTGACACTGCACTTGCTTGGGTTGACTCCTATTTATCCAACAGGTCCTTCTGTGTGTCCTTTGCTGGTAACTCCTCCTCTTCATTGCCTCTATCTGTTGGTGTACCTCAAGGCTCTGTCCTTGGTCCTCTGCTCTTTTCCATCTACACCTCCTCCCTGGGCAAAATCATCAACAGCTTTGGCTTCAATTACCACCTCTACGCTGATGACACTCAGATCTACCGCTCTACCCCTGATCTCTCTCCCCCTGTCCTTTCAAAAGTCAGTGACTGTTTATCTGGCATCTCCTCCTGGATGGCCTCCCACCACCTAAAGATCAACATGTCAAAGACTGAGCTTCTACTTATTCCTCCCTCCAATGCCTCCCCACCTCCTGACTTCTCTATCATGGTGGAGGGTATCACCATCTCCCCATCAAACCAGGTTCGCTGTCTTGGAGTTACACTTGACTCTGCTCTTTCCTTCATCCCCCACATCAAGTCTCTTTCCTCCTCCTGCCGATACCAACTGCGTAATATTTCCAGAATTCGGCCATTTCTTACCGCTGTCACCACAAAACAACTCATACACGCCCTGGTAATCTCCCGACTCGACTATTGCAATAATCTCTTATCTGGCCTCCCTCTGTCCCGCCTCTCCCCCCTACAATCCATCCTGAACGCCTCCGCCAGGCTAATTCACCTCACCCGCCGCTCTGTCTCTGCCGCTCCCTTCTGCGAGTCCCTTCACTGGCTCCCCATCCACTGCAGAATTAAGTTCAAAATCCTTATCCTTACCTACAAAACCCTCACTAACTCAGCTCCCCACTACCTGTCCTCACTAATCACCAAATACACCCCAGCCCGCTCCCTAAGGTCAAACAGTGACCTGCACCTAGCTTCTCCCTGCATCACCTCTTCCCATGATAGACTGCAGGATTTCTCACGCGCAGCCCCCACTCTCTGGAATGCTCTCCCTCGTACTGTCAGACTTTCCCCTAACTTCTCTTCCTTCAAACGCTCCCTTAAAACGTTCCTATTTAGGGAAGCCTACCACCCAACTCACTGACGCAACCAACAATCACTCTCACCTTACAGTCCTCTCCTCCTGTTTCCAACCCCAACCCTCCTAGATTGTGAGTTCCTACGGGAATAGGGCCCTCATCTCCTCCTGTACTGTTTGTCAAATGTTGTTCAATGTATTGTAACCCTGTCTATACTGTGCCTATTGTACAGCGCTGCAGAATATGCTGGCGCTTTATAAATAAAGAATAATAATAATAATAATAACCCTGTCATCTGTATACAACAAAAAGACTCTGTACGGCTTCAAGGTAATACTTTCCTTTAGATTAGATCCGGCTATCCTAAAGACCGGCCTTTCAGTGCAGGGAATCTTTGGTATTGCCGTACAGAGGTCTTTAGTTAACCCTGTGTTGCTTTCACCTGTCCTTGCAGTTTACAGTGCATCTCTGCATATAGGGGCTTCTCTCAGGAACCTTGACCTCACCTTGCTGCGAGTTATATTCATAGGGATATATATACAGACCGACCACTTCCAAGGATCGGAGGGCAAGGATAGGGTGGTGCGTGCCTGGTGGTACTGCCACCGTAACAATACCCATATGAGCTGGGGCAATATATACCCATAAGAGCTGCAGGCAATATGTGAGCTGGGGCAATATATATCCATGTGAGCTGGGGACAATATATACCCATATGAGCTGGGGGAAATATATACCCATATGAGCTGGGGGAAATATATACCCATAAGAGCTGGGGGCAATATATACCCTTGTGAGCTGGGGGCAATATATAGCCATGTGAGCTGGGGCAATATATACCCATGTGAGCTGGGGGCAATATATAGAATATGCAGAATATGCTGGCGCTTTATAAATAAAGAATAATAATAATAACCCTGTCATCTGTATACAACAAAAAGACTCTGTACGGCTTCAAGGTAATACTTTCCTTTAGATTAGATCCGGCTATCCTAAAGACCGGCCTTTCAGTGCAGGGAATCTTTGGTATTGCCGTACAGAGGTCTTTAGTTAACCCTGTGTTGCTTTCACCTGTCCTTGCAGTTTGCAGTGCATCTCTGCATATAGGGGCTTCTCTCAGGAACCTTGACCTCACCTTGCTGCGAGTTATATTCATAGGGATATATATACAGACCGACCACTTCCAAGGATCGGAGGGCAAGGATAGGGTGGTGCGTGCCTGATGGTACTGCCACCGTAACAATACCCATATGAGCTGGGGCAATATATACCCATAAGAGCTGCAGGCAATATGTGAGCTGGGGCAATATATATCCATGTGAGCTGGGGACAATATATACCCATATGAGCTGGGGGAAATATATACCCATATGAGCTGGGGGAAATATATACCCATAAGAGCTGGGGGCAATATATACCCTTGTGAGCTGGGGGCAATATATATCCATGTGACCTGGGGACAATATATACCCATATGAGCTGGGGGAAATATATACCCATATGAGCTGGGGAAATATATACCCATAAGAGCTGGGGGCAATATATACCCATATGAGCTGGGGGGAAATATATACCCATAAGAGCTGGGGGCAATATATACCCATAAGAGCTGGGGGCAATATATACCCTTGTGAGCTGGGGGCAATATATATCCATGTGACCTGGGGACAATATATACCCATATGAGCTGGGGGAAATATATACCCATATGAGCTGGGGGCAATATATACCCATATGAGCTGGGGGGAAATATATACCCATAAGAGCTGGGGGCAATATATACCCATAAGAGCTGGGGGCAATATATACCCTTGTGAGCTGGGGGCAATATATAGCCTTGTGAGCTGGGGGCAATATATAGCCATGTGAGCTGGGGGCAATATATACCCATGTGAGCTGGGGGCAATATATACCCATGTGAGCTGGGGGCAATATATATATCCATATAAGCTGGGGCAATATATATATACCCATATATACCAATATATAACTTGCAGGCTGTGATGAGAATCTCAACAAGCAATCTCACTCCTGATTTCAAAAAAATTGTAGAAAAGTGTGATAGGATATGTTTGTCTCATTAAACTGGTTGAAAATTAAATGTGATTGCAGCTATAGATGATATGAAATTAGCACAATAAATAAATGGAATAAAACTACCACTATTTCATCATTTTAAAAGGTGCGGCCCTCCGCTAACCTCCTCTCCCACAAAGTGGCCCCCAAGCCAAAACAAATGCCCACCCCTGCCCTAAAGATATATACAATACAAGAATATATATATATGCAAAAAAAACAGTTTCAGCGGTTATTCCCTATCAGGGCGGCTGCGTAGACCAGAAGTATCCAGTCTGCTTCATGTATAAAAGATAACATGAAAAATGGTTGTCATTCGTGCTCACCACCGTACACTGTAGCTCCATGCGAAACAAAACACAGAGGTTTTCGTTTACTTGAATGGCCATTAAAGTGGAAGCCCACCTGCCACGTCACAGTAGAGCTTTTTCACCTGCGGATGTCGCCATCTGTCTGTCAAATGATGCATGAAGTTTGAAAATGTACTTTACACATTTTCACTGTATGGCGACTGCAAAGTTGTTCATAAATCCACTGAGTCCTGGCAGTGGTTTTATGGAAAACTACTTGATACTACTTTGAATACTAGCACCATAAATACCTAACCAACAGAACAATTGTTTCAATGCTGAGAGATTTTCAACTCAGCTGACAAAGAGCCCTAAATGTTTGACAATCTTTTATTTTGCTCCAGATAAAATGTATAATAATCTGGTTAACTTTCACAAATTTGTGGTTGCTACGTTTGTGGATGTGTTCTCTGTATATCCAAGTCTTAAATAGTATTTTTACATTTGCTACCAGTTCATGTTTTATATAATTGACAGGGTTTAGTTTCTTAACTATTTCAATAGTAGACTTGCTATTCCTGACAGGTAATCATATTCTTGAATATATCTTCTAAAGCTATATTCCTAAAATAAATGTATGAAACTAGCAGACAATAATGCACATGTATTGACATTTATTTTGGACAAACTCATTTTTTTTAGCTGCTGAGTCTGTATACTAAGAAAATAAAGAACTGTCACTTTTAGAGCACGTCTGGAAAAATGTGGTCCTTCATTGAACTAAACACTCCAGGAAAGAAATCTTACAGGATTGCTATTGTCCGACATATCATTCTCCCGGGGACCCATCCATTTCTTGTTTCTAATTCTCTGCCTCTCCCCAGTTCCACCTCTTTAACTATACACCCACCTTTGATGACAAATTTCCTTTCACATCAGCTATTCTTACAGCGGTAATGTGTCAGGGAACCACAACGGCACTTACTGGAATCAAATGGTGTGACAAAAATGTCAGTTATTATTAGACATCGACATGCATTAAATACACAAAAACAATAAAAGTACAAAATCAGCCACACTATAAATCAATGCAAATCATAAGACAAATGATTTTTCTTTAATACCTAGGACAGTTAGCTTGAATGCAGGAAGCATGCTTGTGTTATAATGAAATATGTACAATTATATAGTAGGTCCTATTTACACATCTTATAACTAATACACTTGTAGATGAGACCATCTCTATTCCAGGGTACATTGTGTCAATATCATGCAAAATGGTAAACTAAAGAAAGATGATTTATTCTAATTCCCTTTGTTGACGCCTATTGGGAGGGATCAGGTTTTGCGAAAACCCTATGTGGACCAGTTAATCCAATGCTTTCAAAGTTAATAAAATGCACTTTTGTACAATTTTCAAAAAAATAATATAAAAAAGTACATCACCCCTATTCCATTTAAGGTTGAGAAATGTTTAATGCTTGATTAAGTTAAGTGCAGGTGACCCCGAATATTGTGTTGTATGAACCAATTGATCCTAATGACTGGATTATATAAATTACATTTCAATATTTTATTTTTAAACATCTTTATTTGAATTTAAAAAGGCACAATAGTGAGAAAAGTGACTACTTGGATGGATCTTATTTTGAACAGGCATAAGTCCTTGAGTGTCCTCTATTGTTTCTTAGAAGGCTGCCCATCCAAAACATTTACTATGTCCAACAAATATCTTCTAAATCTTCTATTGCAGGTTCTCAGCACAAAGAAAATCGCCTGGAATTGATGTTCATGCGTGTTAACCCAATGTGTTTAAGTGGAGTGGAAAGAGAGAAGGCCGCGCGGGGAGGGATATCACAGAGTAGGTCCGAATCCTCATCACATCCTTCCAGGTCAAAAGTGGCATCATCTAACATTTCCTTGTGACGATCGCAGGCCTGTTCCACCTTGAGCTGAGAGATTTGAGATCGCAGGAGCATAAGTTGTCTGGCTAAGACATGGTCAGAAGCCTGCATCTCTCTCTGTTGAAACAACAAGGTAAAGTGAGAAAAAACAATATCTAAGAAGACAATTAGCCCACCCATCTCAACCTGGTATACGCATATGGAAAGCTTACGAGAAAATTAGCAACTTATGTTTACTGCAGAGGCTAGGCAGAAACGATACCTAGACATATGGGTATGTCTCCAACAGTTGAGCCAGATGAAAAGACTGGGCTCCTGAAAGTAGTTTGAGTTCGACAACATTGATAAGAAATGCTGGGATTGACCAGGCGGTGCTGTGGGGAGACCTGGTGGCAGATGGACCCAAGGAAACTACGCCAGTTCGCCTGGAGCTGTGTGAAGGTGACAAGACGAAGGGAACCATAGGGTATTGCGGTATCTAAGTCTATTCCTACAACACCGGTCTCAGGATGATACAGCCTTAATACATTTCTATTGATTTGAGTTGCGTACATACACTTTACTCTCTGGTGATACAGGGTTGGTCTAAATCAGTGTTTCCCAAACCTGTCCTCAGTCAGGACAGACTGACACGCCAGGTTTTCCAGATATCTGAAGCAAAGCACAGGTGATCTGATTTTATGCTCAGTGATTGCAGGATTCAGTCTGCCTTTCCCCCAAGGTGATCTGCAAAACCTGACCTGGTTTAGGAAACACTAGTCTAAATAAAGCACATTTATTTAGTTTTACATTTTTAATTACTTATTATTACAGAACCTGAGAGTTCTGCATTTATTTGCTATGTGGGACCTGCAAGTCCATCTACTACTTTGTCAATACCAGATATTGTTTGTACAAGATGGTAATCTATCAACAGAATAAATAAAACCATATTTACAGAAACAATCTCAGATTTTGACATTGATCATCATTGCATGAATGCAACTGCTTCACAAATCCTTTCTGTAAACTCAGAGCTATATATATATATTCAATGTATCATTTTTATCTGCAATGTTCAAATATGAATGTGCTTTAAGTGACAGTCTATGCACTGTGACCACACAATGTTATTTGAATGTTTACAGTGCCCTGAGTTCCTAAGCCCCCATTTGTATTGGGAGTGGGGGATCTCAAGAGAGCTGATTCAGCCCTCTGAGTGCATTGGCTTATTCCCACCCAGAGCCTAAGGACTGGGCTTGGGTTCCTGGCTAACACCATTGACTAACAAGGTGCTTGGCATTGGGAGACACTGGACTGGCGACGTTTGGCTGCCTCCCCTCACATCATGTGACATGCTGCAGCTTACAGGAAGTTGGCAGCATGTCACATCCAGGCCTTTGCTGATGGAGGCCTGTGCTGTATTCCAGATGAGTTAAAAGCTAAACTAAAGGGTTATAATAGGAAGATGGGGGATGAGGAAGGGTCATGTTTAACTTCTCTATTTCCACCCTCCCATTTTAACTCTAAATCAGTGATTCCCAACCCTGTCCTCAGGGGGCACAAACACGCTTCATTTAAATGCTTACCTTGGCGAAATGCCGACTGAATCCTGCAATCACTGAGCAGCAAATCATATCATATGTGCTGTGCTTCAGATATCTGGCAAATCTGGCTTGATAAATGCTCCCTAAGTACAGGGTTGGGAAACATTTCTCTAAAACACTTCTATAATTGAAAACTACTAACATTACCCGAGCTGTGTAATCACTGTAGGTCTGCAGATCCTCTTCTTCTGACCAATATCAACAACATATATTTTTATTGAAATGCTCAAGGCCCGTAGATAAATAATATTTTGCTTGTTCATTTATGAATTTAACACTATTTTCATTGCAGATGGTGTACAAACACAACAGTAAATAGCATAGCAAAAAGAGAGGCATAAAATAATAAATCTGTCTGACTTCCTGCTACTTAGAATTTTGGTACTATTGGTCAACCTTTGTGGGTTTTGAAGTTCTTCACAATTGCAGTATCAAAGATACAGAGTGTCATGGAGTTAAAATTACCTTGCTTGAAACTGAGGGTTAATGGTGAGAGTGTAGATATGTATTTTGGGGATGATGAAGAGATGTCTCAATACATAAATCAGAGACCCAGCCAGAAAGTCAGGGAGCGTCAGTTGGCAAATAGAAGGGGAGTGGAAAGAAAAATAGGAGTGAAGAAGGTAAATACAGGTGAGGACAGGGTCGAATTTATAATTAGGTAGACTAGACATGTGCCTACCACAAGAGGGTACCTTGCTCTGTTAATAAAATTTTTAAAAAAATTCCAATTATTTAGACCACTATATCTCTAGAGCCATACAGGCTAGAGGGACATATAAGAAATCAATAGAAAGGATGGGGTATGGCCTTTCCGATCATACCAAACATGGCCAGGTTTATGTAAAAGTAAAATAACAAAAATATAAAATAAAAATATATTTTTTTCTCTAGCGCAGCACTATTCTTCACTTTATAAATATAAAGTGAACAGTGCTACTGCGCTAACTCACCTTCTCATTTCCCACACTGCCAGCAAGTGTGGAGGTGATGGTGCAAATGCATTTTTACACATTGGTTCATTTAAAACACAAGCTCTGATGCAAGGAAAGCGGGGTCCTGTGGACCACTGTATCTCCATTATTTACACCCCACAACTACAATTTAGGTGTGATTGGACAGGATAGAGTTTGGCCTTTCTAATGATACCATACACGACCATATAAAATGTAAAAAAAACAAGAAAAAATAACATGCACCTCCCTTTTCATTCCAAGGCAAAGCTAGTTTTGATATCCTATTGATAAATTCCCAAAAATAAAACCGCATCGAAAAATGAAGTGGTACAAAAAGTCAGCTCTTGAAAAACACCCTTAGTATCGACCAAATTTTGATGCCAGAATTTTGGATGCTCCGGGCTGAAATCAAGCATCATTTTCCATAGCTAGGGTTAGAAATTTGCGTTAGATTACAATTTGTGCTTGCTTTAAGGCTGGGGTCAGACCAGCGCACTTTTAACGTGCGTTCTGGCGCACTAGCAGCAAATGACGGGCAATGACGGCCAATATACGAAGTACGGTCGCACGAATGTCCGGCCGTGCAACGCAAGTGGAAAACGAACGCATTTTTTCGAGAACGCTGAACCGCTAGTACGGACGTACAGAGTGCGCAGCTGCGGCATAGCGGCGTGTTTGCGTGATTAGGAGACGTCAGACGCTGCTAATGTCCGGCCAACATAACGTCCAGACGCAAGAAGTGTTTTATTGACAATCCGTAAAAAATCACGCACGAAAATGCGCATCGTATGACCGTTTTCGCGAATTCCGTGAAAAAATACGTCAATTCGTTCGGATGCACTTTTTTACGTTCGCGTGTAAAAATGCTTTCGTTTGACCCTAGCCTAAGATTAACCCGAATCCTAACATTCTGCTCCATATTTGCTTCATTTTAAGGCAATAGATTCTGCCCCCTCTTTTGATGAAACGAGAAACCAATTTTCAGTTTTTTTAAAGTGTTATTTTTTTTCCGCCCAAAACAAAAATAAAAAATGTATTTTTAGCACTTTTTGGGGGGGGGGGTTCAAATTTCTGTGCCTACAAGCTCCTGAGAAGTAAATTTGGCCCTGGGTGAGGATATGGGGGAAGACGGAGTAATCAAGAAGAGGCAAGTAATGAGACCAAAGGTAGGGGAAATAGAATAATGGCAGATCCATGTATGCTAGACCTTACCAAATATGGGTGGGGTACCAAAGTACTGAGCAGTAAGTCTTTCCATAGTGAACAACCAGACTCATTTTGTGAAAAATTAGCCACTTAAAGCCCTTTCAGGTGCACCACACACACATGGGCAGTCATAGCACATGTTTTTATGCTCTTTTCAGATGCTTCCCATTTGTGACCACAGATCATGCATGTAAGTAAAGGCCGATTTAATGTAGAGGTCACTGCATAGTCTTTAATATTCGGTAATATTAGAAAACAATGCCGGTTTTCATTTGAAAATACAGTATGAACAGCAATCTCATGCAGGTTACATAGTTACATACATAGGCTGAAATAAGACACGCGTCCATCGGGTTCAGCCTCCTCACACATCACCTACTACTACAGGTTCTGTAGTTATTTTTAGAACATAACTTTTCTGCTGAGACAAATGCATATAAATCGGTGTCTTATCCATGATAATAGTTAATTGTTAACTATTTGTAGTGTGTAAGTTTAAATGTGTAACTTTATACTATGGTTTATTGATTTACCAGGACATACTCTTTTTTTATATTTTTAAAAATGCTATTTTATTAGGCAAAGCAACAATACATATTCGGACAGATCATCATACATGAAAGTAAAAGTACACACTATCTGCAATTGCAATAGCCATAATGACTTTTCAAAATGATCTTAAAGAAGGGAAGGCCAGGGCTAATAGAGGGAGAAGAGAAATGAAAGAAAGCGAGAGAGAGAGCGAGAGGGCTGGGGGTCACCAGCGAAAGGACAATAATTCCTCACAATGGAGCGGGAGTCAGTAAGCATCCACAAATCACAGTATAAAATCAGTATACTCAAAGTCCTGGTTCAATCCAGGGATCTCACACCTTGTGGAAAACCGGCAAAGTATGTTTTACCATGGCCGTGAGTTCATCCATTAAGGCTGGGGTCAGACGAGCGCAGTGTTAACGTCTGTGTTGCCCGCACATAAGTACGTCCGTGATAGCATACAATTGTGTTAAATGGAGCCCCACACACGAAGTACGTCCGCACAGAAGTGCGGGGGCTGACGGACGCTGCAAACGGACGCAGGTTAGGCAAGAACGTAATACTGCTAGAACGGACGTGCAGAGTGCGCCACGTCCACAACGTCCGCATAGCTTTGTGTGTGAGTGATGGAGCGTGGTCAGACAGACTGCATTTATACGTCCAGCATTTTTGACGGACAGAATGTTTTTTCATTGTAATTTATTTTCCCTGCTACATCACTCAAAAAATACGTCAGTGAAAAAAACGGACTGTGTGGCCACTATCTTGTCGTCAGTCAGAAAGTACATCCGTACTGCACGGACGCACAGTCCGTACAAAATGTGCTCATCTGACCCTGGCCTTACAGTGCATCCCGAATTTTCGCAGATACCTTAGCCATAACGGGGAAAGCCTGGTGTCTCCATGACTTACCAGGACATATTTTGAAGGAAAGCGCAACTTTAATGACTTTTTCCAGGTGAAAACAAATAAATAAAATAAATAAATATTTTTTAGCGTATGACGTTTCACTCATGCATAAAGGTGTGACCTCTGACACTCTTCCCATGGATGGAGGTGTAAGTAGAAAATAAAACTGAATGTAAATGCCAATAACTCTCCCATAACCAGGTAAATCACATTGTGGATTTCCCTCTTACTGTAATCAGTGTTTCCCAAACCTGTCCTTGGGACCTTCAACCAGGCCAGGCTTTGCAGATCTCCTTGGGGAAATGCAGACTGTAATCCTGCAATCACTGAGCAGCAAATTAGATGACCTGTGCTGAGCTTCAGATATCTGGCAAACCTGACCTGTCAGCAGGTCCTGAGGACAGGTTTGGGAAACACTGCCCTAAATCCTCCTTAAATTCTATGGCCCTAATCCCTACAATGTCTTTAAACCACTGTCCCCATAAATCCACACTAGTGTGCCCTGCAATACTCTGTACCGTCAGTGAACAACACTTTTGACTATTGAAAGTATTTTGAAGAGCTGCATCACTGTCTGGTTTGGGAATTGCACCATGAAGGATGGCAAGATCCTGCTGCGGATAGTGAGGACAGATGAAAAAATAATTTTGGTCTTTCCTCCCTCTATTACTGGCATTTATACCGTATGTTGCATTCGCAAAGTTACTTGCTTTGCAGATAATCCCACACACCTGTTACATAAACTTTTCATCTTTGTACCATCTGGCTGTGGGTAGCTTACAGGGTTATTCAGAGACAGGTGAAACTCTGGAGAACTTTTGGAGAAGTGAAAATTCTAGGGCAAAATAGCCGATTTGGAAAGTGAGATAAATGGGAGAATTTTCTGGTTTGGCTATTTTGACCTCGAATTTTCACTTCTCCAAAAGTTCTCCAGAGCTTCACCTTTCTCTGAAAAACCCTGATAGTATTCAGGCTTGTATGATCATGTTACTAATAATTTCTTTCTCTAAGGCCAGGGTCAGACGAACGCATTTCTGACGTCCAGCGTCAAAACGTACGTTGGTGCGTGCGAACGCATTTTTTCACGGAATACGCGATAGCGGTCATACGATGCGCCTTTTCGTCCGTGATTTTGTACGGATCATCAATAAAACACTTTTTGTGTCTGGACGTTATGTTAGACGTACATTAGCAGCGTCTGACGTCTCCTAATCACGCACACACGCCTCTAGCGGATGCAGCGCACTCTGTACGTCCGTACTAGAGGTTTGACGTTCTAGAAAAAATGCGTTCGTTTGCCACTTGCGTTGCGCGGACGAACGTTCGTGCGGCCGTTCGTCGTATGTTCCCCGGCATTGGACGTCATTTGCTGCTAGCACGGCCGTGATTTCGTGCGTCTAAACGCACGTTAAAACTGCTTTCGTCTGACCCTAGCCTAAGCCGTCAGACTCCTAAATACTATTGGCATTTATTGTGTTAGGATTGTCTTGTACATGTTATGTACAGCAGCAGAGACAAATGTAATATATCTACACGTGTACTTTATGCAATTTGTTTTTACAAGGTAGATCTTTTAATATATTTTAGGTTGTATAGTCTAATCTTGCTTTTATGTAGCACTGTGGTTCTGAAGTGACACTTTCTCATTTTACTACTACTATGTATGTGTATATGTCTGAATGAAAGGAAATCTTCACTGACTCAGACTCTCTAACACTGAAGAACCCACTGAATAAATACCCATTGCTCTAATGTACCACAACACTGCTATGATGACACTGCAGTTGTGTCATATGTAATATAATGTTAAAACAATGTTTAATTTGTTTTCAATTACTTTTTTTAAATAGGTGCATCAAAAACAATACATGTTGCGACGTAATAAAAGTGCTACGGCTTTTGCAGTAACAAACAATATACATTGTGACGGAGGACATTGGCATGTTTAAGTTTAATGTTATAAAAAGAATGATAGAATTAAATAATGGAGACACAAACAAAATAAATTACACACTTCTACTGAAATCTGATTGCAGATATATACTTGAGGTGAGTAACAAAGTGACAAAAGAGAAGATACTTTTCTACATGAAAAGTCACGAAAAAGATCCACATCTATCTCACCAATTCTTTTCTGAGCCACTCCAAAGCTTCATCCATTGAGCCAAATCCACACACACTGCCTGACAGGGAGTCTTCATCCCAGCTGGACTGGGTCTGGTTTTGAGAGACTGAACCCGGACTCTTCAACCATGGC
This sequence comes from Leptobrachium leishanense, assembly GCA_009667805.1. Lineage (NCBI taxonomy): Eukaryota > Metazoa > Chordata > Amphibia > Anura > Megophryidae > Leptobrachium > Leptobrachium leishanense. The sequence goes on along the minus strand of CM019064.1, from coordinate 216,116,531 downwards.
CTCCCCTGTACTCTCAATGTCCACTCCTGGTAAGAGGGTCGCCGGGTCTGGAGTTTCAATCTGGCTGTCAGAGCCTTTACGGATTCCAAGTCTGGAGCTTGTTCTCCCTCCTCTTCACCTAACTCACTAAACCGCACCAAGTCAAGTGACATAGTTGGGTTTCCAAAGAACCGAGATGTATCCTTCTATATAGAAGAAAAAATGTGTCCAATGGAAACGTTATCCTGCAAGGCGACCGATATTGTACTGTATATAACATGCAATATAGGTGTGCCTGGATTGGCCTGGACTGCTGATCTGAGACAGCTTTGTTATCATCTTTGCCTTGTTTATAAGGCATGGTTTAATATACTAAACGATCCTCCCATATGTGCAGGAAACTGCGCCTCAGAGATAAGGCTTTCATATAATCAGTAGAACAATAACAGCCAAATCCATCACTAGCACAGGAGGAAAGGTCATGAACACAGTCATAAACTGTGATTTATTTTAAGATCATATTGCTCTCCTGTATATATCAACCATGTCTTGGCCAGGAAGAGGAAAGGAGTGGGCAGGATATGTTTAAGGGTCGAAGTATAGTAGTAGGAAGAAGATGGAATATTACACCTAATTTATCCTCTTTAACCCCTTTATACCCATGTATCTGCACAGTAAGGAATATGGTCATTAATGCTATTCATGTGGCCAGGCAGCAGTAATTGTTTATTAACCCCTTCACTGCTGAACCATTTCTTCTCTGTGTGCTGAGCTCATTTTGACAGTTTTGAGCTCATGTTTAAATGCGAATTGAAGTCATGTTTTATTATACGACCCAAACAAATTATATATCCTTTTTTATGGCAGACTCAGAGACTTTCAAGACACCAGAGTGCCCCGCTTGATTTCTCTTTTTGTGAACATTGGGGATTAAAATATTAGTGATTCTTTGGGTGGGAGATTGCGGAGGTCCGCGCTGATATATCCGCCATTGACATGCGGGTGGCACACCTAGAAGAAGAAGCGGCCAATCGACCAGCCTGCACCACAAACACTGACCCAGCGACAGAACAACGTCTCTCAGACATGCACCGCCGGATGGATGACCTGGAAAACCGGTCGAGGAGGCACAACATAAGGGTGAGAAGGGGTTAGTGAAAGAGATAGAGGTCAAAGACTTCCTTCTCGAGGCCTTTGCTCATATATTAGGCTGCCCCCCCTCCTCTTCGCTGCAATTGATAGGGCACTTTGCCTGGGGCTGCAACAGATTCTGCCCCCCCGAGGGATCTCATTTGCCATATCCCGGATTGTACGCTGAAGGAGGCTATTATGCTACGGGCTCGTACATGCAGGAAATGGCGCTTTGCTGAGGAGACATTTGAATTGTTTCAGGATCTATCTCCTCACACTCTAGCTGCCCGGCGTGCACTGTGCCCAGTCACACAGCTTTTGCAGGATGCAGACATCCTCTATAGACGGGGATTCCCCTTTTCCCTACAAGTCTGCAAGAACAGCCTGACTCATGTCATCCGCACCCCGCTTGACATAGCCCCGTACCTATCTGGGTTGGGCCTTCCTATAATTGACATCCCGGACTGGGAGCACATACCCTTGGCTACACAAACACTGGAGCGTCCATCTGCCGCCCCTCGCCCAGAGCACCTGCCTAGGAGGGTTCAGTTCGGTGCGGCTTTGCCCCTACTGATACGCAACCAACCCCTTCCCTGGACGGTTCGGGAATAGAAGCCTGAGGAACACAAGTGCTGGCTCTCTCTTTTAGTGTCTTGCACCGGCTCGCGATGGCTCCCTTGCCACCTGTAGGAAGCGGCTGGATCGGACAATCTGTCCGCAGGTATGCAGCCCACTTTCTGATTGTATGATGATCGCTGCACGCCGATGGACTGAGACAACACGCACTTTTGTGACCCTGAGAACTGGCACGGAACGCTCGCTGTACCTGACCGTGTTGGTGTCGCGTCCTGGTGTTGCCAGAACGCCGACCCGTGGGAGCTTGAATTACTCCCCTTTTTTTTCTCATGTATGCCACCTGCACAGAGATTTGGAACTTCACTGCGAGTTATATTTTTCTCATTTCCCTTAGTTTGTGGGATTTTGGCTGGGAAGCAAACTTTCTTGGAAGGGAAGGGTGGAAATGTTGGGTGGGGGGTAATAGGGTAGTAGGGGGTTTATTTTATACTATTTAATTTGATCTACTAGTTTATGCCCACACACCATAGTGTAGACGCAATTTCTTTGTTGACGGTCTGAAGGGGTACATGTCGTTATAGCCATAGCAATTGCATATTGTTCTTTAGACAACTAATGTGAACCTTGGCAATGCCATCTAGATTAGGACCTCTTTTCGGCTTCTTAGCGCACTATTAGCCGTGGAACTATTATTATTATTATTATTCTTTATTTATAAAGCGCCAGCATATTCCGCAGCGCTGTATAATAAGCACAGTATAGACAGGGTTACAATACATTGAACAACATTTGACAAACAGTACAGGAGGAGATGAGGGCCCTATTCCCGTAGGAACTCACAATCTAGGAGGGTTGGGGTTGGAAACAGGAGGAGAGGACTGTAAGGTGAGAGTGATTGATGATTGCGTCAGTGAGTTGGGTGGTAGGCGTCCCTAAATAGGAACGTTTTAAGGGAGCGTTTGAAGGAAGAGAAGTTAGGGGAAAGTCTGACAGTACGAGGGAGAGCGTTCCAGAGAGTGGGGGCTGCGCGTGAGAAATCCTGCAGTCTATCATGGGAAGAGGTGATGCGGTGAGAAGCTAGGCGCAGGTCACTGTTTGACCTTAGGGAGCGGGCTGGGGTGTATTTGGTGATTAGTGAGGACAGGTAGTGGGGAGCTGAGTTAGTGAGGGTTTTGTAGGTAAGGATAAGGATTTTGAACTTAATTCTGCAGTGGATGGGGAGCCAGTGAAGGGACTCGCAGAGGGGAGCGGCAGAGACAGAGCGGCGGGTGAGGTGAATTAGTCTGGCGGAGGCGTTCAGGATGGATTGTAGGGGGAGAGGCGGGACAGAGGGAGGCCAGATAAGAGATTATTGCAATAGTCGAGTCGGGAGATTACCAGGGCGTGTATGAGTTGTTTTGTGGCGACAGCGGTAAGAAATGGCCGAATTCTGGAAATATTACGCAGTTGGTATCGGCAGGAGGAGGAAAGAGACTTGATGTGGGGGATGAAGGAAAGAGCAGAGTCAAGTGTAACTCCAAGACAGCGAACTTGGTTTGATGGGGAAATGGTGATACCCTCCACCGTGATAGAGAAGTCAGGAGGTGGGGAGGCATTGGAGGGAGGAATAAGTAGGAATGGATACCTGTAAGCTGAGGGAAATCTATTGCTATTCTTAATATATGCATCTCTGCTCCTCCCTCCATGACTTAGGCCGAATATTGCTATAGGCTCTATTCATCACCAGCTGAACTCTACCCCGCCCTTAACAACGCCCCCTGTGCAAGCACACATCTTTATCTAGGTCTCCTGTATCTCCTCACCTGGTCTCTGCTAGATACCTGTCACGAACAGTCACTTATCACTAGGTGCCCTGTACATAAACAAATCCTGCCTGAGCCTCGCGGTAAGAAAGCAGATTGTACAATCTGTTCACCTTCAGAAATTTACCACATTGTATAACTCATGCTGCCGCTTTGCACTACAATGTAACTACATGACCCACCATTGTGACATGTTAAAAGAGCTAAACTGGCCGTCGCTGGACTCTAAACTTCACCTTTCCAACCTGGTGTTTAAGAGCTTTTCTGGGAAGCTGCCACCCTACCTGAATAGACTGCTTCCTCTAGCAGTTCCCTCATACTATAACCTCTGATCCAGGACCAGCACCTTACTTGCAATACCACAATACAAAAAGACAGTGGCTCGATCCTCAGTTTCCTACAGAGCACCACAATTATGGAATAACCTCCAAGACGCCATCAAATCTTCCCCCAGTCTAAAGTCACGCAAGAGCTCCCTATTAACATACCTCAATACGGAATGCACCTGTAAACATATAACATAATGACTATTTCCTACATATTTATTTTCTGTTAATCTGTATATTTGTGGTTTTTTTGTTATTTTTATATCTTGCATTGTATTACTTTGTATTTCTGTAACATTTTAATGTTCTTGAACCCAGGACATACTTGAAAACGAGAGAAATCTCAATGTATCCTTCCTGGTAAAATCCTTTCTAAATAAATAAACTCTACCCCGTCCTTAACACCGCCCCCTGTGCAAGCACGCATCTTTATCTAGGTCTCCTGTATCTCCTCACCTGGTCTCCGCTAGATACCTGTCACGAACAGTCATTTATTACAGCACCAATCGGTGATGACCGCTCAGTTGTTTCTAATATAGGTGCCTACACCTATCACTCTTAAATACTCCCTAGCCTCAGTGGTGTGCCCTGCCCCACTGGTAGCGTTGTACCGGTCACTTTGATAACACCCCACAAGGTGTACTGCAATCTTCCCCCAACTGAGGGTCCTCCTACCTGGCCCTTGGGCACAGTGGTGGTGAGTGACGTCGCGGTTGGTGCACTCGACGCCTCCTTTTATTTGTGGTCTGTCTTGCTCAAACTCTTGGACTTTACTTATTCGTTTCATCTTTACTCTCATGTAGCCTTTTCTTCTTTCCTTCTCTTACTTTCCTCCTCTCTCCTTTTGGCTTTTCCCTTTTCCCTCTTTCCCTTCACTCTTCCCCCCCCCATTTGCCTTCACACCCGTCCTCATCCCTACCCTTTGGTGCTGCCGCTACCTACACTCTCCTCCTTCTCACCTATTTCCCTTTAAACGACGAACGGGAGTAAAGCTATCATGCCGCGCCAAGCATCTCCCTATGCCCCCTGTGATTCGCAACTGCTCTGTCATAATGTCCACGGTCTCAATATAACTGAAAAGCGCACCCGTTTATTGCGAGACCTGAGATCCTCCGGCGCGTCCGTCGCCTTCCTCCAGGAGACTCACTTTCGTGGGATCCGCGCTCTTTACTCGGCCCCATTGGCGCGAGTACGAGTGAACGGTGCACTTACACCTACGTTCCAGATCCACAATGGCACACGCCAGGGATGCCCTCTGTCCCCGCTTCTCTTCACCCTCAGCTTGGAGCCACTATTAATATCCAATAGACAGAATCCCCTTATTAAAGGAGTCTCAGGCTCTCTTACAGCACATAAGCTCTCCGCGTATGCGGATGACTTCATATTCCTCTTACCAGACCCGATAGGATCCATGCCGGAGGTCCTTTGGGAACTTCAGGCATATGGCTCTCTGTCCGGCTTCAAAATCAATGAGGCTAAATCTGAACTTCTAGCGGTCTCACCCTTGGGCGATTGGCGCAGGACTCTGGGTGAGCGGTACTCATTCTGCTGGTGCTCCTCATCTCTGACGTATATAGGGATTCGCCTCCCCCCCCCCGGATTTCTTAAGAATTCTTTACCCTAAACTTTACACTACTCTTAGAAGTTTTTCGAGCGGACATTGCTCGTTGGTCCCCAAAGTTCTTATTTTGGATGGGGCGAATTAGCGTAATCAAAATGAATTTCTTACCATGCCTCCTCTACTTATTTCAAACGCTCCCCATTCTTATACCTCTGTCCTTTCACAAGGCAGTCCATACGCTCTTCTCCTCCTTTATCTGGCCGCAGACTCGTCCTCAATTAAAGTATGATACGTATGATACGCAAATCGAAGAGGTGTGGTGGCTTAGCTCTCCCAGACACCCACTTATAAATATTATTATGCGGCTCACCTTATGAGGGTGGTTGATTGGATGACTGGCTCTCCAAAACAAAGATGGCTAGACGTAGAGTGTCACGTCCCACCGTGGGATCTTGCCGACCTCGGGACCCACCTGGTGCCGCCTCGTGGTCTCAGCTGATGCCTGCGTTGGTCACGGTGGCGCTGCCCTGACCATGGGGGTCCTTTCCTCATGGCGTCAGGCGGGTCCCGCCACATTCGGGCGGCCGATGGGGTCTGTCATGGCGCTGGTCCGGGGCTTCTGGACGCCGCGGCGCGTGGCTCTCTGCCACGTGGCTTGGGGGTGTGGCCCAAACTGGCATGCGGGTCAGGAGACAAGTTGGGGGGCGTGACTGAGACCTTGACAGGCAGAAGCTGGGATCGCCCCCAGGGTGAGCCTGCCTCCCAGGTGACAACCAATAGGGAGGCGAGACATCACCGTTCTGGGGGGGCGTGACCACCTCACCTGCTATAAATGTTCAGACCTTGCAGACCATCATTGCCACAGCGTCGCTTCTCTTGAGGAGTTAAGTACCTGCAACAAATCTTCTTCTATTGACCTTCTCGTGAACCGAACCCAGATTGACTCTCGACATTGAACTGGATCCTCCTGAACTGTACCTCGTATTACTTGTACACCTGGTTCCTGCCTCCCACTCCCACGACCCTGACAGTACGCTGTGGCCATACACATGGAACCCGTAGAAGTTACAGAAGCGGTACAAGCCCTAACCCTCCAAGTTACTGGTTTCACCAGAATCCTTCAAGAATTACATGCGGAGCGGCAGCAGCTGTGTGATCAATTTCATGCTATGGGTCCCCCACCTCCGTACGATCCTGGCAACGAACACATTGCCACCCAACCAATCGTAGAGGGTAACCCGAACCTCAGGTTCCCCTGCCTGACCGCTTTTTTGGGGATCGTTCCAAATTTGAGACTTTTTATCCTTGATTGCCATGTCTTATTTTCTCTCAAACCCCGAACCTATAACTCCGACTACATAAGGGTCCGGGCAGTCATCTCACTCCTAGGAGGGGAACCAAAAAGATGGGCTCATACACTTCTTCGTCAAAATGATCCAGCTCTGGACACTTGGGCCTCATTCTCCCATGCTCTGGAATCAATGTATAGAGACCCTCACCAACATGATACCGCCCAAATGGTTATCCGAACCCTTAAGCAAGGCTGTAAACCTGTTGAGTATATAACGGAATTCCGCCACTTTTCCCATGAGACAGGGTGGAACGATACGGCACTATTGGATCAATTCCGCTTAGGATTGGCTGACCACCTCAAAGACGAGTTGGCTAGAGTCGGCATACCACCCAATATGGAAGCCTTTAATTGAATTCTGCATTCAGGTGGATCGCAGAATGAGAGCAAGACGTCAGGAGCGGGTAGCTGCCTTACCGTGGATACCTAGACCTGTCTCTAATCGATCTGAACAACCTTCTACTTCCACAGCCCTGGTTCCGATGTCTGCCCCAGGTTCCTCCGTCGAACCCATGCAAATCGGCCTGGTCAACGGACGTCTGCCCAGAGCTGAAGTAGAACGCCGTCGCCAACGCCGTCTGTGCCTCTATTGTGGTGAAGCCAATCATCAAACTCACAACTGTCCCGTCAGGATTGGTCCAAGGAGGGGTAAGCCCATTCCTCATGTAATACATTCTATACATGCATCCCAGAACCCTACTCCCCTCTTATTGCTTCCTATCTTGTTACAGTGGCAGCAGAAAATGATCCCACTACAAGCCATGGTGGATTCAGGAGCTAGTGGATGCTTTCTAGATAAAGAATTGACGTCACGTTTGTCTATCCCTATTCACAATAAAACCTTCCCTATGTGCATTCAACTTGTTGATGGCTCTCATTTGAAGTCTGGCCCGTGAAATACGAAACCATACCCTTGCAAGTCACAATGGGGTCCAAACATACTGAAACGTTATGCTTCGATATCGTCTCCTCACCCATATACCCAGTCATACTGGGCCTTCCGTGGCTCAAATTACATGACCCCTACATACAATGGTGTCGTTTCTGTCCCCCAATGTAAAAAGACGTGTCTCCAAAACGTACACAATGTGATGTCCATACTCGATAAAGATATGGTACAGACCAACGTATACCTTCCCAAGGCTTACCATGAATACCAAGACGTGTTTGATAAAAAAAAAGCTGAAACACTACCACCGAGACGCCCCTATGATTGTCCCATAGATCTCCTACCTGGGACCACCATTCCCTATGGCCGTATTTATCCCCTATCAGAACCAGAACTAGCTATATTAAAAGAGTATATAAACGAAAATCTTGAAAAAGGATTCATTCGCCCCTCCACCTCTCCCAGCAGGAGCTGGAATCTTTTTTGTTGGTAAAAAAAGATGGAGGATTAAGACCATGCGTCAATTACCGGGACCTCAATAAAATAACGGTAAAAAAACAATACCCTTATACCAGAACTGCTAGAGAGGCTAAAAAACACCAAAGTGTATTCTAAACTGGATTTATGAGGTGCTTATCTTGTTAGAATGAAACAAGACGATGAATGGAAGACCACATTCCGATCACGCTATGGCCACTTCAAATACACAGTCCTGCCCTATGGCCACCTTCCAGCATTTCGTGAATGACATCTTCCGAGACCTCCTTGATCGTTTGTCATTGCCTACCTCAACGACATCCTAGTTTTCTCTCCACTCCTCGAGGACCATCGTTCTCACATGCATATCGTTCTTCAACGACTCCGCGATAACCAGCTGTACGCCAAACTCGAGACAACTAAGGTGGATTTTCTCAGATTCGTTCTTTCCCCTGGACAAATCGAGATGGACCCTAAGAAAGTGGATGCCATCTTATCCTGGTCTATTCCTGAAAACCGGAAGGCGGTGCAAAGATTCCTGGGGTTTGCCAATTTCTACTGGAGGTTTATAAAAAAATTCTCAAAGGTAGCACATCCGTTAACCATCCTTACCAAAACTGGAATACCCTTCAAATGGACTTCAGAGGCTCAATCGGGCATTCGACAACCTCTGTAACCGGTTTTCTACCACTCTCATCCTTTCCATGCCTAACCCTCAAACACCTTTATTTCCTGGAGGTAGATACTTCAGAAGTAACTACAGGAGCGGTTCTTTCTCAACGTGCTGACGATGGTCTCCTTCACCCAGTGGCGTACTGTTCAAAAAGGCTCAGTCCAGGTGAATCCAATTACGACATAGGAGACCGCGAGTTGTTGGCCATTAAAAGAGGTCTTGAGGAATGGCGTCATCTATTGGAGGGTGCCTTACACCCAATCACTGTCTATACGATTCATAAAAAACTTGAGTATTTGCGTTCTGCCAAACGCCTCAGACCAAGACAAGCCCGATGGGCCCTTTTTTTTACACGATTCATTTTTCATGTCACCTACAGACCAGGTCCAAAGAATGGCAAAGCCGACGCACTCTCTCGCATCCAGCAACCATATGATATTTCTTCCATCCCCTCATCAATACTACCTTCAGAATGTTTCCTTGGCATCATCCATCCCTTATGTGACAAAATTCGTGCCTTCACTGCAACAACCTCCTTACCCGTAAACCCTGAAGGTCTTCATGCCGTCCAGGATCGCATCTTTGTACCAAAAGAGGCTCGCCTCGACGTATTACAAGTATGTCATGACTCAACACAGGCTGGACACCCAGGCATAACAAAGACCTTGGATTTGATCCTTCAACAGTTTTGGTGGCCCTTCATAAAACACATCGTCAAACAATACGTTCAATCATGTCCTGTATGTCTCAGAACAAAAGTCAACTATACCAAAACTACGGGTCTGCTTTGTCCCTTACTGGTCCCCAATAGACCATGGACACAAGTAACTATGGACTTCATAGTGGATCTACCACTATCCAAAGGTTTCAACACCATCATGGTGGTCGTTGATAGATTGACCAAAATGGCGCATTTTATTCCTAACAAAAAATTACCGACTGCCGGAGAGACAGCCTCCTTATTTTTTACCCATATATTCCGTCTCCATGGCATACCCGATACCATAACGACGGACAGGGGGACCCAGTTCTAAGTTCTGGAAGGCCTTTTGCTCCTTATTGCACATACAACAAAACCTCTCCTCATCCTTCCACCCTCAGACAAATGGACAGACGGAATGGGTCAACCAGATCCTTGAACAGCACCTGCGTTTTTACACATCTTTCCTCCAGGACAATTGGCTCAATCTCCTACCCTCGGCGGAATTCTCATACAACTCCCGTATACACTCTTCCACGCGCTCTTCTCCCTTCTATGTAAATTACAGATTCCATCCTACCGCTATCCCGAATATCCCTGCGACAACCCCGTTCCTGAAGCAAACAACGTCTCCTTTTCCTCAGGAGAGGGTTTCAACTGGCTGCTGCTACCCTTCAAGCGGCTCAAGAGACCTACAAGAGAGCGGCAGATAAGCGAAGGACAGCAGCTCCCGATTTCCAAGTCAGGGATATGGTCCTCCTCTCCACGAAGAACCTCCAGTTGCCATGTCCATCCAAGAAGCTGGGTCCTAAGTTCGTGGGTCAGTTTCGCATCTCCAAAAGGATCAACTCTGTTGCTTTTCGTCTTCAACTGCCTGATTCATACAAAATTCATCCCGTCTTCCATGTTTCCCTCCTGAAGTCGTATCATCCCGATCCTTTTGTTGACCGTTCTCCAGCTCCACCACCGCCCTCTATGGTGTCGGGTGACTTGGAATATGAGATTGGCCGGATTCTCGACTCCCGTCTGCATAGAGGTCGTCTCCAGTATTATGTGCATTGGAAGGGGTACGGTCCCGAGGAGCGGTCTTGGGAACCGGCCCAGCACGTGCATGCACCTGCTCTCCTCCAGGCGTTCCATCGGTTGCATCTGCGCAGGCCAGGTCCGGGTCGCTCCTGGGGGGTTCTGTCACGTCCGGCCGTGGGATCTCGCCGACCTTGGGACCCACCTGGTGCTGCCTCGTGGTCTCAGCCGACGCCTGCGGTGGTCGCGGTGGTGCTGCCCCGACCATGGGGGTCCCTTCCTCTGGCGTCAGGCAGGTCACGCCACATTCGGGCGGCCGATGGGGTCTCTCATGGCGCCGGTCCGGGGCTTCTGGACGCCGCGGCGCGTGGCTTTCTGCCACGTGGCTCGGGGGCCATGGCCCAAACTGGCGTAAGGGTCAGGAGACTCCCTATGACAAGTTGGGGGGCGTGACTGAGACCTTGACGGGCAGAAGCTGGGATCGCCCCCAGGGTGAGCCTGCCTCCCAGGTGACAACCAATAGGGAGGCGAGACATCCCTGTTCTGGGGAGCGTGACCACCTCACCTGCCTATAAATGTTCAGACCTTGCAGACCATCATTGCCACAGCCTCGCTTCTCTTGAGGAATTAAGTACCTGCAACAAATCTTCTTCTATAGACCTTATCGTGAACCGAACCTAGATTGACTCTCGACATTGAATTGGATCCTCCTGAACTGTACCTCGTATTACTTCTACACCTGGTTCCTGCCTCCCACTCCCACGACCCTGACAAAGAGGCACAAGCCGACCACCCCTTATGGACCCTCCCATGGCTTTCATGGTTTGCAATCAAATGCACAGGCACGCCGACATCGGTTGGCAGTACATTGATAATCTATCGGCTTACCCCTCGCGTCTGTTGCCACTAGTACACAACCCTGATCTTCCAATACCAATCCTACACTCGTAGCAATCCGACTTGCAGACACAACTAACCTTTGGGCTCATCATGTGTTACGTGACGGCACATTTGTTGCTCTTGATGCCTCAGACCGGCCCCTACCTTAGCTGAATGATTCAACTTTCACCAAATTAAATCCTTCCTTTGAAAACTGCCCGGTAACTCTTCATTGACCAGACAGCTCACCATATTTGAGGCGCTCTGTCATCGGACCTACCCGTTGGCACACAGCGTGTCCACAATTTATGGTCTTCTACATGCGGTCGATAACGACCCTCCCGCATTCATGTCCCATTGGGAACGCACCCTTGGCGAACCTATTCCCAATGAAGCCTGGGCTAAGTCGTCATCATTAACTCACTCAGGTACGCCGGTCACTAAACTACAGGAGTCATCTTACAAACTTTTGGTTTTCTAGTATCGCACACCTGCCCTCATGGCCACATTTAATGCATCTCTCTCTCCCCGAACTGCTGGCGCTGTGCTTCAGCGATTGGCACTTATATACAAATATGGTGGGAATGTGCACCCCTCGAAGCTTACTGGAAGAAGGTCTGTGACCTTATCTGCCACACCACTGACGTGGACCTGGACTCCACGCCACAAATATTCCTCCTTCAACTTCCGTTTTCATTCACATCGATGAAGAAATCTATACTACTCCGCATTCTCCTTGTTGCGAGGTCACTCATTCCTGTCTTTTGGAAAACCACCACCACGCCTCCTCTGAAAACATCGATTGAGATAATGGAAACCTTACGGTCGGACGAAAAACTAGCCCTTACCCCGACTGCTGCAGCGCAGCACTTTACTAGGGTCTGGTTTCACTAGTCGGCTTACTGCTCGTCGGCGAGATTCTGGGCAGACGTGGAGGAGGGTGACGGATGTGTGATGGATCCACACGCGGCTGGGACTTGCACGTAGAGTTATGATTATCCTGACCCTTCCACTAGGGCATCTGAGTCCCCTTAAATCGTTCCTTCCACACCCTTTGCCCTCCCCTCTTCTCTCTTTCTTCTTCACTCTCCTTCTCCTACTGATTCTGGGCCTCTTTTTCTCTTGAATTGGGACTGATCTTTGTCTATAATCCTTAACAGTTTTCTTTGATCTTTGGCTCTCACTTTTTTTTTCGTCATCTTGCTGGTAATATTTAGTTTACATCTTACACTATAACTGGCGCCTCTTTTTATGGACGCTACGAGTGGAGCAGGGCGCTCAACACTTGGATTAAGTGAATTCTCCCTCTCGAGCGGGGTGTCACAACCCATAACTATAAGATGTATATGCCTCATTATCTGACCCCCTGCGCTTTTGAATAGTACGAGACGCCGCAATTTCATATCCACGCAATGTTTAGTATGCATATTAGTATATCCCTTTTTTGTGATGTTGTTGATATATTGGTTTATAAGCTGTATCTATTAATGTCTGAAATAAAAACAATTGTGATTGAGCAACTATTCCTGCCCAGTTGCTAATAATTAATGAGGGCAACCTCTAAAGATGTGAGGGAACATAGCAGCACCCCCCCCCCATCCACCACAGATGTACAGTGGGTGGGGGCTTACAATTTGCAACGGGATGGGCTTGGATTTGTCATTGTTTACCCCCTACACACCCACCATCCATGGTCTCCCTACCAGGTCTTATGTTAGAGCATCTTGATACTTTCCTTTTTTGCAGTGCTGGGGGTTCTTCCAGACTGAAGGTGTTTGCTGATCCCAGCAGCAGACACCAATATATCTGGTGATCAGCATGTATGTGACCAGCACAAAAGTACCCAATCATATTCGCCTAATGTTGCAGATAAAACAGTCCCACTCCACCAAGATAATACTAAATATGCTCCAATAGAATACTGTGTCTTTAATGTGCTAGCGTTCAGCTATATCTCATAGATGACATTTATTTATTTATTTATAAAGGATTTTACCAGGAAAGATACATTGAGATTTCTCTCGTTTTCAAGTATGTCCTGGGTTCAAGAACATTGAAGTGTTACAGTTACAGAAATACAAAGTAATACAATGCAAGATATTAAAAAAAAACCACACAAATATACAGATTAACAGAAAATAAATATGTAGGAAATAGTCATTATGTTACATGTTTACAGGTGCATTCTGTATTGAGGTATGTTAGTAAGGAGCTCTTGAGTGACTTAAGACTGGTGGAAGATTTGATGGTGTCTGGGAGGTTATTCCATAATTGTGGTGCTTTGTAGGAAAATGAGGATCGAGCCACTGTCTTTTTGTATTGTGGTATTGCAAGTAAGGTGCTGGTCCTGGATCGGAGGTTATAGGATGAGGGAGCTGCTGGGGGAAGCAGTCTATTCAGGTAGGGTGGCAGCTTCCCAGAAATGCTCTTAGAGACCAGGCTGGAAAGGTGAAGGGTGTGTCTAGATTCCAGCGATGGCCAGTTTAGCTCTTTTAACATGTCACAATGGTGGGTCATGTAGTTACATTGTAATGCAAAGCGGCAGAATGAGTTATACAATGTAGTAAGTTTCTGAAGATGTGTTTGCGGGGCGGCTGCGTACTCCTCATCTCCGTAATCAATAGCCGGCATAAGCATTTGTTGTGCAATCTGCTTTCATACCGTGGGGCTCAGGCAGGATTTGTTTCTGTACAGGGTGCCTAGTTTGGGGTAAAGTTTAGATGAGAGTTTTTCGATGTGAGGGCCAAAGGATAGGTTAGGGTCCAACCACATACCTAGATATTTGAGAGACGTGACTGTGGTCAGCGTGCCATTTAATAAAAAATGACCCTCTATGCTAACAACGGGCAGAGGGAGCACACCCTGATCATCTAAATTAATTGAAATGGTCATGGTGAGTAGAGTGTTCCTTTAAACAGGACTTATGGTTCAGGGGAACCTACCTTTCAAGGTTTGCAGATTGTAGCCAAGTTACAATCCATGTTCTTACATTCATCTTCTAAATGCAACATCATTACAGCATTACAGCGTTTAATTTTGCCATGTGCATTTATTACAATACCATTACAAGTACAAATAGCCACAAATGCTTAAGTGGTCTTGTGCATGCTCACATGAAAGTACATGGTTCCATACACATATGAGTTATTCAGAGACAACCGATCTGGCCCTGAACAGGGAATTTCCCCGTACGGTGCCATTTCGTGGCCAATCGGCTATTCAGAAAGCAGGCAATTCACCAAATTTTGTCGAATTGCCTGCAAATACGGTGCTGTTCGACAGCATTGAAAGTCCCCATATAGAAGCAATGGTTAGCCTATTCAGAGAACACCGAACAGCAGAGAAATGCCCTGCTGTTCGGTGGTTTCATTCAGCAGGTTTAATCAGGCGAATCCCATAGGATTCAATGTAAAAAATATTCCTGTTTTTATGCAATATCTAAGAAACCATTTATTCATAAATTTGCAGTAAAAACTATTTGTTAGGATCTTTTAGGCATTTTTGGGATTTTTTTTCAAATGGTTTTATATAGCAGTTTTTTCTTTTTTCTGAAACAGACCTTTTTATTCATTCATAAGACCTTATATGTAAATTCCAGACATTTTCGTCCAATCGTTTTTTTGCAAAAAAAAATTCAAATTTGACACTTCCAATCGTATTGTTTTTTCCTACCCGTCTGGCGGCTTGTCGGCTTTTTTCTGCGGCTGTTCAGCAGTGGACCCCCAGATGTTTTAGAACTACATCTCCCGTGATGTCCAGCTACTCATTCTTTACCTGAGCCACATGGGAAATGTAGTTCAAAAACATCTGGAAAGCCAAGGTTGCTGACCCCTGGTTTAGAGGCTCAATGCTGGGAGTTTGATTGCTTTGTAGCTCTGTTATACTCTCGCACACCTCAAATGTATTAGACCCCTAAAAGAAAGGACATTACGGCACCTGTCCCCCTCCAAACTGCTGCCCCAGTCCCAGGCCTAGCTTTCCTATGCAGGAATAATCTTCTGAGATTAATACTGGATTTAATTCAGCTGCTGAATTTCCATTAATTAAATGTGGGATATTATTAAATTAATGTGACTGTAAGAATATTTATTAATAATAGAGATTGGCACATAGAGAGTTACACAATACAGAATTGATGACATCTGAGCACAAAAAACCACAACTTCCTGCTGTAGAAAGTTCCTTACCAGCCCCTTTACACTTTACAAGCTCGCAATAATTGATAAGGAATATCTACTACTAGTCTACTTAGAGAAAGCAGATTTGTACTAATAGTATAAGATTCATTCTGCGTTTCTAACATATCTCACTTTAGCTTTTGTGTTGTTTGTTACAGTTATGTTTGCCTTTGTTTGGAAGCTACAGGATTATACAGTTTTATGTGATGGTATTGTCTTAGGTTATTTTATATTCCACCTCTCACCCTGTGTATATATTTATATAAATATATATACACACACATTTCTATTTTTACGCCCACTCAGTGTATTCTCTACTTCCCTCTTGTATATTTCTTCACCTCAGCCCCTGGTTTCCTCTTTGCAATTGTATCTTACATTTTAGAGAGTTCCGCTTCCGTCATTCATTTTATACTCACATGGAACTGGCGGACTTTATAAAGACGTCTCAAGTTGAGAATGTCCGGGTGTCTTGTCCTTTACGTTCCCCCGTGATGGGGACCCTGTGTGTGACCAGCCACCACTTGCTGCTCTGCTCACCTCTTGAGGGAAGTCAAAAGCAAAATGAATCGGATTACTGGCTGCTTCATTCTGCTGTGGATACGGTAGAGAAAAGGTATATGTTACCACACGGAGTTACCCAGGCTATAAATGATTATGACAGCTAAGCGTATGCCATGTATTTGCATAATTTATATCACTGTAGTTTTCTGAGCTTTGTATAACCATTACAGTTATTTTCTTGCAGTGTCCTCAATATGGGCTTGTTCAAGAACATGGACTATGAACGTGAAGAAATGGGTAAATCTGGCTCAGGGACAGTCACCCTAAAATGTAAGGACTTGCGCATCATACATCTAGAAATTCCAGGCATGGAGGAAACACTAAATATTGCTCGCTCTATACAGGTTAGTAAATGGAATGCAGATGTTTTGGCTACATGTGTAAAGGAGTAGAGAAACATAGGACAAATTAACGGTATGTTGGCAAACTGTTTGCCAGGGTAAGACGAGGGTCCAGAACTAGATGGCATCTCAACAGACAGCTAAATCCAGGCCTGTATGTTGGTTTTCAAACCCCACCAACTGCACTTTGAATGTCTCTAGTAAAAGCACTATAACCACCTGGAAGATGACATCCTAGTGCCCCCCTCAAGTGAGTCAGCCACTAGCCATATCTCATTTTAAGCTCCATACATGAAATGATAGGGTGCCATGTATTCACAGCCTGAGCATCAGACTGTCTGAATACGTTAGATATTTGCATAAACATACAGCAGCAATGTTTGGCAAACGATGACCAGTCATGTCTTTCAAAGTTGTAAAACACATTCTATGTGGGAAGGGGGAGGGGGGTTGGAAAGGTTTACAGTGACACACACAGCAATGATATAATCCATAATAACAATAACATATAAACACAGACAATAACAATATTAACGATTACAAAGTTCACACATAACACAAACACGCTATACTCTTACAGGCACAGGTGCGGGTTTGGGACTGCGGGTTGGGGACTAAAATGATATATGATTCATACCCCCCGAAACCACACTTCTCAACAGTAATGCCAAATCCAGGTAGCCTATCACACCAGCCATCCAAGCCACTAATCGCTGGCTACTAGAAATCCAAATGGAGCTTAATTCAGGCCTTTTCCTTGTGCTAATGGAAATAAATTAACAAGATTTGAACAAAATTAATAAGGTCCATATCTGCAATTATTTTAGCTTTTTGTTGGTCGCTGGCATTCATTGGTAGTGAAACACAATGCCTAAGCCAATGGGGAGCTGAGATTTATGAGTAGAAATGCCCGCCAAGCATATCAACCACCAAGCAAGCAGATGAAGAAATATAAGTTGTGAAGCTTTGCATGCATGTAGTCGCATTTGAGCTGGCTGGCATCCAATCACAGTAAAACTAATTCTACAAGTGAGAATGAAATTGCCGGTGATAGGGCTAAGGGCTATGATACCCACATATAAATCAGAAAACCATTATATAAAATTATTACATACAAATATGACCAGGCACACTATAATGCTGGGTAAATTGGTGTTGCATGATCCCCATTTACATCCTTATTAAAACATTTTCTAGATGCTGTTTATCCGGTTAATTATCATAACTGACAAGTTTAATGGGAGTTAATTGTGGCCTAGATGTTTACATAGCTGTCTACATGCAATAGAGTTCATATTGCTTGTTTTCTTTCATGTATTGTTTTCTCCAGTGTGTTCCTTTTTCCACATGTCGATAAAGGCGTTTAGCTTAAGGCTGTGGTCAGACGAGTGCACTAGGTGCACCCGTACTGATGTGCCTCCCGGTGTCCGTCGCAGCATTGTGACGCTTCGACAGAGCCGGTCACATGCTGTAGCGCATGCACAAATTGCGCACGCTACAAACGGAGGTGCAGAAAGCCTCCCCGTCTAAACAATAGACGCGCGTTGACTGGGCTGCAAAGCATGATCCTCCATGGGGGGGAGAGATCGCACCTTGCAGCGCTGAGCTCTCAGCGAGGTGGCCAGACGTGCGTCAAGAGTGGAAGGAACGTCCACTCTCACGGACTTTCCTTCCACTCTTAAAAACGCTTGTCTGGCCCTGGCAGATAGCTAAACTGACAAAACATATACCTTTACCAGATCGCTCACTCTTTTCAATTAATAGAAAGGAGTCCTGAGCAAAAACTGAAATGTATTTCAATATTGAATGAGGATGTAAATTGGATTTACCAATATGTTATGAAACATTTGTGCCATGTAATCATCAGTGTATTTTCATTTTATCCACAGGCTCTATCCTCATTAGAGTCCATTTCCTTGAGTTACCCATTTTTCTTCAGACCAAGTGGTTGCATTTTGAGAAAAGGATGGCCTCGAGATACTACAGAAGAATTTTATCAGACGTTTATAGCAGAGGTGACACCGCGCAGTATATGATGGAGCTGTTCTTGGTATAGTACTATACCTAGAGTCTCACAATTTGACCCGTTTCTCATTTCAGACAGAATCCTGGCGGGTGAGTGAAGTGAATGATGACTTTAAAGTATGCCCTACCTATCCAGCAAAAGTCATAGTACCACTCTCTTGTTCTGATGACATTCTCCGGAAAGCAGCAGCATTTAGGCAGGGCGGCAGGTTTCCAATCCTGAGCTACTACCATACTTATAATGGAATGGTAAGTTCCTTAGAACAAGGCCTTTTGCATTTGTTTGATGTCACTGCTAGTATTTACCTATTATTTTACTTGGGGTGTTCATCCCCAAAAACTCTTGTACCTAATCTTAAGAAAATACTTACAATCCCCACTTATACTTTGGAAATATCTCGACAGTGTCTTTATATCTCTACATTCAGGTTTTGCTGCGCAGTTCTCAACCTCTAGTCGGTCCATCCCGACACCGATGCGAGGAGGATCAATTTCTCCTGGATGAAGGTTTGGTAGGAGATTCATCAGGATACATTATCGATACTCGCTCTGCACATGAAATCAAACAGGCGCGAAGCACAGGGGGCGGAACAGAGAAAAGGTCTAGGTATCCAAAATGGACGGTACTCCACCGACCATTGGAGAGGTGAGCTAGAAGACGTTTGTCCATGGCAGGTTTAAACATGATGTCACGGAACCCGCTCAGAGACTAGACTGTACTAACACCTTGCTCCTCTGCTATTCACCTCATTTAAGCTATTGGTCTGTTTATGTTTTAATGTTAAAAGTAGTGGTTTGTGACCCCCCCCCCCATCAAAACATAATCCAAAAGCATTTAAGCCTGGTCATGTTCCTGGACACCAGGGGAAGCCTGGTTTTGAAATTCCAGCCAATTACCATCCAGTAGCAGGGTTTGAAACCCCAACCAATCCCATTACAGGACTGCACGGTATTCACTTTAACGGAAACATCTGCAGAAACTTTAGACCCCAGTGCCCTGAAAATCCTTTGCCCCAGCAGATTTCTCTTTTGGGGTTAGGGTCCCCCTCATGGGAGCTGCAGTTGGGGTGATTTTTAGAAGGGAGCTCCATCGTGAACACACGTTTCTGAGCCTTTCTTGGCACCAGGGGTTCACATAGCAGCAGCCATGCGGCATCACCTGGGGTAACTGCCATACGCTGATGTTCTGGCCCCTGCCTGCGGATCTGGGTGCTTTTTGGACTGTGACACCATAGGGGCCCGAGCTATCAAACGGTACCCCTGGAATTCCCACTGCTCCCCTGAAATTCCCCCCAAACAAGGACCCTTGGTCCGTATGACTGCAATTACAGTTATTTATAAGACACCACTAAGTTCTGTAGCGCTATACAATGGGTGAGACAGAATAAACAATATACATGTTAAACACATAGAACAGTAGGAGAGAGGACCCTGCTCAAGAGCTTACAATCTGTGAGGACCTGACAGAGACCATTGTAAACTGCGGTGCCGGGATGTCTGGGATGTGAACTGTTATTGGATTCTGTACCAAATAAAAAGAGGCCTGCTGAAATGGCCAGACGGTCTGCTTAGCCCAATATGACCAGGGTTGTCTGCTTTATTGGGAGAAATTAAGAACGGACATTGATTCAGCGCTGCTTGCTGAGAGGAAGAATCCGGGAACTAGTGGAGGAAAACGAATTACAACAGCCAAGGGAAAATATTTGACCAGGGCTCTCGTAACACGTCTGTTTATAATAGAACATAATCTGGTACTAAACTGATTTTTCATATACTTTTAGAGGTTATAATTTGCAAGAGAGTCTAGCTCGACTGGTGGCTGCATGTTATGACTCCTCACCGAGTATGAACCGTTGGCTGAGCAGGGTACAGGCTTCCCATTGGATGACCAGCGTCAAGGAAGCACTATGTACTGCTGGCCTAATTTCAGAGTGCATTGAGAGGTAAGGTGGATTGTATAGTGACGGACAGCATTCAGTACAACACAAATGAGACATACATAATGTCTTGAATATATAGCTATTCATGAACTCCAACTCCTGTCCTGATATTTCCCAACCTTGTTTAACAAGTAGAAATTATTTCTATTATGTAATTTATAACGAACATATGACTAATATAGTATGCATTAAGAAATCCCTAGTGATAGGGAGAATCACATAAACAATTATTAGCCAAAGCAGTAATGGGGATTAGAGAGTCCTGTGAAAAGCACATAATTGTGCAAAATAGACAATAGTTTCTATTACAGCCAAGGCCTCGCAGGCTTCTGGAACATGGTGTGGTTCCAGTTCAAAACAGCCAGCTTTATATGCCTGCTGTGTGCTTCATAAAGTGCATGAGTTAAGGGATATGGGAGAAATGGGAAGTCTTACAACAAACTTTGTTCTCTCCACCCACCCCCCGTTCCCAGGAAAGGAGCCAGTGTGCTTGTACATGGGGAAGAGGGAATGGACAACACTCTACTGGTAACATCCCTGGCACAACTCATCATGTCCCCAAACTGCCGCACATTGGAAGGATTTCAAGATCTAATCGAGCGAGAGTGGTTACAGGTAACAATCGCTCTTATTCTTTCACACTAAGGTGCCCTAAGGATAAAGTTCTCAGGAAGAAAATGGATGCCAGTACCCACATATTTACTTTCTCTGCAATATTCAGGCTGGACATCCCTTTCAGCTTCGCTGTGCCCGTTCAGGCTGGTCCCAAGGCCGTTCTCATTCTGAGTCGCCTCACTTTCTCCTTTTTCTGGATTGCTGCTGGCAGCTTCTAAGACAGTTTCCTCAGTCTATGGAATTCAACGAAGAGTTTCTGTGCTTACTCGCAAACCACGCATACAGCTCAGAGTATGGGACCTTCTTGTGCAACAATGAAAGAGAGAGGTAAATGGTTTTCCGGCTGTTGGTTAAAGGATTTAATTGTTTAAGAGGTTTGAGATCACTGGGTTATCTGGTGACTGCACAGGGTACTTCTGGGAACATTTTGTCCTCTAGTTGCCCATCCTGGAAAAATGTACACTAGCTTTTGCCACGGAGTCCTCATATGGTTGATTTTATTTAACACCACCGGACAACCAACGTGAGCTAAAGTATAATTCTTAAGTGATTTTTCCAGTAAGAGACACCCTCATGTTTTCCAAGTCATAAAAATAGAAGCTCAGGTTGTTGGCGGGGGACTTTTTTCTTCTTTGGGGAAGGACCAAACAAAGGGCAGATTTGGCTTGATATGAATAAAGGCTGAGGCCAGGACATTTGGCAACACTTGCAGACTGCAGTGTGCGTCAAAGGGACACGACCACCAAGAAATGAAATGTTCTTATTGTGTTTATTTAATGTTGTCGATAATTTACATGTACCTTTTCTTGTTTAGTTAAGAAAATATTTTACTCTATAAATGTCACTGAATGCATCCATTTTGAGTTGTAAACTGCCCCTAGCATATTTCCAGTACTTGTTCCTCACCGTGTGACAATCAGCATAAAATGGGGTGATTGGATCTGTAATCATGAAAACCGATTAAAATCATTCTATTGTGTGGGATGTATTCGAAGGACATCACCAGGAGGTATATTAAAAGTCTTTTAAACACCCTGTCTTATCCAGCTGCCTTCTCTTATCTCAGGTAGCCTACATCACACAATAGTCCCCTGCAGCCTCATCTAAACATTCCCTCCTCCACCCCATTGATTGTTATATACCGTAAAGCTGAACCAAAGCCATAAAATAAGATTTTGGTAAACGTTGCATCATGGGAAAAATCCACAAAATGGAAACTGTAAATAAACAGCCAACTTTATTTTTAGTTTTTACATGCAATTACTTCAAAGAAAGAAAAAAAAACACAGCAGCATGTGTTTTATAGAGTGTGTGTGTTTGTAATACATAAGCTGTAACTAGTTTACTTGTGCAAGTGGTACTGTTAGGTTATGACATAAAAATACTACATTAAATTATGTAATAGTATTTCTAGAACATAGAATTGTCTGAAACGGATTAATACCTTGAGCTAGGCAGGAGATACAAGTTTCATTTAAGCTTCAAGACTAAAATTAAAACTGCCAAAATAATGGCATATAATGCAAAGATTAAACATACTTACTGTTACATACAAATATGGAATCAAGTGTCTTGTAACACTTGAGTGGTATGGTCAAGAGCAACCATATTTTCCAGTTATCGGCCCAATTCCATGGTTGAGCAGCAATGAGCATCTCTCATAAGAGTTTTGTTGTAGACTCTTTGCATGCCGTTTCTACTAAAAAAGGTGGGTGTGTCACCTACCCTTCAATGAATAGAATGCTTAAATGGAATTCTATGGCCCATGCATGAATGATAAAAAGCAGACAAATGCTGGTATACTTGCATAAACAAGACTGTCTCATGCGCTGTAGAAAAGGTCGTTATCTGTCAATTTCAAACTTTAGCAGTGGAAGAGGTTTATGATTAAAAGGTTTTGTTGGTTTTCCTTCCAAGACCAAAAGCCTTTTTTAAAATGTATTGGTAAATGTCACTGTTGCTGTGCAGCCTCACTGGAAGATACAGAAAGCTTCAGTACTGTGATATTAAGTATGGACATTTTTAGCCGGCAGACATCATGGCCTGAGGACTTTTTTGCCTTCTCCACCAGATGCTGACACGTATACTCAAAGTCACAAGAATAATCTTTAGGTCTAGACTAACCTTCCATATAGGCAGATATTTATGATATTAATAATGCCCTTTTAGGAATCTCTATGAGGTGCAGGATCGAACACTCTCTCTGTGGAGCTTCCTGAATGATTATAAACTACGGCACCAAATTCTGAATCCAATCTATGAGCCAAACCCACTTACCATCTGGCCATCTGTTGCTCCACAAAGTTTACAGCTCTGGAGAGGTAAGAGCATTTGACAGAGGAAGCCGTAACAGATTTAACACATAATTACATTGTGTTCTTCATTTCTTTATATAGGTTTCTTTCTTCGGTACCTGCTCCCCAAAAACCACACAGATTTGGCTTTGAAGCGTATACTAGAACTTGTTGGGCAAGACACGTTCAGTTGAGGGCTATGGATAAAGCAACCACATTGGCTTAAGCCAAGAGAGGTGTGTGTGTGTTTCATTATATACATCTACATCACTTGCATACATACACCAATAAAAAACAACTTGATTTTAATCAGGTTTATTTTCTTGCTGGGTCTGTATATATCAAATGGAGACAAAACACATGAGGTCTCCTCATAACAATATATGCCTTTAAGCATGGTAGACAAGATGTGTATGACTGCTCTAAAGAGCAACCTTTCACAATACCAATCCGTTTATAAATTGAAAGGTCCACAGAGTGGAGGCATCCATTAGCCAGAACATGGTCTCCCTCTAACTCTCGTGCTGCCAATCACTGCCACTCCCACAAATCCCATTCCCACCTTCTCTTTCTCACCCTCCTGCTGTTACTCTATTCAGGTGACATATCCCCTAACCCTGGCCCCACAACACATCCAATACTTCCCTCTCATCCTATCTCCATCGCACATAAATCCCCTCCCTGCAAGCCCAGCAACCTCATTCCCATAATCCCTCAGCGCCTGTCCTCTTTCTCCTGCGCCCTCTGGAACGCTCGCTCTGTGTGCAACAAACTCACAGCAATCCATGACCTCTTCCTTTCAAACTCCTTCAACCTCCTAGCTTTAACTGAAACCTGGCTAACTCCCTCTGACACGGCCTCCGTTGCTGCTCTCTCACATGGCGGTCTACACTTGAGCCATACCCCCAGACCGGGTGAGAGAAATGGTGGCGGGGTCGGAATCCTGCTCTCTCCCACCTGCACCTACCAGCATCTCCCTCCACCCCCATCCCTCTCCTTCTCCTCCTTCGAGGCACACTGCATCCGCCTGTTCTCTCCTCTGGCCCTCAGGGTGGCAGTCATCTACCGCCCACCGGGACCAACCTCCCAGTTCTTTGACCACTTTGCTACCTGGCTTTCTCACTTTCTGTCTTCTAATCTTCCATGCCTAATTCTCGGGGACTTCAACATTCCCATTGACGATCCTTCAGCCCCTGCTGCCTCCAAACTTCTTTCACTCACGTCCTCCCTTGGACTCACACAATCCTCCCTCCTCCCTACCCACCGCGATGGTCACGCTATTGACCTTGTCTTTTCCAACCTCTGCTCCATTTCTGAGTTCAACTGTCGCCCTTTCCCCATCTCTGACCACCACCTTCTCTCTTTCAACCTATCTGGACTGCCTAAACACCCTGCTCCCCCACCCCGCACACAAACTCGCAGAAATCTACAGGCTGTGGACCCCCATCAATTCTCCAACCTACTTCACCACCTCCCTCATACCTCATCCTTCACCTGCCCTGATGCTGCCACTAATCACTACAACACTACGCTTATCTCTGCTCTAGACACTCTTGCTCCTCTTCGACTCTGTAAGGCCCCACGCCACCAGCTTCAGCCCTGGCACACCCTCCAGACTCGCTACCTGCAAAGATGCTCCCGCACCGCAGAGCGTGCCTGGAAGAAATCCCGCTCTGAAGCTGATTTTGTTCACTTCAAGTTTATTCTCCGGTCATACACCTCTGCCCTCCACTTGGCCAAACAATCCTTCTTCTCATCTCTTATATCTACACTGTCCTCCAACCCTAAACGGCTCTGGTCCACCTTCAACACCCTCCTCTACCCACCTGCACCTCCCCCCTCAGCTGCCTTCAGCGCTCAAGACCTGGCAGACTACTTCCTCAGTAAAACTTTAACTATCAGAAGCAACATCCCAACACAAGATAGTTATCTGCCACCTCCACTCCCACAGGTCCCATCTGCCACCCTCTGCCGCTTCCTCCCAGCCACTGAGGAGGAAGTCAATTCCTTATTGTCCTCCTCACATCTCACCACGTGCCCGCTCGACCCCATTCCCTCACATCTAATTCCTCCCCTCTCCTCCTCCCTCACCCCTGCTCTCACACACATCTTCAACCTATCTCTCTCCACTGGCTCCTTTCCATCCGCCTTCAAACACGCGCTAGTTACCCCTTTACTAAAGAAACCATCCTAGATCCCAACTCTCCATCCAACTACCGTCCTGTATCCCTGCTTCCCTTTACCTCTAAGCTCTTAGAAAACTAGTCTTCAACCGCCTCTCCCTCTTCCTGTCCTCCAATTCCCTACTTGACCCCCTGCAATCTGGCTTCCGTCCCCTACACTCAACTGAAACTGCCCTCACCAAAGTCACCAACGACCTCCTAACTGCTAAAAACCATGGCCACTATTCTATTCTCATCCTGCTTGACCTCTCGGCTGCATTTGACACTGTTGACCACCCCCTCCTTCTACAGACCCTCAACTCTCTGGGTCTCGGGGACACTGCACTTGCTTGGGTTGACTCCTATTTATCCAACAGGTCCTTCTGTGTGTCCTTTGCTGGTAACTCCTCCTCTTCATTGCCTCTATCTGTTGGTGTACCTCAAGGCTCTGTCCTTGGTCCGCTGCTCTTTTCCATCTACACCTCCTCCCTGGGCAAAATCAGCAACAGCTTTGGCTTTAATTACCACCTCTACGCTGATGACACTCAGATCTACCTCTCTACCCCTGATCTCTCTCCCCCTGTCCTTTCAAAAGTCAGTGACTGTTTATCTGGCATCTCCTCCTGGATGGCCTCCACCACCTAAAGATCAACATGTCAAAGACTGAGCTCCTACTTATTCCTCCCTCTAATGCCGCCCCACCTCCTGACTTCTCTATCACGGTGGAGGGTATCACCATCTCCCCATCAAACCAAGTTCGCTGTCTTGGAGTTACACTGGACTCTGCTCTTTCCTTCATCCCCCACATCAAGTCTCTTTCCTCCTCCTGCCGATACCAACTGCGTAATATTTACAGAATTCGGCCATTTCTTACCGCTGTCGCCACAAAACAACTCATACACGCCCTGGTAATCTCCCGACTCGACTATTGCAATAATCTCTTATCTGGCCTCCCTCTGTCCCACCTCTCCCCCCTACAATCCATCCTGAACGCCTCCGCCAGGCTAATTCACCTCACCCGCCGCTCTGTCTCTGCCGCTTCCCTCTGCGAGTCCCTTCACTGGCTCCCCATCCACTGCAGAATTAAGTTCAAAATCCTTATCCTTACCTACAAAACCCTCACTAACTCAGCTCCCCACTACCTGTCCTCACTAATCACCAAATACACCCCAGCCCGCTCCCTAAGGTCAAACAGTGACCTGCGCCTAGCTTCTCCCCGCATCACCTCTTCCCATGATAGACTGCAGGATTTCTCACGCGCAGCCCCCACTCTCTGTAACGCTCTCCCTCGTACTGTCAGACTTTCCCCTAACTTCTCTTCCTTCAAACGCTCCCTTAAAACGTTCCTATTTAGGGAAGCCTACCACCCAACTCACTGACGCAACCATCAATCACTCTCACCTTACAGTCCTCTCCTCCTGTTTCCAACCCCAACCCTCCCAGATTGTGAGTTCCTACGGGAATAGGGCCCTCATCTCCTCCTGTACTGTTTGTCAAATGTTGTTCAATATATTGTAACCCTGTCTATACTGTGCTTATTGTACAGCGCTGCGGAATATGCTGGCGCTTTATAAATAAAGAATAATAATAATAGCCAAAAGACACGAGATACAGAGCAGTCATATGTTCCTTTTTCAACCTCTTATTTATGCTCTACATCAAAGAATATAAATACCTAAACAAATTGTAGAGCATGGTGTCTCGAAAACATTTGTGTAAGACAAAAAGGCTTGTTTTGAGATTCATGATTTTACTACTCATGTTTGTTTATCTGTATTTAGAGCATTTGATCTTAAGGCTGGCTGTCCACTGGAACCGTTTTCGTGCGATGGTGCGATCATCCGATATCGTCTGTTGTCCTACGTCCGATCCTATAACATGAATGTGAATGGAACCATCGTCCCTTCTAGCAGACGTCCGACTTCAGGCAATGGGTAAAGACCGCAGAAGATGGGCGATCACACCTTGCAGGCTGGGAGTTCAGAACAATTGCTGAGCAAGATGGACGTTGACAAACTCATTAGGGGAGTTAAAAAAACGCATTTATATTGGTTTTGCTGTTTTTTGAACTCCCATTGAAAATAAATGATGCAGACATGATGCAAGTTTACCAAAACACCTTTTTGCATGTTGGGACTAGCTGCGTAACATGGTGGGACTAGCGGTGCTGCTGCGCAAAGGGGTTTATTTACTAAGCACTGACATGCCTCCCGAAGGGCACTGCATGTTGAATTTCCCCATACGGTACAATTTTGTTGCTGTTTGTACTTTAAAAATGATGGCGAAATATGGTGCAGTTTGCTGCAGATCGCTGCACATTGGCAATCTGCAGCGGCAGAGAGAACAGATATCAGAGCGCATTACTGCACTGAAGTGTTGGCGTCATGCCCTGATTTAGGAGATAGTTTGACAGATTTATAGACAAAGCGCATAGTAAAAATAATAGTAACAAAAAAAAGAACTGCACTGGTTCCAATAGCAGAATGAACTTGTTTTTGTATGTAAAACCAGTTCATTCTGGTTTTGGCAGCCTCTGCTCTCCACTTCTGATTTTGATTTAGATCGTCTGTGGTCGCATGACAGATCGCACGCAGTGGATGACCCTAGTCTGACCTGGTCAGACGACCAACGTCGTCCATGGTCTGATGAAAAAGTTGGTCGTCCGACTACGGATCCAGTGGATGACCAGCCTAACCTTTTCCCTGCAGATGTTGAGTGGGGGACGTCCTCGGCTCAGCACGTTGCATGCGGAGGATGTCCCCCACACGTCATGGGTTTCCGCAGGGACAGTGGAGACCCCCGTCCGCTCGGCAGAGTCACGGGGCGGTCTGACTTCCTTGAAGTTCCATATGAGTCGTCCTTTAGTACTGACGACATCACGCCGGTGCAGAGCCAGGAGAGTGCCTAAAGGGGAGGGGGTGGGGTCACATTAGTGCAAAAAGAGAGGCATTGTTGGAAAGGTCACAGTGATGGGTCCCTTTAACCCCTTAGTTGCCGGCCCACGATCCCTCGCCAATCGGAGAAGATCGCGGACTGCTCCTGGATGTGGCTGACATCTCACCACCCACCAACGTCGTCGTGCATGTGCTCAATGACGTCAGTTAGCGAATTAAGTCCTAGTTGCCAAGGGGTTTCCCTATGGGAACCCAATGGTGGAGATAGGGGGGGTTTATCTCCCAATCGGTGGCAGCTAGTGGGTCATGTTTGGTATCATTGGAAAGGCCAGAGTATGGCCTTCCCAATGATCACAAACATGACCAGATTAGGTGTAAAAAAACACCTTTAATAATGCAGCAGTATTGGTCATGTTTCAATTATAATGTGAATAATGATGCTGAACTAACAATTTTTTTTTTCAGTTGTAGCTAAAATCACTAAGTTTATCTTTCTGAGAAAATAACGAGTTCCCATTTCTAATTTTTTTAGCAAGTGTACCCCCATAGAATATCTAACCGTAAAGGCTTGGATGATAAAATAAATAAATAAATAATTTTACACGCTGCAGGAGATTGGAAATTCTGATTTTTTTTTACATTTTTGTTAAAGCATTCTGATAGGACATGACATATACATAAAATAATGATATATAATTTGTCTGGGTCATATAATAAAATATGACTTCAAATTGTGTTTAAACATGAACAAAAGCGGTAAACATTATGAAATTGTGAAATGCCAAGCTATTAATGGGACCGAAATACCCCTTCACTCTTCCAAATTCCTCTTCAACTGCCACATGGAAAAACCTAACAGAGAATGGAGGTGAGAGAGTTCCCTGTGTGTGGTTTGTAGGTAGGGTATAAAGGGAAGACCCAGAGATTCCAGCTCACCTCGCTTCATACTTTCCATTCCTGGTTGAGGTCACTTCCAAGCTTCTTGTCCACCTCCCAGAACAACCTAAAAGCAATAAACAGAGTCAGAAAAAAACAACAGATTTCAGACATAAAAACACACACAGCTCCTTACTTGATCATAGATAGGTGAGAGGGCAGCAGAGTTAACCGGTCTTTCTGTACAGAAGGTTTTTTGATGTTCCAGCGATGTGGTGTCCAACAACTAAAGTACAAAGGTTACAGAAAAAAAGACGATTTGGGAAGAAACGGTCGTTAAAATTATATTGTCAAAATTTTTAATTATACACAATTAAAGCCGTTATGCAGAAAACATCACTTCTTATTATACCGGTTATGTAAATGGGGCCCTCCGAAGTCAAGGTCAGTTTTAACAAAAGAAAGAGAAGGCAAATATGAGCCTCCGAGTTTGGTTTAAAAATTGGGAATATATTGTTTTGTAGCCCCACCTCTAAAGATTTCATTTGTATTGATTAAAAGCTTGGGCCCATTTCTTACGGAGTTGGTTACAGGAAGGCACTCTGGCAAAATACTATCCCTAGTCAATAACCCTTAGTACAGGGGTCCTCAAACTTTTTAAACAGGGGGCTGGACTATAGTTTGAAAAGAAATCTGAACAAATTCCTATGCACACTGCACATATTTGTATTGCAAAAAACAATAAATCTTTTACTTCCTAATTATACACATACATACATCTATTTCTAATTTATTTTTATTTTTTATTTTTACATTTTCATTCATATTTTCCATTTATATTTTTTCATCTATTTATATCTACATTCATATTTTTCCTTTTTTCTATATATTCTATCATCTTTAATTGTTCCTATTTTTTAATGTGTATATATATTTTCTATATATTTCTTCTATTTTCCATTTTATTTTCCTTTTTTTTTACTTTAGATATTTTTATTGTTTACAATTTACTTCAATTTTATTGATCAATTCCCTTCTCCCTCCCTTACCACCCTTTTTTATTCTCCTTTTCATTTTATTCTCATGTGTATTATCTTCCATCTTCCCCCTTTTACAATACAGTTCCTGACTATTCTCCATTTTTTTATTTTTTATTTTTTTATTATGAGCTTTACTATATACCATCATATTTAAAAGTCTTGTGATTTTTCCAAATCAGTTTTTTGTCCTTTACTGTACCACCCCCCCCCCCTTTGTATTGTGCAACACATTGGAGTTTGAAGTGGTATTTATTCATGCGGTATGCAGAGAGAACCGCAAAGACTATCCAAGATGGTTCCCATGCGTCTGGACGACGTGTGCTATGATCACATGCTTGGCAAGTCCGAAGATGCAATCCAAGATGGCGCCTGCATGCCTTGACAGACAGGGATCACGGAAGGGGAATACACAGTGCAATGTGGAGGAATAACAGCAAGGCATTACTGGGGACTAGGAAGTATTAATGGGGCGGATCACTCCGCCTGACAGGGAAGTACTGTGCACTTTCTACATGTGTGCCCAGATCACCTGCCCGCCTCCTCATTTCGGCTCTGAATGACGGGTGGGCCGGGTAAATAACCTTGGCGGGCTCTATCTGGCCTGCAGGCTGTAGTTTGAGGACCCCTGTCTTTATGGCTCTCTGTTGCTAGCTCTATTATATCAGAGTCAATGTATCAGTAGCTTGAGCCATAACAATTTGGATTCGTTCGTATATAAATCAGCAGAGCAGCCCACTGCCAATGGCTCCTGGAGTCTATATGGCTCAATGGAGCCAAACATGACTATCACAAGCTCATGTGAGTGGATTCGCACACGGATGGTGATGGAACACTGGAACTAATCATTTGCAGTTTTTCACTGCTTGCAAGCAAAGGAAGCAGCGGATTGCCCCGCCCCGCTACACTGAGTGATTAGAAGTTTTGAACTATTAAATGATTTTGCAAAATCCTATAGCTCGAGCCAAATAAAAATGAACTATGTTAGAGTAGCTTATTCTCCATCAGCTTGCAGCAAATTAACAGAACTTATACGAAGTGTAAGTCATTTATTTACAATGACTTGCCTAATGTCTGAGCCGCCAAAGCTTGCAGGTTGATTATGATAACAGCTGAAATTCTTAAGCCAACTGCTTGCGCCATTACGTATAATGGTTTGGTTGGAATCGGGCCCCTTGTTCTTAAACCCAGCAGAGGGAGTTCACATAGAAATGTATTTAGCACAAATACCACCACAAGTTACAAGAACTGACTCATACAGCGAACTGACAACAGGCTACAACATAACAGCAAATTGGTAAACGTAAAGTATACCAAACACTCACTAAAATCAATGACGAAAAGTACCTCTTGATTTCTTAACCCCTCCCCCATCCCATTACCTTTGCAGTAAAATCCTTGGATGCTGTGATAAACATTGTCATATCCCTGGAGCTCTGTATGTCATTAATCTGCTCCGAATGCTCTGTCATGGTGTTTACGATTTCCCCAGACTGGATAAAAGACAAACTGAATCACAATACTGGACAAGAGCAGATGATAACCTAGAGGTGCCAGTTTTCGAACGGTTTACATAAAAAATGCATACATTAACATGGTAAATGAAAGATTTCTGTAACCCACAATTTCGTCATCACAAATAGAAGACATGCAGCATCTAATTAAGGCTGGCCCGTCCACTGGCACCGTATTTATGTGATCATCCAATATCGTCTGAAATCTTCGACCGATCCCACAACATGCAGGTGAATCAGCCCTCTTCCACTGCATCTGACCACCATTGGACGATTTCAGACGATTTTTTTGCAACTACAACGGACTAGCGATCTTTCCCATTTCAGTGGGATTTACCGGGCGATCTGATAAAATTTACATGAAAATGATGAATTGTGTAGTTAAACTGCCGTGCCGCAGCAGGGAAACAGGAAAAAGATGCATTGTATAGTAAAATCGCTGTGCGCAAAGCCTATAGGATTCAATGTAAAAAATATTTTTGTTTTTATTCAACCATTTATTTTTTAATTCAGCAGCAAAAGGCCTTTTTATTTATTGAATTTTTAAAGTCTTTTTTCTGGATTTTTTAGGCAAAATTTTGGGTTCCAAAAAGGACAAGGCTTTCCCTTCTCCCCTCTCTCTTATTTTTCTTTGCAAGCCGGCTGCATTCAGCATTGCTGTCCCTGGTGCTGAAACTCAGCACCAGGGACAGACGGGTTAACCCCCTCCCCCCCATGCAACCTGGCGAGTCCCTACTCCCTACTTTGGCTGAGCTGGATGGGGGCCAAGCACCAGAGACAGTTTTGATTTTCTCCCCGAAGTGGGGGGTTCTTTCAGCGACCTGTCAATCGGCTATCTGGGTTGTCCACAGACGCTTCCAGTGGATGACTTTGATCGGTCGAAGGCATTGCCCGTAGTCAGGTGACCAATCAGTCGCCCGACTATGGTGCCAGTGGATGGCCAGCCTAAGCTGCGACTATGAAAGCCTAGATATAAAACTAAACATTATCTGACCTTAGCACAGTACAGATTCAGTTCTCCATTCTCGTGCCCAGTGATGACATTCTCACCCAGTGGCCCCCATACTGCACTGGTTATCTTTGACTCATTGCATGGGATCTTCTTGTATGGCTCATTATCCTCTGTAAGGGTGATAAATTGCAGATTTCACTCAAATCCATCTGTTATGGCAGATGACTGCCATTACGTAAAATGTAAAAGAATTTGAAATAAAGATAAAAAGCCATTAAAACAAGCATTACATAAGAAAGTGTGTGACATTATTTTCAAAGTCTGTGATGTTATCTTATTGAAAACCTAGAAAGGCTACTCACTAAGTGATGGTGTTGTAAATACCATACTGTGAAGCTTCTCCTGTTGCTGTTAGGATTTTAGTTTTGTGTCAAGCTAGTGTCTGACTGTCCGTCAGCACTCCAACACCCACACAATTTTCACACCACAGGCAAACACTGGCGCTTAGAGACTAACCCCTTAGGTAACTATGAATAGGTTTAGTATGAACTTGCAAAACCAAATAAAGTCTTCTCCAGCCAGAAGCTTATCACTGGTCTAAAACACAATCTGCAGGAAAAGCAACTATGTCAACAGAGTATGCCAGAAGCCCCCCCTCTAGCTCATACTCCATCAACTGAAATTATGTTAACAATACATCAAGCATAGCTTCCAGACGTCTCGCGATACTCACCAATTTGGGTAGGATCTCGCAGGTCAATAAAGCTTACAAAACACTGATATCCCATCTGCTTGTCCGTGGAAAACATAATAATGTTCCCTCCAAAGTCAAAACCACAGGTCCTAACAGCAGAGTTTGTCTCCAACAGAGCCAGTTGTTTTCCTGGAAGTGTAGAGAGTCAGATACTGCATGTGAGAGCAGAGCAAGAGCTTTAGGAATTAAACTGTTTTAGAACAGGGCTGTACAAACTTCCATGAAATTATACTGACAAGACCATCCGTATAAAGACAGTTTTCACGAATAACTGAAATATACGGTCTTGACTATATTTTAACAAAACATTTTGCTACTTTTATACAAATATCTACTGAAACCCCCCACCCAACACACATTTAAATGTAATCCGTTACCATCCCACATACAACTAGCTACTCACAACTGTATAGAGACACAAACGAGGTTAAAAAGGAAACTGTTACATCCTCAGCCCCTGCTGTGCTTCCTGGGGGGTCTGGGCATGGTTCAGTGCCAAGGGCTGGTCGAGTGCCAGCACCAAGTAATGGCTGAGCGGTGTCTGAGGGGGCGGGGCCTGCGTGGTCACAAGGAGCCCCTGGGTTTAAAGCAGGGGGCGAGGAGTTGCCTTGTCGCCCGGACGTGGAGTTTCTTTCCCGCATCGCCTGTTTGCTAATTGAGACTTATCTGATTTGTTGCCGACCCATTTCTGTCTGAGGACCTTGATTACATGTTTTGACCCGGCTTACTACTTGATGATTCTCTGGTTTATCCCTTTTGTGTTTGTTCATACGATTCGATGCTACGCTTCGTATATGCTTGTATGAGACCTGCTGGTCTCCTTGAACAATCTTACTCACGCTTCTGGCCTCTGATAGCTGCCCATACCGACATAAGACCTAATTACAAGGCACCTTACTGTGGGTTTGACTATCATGCTCAGGGCCGGTGCTAGGCTATATTGCGCCCTAGGCCAGACCAGCTACTTGCGCCCCCCCAAAAAAACAAACAAACACGTGACATGTGTGAGCATATCACAGAGCTCACACATGGGCATATACTGCCCCCAGCAGCTCACACATGGGTATATACTGCCCCCAGCAGCTCACACATGGATATATACTGCCCCGCCCCCAGCAGCTCACACATGGTTATAAACTGCCCCCAGCAGCACACACATGGTTATAAATTGCCCCCAGCAGCTCACACATGGTTATAAACTGCCCC
Organism: Leptobrachium leishanense; assembly: GCA_009667805.1. Taxonomy (NCBI): domain Eukaryota; kingdom Metazoa; phylum Chordata; class Amphibia; order Anura; family Megophryidae; genus Leptobrachium; species Leptobrachium leishanense. Next base: position 216,081,812 of record CM019064.1, on the reverse strand, counting down.
CAGCAGCTCACACATGATTATAAACTGCCCCCAGCAGCTCACACATGGTTATAAACTGCCCCCAGCAGCTCACACATGGGTATATACTGCCCCCAGCAGCTCACACATGGGTATATACTGCCCCAGCAGCTCACACATTGTTATAAACTGCCCCAGCAGCTCACACATGGTTATAAATTGCCCCCAGCAGCTCACACATGGGTATATACTGCCCCCAGCAGCTCACACATGGGTATATACTGCCCCAGTAGCTCACACATGGGTATATACTGCCCCATAGCTCACACATGGGTATATACTGCCCCAGTAGCTCACAAATGGGTATATACTGCCCCAGTAGCTCACACATGGGTGTATACTGCCCCAGTAAGTAGCTCACACATGGGTATATACTGCCCCAGTAGCTCACACATGGGTATATACTGCCCCCATAGCTCACACATGGGTATATACTGCCCCAGTAGCTCACACATGGGTATATACTGCCCCAGTAGCTCACACATGGGTGTATACTGCCCCCAGTAGCTCACACATGGCTGGGTATGATGGGTCTCTCCGCCGGCCGCTGTCACGCTGCTCTCTCACGCTGCGCGCTTGCTCTGGCCTCAGGGCGCAGCTTGATCATGGAACACAGCTCGCGGTGGCTGTCCAATAGAGAGTGAGGGAAGTGGGGATAACCCCGCCCCCTCAGCATGGACAGCCACCGCGAGTCTTCCATGATCAAGCTGCGCCCAGAGGCCAGAGCGAGCGCGCAGCGTGGTAGAGCGGTGTGACAGTGGCCGGCGGAGAGACCCGTCACATCATACCCATGTGTGAGTGTTGGTCTCTCGGCTGCGCCATAGGCGGCGCTGCACCCAGAGGCCAAAGCAAGCGCGCAGGGTGGTAGAGCGGTGTGACAGCGGCCGGGGGAGAGACCCGTCACATCATACCCATGTGTGAGTGTTGGTCTCTCGGCTGCGCCCTAGGCGGCGCTGCGCTCTAGGCGGGCGCCTAGCTTGCCTAGCGGCAGCGCCCACCCTGATCATGCTGTGGGCTCTGCATATAGAAACATAGAAACATAGAAAAATGTCGGCAGATAAGAACCTTTCGGCCCATCTAGTCTGCCCAATTACATGGATACTTTACCTGGATTTATCTTTTATTTAGGATAGCCTTATGCCTATCCCATGCTTGCTTAAATTCAATTACTGTTTTGGCCTCTACCACTTCAACTGGAAGGCTGTTCCATGTATCCACCACCCTCTCAGTAAAATAATGCTTCCTGATGTTACTTTTAAACCTTTGCCCCTCTAATCTAAGACTATGTCCTCTTGTTTTGCTACTTTGTTTCCGTTTATATATACTCCCTTCCTCTACCTTGTGGATTCCCTTTATGTATTTAAATGTTTCTATCATATCACCTCTGTCTCGTCTTTTTTCCAAGCTGTACATGTTAGGATCATTAAGCCTTTCCTGGTAACTTTTCTCCTTCAAGCCGTACACCATTTTAGTAGCCCTTCTCTGAACTCTCTCTAAGATGTCTATATCCTTCTGGAGATACGGTCTCCAGTACTGCACACAGTACTCCAAGTGAGGTCTCACCAGTGCTCTGTACAGTGGCATGAGCCCTTCCCTTTTCCTACTGCTAATACCTCTCCCTACATAACCAAGCATTCTGCTAGCATTTCCTGATGCTCTATTACATTGACTACTTACCCTTAGATCCTCTGAAATAATAACCCCTAAATCCCTTTCCTCAGATGTTGAGGTTAGGACTGTATCAAATATTCTATATTCAGCCCTTGGGTTTTTACGTCCCAGGTGCATTATCTTGCACTTATCCACATTAAAACTCAATTGCCACAGCTCCGACCATTTTTTTAGTTTACTTAAATCATTTGTCATTTGGCTGATCCCTCCAGGAACATCAACCCTGTTGCAAATCTTTGTGTCATCAGCAAAAAGACATACTTTTCCATTAATACCTTCTGCAATATCACTAATAAAAATATTAAAGAGAATGGGTCCAAGTACTGACCCCTGAGGTACCCCACGGGTAACAAGACCTTGCGCCGAATAAACTCCATTTACCACAATCCTCTGTTGCCTGTCACTCAGCCACTGCCTAATCCATTCAACAATATTTGAATCCAAACTCAAAGATTGCAATTTATTGATAAGCCTTCTATGCGGAACAGTATCAAAAGCCTTACTGAAATCTAAATAAGCAATGTCTACTGCACCACCTGTGTCTATTATTTTTGTTACCCAATCAAAAAAATCAATAAAATTAGTTTGGCATGATCTCCCCGAGGTAAACCCATGTTGTTTCTGATCCTGTAATCTATGTGTTTTTAGATGTTCAACAATCCTTTCCTTTAACATGGTTTCCATTAATTTCCCCACTACTGACGTAAGACTAACTGGCCTATAGTTCCCCGATTCCTCCCTACTACCCTTCTTGTAAATGGGCACAACATTTGCTAATTTCCAGTCTTCTGGGACGACTCCCGTTAACAGATTTATTTAACCAATCCTTGCTAACGGTTTTGCTATTACATCACTTAGCTCTTTTAATAATTTAGGGTGGATCCCATCAGGCCCTATTGACTTATTTGTCTTTACTTTAGACAGCTGCTGTAGAACCTCCTCCTCTGTAAACTGATATGTAATTGTCTCGTTAGTGTTTCCTCCTAACTGAGGTCCCTTTCCTTCCTTTTCTTCTGCAAAGACTGAACAAAAATATTCATTGAGGCAGTCAGCGAGACTTTTATCCTCTTCTACATACCTTCCTTCCTTTGTTTTTAATCTAACTAATCCTTGTTTTACTTTTCTTTTCTCGTTTATGTATCTATAAATCTGTACGATCCGAAAGACTTACAAAAATAAGGTTTTTCTCTAAGGTTACTGCCCTGCAGTCTGCACAACTCATATGCCGTGGTGAACCTTTATATACGAACGAACATAATAATACTCATGTTACGATTTCATGTCCTGTGTTTTACTCCCAGATCGATTAAGATTATGTTGCAACACTAAGTTGTCCTTTGGTCACGAAACCAATCAAGCTTAAGTGTGATTCTAGACTGTGTGTCTACTCCCTGGCTTGGGAGTATAGCTTTGTTTCCACTGTCTCTGGATGTCAGAAAAATCTGCTCTCTATAATCCAAACAACACTACTTCAGTGCGAGCGCTATACTGTTCGTTACAGTGGGTATACACAGATACTTGAAGGAAAATATATATTCAGCGACCTGCAGGGCAGGACTCTAATCATACAACTTAGTCAAAGCTGCAACCAGCAAAGACATACAATAAACAACAGGATGCCTTGCGATTAGGACACACACCAGATGTAGCAAACAGCAAACATAAACCATAGGGCAAAATATAAACATAAAAACCAAACCGCTCAGGCAAAAGCACAATAGGGATAAGCAAGAGAATCGTCAATATGGATAGCTGGGTCAAAACGTATACAGGGTCCTCGTACAAAAACAGGTCAGCAACTGAGTATCAAAATTGAGTATAGTAAGATAGCAGGCGATGCAGGAACTTTACTCCACGTCAGGGCGAGGAACAAATCCTCTCGTCCTGCTTTAAAGGCTGGTGGCTCCTCATCATTATGCCAAGCCCTGCCCCCTCAGATGCCGATCTGCCAGCTTTAACTACTGGCAACCAGCCAGCCAGCGATGCCACCGGGTGCCCTGACCCCCCAGGAAGCACCGCGGGTGCCGAAGACGTAACACATAGCTTATTGGAAAGAGTGGATCAACATAGTGGAGGACAAAGCTTTAATAACTTTTTAATTCCAAGGCTGGAGGTATAGATATTATTGAGAATAGCACATTTTATCATTATTAGATTCACATATTTTTGGGAACGTGGGTGCAGTTGTTTACTGATATGCTCATATAAATGTGTTTTTTTTATTATTATTATTTTATTTATTATTTATTTATTATCTTTTTTTTTTTTAAATGTAATTTTTATTGGAAAAAGTAAGGCAATACAGTCAAAAAGAAAACGGAACACAATATAAAAAGATGCGATACTCTCCAAATATTTTCAGTTTCTGTATATTCAAAAAAGAAAAGGGGGGAGGGGAAGGGGATTGCCCAGGTCCCCGAGGAATGAAAAAGAAAAGGAAGAAGAAAAGAGAAGAAATGAAAAAAGAAAAGAACAAGTAGGTCATGTAGGAAGCAAACAATACTAACATCAGTTCAATATACGCAAAAAGCGGTAAAACAAAATCACAGATAAGGGAACCCTCAACACCTCAAACGTATGACATCACCGTGGGACCCATATGGTCTATCCACAGGGACCATGTATTATAATAGGAGGGAAGAACGTTTCTGGCTAAGGCTGTCAGTTTATCCATAATTTGTACATCGTGTATCAAAGTATAAATCCGATTCGTTGAAGGGACCTGAGGACAATTCCAGTCTGAGGCCAATAATCTGCGGGCTGCCAAAGTGATTTTTGCCATGAGTTTGTGTTCCTGTCGAGAGAGATCCGGGTTGGGGCGAGAAAGTAAAAAGGCCCAGGGATCCATAGGAATATTCCTTGCGAGAACTGCAGAAAGTAGAGTCTAGACTTCTGTGCTGTCTATCATAATGTTTATGCTTTAATAAGAAGAATCAGTGATAGATTTGTGTAAAGTTGTAATGTATGGTACATTAGTTATAGTGGAGTGTAGCACCATCTAGTGTCCTTTTGTGGTATTACGGCTGTTAAACCATTTCATATCTATTAGTGAAAGTATAGGAAGGAAGTTATCATTATCAGAGAATGCTGGGTAGAATCTTGACAGGAAGTGAAGCATTCACCATTTTGTGTCTGAAAGTTATTACTGAAGCGAGGCATGTGTTCCTCATCCATCGCCATCTACCCCTAGAGAGCTAAAAAAGTAAGTTTACTGTATCATCAAGTAATGAAAATGCTGTTATGCATGCAATGTGATGTTTATGAAGTTTGTTTTTACTGTATTACAGTTTCACCTGGCTTGTCTTAATAAACCTGTGATCAAAATAAATATGGTATCCAAGTTTGTGGGACAAGAAGGTTTAGCTCGATGTCTTCGGACAGAACAGTGAAATTTTTGAGCCGACCTCCGAGAGGAAGATAAGCTGACTGCGAAGTCTGTACAGCCCGGGGCTACAAAGCATCCATACAGTCAGAAACTTTAAAGAAACATACCTGCGGCAGGCGAAGCAAGCAGCCAAGCTACACAGAGGCGCGCAGCGTCGTCACGAGCGGTCTCTATACAGCAAGACAGTTTCTTCCCCGCAGCCATGCCTCACAGTGAGACATCTTCAATCAAAACAAGATCACAAGCAAGCTCATCCAAGTCATTTGTCGCAAATGCAGCAGCCATAGCCCGTTCGAAAGCGGAAGCAGCAAGAGCCAGGGTCGCATTCGCAGACCAAGAGCTACAGATGAAAAAGGCAAAGACCGAGCTAGCTCAGCAGGAGACATCCCTGAAATTACAGCAAGCTATCTTAGAAGCTAACATGGAGAGGCTGGCAGTAGACCGAGATGTTGCCGTTGCCATTGCAGAAGCTGAAGCATTAGAAGCAGCTGTCTACATTGAGTCAAAGGAATGTAGAAGCATGCCGAGTTTAGCGGAAGGCAGTCTAGATGCAACGCAACGAACCTCAGAATATGTCCACCAGCACTATAACCCAAGCAGCATCCCACAAAAAGAAACCAAACAGGACGTCGGTGAGTCACAACAGATAAAGCAAAGACGAGACGACCTCGGAACCCAGTGCGACAAGCAAGAAAGGTCTGACAGAGTGCCAGACTTTCCCGTCCCAACCAAACCTTCTATTCCACAAGGTACACAGCCTTCATACAACTACCAAACACCTGCCTTCACTCCAAAGGTGTATGCAACGAGTCCGTATGAAATGCCAAGCTTAAGCAGGTATGAGCCCAACACACCTAAAGAGGAGACTTCTATCAGGTATGCCTATACACCGCACCAAAATACACCAGCAACCTACTCCAATCACAATCAGGCTACTATAGACTTTGCAAAATTCCTTGCGAAACGTGAGTTAGTTACCCAAGGTCTTGTTAAATTTAGTGATCGCCCTCAACACTACAGGGCATGGCGATCCTCTTTCCAGAGTGCTATTCATGGTCTAGATCTATCCTGCAGGGAACAGATAGACCTCCTAGTAAAGTGGCTCGGCAATGAGTCTGCTGAACAGGCCATAAGGATCAGAGACATTAACATAAATCACCCTGAGATAGGCCTTACAAACATATGGGACAGACTGGATAGGTGTTATGGTTCACCAGAAGCTATAGAGAATACACTGTTTAAAAGGATAGAAGACTTCCCAAAAATGCCCAACAGAGGTTATCAAAGGCTCAGAGAATTCAGTGATCTGTGTATGGAGTTACGAGTGGCTAAAGCAGAAGGAGACTTACCTGGCCTTTCTTATCTTGACTCTGCCAGAGGGATTCACTCCTTAGCACAAAAGCTTCCTTATGAGTTACACGAAAGATGGATCACTCATGGCTGTAACTACAAACGAGATCGCAATGTGCCTTTTCCACCCTTTAGTGAGTTTGTAGACTTTGTAGACAGACAAGCAAGAATGAAAGATGATCCCAGTTTCATTTTTCCAGTGTCTTATTCCACTTCCTTTGGCCCCAAACAACCCAGAGCTCCAGTAGCCGTGCACAAAACTAACATTTCTTCCCAAAGGTTTACAGAGTCTCAACTAGAGGATCGAGACAGCGACCCTACAAAGTTCTGCCCTCTACATAAGATGCTACATCCTCTACAGAAATGCAGAGCCTTCAGGACAAAGACTATCCAGGAGCGCAAAGCTTTCCTCAAGGAGAACAACATTTGTTTCAAGTGCTGCTCTTCATCTACGCACTTCGCCAAGGACTGCAAGGTCAGTGTCAAGTGTACAGAGTGTGGCAACACAGAGCACAACACAGCTCTACACCCAAGGCCTACTCCAAGAACCCTCCCACCTGTGCATGGTGACACAGAGCAAGGCAGGGAAGCCAAAGACTCTAGTACAGACGCCATGGCAATCACTTCACAGTGTACTGAAGTCTGCAGAGGAACTACAGGCGGCAGATCCTGCTCCAAAATCTGTCCTGTGAAAGTTTACCCAAAAGGACGCAGAGACAAAGCGGTCAAACTCTACGTTATTTTGGATGATCAGAGTAATAGGTCACTAGCGAGATCTGTGTTTTTTGACATTCTAAACCTTAAAAGCCCGAGCAGCCCTTACTCCCTTAGAACGTGTGCAGGTACAGTGGAAACGGCGGGGAGAAGAGCTGACGGGCTACAAATTGAATCTATGGATGGTAAGACATGCCTACCCTTACCGACCATAATAGAGTGCAACCATATGCCAGACAACAGGTCAGAGATTCCCACACCAGACGCAGCAGCTCACCACACTCACTTAAAGCACATAGCACATCTCATACCAGAACTAGACGATCAGGCTCAGATAATCTTACTTCTTGGGAGAGATATCTTGCAAGTCCATAAAGTTAGAAAACTGATAAACGGTTCCCAAAACGCCCCATATGCCCAAAAACTAGACCTCGGGTGGGTCATTATAGGTGATGTTTGCCTAGGGGGTGCTCACAAACCGGCATCTGTTAATAACCTGCTCACTAGTACCTTCGAGAATGGTCGTCCTTCTCTTCTCCAACCCTGTCAGAATCACATCCTCATAAAAGAGCTACCACACAACAACACCTACGACGACGACCAAAATGACTTAGGAAGCACAGTGTTTAAGAGGACAAAGGAAGATGACCAGGTAGCAATGTCCATAGAGGATAGACTCTTCTTAGAACTTATGGAAAAGAGTATAGAGAAAGATGTGACTAATAGCTGGGTTGCACCTCTTCCCTTTAGACCTCAAAGACGACGTTTGCCTAACAACCGAGAACTAGCACATAAACGCCTCTCGTCCCTAAGACACAATCTCCAAAGGAAACCAGAGATGAGTGAACATTTCTTTTCCTTCATGGAGAAAATATTCCAGAACGGTCATGCTGAGATAACCCCAGACCTCAAAAACACAGAGGAAAAACCCTTTACCCGTAGAGGCGTCCTGTCTACCATAAATAGCCTGTACGATCCTTTAGGTTTTGCAGCACCTATTACTATCCAGGGTAAGGCACTACTGAGAGACTTGACCTGTGAGTTGTTAGATTGGGACCACCCTCTCCCCACTGACAAGAAGAACCTATGGACAGAGTGGAAGGACTCACTGACAGTTTTATCTAACCTTAACATCCCACGCTCATATGTCCCTCTGTCATCTGAGGACTATCAGACGCAAAAACTTTGTGTGTTTTCGGATGCTTCCGTTAAGGCAATTGCTGCTGTAGCTTACCTGAAAACCATAGACAATAAAGGACAATGCCACATAGGGTTTGTAATGGGGAAAGCCAAACTTGCACCACTTTCCGAGCACACCATACCCAGGCTGGAGCTTTGTGCTGCAGTTTTGGCTACAGAGCTAGCTGAACTAATTGCAACAGAGATAAACGTAGAAATTCAAAAAGCTGAGTTTTATACAGACAGCAAAATAGTTTTGGGTTACATCCATAATGAAATTAGACGTTTCTACGTCTATGTCAATAACAGAGTATTGAGGATAAGGAGGTCTACCCTCCCAGAGCAATGGCATTTCGTGCCCACAGACCGTAATCCTGCAGACCTAGCGACCAGATCTGTAGCAGCCAGCCGCCTTGAGAGTACTTCGTGGTTCACAGGTCCCACCTTTCTACGCAGTACCGACTGTAACATTAAAGACCCCGCCACATTCGAGTTAATAGATGCAGACAAGGATCAGGAAATTCGCCCTCAGGTATCTACTGCAGTTACAACAACTTCTCTTAACCAGTTTAAAACTCACCGTTTCAATAGGTTTTCCACCTGGAGGTCATTAGTTAGAGCTATTACTTGCCTGAATCACATAGCTCAGTCCTATAAACAAAAACCACTGACTCCAGACAATTGCAGAGGTTGGCACCACTGCAAAAACGGCTACTCAGCGACTGACCTAGAACAATCTAAAAATTGGTTAATATCTGTTGTACAAAGAGAGGTCTTTGCTAAAGAAACATGGATCTTCAACCCACCTCACTCTTCTCACATGGGAGGTGTCTGGGAGAGGATGATAGGCATAGCCCGCAGAATTCTTGACTCTATCTTCCTGCAAGTAGGAACTGCAAGGCTTACTCACGAGTGTTTAGTGACCTTTATGGCAGAGGTTACAGCTATCATTAATGCCAGACCTTTGACACCAATTTCAAGTGACTTTGAAGACCCGGTGATCCTCACACCCGCCATGTTGCTCACGCAAAAGACTAATCTTGCCGGTGCTCCAGCCGGAGAGTTTTGTGAGAAAGATCTTTACAAGCGACAATGGAGACAGGTACAAGTTCTTGCCAATACCTTCTGGAGCCGGTGGAAGAAACAATGTATATCTACTCTACAAGTGAGGAGAAAGTGGCACACTGGAAAGCCCAATCTTAAACCTGGAGACGTTGTGCTAATGAAAGACTGTCAGACGCTAAGGAACATGTGGCCTTTAGGTCTGATCACCAAAGTACTCCCAAGCAAAGATAATCGTGTCCGTAAGGTCGAGGTCAGGACCTTTCAACAGAATGAGGTTAAAGTGTTCTTAAGACCAGTGAACGAACTTGCTCTGTTGTTTTCTATGGAAGACTCTGCTAGTGACGTCGTGTGACGTCAGACGGGGAGTGTGCTGTCTATCATAATGTTTATGCTTTAATAAGAAGAATCAGTGATAGATTTGTGTAAAGTTGTAATGTATGGTACATTAGTTATAGTGGAGTGTAGCACCATCTAGTGTCCTTTTGTGGTATTACGGCTGTTAAACCATTTCATATATATTAGTGAAAGTATAGGAAGGAAGTTATCATTATCAGAGAATGCTGGGTAGAATCTTGACAGGAAGTGAAGCATTCACCATTTTGTGTCTGAAAGTTATTACTGAAGCGAGGCATGTGTTTCTCATCCATCGCCATCTACCCCTAGAGAGCTAAAAAAGTAAGTTTACTGTATCATCAAGTAATGAAAATGCTGTTATGCATGCAATGTGATGTTTATGAAGTTTGTTTTTACTGTATTACAGTTTCACCTGGCTTGTCTTAATAAACCTGTGATCAAAATAAATATGGTATCCAAGTTTGTGGGACAAGAAGGTTTAGCTCGATGTCTTCGGACAGAACAACTTCTGTCCAGTAATGTCGTACTTGAGGGCATGTCCACCACATGTGTATATAAGTGCCCCATTCGCCGTATCCTTTCCAACAAGTATCCGGAGTTGGAGGGGACATACGTGAGAGTTGCACTGGTGTTATATACCAACGAAATATGGTTTTGACAAGTTGTTCCTGATGGGTGGTGCACACCGAAACTGTTCTCATGGAGTCCCAGATATCAACCATTCTTCCTTATCCAGTGTTTCCGCAAGATCCGTTTCCCAGGCTTTAATGTATTTTAAGTCCCTCCAATCCAACAAAGAAGTTAAGGAACGGTATAAAGTTGAAATAAATCCTTTTGGGTATGAGCCTGCCTTGCATATTCTTTCAAATGGTGTAAGAGGTGATAAGGCAGCTGCTTTCACATGTGGCTGAGAAGCAAAAGCTTTTAGTTACATATATGGCAGGGGATGAGCAGGGGCTGTTGTGCCAGATGGTAATTATTTAAAGGAGGCATTATTGAAGGCCACAGGCAATTGCATTCGGCTTGTTAGCAAAAACAAAAAAGGGAAGAAACCACTGTGGTACTCTGCAGAAGTTGCCAAAATAGTGAAGAACAAAAAGATAGCATTCAATAACTATAAAAAAACTCAGAGTGAAGAAGATAGGCAAACCTATAAGATTAGGCAGAAAGAGGCAAAGCAATTTATAAGAGCTTCCAAAGCACACACAGAAGAGAAAATAGCTCAGTCATTAAAAAAGGGGGACAAAACATTTTTTAGATACATAAACGAGAAAAGAAAAGTAAAACAAGGATTAGTTAGATTAAAAACAAAGGAAGGAAGGTATGTAGAATAGGATAAAAGTCTCGCTGACTGCCTCAATTAATATTTTTGTTCAGTCTTTGCAGAAGAAAAGGAAGGAAAGGGACCTCAGGAGGAAACACTAAAGAGACATTTACATATGAGTTTACAGAGGAGGAGGTTCTACAGCAGCTGTCTAAAGTAAAGACAAATAAATCAATGGGGCCTGATGGGATCCACCCTAAGTTATTAAAAGAGCTCAGTGGTGTAATAGCAAAACCTTTAACAGATTTATTTAACCAATCCTTGTTAACGGGAGTCGTCCCAGAAAACTGGAAATTAGCAAATGTTGTGCCCATTTACAAGAGAAGGGTAGTAGGGAGGAATCGTGGAACTATAGGCCAGTTAGTCTTACTGTACGTCAGTAGTGGGGAAATTAATGGAAACCATGTTAAAGGAAAGGATTGTTGAACATCTAATAACACATGCAGGGTTATTCAAAGAGATTCGAAAAGTCACCGCACCTTCGGTGTCTTTTCGTTCTCTTCAATTCGGTTCCTTTTGCCGATCCCATTTCGGTGACCCTGCGGTGTATTCAGCAAACACCACAGGGTCCCCGAATTGCAGGGAAAGGCTGCCGCAAACCCGACGAAAACTAACCGCAAAACCCACCGAATGCACGCCGAAAACCGCCAAAAACATCTGGATTATCCTGCCGAAAACCAAGCTGGAGCAGGAGCCGAAGCAGCCGAAGCAGCTGAGACCACAGACGAGGGAGGTGAATAAATTAGCAAAATAGTTTGTGTGAATCTGTGAAAATGAAACGCTGTTTGCAAAGAAACTACTGAGCGAAAATGTCTGAAATTTGCATGTGAGGTCCAGGGAATGATAATAAAAAGGGCTGTTTCAGAAAAAATAAGTAAACTTAAAAAAAATCCCCAAAAAATCGGACTTTTTAACCCTTTCGCTGCTGAGGCTTTTCCCGCCCCTATGCTGAGGTCATTTTTACCTGTTTTGCGCATCATGTTTAAACGTGTTTTGAAGGCTTATTTTAGTATATGACCCAGACATATTATATATCGTTCTTTCCGTCAGACTCGGTAGATTCATAATATGTCATTATTATATGTATACGTTATGTCATGTCTGTATATTTAACAAAAAATGCAATAAAATATGTATTTTCAATAATTTACAATGTGTAAAGTGTTTTTTTCCACATTTTAACATGCGAGCAATTGCGGTTATATTTTGTATGGGGTGCGCTTGTTAAAAAAATTAGAGATGGGGTCTCGTTACATTTTTTTTTGGGGAAAATGACACTATTTTTAACAAACGCACCGCATACAAAAATCGTTAGTGCAGCATCATTGTTCACATTATAATTGAAATGGGAACAATATTGCTGCATTAACAAACCCAAAAAAAAAAAAAAAAGTGTTTAATTTTTTTTTTTAATTTTTTTTTTTTTTTTCTTTTTCTTATTTTTTTTTTTTACAAAATTTTTCACTGTAGTGTTTGGTATCGTTGGAACGGCCATGCTCTGGCCGATCCAACGATACCAAAATTTAACCCCTAACTGCCACGGATCGGGAGATAGGGAGTTCATTGGAACTCCCTATCTCCACAGTTGGTGGCAGTTAGGGGTTAAGTCTAGGACTGGCGTCATCGTGCTACGCACGATGACGCCAGTCCTCTGGGGGAGTTCCCGGAGGCTTGGCCGACATCCAAGATGTCGGCCAGCTCCGGGAAAGGATCGCGAACCGGCGCTTTTCAGCGCCGATTCGCGATCCAGCTCCCCAGGGGTTAATGCCAGGCATCATTTGGAAGGGCAGGCTGTGCCCTTCCAAATGATGCCTGGGTTAACCCCCTGTGCGCCGCCGATCGGGAGGGAGAGAGGTCCGAAGGACCTCCCCCCCCTCCCTTTCAGGCGCCTCCTCCGCACATGCGGGGGGGCGCCTGAATTAGGTGTCATCGCGCCCCCGCGATGACACCTAATGCTGGCGGCTGCTGGTCCGGATGCGCGGCTGACATCCAGGATGTCAGCCCGCACCGGAGGGGCCAGCGATCGGCCGGAACCCGGCCGAACGCTGACCCCAATGTGAGGACGCGCTCAGCGCGTCCTCAGCACACCAGCGGGAATGCTGAGGACGCGCTCAGCGCGTCCTTAGCATTCAAGTGGTTAAAAAAAAAAAAAATCCAGAAAAATGCTTAAAATATCCTAAAAAATCTATAAATAAAGAGACTCTTTACTGCAGAATTTTATAATGAAGGGTTTGTTAGATATTGAATTAAAACGGGAATATTTTTAACATTGAAGTCTATGGGATTCTCCTGAATTAACTTGCCGAATTAAACCACCGAATGGCAGGGCATTAGGGGAACCTTTCACTGCTGGTTTGTGTTCTCTGAATAGCCGAAGCAGTGCATTTTCATGGGGATTTCACTGCCCCCGAACAGGCACCGTTCAGGCAATTCGCCAGGATTTGGCGAATTACCTGCTCTCTGGATAGCCGAATGGCCAGGAAAGGTAACCGAAGGCTGATTTTCAGCCTTCGGTTACCTTTCTCAAGCAATTCGGATCTCTTTGGATAACCCTGATAGATTACAGGATCAGAAACAACATGGGTTTACCTCAGGGAGATCATGCCAAACTAATCTTATTGATTTTTTTGATTGGGTAACAAAAATAATAGACACAGGTGGTGCAGTAGATATTGCTTATTTAGATTTCAGTAAGGCTTTTGATACTGTTCCACATAGAAGGCTTATCAATAAATTGCAATCTTTGAGCTTGGATTCCAATATTGTTGAATGGATTAGGCAGTGGCTGAGTGACAGGCAACAGAGGGTTGTGGTAAATGGAGTTTATTCGGCGCAAGGTCTTGTTACCAGTGGGGTACCTCAGGGGTCAGTACTTGGACCCATTCTCTTTAATATTTTTATTAGTGATATTGCAGAAGGTATTAATGGTAAAGTATGTCTTTTTGCTGATGACACAAAGATTTGCAACAGGGTTGACGTTCCTGGAGGGATCAGCCAAATGACAAATGATTTAGGTAAACTAACAAAAATGGTCGGAGCTGTGGCAATTGAGTTTTAATGTGGATAAGTGCAAGATAATGCACCTGGGACGTAAAAACCCAAGGGCTGAATAAGAATATTTGATACAGTCCTAACCTCAACATCTGAGGAAAGGGATTTAGGGGTTATTATTTCAGAGGATCTAAGGGTAAGTAGTCAATGTAATAGAGCAGCAGGAAATGCTAGCAGAATGCTTGGTTGTGTAGGGAGAGGTATTAGCAGTAGGAAAAGGGAAGTGCTCATGCCACTGTACAGAGCACTGGTGAGACCTCACTTGGAGTACTGTGTGCAGTACTGGAGACCGTATCTCCAGAAGGATATAGACATCTTAGAGAGAGTTCAGAGAAGGGCTACTAAAATGGTGTACGGCTTGAAGGAGAAAAGTTACCAGGAAAGGCCTAATGATCTTAACATGTACAGCTTGGAAAAAAGACGAGACAGAGGAGATATGATAGAAACATTTAAATACGTAAAGGGAATCCACAAGGTAGAGGAAGGGAGTATATTTAAAAGGAAACAAAGTAGCAAAACAAGAGGACATACAGGGTTATCCAAAGAGATTCGAAAAGTCACCGCACGTTCGGTGACTTTTCGTTCTCTTCAATTCGGTTCCTTTTGCCGATTGCATTTCGGTGACCCTGCGGTGTATTCAGCAAACAGCACAGGGCCCCCGAATTGCAGGGAAAAGCTGCCGCAAACCTGACGAAAACTAACCGCAAAACCCACCGAATGCACGCTGAAAACAAGCAAAAACATCTGGATTAACCTTCGAAAAACCCGAACAGGAGCCGAACATGAGCCGAATCACACAGAGCCGAAGCAGCTGTGACGTAGAGGAGGCAGTGAATAAATTAGCAAAACCATTTGTATGAATCTGGGAAAATGAAACGCTGTTTGCAAAGAAACTACTGAGCGAAAATGTCTGAAATTTTCACAGGAGGTCCAGGGAATGATAATAAAGAGGGCTGTTAGAAAAAAAATAAGTAAACTGAAAAAAAATCAAAAAAAAAATCGGACTTTTAAAAAAAAAAAAATTAAGAAAAATGCTTAAAGTATCCTAAAAAATCTATAAATAAAGAGACTTTTTGCTGCAGAATTTTATAATGAACGGTTTATTAGATATTGAATTAAAACGGGAATATTTTTAACATTGAAGCCTATGGGATTCTCCTGAATAAATTTGCCGCATGAAACCACCGAATGGCAGGGCATTAGGGGAACCTTTCACTGCTGGTTTGTGTTCTCTGAATAGCCGAAGCAGTGCTTTTTCATGGGGATTTCACTGCCATCGAACAGGCACCGAACAGGCACCGTATGTTCAGGTAATTCGCCAGGATTTGGCGTATTGCCTGCTCTCTGGATAGCCGAATGGTCAGGAAAGGGAACCGAACGCTGATTTTCAGCGTTCGGTTACCTTTCACAAGCAACTCGGATCTCTTTGAATAACCCTGATAGTCTTAGATTAGAGGGGCAAAGGTTTAAAAGTAACATCAGGAAGCATTATTTTACTGAGAGGGTGGTGGATACATGGAACAGCCTTCCAGTAGAAGTGGTAGAGGCCAAAACAGTAATTGAATTTAAGCAAGCATGGGATAGGCATAAGGCTATCCTAAACAAAAGATAAATCCAGGTAAAGTATCCATGTAATTGGGCAGACTAGATGGGCCGAAAGGTTCTTATCTGCCGACAATTTCTATGTTTCTATGTAATAAATCCGCCAGGGCCAGAAAAGAGCCCCCAGGATACAGTTGATAGAAACGGAAGACATTAGAGTCCATCCATCCTCTTCCTGCTTTCAGCGAGTAGACTGGCAAAAAGGCTTTATTTCGTATAATCGGAGATAAAGGTGATGGAAAAGACGACAAGTCACATTTTGCAGCCAATTTATTCCATAGCCGAAATGAGTTCACTATAGCTGGGCAGATGGTGCGTAAGAGAGTACTATGGGTTTTTGAAAGCCAAATCCAAAGGCTGGGGTCATCCGAAAACATAAGGGCACGTTCCAAGTCAGTCCATCGATGTCGTCCAGGCGGTGTATGCCAAGCAACTATTTGGGCCAATTGAGCCGCATAATAATAGGATAGAAGGCAAGGAAGTCCCAGTCCCCCTGCCTCTTTAGGACGGTAAAGTGTTGCTCTTGCTATTCGGTGCCGCTTGCCCCTCCATATAAATTTGTCAATTGCCATCTGAAGGTGATGAAGATCCTCTGGAGGGATAGCGACTGGTAGTGCCTGAAAAAAGTACAATATTCGAGGCAAGGCAGTCATCTTTATACAATATATTCTTCCCACCCACGATATTGCATATTTATCCCAATTTTCGAAATCCCGTTTAATTTGAGAAAGCAAAGGAACGTAATTCACATCATACAATTTTCCAGGGTCAACTGATAAGCTAATGCCCAGATATTTAATCGAAGTCAATGAGACTACGACAGGAAAAGAAGAACGAATTAAAGTTATATCGCCATTAGCTAGAAAAAGCGGAATAGCCTCTGATTTGTCCATATTTACTTTATACCCAGATAACCGAGCAAAATCAGACAGTTTCTGCAGAACTACAGGCAGTGATAAAAAGGGTTGCGAGAGCGATAGTAAGACATCATCTGCATAAGCTGATAATTTATATTCCCCTCCTTGGATGGAAATGCCCCGTATGGAAGGGTCAAGTCTAATGTGTTGAAGGAGATGTTCCAGGAAGAGGGCAAGTAAAGCCAGTGACAAGGGGCAACCCTGGCAAGTACCATTACGTACATTAAAAGGGATCAGGTTTGCACCTGGAATCACCACCTGAGCAGACGGGGATGAGTACAAAGCTTGCACCGCCACCACGTATGCCGGGGGGAGACCGAGATGTTTGAGGAGTGAAAACAAAAATGGCCACTCCGCTCTATCAAATGCTTTCTCTGCATCCAGCGATATAAATAGGGAAGGGATTTTGCGAGTAGAAGCATACCATATGAGATCTACCGTTTTCCTGGTGTTTTCAAAGGCCTGTCTATTTGGTATAAACCCTACTTGATCAGGATGGATCATATCCCCTAATAACCAATCTAAGCGCAGAGACAACATTTTGGTGAACAATTTTAAATCCGTGTTAATTAAAGATATAGGGCGGTAATTTTCAACTAACTGAGGATCCCGACCGGGTTTAGGTATTAGCACTATAGAGGCCAACAATGATTCTGTCGGAGGTGTACCCCCCTTCAACATGTCATTAAAAATAAGGAGTAACGGTAACCTAGGAATGAGCACTGCCGCAAAAGATTTATAAAAGTGATACGTAAAGCCATCCGGACCCGGGGCCTTGTGAGGCTTCATGTATCCCAGGGCTTTGCTTATCTCTTCCTCTGTGATTGGATCAGCCAGTTTCTAAGTTCTAGATTCTGACAGAAGAGGTAAGGATGCCTTTTTCAAGTATAACTCTATGTCCTTTAGCAATACCTTATTCATGGAAGAGTGATCAGCAGAATGATCATACAGGGCCGTATAGTATTTAGTAAATGCATCTCTGATAGCTTGCGGGGTCGTGTGTGATTAAAGGAAGGAAAGAGAGAGCTCGTGATGGGCAGCCACGAGGGAGAAGGGAAAAGGGAATACCAGCCGAATGGGGATACCGAAGGGAAGGTGAAAATAGAGGGGGGAGAGGTAGGAGACCATTGGAAAAACCAACGAAAACCAGCCGGTGTAAGGGTGATACCAAAACTGGCTACCCCCTTCCGCCGCCGGCAACAAAGAGAAACATCAAAGAGAGGAAAAGACCTCTCCAATTCCAGACCCAAAAAGGAAAAGAGAGAGAAAAAAAAAACATATTCATAACAATGAACAACAAATACGTAACTGGCGGCGCGATGAATGTCGCTGTAGGATCTTGTGGTGGTTCTCTTATATTAACCGTCCATATGCGTTAAAAAGACAAAGAGAATACAATAGTGTAGACGAAATATAATAGCAAATACTGTAAACACTGTATTATTCCCACTCACAAAAGAAGAGCCCCAACACTGGCTCAGAGTGGGTCAGCGCATGTGGTCAATGGTTTTCTTCTGAAGGAGGTGACCTCCCACCTTCAGTGGTGATGGTTTGCTTCCAATGTTGGTACGTGAAGGAACATGTGGAAAAAAGAGAAAACTCCCTTGCGTAGATCCGTTGGACACACAGTGAAGTAATGATAAAGGAATTGCACTCACGTGGGTTGGAGCTTAAAGCCAAGCTCTAGGATCAACCGCTTGTGGACTTATTAGAGGGAAAGCCCATAGAAACCTCTTTAACCAGCAAGCACACCAGGGACTGATGCAAAGAAAATTTAATATAACATAAAAACAATATAAAATAGGTAAAAAACAATCTCTGGCTCAGCCAGTGTACCCAGACGCGTTTCGCCACACCATGTGGCTTCCTCATGGTGTGGCGAAACGCGTCTGGGTACACTGGCTGAGCCAGAGATTGTTTTTTACCTATTTTATATTGTTTTTATGTTATATTAAATTTTCTTTGCATCAGTCCCTGGTGTGCTTGCTGGTTAAAGAGGTTTCTATGGGCTTTCCCTCTAATAAGTCCACAAGCGGTTGATCCTAGAGCTTGGCTTTAAGCTCCAACCCACGTGAGTGCAATTCCTTTATCATTACTTCACTGTGTGTCCAACGGATCTACGCAAGGGAGTTTTCTCTTTTTTCCACATGTTCCTTCACGTACCAACATTGGAAGCAAACCATCACCACTGAAGGTGGGAGGTCACCTCCTTCAGAAGAAAACCATTGACCACATGCGCTGACCACTCTGAGCCAGTGTTGGGGCTCTTTTTGTGAGTGGGAATAATACAGTGTTTACAGTATTTGCTATTATATTTCGTCTACACTATTGTATTCTCTTTGTCTTTTTAACGCATATGGACGGTTAATATAAGAGAACCACCACAAGATCCTACAGCGACATTCATCGCGCCGCCAGTTACGTATTTGTTGTTCATTGTTCACTGGTTTGGGGAAACCACTGAGTGCTGGTTGGCTTTGGAAATTTGGTGGCGGTACAGGCGGGGGCGCCTACCACTTTGGTTGTATATTCATAACAATCTTAACTAGTATTAAATTGAGGTATAACACCCTACTAATAAAGGAATACGTTACATCTGTTTAGACACTCGCCTGCCGCGATATATAACGAGCCCACCATGTCAATGGGCCTTATAGGTAACCAGATACTCAATGCCACTACGGACCATTGTAATCAAAAAAGGTCAGTCCCCTGAAGTCTCCCATTCCTGAGTTAGCCTTGGTAGAGGTCGTGGAGGGGCAAGGGCAGCAATTGTAGGAGGTACTGGTAAATCCAAGGATCTTAAAAGGTTTTTTGCTTGATGGAGAGATGTATAGGCCACAATATCAAAATCTTAAATGGAAATCCCCATGCATATCGGATGTTATTGTTACGTAGAATGGTTGTCACCTCCTTCCACTCTCTCCTCCGAGCAAGAGTGGATACAGACAAGTCCTGAAAGAATGATAAGGAAGCGCCTTCATATTCCACATCCTGATTCTGCGCTGCTTTAAGAACTGCATCTTTAGAAGTGTAATAATGGAATCGCGCCACCACGTCTCGTGGATTATAAGAGTTATCACGACGGGGACCCAACGCTCTATGGATACAGTCCATTATGAAAAGAGATTCTGGTATATCAGGGGCCAAACGTTTAATTATTCCATGAAAATGTCTGACAAATCAGAATTAGTGACCGTTTCTGGTAAGCCACGGAGGCAGGGCCGGATTAGCATAGGGGCGGATGAAGTGGCCGCTCCAGGCCCCTTCCATAAAATAGGCCCACAGCCAAGATCACGTAGAGGAAGAGCAGCTGGCCGGCAGGCCTTCCACACACCTCTAGAGGCCCGAGACAGAACGATATGGCTGGGCTCCTTTCCTCCTGGTTCAACCCTGGTGGTCTGAGTGGCTGTGGGCCTGCTTTTCTGTCTGTGCTCCCAGCACAGACAGCAAAGCACATCCACACTGGACTCCAGCACTTGTGACTGACTGTCAGTGTTGTTCCGGCGCTCAGATGACACATCAGAGAGTGCCGGCACTCAGCTGACGTGTCATCAAGGAGCGTCAGCATCCAGCTGCTGGAGCACAGCCACTCTGACCACCAGGGGTCCAGTATCACTGGCCCACTCCCCCCTTCTTCCCTTGCCACTGGACCACCAGGGATCAGCCCCCTCCCTGCAGAAAAGGTAAGCAGGAGAGGGGGGAATGTGTTTATATATAATATAGTTGTGTTGTGTATGTGCATAGAGTGAATGTGTGTTCTTTTTTTTAGATTTATGGATTGGGAATGGTTGTGTGCTTTGGGAGTGATTTAGGTGTGTGTTTCTTTAGGTGTATGGGGTAAATGTGTGTTTATGGGAATGATATACAGGGTTATTCAGAGAGCGTGAAAAGCAGGAGAATGACTGGAGAATGAAAAATTCTAGGTCAAAATAGCCGATTTGGAAAGTGAGATAAAAGGGAGAATTTTTCTGGTTTGGCTATTTTGACTTTGAATTTTTCATTCTCCAGTCATTCTCCTGCTTTTCACGCTCTCTGAATAACCCTGTATGTGTTTGTGGTGTTTAGGTTTGTGTGTGTGTTTAGGTTTATATGAATGTATGTGTGTGTGTGTGTTTAGGTGTATATGAATGTATGTGTGTGTGTGTGTGTGTGTGTGTGTGTTTAGGTGTATATGAGTGGATGTGTGTTTAGGTCTATATGGGTGGGTGTGTTTAGGTGTATATGAGTGGATGTGTGTGTTTAGGTGTATATGAGCGGATGTGTGTGTTTAGGTGTATATGAGCGGATGTGTGTGTGTGTTTAGGTGTATATGAGTGGATGTGTGTGTTTAGTTGTATATGAGTGGATGTGTGTGTGTGTTTAGGTGTATATAAGTGGATGTGTGTGTGTGTGTTTAGGTGTATATGAGTGGATGTTTTTTTGTGTGTTTAGGTGTATATGAGTGGATGTGTGTGTGTTTAGGTGTATATGAGTGGATGTGTGTGCGTGTGTGTTTAGGTGTATATGAGTAGTTATGTGTGTGTTTAGTTGTATATGAGTGGATGTGTGTGTTTAGGTGTATATGAGTGGACGTGTGTGCTTAGGTGTATATGAGTGGATGTGTGTGTGTTTTTAAGTTTATGGGAAGGGCTGTTTTTGTGGGTGATTAAGGTTTTTGTGTGTTTAGGTGAATGTGTGCATGTTTAGGTGAATGGGAGCGGATGTGTGCGTGTTTAGGTGAATGGGAGCGGATGTGTGCGTGTTTAGGTGAATGGGAGTGGTTAGGTTTGTGTGTGTTTAGGTGTATAGTAGGCGCACGTGTAGGTATATAATAAGGGTGGGTAGTCGCACGTGTAGGTATATAATAGGGATAGGTAGGCACACTTGTAGGTATATAATGAGTAGGTAAGCACACTTGTAGGTATATAATAGGGGTGGGTAGGCAGGCGCACTTGTAGGTATATAATAAGGGTAGGTAAGCGCACTTGTAGGTATATAATAGGGGTAGGTAGGCGCACTTGTAGTTATACAATAGGGGTGGGTAGGCGCACTTGTAGTTATACAATAGGGGTGGGTAGGCGCACTTTCTGACTTTCTTTAGGCTGACTGCCTAAAGGTGGATTATGTAGGAGGATTATTGTGAGGAGCAGCCAGTAGGTGGCGCTGATCAGCTGCTGAGGGAGACAAACTGGCTGCTCCTCCCCATCCTCCTATCAAGTCTTCCTGTTTCCAGCCGCGTGGAAGGGCAGTGAGGAAACCCAGAGCCGACCAGCAGCCAGGGGGAAAGGCAAGATTCCCCTATCATTCTCTTGGGATGAGCAGCGTTTCTTTTAACTTACTGAGCCCCCCACCCCGCAGCTCTCCTCTGATCTCACTTTGCAGGGAGGAGGAGGGGCAGCATGTGGGGAGGGGGGCCAGCACACAGTGGAGACAGAGGGATTAAAGAGAAAGTGGGTCACACAGAGAAATGAAAAAGGGGGTCACAGAAAAGGAAAGGGGGTCACTGAGAAAAGGAAAGAAATAAAAAAGAAGGGGTCACACAGGAAAGGGGGTCACAGAGAAAATGAAAGGTGGTCACACAGAGAAATGAAAAAGAAAGGGGGTCACAGAAAAGGAAAGAAATGAAAAAGAAGGTCACACAGTGTCCCTTGCATGGACTATGAATACAAATATATATATATATATACAAATATCTTTACCAAATAACGACAGACACCAATAAACTTTGGAATAGTTGGCCGTAGCTTTTATTTAAGGGTAATTTGGAGCATAAAACTTCAACCATAAAACCGAACTTAAAAAACCTGTAAAACCTTATAAATAATATAACAAATTCCCAAACCGCCCCTGTTCTCAGCCAGCTTGGGAACCCTTCTGCCTCCATCCACCCCAATAAGGGGCGACCTTTACCCTTATTAAACAACTACGACAATATACATAAAAAGGGAGGGGGGGGGGAAACGCTGCTACAGGATCCAATCTTCTAAAACAGCTGAGGTAATTGCCAAAACTACCTCAGACTCTCAATTTATAAAACCTTTGGAACTTGTCTCGAGCTCTCAAACAGCTGATATCCAATCAGCTGTTTGAAATTTCCGCTCTTGATTGCACGCGCAACGGCTCGTGCTGCTGAACAGCTGATTAACCAATCAGCTGTTCAGATTTTCCCGCTGCAAAAAACCAGCTCAGAAGCAGTTTCAGCTGGCTGAAACCAGCTCTGAGCTACCAAACTTGACCTCTAATTAACCCCAGCCTATCAATTTGTCCAGCAATGGACACTTGCAGCGCCTCCTATGCGGTTATCGCTTTAAAAAAAGGAAAGGGGGTCACAGAGAGAAATGAAAAGATAGGGGTCACAGAAATGAAAAAGAAAGGGGGTCACAGAAAAGGAAAGAAATGAAAAAGAAGGTCACACAGAAAAGGAAAGTGGGTCACAGAGAGAAATGAAAAGATAGGGGGTCACAGAAATGAAAAAGAAAGGGGGTCACTGAGAAAAGGGGGTCACAGAGAAATGAAAAAGAAAGGGGGTCACACATAGAAATGAAAAAGAGGGGGTCACACAGAAAAGGAAAGGGGTTACTGAGAAAAGGAAAGAAATAAAAAAGAAGGGGTCACACAGAAAAGGAAAGGGGGTCACAGAGATAAAATGAAAGGTGGTCACAGAAATGAAAAAGAGGGTGTCACAGAAAAGGTCACTGAGAAAAGGAAAAATTAAAAAGAAGGGGGTCACACAGAAAAGGAAAGGGGTCACAGAGAAAATGAAAGGGTGTCACACAGAAAATGAAAGGGGGTCACACAGAAAATGAAAGGGGGGTCACACAGAAATTACATAGAAGGGTCACAC
Source organism: Leptobrachium leishanense (assembly GCA_009667805.1). Classification (NCBI taxonomy): domain Eukaryota; kingdom Metazoa; phylum Chordata; class Amphibia; order Anura; family Megophryidae; genus Leptobrachium; species Leptobrachium leishanense. The sequence goes on along the minus strand of CM019064.1, from coordinate 216,058,356 downwards.
AAAGAAAAGGAAAGGGGGTCACACAGAGAAATTAAAAAGAAAGGGGGTCACAGAGGAATGAAAAGGAAGGGGGTCACACAGAGAAATGAAAAAGAAAGGGGGTCACAGAGAAATTAAAAAGAAAGGGGGTCACACAGAGAAATTAAAAAGAAAGGGGGTCACAGAGATGAAAAAGAAAGGGGGTCACAGAGAAATGAAAAAGAAAGGGGGTCACAGAGAAATGAAAAAGAAAGGGGGTCACAGAGAGGTCTCACAGTAAGTGGGATGAAAGAGGTCACAGAGAGAGAGAGAGGTCACACAGTGAGAGGGTCACACAGTGATCATAGAGATATGACGGGTGAGAGAGCGAGAGTAAGGTTGGTGTCAGACTAGTGTGAGAGTGGACATTCCTTCCACTTGACGCACCGTCTGGCCACCTTGCTGAGCGCAGTTAGTGCCCTCAGCGCTGCAAAGCTCGATCCTCCTATGGAGAATCGCGTTTTGCAGCCCCGTCAACGCGCGTCCTAGCGCTTTGACGGAGAGGGCTGATGCACGGCTGCAGCATGTGCAAAATTCCTGCGCGCGCAACAGCTCGTGGCTGGCGCCGTCGCAGCGTCTCAATGCTGTGACAGACGCCAGATGGCACGTCAGTATGGGTGCACATAGTGCGCTCGTCTGACGCCAGCCTAACCAGAAATGAGAGACTACTAATTCAGACTGCAGATTGCTATGAGTTTTATTGCTCTGGAGCTCTGTGATACAGTAATGTGCCGTGTGTATGAGTGTATCACAGAGCTCCACAACAATAAAACTCACAGTAATGTGTAGTGTATTTGAGCATGAGTTTTATTGCTGTGGATTCTGTGATATGTTCATCTGTGAATAGATTAACCATTACTTCTCTGTAAGACAATTTTGCTGCCGCTGAAGACTGCCTAATTGTTGCGAACTGCACCATATTTCTCTGTCTATTCGGCAGTATTTGGTGATTTGACAGTTTAGTTGGCACTTGTTGCCTCAGTATCTAAAAATAGGCCCAACAAAATCCTCAGCACCAGGCCCATGATACCCTTAATCCGGCCCTGATGGTTAGGTCCGGTATAAGGGAAGGGAGAAACCTGGGGAGAATGGAATTTTTAAGTTGAGAGGTCGATAAGGTAGTAGAATGACTTTAGGGAGAAATGGGAGAAGGAAAATAAAAAATAAAAAAAACCAAAAAAACCCTAAAGTCTGGGAATATCAGGAAGAGATAACGGTTTTACGTTCCATAGTTAGTGTGTAAGGTCTGTATATAGGTTTTTGTTTTATGTAATTGAAGATGATGAAACTGATAATAGTGGAGGAAACTAGGTAATAATGTGTAATTTGCATATTCTCTAATTGTATATGTTTTATGTTTGTATACTATTTTGAAAATTTCTAATAAAATTTAAAAAAAATTATTGTAGGTTGTCTTTGCTTCCTTTCCACATGAAAAAGATATAATCTATGTATCTTTTATACAACAGCATATCTTCCTTTCTACTCTCAACTAATGACTGTTCCCAATATTTTACCAGGAAGGATACATTGAGATTTCTCTCGTTTTCAAGTATGTCCTGGGTGGCGAGTATGTACCGTTAGGTACCTCTAGCAAGGGTGAGTCCTATCCAAAAATGAAGCCACAGGCTGCTGTGTAGCGAACCATCACTGCTCACGCTGCTTTTCAGTCATGAGGTAGACTGGTGGGCTCATATTTATGCCCTCCCAGAAACAAATCCACCTTGGGAACAAAAAATAAAGACACGGAGTGGAACATGCTGCAATGATGACCTGGCTGAAGGTACAATAAAAATACATAGTACAGGAGGGGTGGGGTCGCGCCTCACTAGAGGTGCCTTGACGTTGGCGGGTGAGCTTACACTCTTAATGGGCATTAATAGAAACCAAAGCCTCTAATTGTTTTGTTTTACACGGTATAATGGGAATTGTGACATCCAGGGTCCCGGGGGGCTCGCAGGGGGCCCTGGACGCGTGATTCCGCTAGCTGGCCTGGTGGCAAGAACTCCGGCGGCACCCGACGTGAATATGACTGCTCGGGGGGCGGGGTGTGGTGTGATGATGCGGCGCCACCAGTCTTTAAACCAGGAGCGCGCGCATAGAGCCCTCGCCTTGCCGTGGAGTTTCTTTCCCGCATCGCTGCTTTGTAAAATTACTGCGTATACTCGTTACTGACCCTGCTTTGTTCTGAGGACCCAATCTGTTGCCGACTTTGCTTGCCGATACGACGATTCTCTCTCTGTGCCCCTGTCTGGTGTATCTGGTGCTGGTGTGTGCTACCGATCCTGCCACATATAGTAGCGTAGTAGAAGTGTCTAACCATTGCTGACCCGGTTTGTTATTACGACTATTCTCTCTGTGCCCCTGTCTGGTGTAACTGCTAGAGGTTAGGGTTAGTGGTGCCGACCATCCTAAGGATCGGAGGTTTAGAGGTCTGTCACCAGGGATCCTACCAGTTCTGTCCTAGGGAACGCTACATTATGGCAAGGCCAAGATATAGATTCAACAGACCTGTCCATGTTAATGTCCAAATTAGGAGACATCATAACTAAACAGGAGGAGACCACAGGATGGACCAATTTGCTCAGGCTTTGGGGCTATTTATTGAATCCACACACCAAGCCGTCGCCTCCTTTTGTCCCCTGTGGTAAATGTTGCACCCCCTCAGGTTGGTGCTATTTCTCATGTGAGTCTGAAAACCCCCAGAAGCTATGATGGTACTTCTGGGACATGCAGGGGTTTTGTCATGCAGATGGATATTATGTTTGAGTTGAATCCTGGCATGTGTCCTACTGAAAGAGCTAAAGTAGGGTACGTAATCAATCACTTAACCGAGAAAGCGCTTCTGTGGGCAACTCCCTTGTGGGAGTTGAGGAAGCCTGTGATCTACAACTATCATGAATTTATGAAAGATCTAAAACGAACGTTTGATCCGGCCAAACGTGCTACTGGTGCTGCTACAACATTGTTTCATATTAAACAAGGTAACCGCCGAGTTGCTGACTATGCTATTGAATTTAAAACTGTGGCAGCTGAGTTGCAATGGCCGAATGATGCATTCTCAACTGCATTTCTAGAAGGTGTTAATGAGGCATTAATGTATAAGCTCGCTCCAATGTCGCTACCAGAGGAGGTTGGTGATCTTATCGATTACTGTATTGCTCTAGATGACCAGATCCGTGAGAGAAGGTCTGGCCGTGATAAGCCTCACAAATCCTCTCAAGTCTCTCCTTCCGTTCCTCACCCCCTAGGGTGGAACAAGCTATTCCTGAACCCATACAGCTGGGTCTTTCAGGTATATCAGGTGAGGAGAGACAATATCGCATAAGAGAGGGGGTTTGTCTGTACTGTGCAGATAAGGGTCATTTCAGATTACAGTGTCCCAAGCGACCTAAGAGGTCTTCTATGCATGGAAAGGAGCGTGTCTAGAATCCCCTGAGAGACAGGTTCTAGGCATGACAACAGTGTGTCTCCTATCAAAAAAGAAAAGAAAGAAAAGGTCTCGTGTCGTGGTTCCTGTGTCTGTTGCTTGGGAGGATGTTAAGCTTGACACGGAGGCACTTATTGATTCAGGTTCTGCAGGGAACTTTCTCGATTCAGGCTTTGCTGCTTTTCACCAGGTACCGTTGGTTAAAAGAGAGACTCCTCTGATCATTGAGTCCTTTGATGGCAGAAACTTGTTGAGACCACACGTTACCCACGATACGATTCCTCTTTCTTTCCATACAGGTCTCCTACATGGAGAAAAATTACAATTTCAAATAATCGAATCACCCACTGTACCCATTGTTTTAGGCTATCCTTGGTTGGCTAAACATAATCCCGTTATTGACTGGCCCAAGGGAGAATTGGGTTCATGGAGTCCTAAATGTTGGTCCAGATGTCTAGGCTTGAGTACTGTGGTGGGAAGTACCTCCCCTGTCTACTTAGGTACCAGAATGGTATACAGATGTAGCGCTCACCCCCGCAGGAGCCGCTGAATAAAACCAGGATAGTCTCACCACACTAGGAATCACTATACACCAGCACACTGTTGTGGATTTTGTAAGTTTACTGGAGCAATAAAGTGGCATTGAATACACATATACTTTGAGACGTAAATCAATTAAGTGGGAATAAATGACGTAATGCGCAACGTGGGAAACACATGTGGCGGAAAAGAAACGGTTAATGTCCCCTCAGTTCACGAGTTTAAGTCCCGCTCAAAAGGCTCATATTGGTGTCTAGGGTAGCCGGGTACTAGATTCAACTGGCCAGTGAATGAACAGAATTATCTTCGACTAGTCAACATTGGAGCCCTGTGAATTGAAGTAATTAAGTGCGCACTTTCGTTTCGGAACCGTAGGCCGTGAGGCCTCTCACCCATCCGGCGAACAAAGTCTCCAGAACCGATGACTCGACCAAAGGATCTCTCTCCCGACTGGAACTCGGTGCCAACGAATCTGCTCCTCCGATGCCGAATCTCCGCAACAGGGACCGATCCGCCGCCTGCACTCCCGTTCAATCCACGGCTCTCATTACTTTATTATTATTATTATTCTTTATTTATAAAGCGCCAGCATATTCCGGAGCGCTGTACAATAAGCACAGTATAGACAGGGTTACAATACATTGAACAACATTTGACAAACAGTACAGGAGGAGATGAGGGCCCTATTCCCGTAGGAACTCACAATCTAGGAGGGTTGGGGTTGGAAACAGGAGGAGAGGACTGTAAGGTGAGAGTGATTGATGGTTGTGTCAGTGAGTTGGGTGGTAGGCTTCCCTAAATAGGAATGTTTTAAGGGAGCGTTTGAAGGAAGAGAAGTTAGGGGAAAGTCTGACAGTACGAGGGAGAGCATTCCAGAGAGTGGGGGCTGCGCGTGAGAAATCCTGCAGTCTATCATGGGAAGAGGTGATGCGGGGAGAAGTTAGGCGCAGGTCACTGTTTGACCTTAGGGAGTGGGCTGGGTTGTATCTGGTGATTAGTGAGGACAGGTAGTGGGGCGCTGAGTTAGTGAGGGTTTTGTAGGTAAGGATAAGGATTTTGAACTTAATTCTGCAGTGGATGGGGAGCCAGTGAAGGGACTCGCAGAGGGGAGCGGCAGAGACAGAGCGGCGGGTGAGGTGAATTAGCCTGGCGGAGGCGTTCAGGATGGATTGTAGGGGGGAGAGGCGGGACAGAGGGAGGCCAGATAAGAGATTATTGCAATAGTCGAGTCGGGAGATTACCAGGGCGTGTATGAGTTGTTTTGTGGTGACAGCGGTAAGAAATGGCCGAATTCTGGAAATATTACGCAGTTGGTATCGGCAGGAGGAGGAAAGAGACTGGATGTGGGGGATGAAGGAAAAGAGCAGAGTCAAGTGTAACTCCAAGACAGCGAACTTGGTTTGATGGGGAGATGGTGATACCCTCCACCGTGATAGAGAACTCAGGAGGTGGGGAGGCATTGGAGGGAGGAATAAGTAGGAGCTCAGTCTTTGACATGTTGATCTTTAGGTGGTGGGAGGCCATCCAGGAGGAGATGCCAGATAAACAGTCACTGACTTTTGAAAGGACAGGGGGAGAGAGATCAGGGGTAGAGAGGTAGATCTGAGTGTCATCAGCATAGAGGTGGTAATTAAAGCCAAAGCTGTTGATGATTTTGCCCAGGGAGGAGGTGTAGATGGAAAAGAGCAGAGGACCAAGGACAGAGCCTATAGGTACACCAACAGATAGAGGCAATGAAGAGGAGGAGTTACCAGCAAAGGACACACAGAAGGACCTGTTGGATAAATAGGAGTCAACCCAAGCAAGTGCAGTGTCACCGAGACCCAGAGAGGTCCTTCTGGAACCTGGTTGTCCTCCAAGCTGCTCAGCGGAATGTGGTATGCAATTTGGCACACTCCGTCCCCGATCTCCAGCACTGAATAGGTCTCGATGCACACTCCGGCCTGGTTGTGATCCCGGACGATGTGCTGCATGCGTCTTTCTCTTTCAGCTGTTCTGCTCGCTCTGCCCCTGCCGTGCACGAGGCTCCTGATGTCTTTCCTGGCGCCAGCACGCCCACTTCCTGTACTCTTCGCAAAGGTCTCTGGGAGGTGTAGTTCTTAAGTCCAGCATAGTCTCTTTTCATACATTATACTCTGGCTCCCCCTAGTGTCAATATCAGTTTAGTCCAGAGAGCAAAATCAAACACAGCGCTACACAGACATTAAGGAGGTTGTTTGATAAAAAGAAATCTGAGGTTCTGCCTCCACATCACCTGTACGATTGTGCGATTGATCTTTTGCCTGGAACTATGCCCCCAAAGAGCAATGTGTATCCTCTTTCTCAGAAAGAGAATGAGATTATGGAGGACTACGTTCGTGACAACCTTGCTCGTGGGTTTATACATCGTCCCTCCTCCCCTGCTGGGGTGGGGTTTTTCTTTGTATCTAAGAAAGAGGATGATTTGAGACCATGTTGTATAAACTAAAGAGGTTTAAATCGTATAACTATACGCAATGCCTATCCTATCCCTCTAATATCTGAATTGTTTGATCGTCTGAGAGACGCCAAGATTTATACCAAATTGGACCTTCGTGGGACATATAATTTGGTTAGGATTAAGGACAATCATGAATGGAAAACTGCTTTTAACACCAGAAGTGGGCACTATGAATACCTTGTGATGCCATTCGGTCTGTGTAATGCGCCTGCAGTTTTCCAAGACTTTATCAATGCTGTCCTACGGGATTACTTGCAAGTGTTTGTGATTGTCTATTTGGATGACAGTCTCATCTACTCTCCAGATGTAGAAACCCATCATATGCATGCACGTACTGTTCTGAAATGACTGGTAGAAAATGGGTTATACTACAAGCTTGAGAAATGTCTCTGATATCACGTCCGTTCATTTTCTGGGTTACATAATAAGTCCCAGTGGGTTTAAGATGGACCCTCAGAAACTTTCCGCCATCAGGGAATAGCCACTGCCTCAGGGGCTAAAAGCCAGAGATTTCTTGGGTTCATAAATTATTACAGGAGGTTTATAAAAAACGTTTCCTCGTTGGTTGCTCCCATTACCGCAATGACAAAAAAGGGTGCTCAGAATCAAAAATGGAGTCCTCCAGCCATACAGGCTTTTGAGAGACTCAAAAGAGGCATTCATCACGGCACCCGTCCCGCAACATCCAGTGCCAGGTGCGCCGTTTCAGCTGGAGGTAGATGCCTCTGAGATTGGCATAGGTGCAGTCCTGTCACAGAGAGAGAGTGCTGAGAAACCCTTGCATCTCTGTGGTTTCTTTTCCAGGAAATTGTTATCTGCAGAACAAAATTATGATATTGGTAACAGGGAATTGCTCGCTGTGGTGTCAGCTCTAGCAGAATGGCTCTATTTGCTAGAGGGGTCTAAAGATCCTGTTATCATCATTACCGATTATAAAAATCTCATTTACATTGGTGATGCCAAACGTCTGAATGCCAGGCAGGCCAGATGGTCTCTTTTTCTGTCGGGTTTCAACTATGTACTTACATATCATCCTGGGTCCAAGAATACTAAGGCTGATGCCCTGTCCAGGCAGTTTGAGACGTATGAACAGCATGTATTCGACCAGAATCCAATCGTTCCCCAGGAGAGAATTCTCGCCACCACTCTGGTTTCTGTGTCTTCTCCGTTGCTCCAGAGGTTAAAAAGGGTTCAGGGAACCGCTCCTGTCGAGAAGCCACCTTGTAGGCTCTTCGTTCCTGAAGAGGATAGGGTGCAGGTTATGTCAGTTCATCATGACAGCAAACCGTTTTGGCATATGGGAATAACTATAAAACCATGGCCACAATGGAGAAACAGTTCTGGTGTCCAGGGATGTGTATAGATGTTACTGACTATATTGCCACATGTGAGGTTTACTGCAGAAGCAAAACCCCAAAACCTTGCCCTTTGGATTACTCCAACCTCTGCCTGTTCCCGAGAGACCTTGGGCACAGCTATCCATGGATTTCATCACTGACCTCCCGGTATCCCACAACAACACAGTCATACAATTTTGTGCCTCTCGCCATGGAGTCGGTACCAGTCTTTATTCAAAATGTTGTTAGGCTTCATGGGGTTCCTCTAGGCATTGTGTCAGATAGAGGCACTCAATTCGTGTCCTGGTTTTGGAGAGGTTTCTGTAACAATCTAGGTATTCAGTTAAGCTTCTCTTCTGCCTACCACCCTCAGACTAATGGGGCAGCTGAAAGGGCTAATCAAAATGTCGAACAATACCTGCGCTGTTTTGTATCCGAAAAGCAAAATGAATGGTCTGATCTCCTGCCCTGGGCAGAGTATGCTTTAAACAACGCAGTCAGCGAGACCACGGGTCATTCACGATTTTACACCGTGTATGGTTTTGATCCACCTGTGCTTCCATCTAGCTTTCAGGATACCACATTGCCAGCTCTGGATGAGCACCTGGCTTCCTTGAAAGCAACCTGGGAAAAAGTTAAAGAGGCCATGGAAACCAGTATTAGAAAGCAAAAAGAAAAAGCAGACAGACATAGAAGGCCTGCTCCTGTGTACGTAGCAGGGGATAGAGTCTGGCTTTCCACATGTAATATAAAACTCCTGGTTCCCTCTATGAAAATGGCCCCCAGGTCTATTGGTCCGTAAAAGGTTTTACGTAGAGTTAACCCTGTGTCATATGCTTTGGCATTGCCCCCGCATTTTCACATACACGTGTTCCATGTCAGCCTTCTCAAGCCTCTCACATGCAACATGTATACCAGAGTTAGCGTGCCTCCTCCACCTGTTCAGTCTCAAGGTGAGGAGGAATAAGAGGTCCATGCCACCCTGAAATCGCGAGTGGTCAGGGGCGTACTGCAGTACCTGGTTGACTGGGAGGGTTATGATCCTGAGGATAGGGCTTGGTTGCCGGTCAGTGAGGTCCATGCGCCTCGTTTGGTGCGCTAGTTACATGCTGCCCATCCCTCTGCGCCTGGTGGTCGTCCTGTGGCCGCCCGTGGGAGGGTGGGTGTGTGACATCCAGGGTCCCGGGGGTCTCACAGGGGGACCCTGGACGCGTGACTCTGCCAGCTGGCCGGATGCTAAGAACTTCGGCGTAATACGACTGCTCAGGGGGCGGGGCGTAATGACATACCGCCGTCAGCCTTTAAACCAGGAGCGTGCGCATTGAGCCCTCGCCTTGCCGTGGAGTTTCTTTCCTGTATCGCTGCTTTGTAAAATGACTGTGTATACTCGTTACTGACCCTGCTTTGTTCTGAGGACCCGATCTGTTGCCAACTTTGCTTGCCTATACGACGATTCTCTCTCTCTGTGCCTGCCTGTTGTAGCTGCTGTTGGTGTGTGCTACAGTTCCAGCCACATATAGTAACGCAGTACAAGTGTCTAACCATTGCTGACCCGGTTTGTTATTACGACTATTCCCTCTCTGTACCCCTGCCTGCTTTGCCAGCCATCTGGTGTTGTTCTGGTGCACTTTCATCTTGCCATATACTGTAGCGCAGTACGAACTTATATAGATATCGGTCGGTCATGTATATTGACAGTGCTGTCCCCTTGGCCTTTGTGGCTGCTAGAGGTTAGGGTTAGTGGTCCCGACCATCTTAAGGATCGGAGGTTTAGAGGTCTGTCACCAGGGATCCTATCAGTTCTGTCCTAGGGAATGTTACAGGAATAAGGACAGATGACATACAATTTTTTTCTTATGTTTTATACATGTTCCTGGGCTAGATACATCTGGTAGTTGCAGCCGCCCCATCAGGGGAATAGGTGCGACCCCACCCCTCCTGTACTATGTATGTTTTATTGTACCTCCAGCCAAGTCATTGCAGCATGTTCCACTCCGTGTCTTTGTTTTTTGATCCCAAGGTGGATTTGTTTCTGGGAGGGCATAAATATGAGCCCACCAGTCTACCTCATGACTGAAAAGCAGCGTGAGCAGTGATGGTTCGCTAAACAGCAGCCTGTGGCTTCATTTTTGGATAGGACTCACCCTCACTAGAGGTGCCTTGACGTTGGCGGGTGAGCTTACACTCTTAATGGCCATTAATAGAAACCAAAGCCTCTGTGTCTTGTGTCACATGGTATAATGGGAATAAGCGCAGATGACATATATTGTTTTTCTTAGGTCTTATACATGTTCCTGGGCTGGATACATCTGGTGGTTGCAGCCATCCCATCGGTGAATAGGCGCGACCCCATCCCTCCTGTTCTATGTACCGTTATGTGTCTTGCCCAAGGACACTTACTGGAGAAGTGCTCTTGCCGGGATCTAACCTATGTCCCCACAGGCTCTCTCCACAGTTATAGAGCAGTGAGGTTACCTCTACTCCACCCAGCCGGTAGTAGCCACGTAGATATTGGCAAAACTCAGTGCGAACTTCGTTACCATGACAACCAAAAAAAAAATAAAAGAATGTATTTGATTTTAAAATTCATAGTCCCTGACGTTTGTTCTGAACGGCACCTCTCAACCAATTCCCCCTCCACTCAGGTGACACACGGCAACACCCTTTCCAGGCAGAGACTGCACACAAGGAGAAGGAAACCTTACCGGAGACATAGGGGAGGTCGCCTTACGGACCGAAACATCTTACCTTTGAGCCTGAATGAGGAAGGCTCTCAATCACGTGAGTATGCTCCGGCTATATCTTCTAATTCACGAGACTACTGCAATATTTGCACTATTTCTTCGCTGAGGTTGAACGATCCCCCCCACATCAACGTGGGAGAGACAGATTCCCACCAGGAGTTCTACACAGACGGTTAGATTTGTTGCTTTTGTACCTAAACCTAATAAGGACATCCACCTGTTTTAAAAGGTATACCACAGACTGGATACTAGGAGGCACCAATACTATAGGAGGTGCTTCTTTTAAGATAAGTTTTTTAAAAATCAGAATAAGAGTAATGTACTGGTCACATATACAATATCTGGCTAAATAGTACATATTATTTTCCATACATATTCAGGACATCCCGACCAGACACTAGGTGGCGCCATTGCTCCAGAGGTGCTCGTTGGACAGCATCTCTGATTTAAAGACTTACTATAGCTACTAAAGTACATTCTTGTCTATAAACTCCCTACATACGGTCTTTAATCCCCCTGGCGGTCCGATTCTGACATTTTCAATGTCAGAATCGGTACAATTAATATGGCCCCCTAGCGGTATTAGTGTGGCTCGGGGTTAACTTTCAATGCTGAAAGCGGTATCCCCGAGCCACACTCTGGCTGATACTTGCATGTCCCTGCGCTCCCTCGCTGTCCCCCGCAGTCGCACTCCAACCGATCGCAACGTCACACTTCTTGGTTCACTCATCGCGAGAAGGTAGAGTGACGTCGCGATCGGCTGGAGGAGAATACGGAGGTCAGCGAGGGAGCGCAGGACATGTAAATATCCAGCCCGAGTGTGGCTCGGGGATACCGCTATCGGTACAAAACGTTAACCCCTAGCCACACTCTGGAAAACCGTCGGGGGGGGGGGGGTTAATGACGCATTTATAATTGTCTGCCACATATTGGAACCAAGACCACTTTGTCTACTGTTGAACCAAATAATTGCTGTAAGTGCCACTAAATACATAAGAATTATTATTGAGGCCACGCCACGGGCAGCTTTAGACTTCAAGACTTCACACGTGCCGGTCATATATATGGTTATATTTAGGTTGCGCCATAGGTTTCCTTTGTTCTGTTTCCCACGGCAGTGGCAGAATTCTGTTGGTTTTTCACCTCCACTGTAGGCTGCACCACACCTACCTATAGATGTCCTCTATCACCTCGAGCGCTTCCGTAAGGATTATCTCCTTCATTCTGTTGGATTTGTTTCCTTTTTGACCTTTTGTTCCTTTTTTTCACCTTGTCGTCAAGAAAGAGGAACTGCTGCTTTAGGGGGCAGACTTATCTGGGAAGGATTGACTGTTCAGGGAAGGGTGGGGAGTTACCCCCTGCATTGGGGGTTTAACCCTTTAATTTATTTTATCTGTTACACTTAACATGTCTGCTGCTATTGAAGAAAAGCAATATTCTCCTCAGTTGTCCTTAATAAAACCACAAAATTTTCCTATTATATGATGGAAAGTTAGAAATTCCATTGTGTTCTTGATGTCTTTATATAGGATTCTTTCTTCAGTACCTGCTCCCCAAAAACACAGATCTGGCTTTGCAGAGTGTACTAGAACTTGTTGGGCAAGACACGTTCAGTTGAGCGCTATGGATAAAGCAAACACATTGGCTTAAGCCAAGAGAGGGGGGGGGGGGGGTGTGATTATATTCATCTACATCTATCACTTGCATATATGCACCAATAAAAAAACAACTTTTGAATTTAAATCAGGTTTATTGTCTCGCTGGTTCTGTATAGATCAAATAGAGACAAAACATACATGAGAATGTCTCCCTCTCATAACAATATATGCCTTCTAGCATGGTGGTAGACAAGATGTTTATGACTGCTAACTCTAAAGAGCAAGCTTTCACAATACCAATCAGTATATAAATTGAAAGGTCCAGAGCGTAGGCATCCATTAGCCAAAAGACATGAGCTACAGAGCAGTCATTTGTTCAACCTCTTATTTATGCTCTACATCAAAAAGAATATAAATATCTAGGAAATTGTAGAGCATGGGGACTCAAAAAGATGTGTAAAACAAAAAGGCTTGTTATGATATTCATGACTTTAATAGTCATGAGTAATTTGTTTATCCGTATTTAGCGCAGTAGATCTTAAAATTATCAGTGTGGGCTGCAAGGATGATATAATTTTTTCAGAGAAAATCTTAATCTGTTTGAAGTCATTTTAAAATTCAGGCTCAAAGTCAAAATACTGCTGGTCGAAATAATGTATTCTGACATATCCGTCCTCTCCTCCACTGCTGTAGCTGTATAAAGAGAAAAAAGGAGACATTTAAAACATGGACTGAGCATGTCCACAAGGCACACAAATGGGGATCTATTCACTTAATACCAAATTGCCATCGATAAGTGCAACTCAGCAGTACTTAAAGTTGTACTCGTCAGCATCAGGTCACCACTTAAACTAGGGGTCTTAACCTTTGCCCCCCAGATATTGGTGGCCTACAATTATTTGAATGCAATGGATGGCCTGGGACTCAAGGGTGTGTAAAATTAAGGAAATAAATGGACAGTTTCTGCTTTTATGTGGCAACTCAGCATTTTCTGACAAAAAAGGTTTTGTTTTGTTTTTTTACCTTTTACCATCTGGGTGAAATGCCAAGCTGTTAATGGGACCGAAATGTCCCTTCACTCTTCCAAATTCCTCTTCAACTGCCACATGGAAAAACCTAACAGAGAATGGAGGTCAGAGATTTATCTGTGTGGTTTGTAGATAGGGTATAAAGGGAAGACCAAGAGATTCCAACTCACCTCGCTTCGAACTTTCCAATCCTGGTTGATGTTGTGGTCACGTCCATAGCTTCTTGTCCACCTCCCAGAACAACCTAAAAGCAATAAACAGAGTCAGGGAAAACCAACAGATTTCCATCTGTTTAACCAGACAAAAACACACAGCTCCTTACATGGTCATAGATAGGTGAGAGGGCAGCAGAGTTAACCGGTCTTTCTGTACGGAAGGTTTTTTGATGTTCCAGCGATGTGGTGTCAAATATCTAAAGAAATTTCATAAAGATTTTCATAAGTACAAAGGTTACAGAAAAAAAGATGAAACGGGAGGATACTGACTTTCCAAAATTTGACAATTGTAACGATACAGTTCGAATGTGCCGTCAAATTGTGTAACAATAATAAAATCATGTGACTTGCTTAAACGGAAGCGGGAATATAATTATAAATTATGTAAATATGTAAGCAGAATACTCTCTGAAAATATACAAACTATCACTCCAATTATTGACGCTGCCGTGGGAAGCTACGTTGCGCATTGCGAACTGGAAGAGGTGCCGGTCCGGGAGAGCTGGCGGTGGATGCGCAACCTACGCGCCCCCGAGGGGCAACTGGGTTACCAGACCCGATAATCAGCAGACCCTCGATGGAGACCAGGAACGGAAAGCGCCCCCCCCAGGCTGGCTGTTAAGATGGTACAGATGCACCCGCTGGGGCCACAAGTAATTTCACTAATGAAGGCAACAGCAAGAGCTGCACCCAAGCAGAAAATTGTGAAGCCTGTTAAGATGGCGGCTTCCCGTGCGAAAAATGTTATCCGAGGCCTGTAGAGGACCCCCCGCTGAGTAGGAAGATGGCACGGCTGCGTCCCCTAGCACCACGAACGGCTCTACTTCAAGCTAGTGGTGCTGAGCTGACTGGGGTGACTCGGGCCCTGGCTGTGCTCGGCGTTCTGTGGCGGAAGATCTGATGGCACTGAATGCCCTGGCCTGTTATGCCCTGCAGCCTCTGCCATTTTTTGACACCGGATCAACAGTCTGCAGACCCCAATTTCTATCTTCACCTTGCCCTCTCCCCCCATGTTATTCCGTGTTTTTCACTCCCCCCCCCTCTCACCAGCTGAGAATATTTGTTCCCTGAGGACGTTGTATTTAACTTTTCTTTTACACAGCCGTGCTCTTTTGTTGGGATTTGTCTCCAATGTTTGTTTTTTTTGGGATATCTTTAAGGACTCTTGACTTTCTGCTGTGCTGAGAAGTCTTGTTTACATTATGGATAGCACATTCTGCAAATTTTTGTGATCCCTGTTTGTCCCCCCTCTCCTCCACTTTTTATCTTTAGTTTTCCTCCCTCCACTTCTTTTGGCAGATTTGGGACGTCTCGATGAGATCCACTGCGGCCTGGTGCCCAGCTTGGTCTCCGAGCACCCAGACCTGGTGCCACGTGTTTCGCACAGCCTCCCACAGGTCCTTGGATCCATGGGACTGTGCCGGGGACGGCACAATTTTGACATTTGCCATTTCCCTCCTCTTTTGCACCATTTTACGTCCCCACCCCATTTTATTTAATTTATTTTCTTCTTTTCCCCATCACGCTGCGATGCCCCTCTAATGACTCTCGCCCCCCCTTTTTTTATTATGCGAACTCTGATTTTTTCATTCCTTAATAGGTTTATTATTTTCATGCAGTGCTTCCTTCAGATGACACGTTTGCCCTTTGTTCTGCGCGACCGTTTTCTGCCCTTTATGATTACTTGCTGTGGCTCTGAGGCCATTTTGGGTTGATTATCTTGCTGACTATCTGTTCTAATAATAAAACTTTAGTACATAATAAAAACAAAAAAAAATGGAATTGCAAAATCCTATAGCTCCAGACAAATAAAATTGTGCCATGTTGGAATAGCTCATTGTCCATCAGCTTGCCACAAACTAACAGTATTTATACAAAGTGTAAGTCATTTATTTACAATAACCTGAACGAATATTAATTAATTAAACCCAGCAGAGGTAGTCTATATATAAATGTATAAAACATAAGAGAAAAAAAACAAATGTATTTAGCACAAATAGTACCACCAGGTACAAGAACTGACAACAGGCTACAACATAACAGCAAATTAGTAAAGTATACCAAACACTATCTAAATCAATGACAAAAAAATACCTCCCGATTTCTTAACCCCTCCCCCATCCCATTACCTTTGCAGTACAATCCTTGGATGCGGTGATAAACATTGTCATATCCCTGGAGCTCTGTATGTCATTAATCTGCTTTGAATGCTCTTTCATGGTGTTTACAATTTCTCCAGACTAGATAAAAGACAAATTGAATCACAATGCTGGACAAGAGCAGATGATATCCTAGAGGTGCCAGTTTACATAAAAAAGCATACATTAACATGGTAATAGAAAGATTTCTGTAACTCACAATTTCTTGTTCACAAAAGAGAAGGCATGCAGCATCTAATTAAGCTTCGGCTATGAAAGCCGATATTTAAAACAAACAAAATATTGTCTCACCTTAGCACTGTACAGATTCAGTTCTCCATTCTCGTGCCCAGTAATGACATTCTCGCCCAGTGGCCCCCATACTGCACTGGTTATCTTGGACTCATTGCATGGGATCTTCATGTATGGCTCATTATCCTCTGGGTGATAAATAGATGGATTTGAGTGAAACCTGCAGTTATTTTAGAACACTATACCATAAAGTGAAAATCTACAACGTAAAAGAATTTTAAATAAAGACAAAAAGCAAATGAAACAAGCATTACATAAGAAAGTGTGTGACATTATTTCCAAAGTCCATGATGTTAGCTTATTGAAAACCTAGAAGGGTTACTCACTAAGTGATGGTGTTGTAAATACTATACGGTGAAGCTTCTCCTATTGCTGTTAGGATTTTAGTTTTGTGTCAAGCTAGTGTCCGTCTGTCAGCACTCCAACACCCACACAATTTTCACACCACAGGCAAACACTGGTGCTTAGAGAATAACCCCTTAGGTAACTATGAATAGGTTTAGTATGAACTTGCAAAACCAAATAAAAGGTCTTCTCCTGCCAGAAGCTTATCACTGGTCTAAACACAGGAAAAGCAACTATGTCAACCGAGTAGGTCACAAACCCCCCCAAACAACCGTTTTCAAAAAACATAAAATAAGGTCATAATGGAGCAAACAAGAATAAAATTACGTTTGGCTTTATTTAGAACCTGCTCATACTCCAGCAGCTGAAATTATGTTAACAATACATCAAGCATAGCTTCCAGACGTCTCGCGATACTCACCAATTTGGGTAGGGTCCCGCAGGTCGATAAAGCTTACAAAACACTGATATCCCATCTGCTTGTCCGTGGAAAACATAATGATGTTCCCTCCAAAGTCAAAACCACAGGTCCTAACAGCAGAGTTTGTCTCCAACAGAGCCAGTTGTTTTCCTGGAAGTGTAGAGAGTCAGATACTGCATGTGAGAGCAGAGCAAGAGCTTTAGGAATTAAACTGTTTTAGAACAGGGCTGTACAAACTTCCATGAAATTATACTGACAAGACCATCCGTATAAAGACACAGTTTTCACGAATAGCTGAAATATACGGTCTTGACTATATTTTAACAAAACATTTTGCTACTTTTATACAAATATCTACTGAAACCCCCCCACCCAACACACATTTAAATGTAATCCGTTACCATCCCACATACAACTAGCTACTCACAACTGTATAGAGACACACACACACCAGGTTAAAAGGAAAACTAGCTACCGTGACCATTTAAAAAGTTATTCTGCACTGCACTAGTCCTTCAAAAAGGAAGTCTTCCCTCCAACTTGAAAGCGGTTAGCTGCTACTGGACAGTCTTCCGTAGGGCAGGGTAGACCACCAGTAATCCCTGAAGGCTCTCCATGCTCTTTTGCAAAGAGGTAACTCATCTGGTCCCCCCCCCCCCCCAATCACATTTTGCCTAGAGTTTCCCTTTAAAAAAAATGGACACCGTGCCCATTAAATTAATTTTAAAAACTTAAGGGTGGCTAAGTGTGCCCCTTTTTCCATGGCAGGCATCCTGGAAGGCTAACATAACCCCTCTGTGTTCTCCTTCCCTTTTAACTCTAGTGTGTCACTTTAATCATCCGCCATTTCTCCCAGTCACACATATCTGAACTAGGAAAGTTCATTGAAGCCCATTAGAAATATTCACCTGTTTCACAATCAAACAGCCTGCAGGAGTTATCAGCAGATCCAGACAGTACGTGTCGGTTGTCCCCTGGATGCACAGTTAAGTTATGATACACATCATTTGCCCATTGAAAAACAGCTTTTGGCAAAAAAACACACACAAAAAAATAAATAAATAAATAAATAGATGCATTAATATACAATTCTAGGCAATGGCGGAACTACCGCCATAGAGACCCACGCAGGCGCTATGGGGCCCGGTGAATCTCCGCACCATATTTAATTTCTGCGTACCCCCGTCCTCTCTTTCGGCTGTTTCTCCATTCACTCGAGATGCAGCAGATCCGCACCGCCCACTGTCAGTCACGCGCGGGCGCAATGGCTCACGTGCACGCTCATGTCCTGGCGTGCATGGCGATCCCGGCCCGGCTCCAGAGTGATGAGACGTGTCACGTGCCTGCCGTGCTTCTGCCTCTCAGTCAGTGGTAGTGTGGTGCTGTGAACTGAAGACAAGTGGTCCACATGGTCACGGTCCAGATCTACGGCTACGTGACGTCTCCATTCCACCGACTTTGAGACAAGCTGAAGCAACTTAGTGTGAGGGCAGCATCAGCCCATACCAGTCTGCCGTGCCCTAATTCCAATGTGCCAGCCATACCAGTCTGCCAGCCCTAATACCAATGTGCCACGCCATATTACCAGTCTGCCTGTCATAATACCAGTCTGATATGCAATGCATACCACATGCCATAACAATATATACGCATAATATAAATATAGCATAATGTATACGCTACAAAAAAAATGGCTGCCCAAGCCCAACAACACTAGAGTGTTCGGGTTTGGCTTGAAAAAAGGTGGCAACCATAGTCCCGTTTTAGATCAAGATTCACTCTTTTTCAGGATGACTTTTTCTAATGTTCTGTTGCCTTACATTTGGCTTGTTTTTGGCTGTTGAAACCATGGCTTCTTTTGCTTTGGTTATTTTTAAAGACATATTGAAAATATGCACGTTAAGCATCAAGGTCTAAATCAAATAGGCGTAAACTCAAAAATTAAGAATTTAGTGCCAAGTTAGGCTAGGGTCAGACGAACGCATTTTCGCGTTGTCTGTGAAAAAGTGCGTTCGAACGAATGGACGCATTTTTTCACGGAGTACGTGATAGCGGTCATACGATGCGCATTTGCATCCGTGATTTTGTACGGATCCACTTTGTGCATCTGGACGTTATGTTGGCCGGACATTAGCAGTGTCTGACATCTCCAATTCACGCACACACGCCGCTAGCGGACGCAGCGCACTCTGTACAACCGTACTAGAGGTTTTACGTTCGACAAAATGCGTTCGTTTGCCACTTGCGTTGCGCAGCCGGACTTTTGTGCGACCGTACTTCGTATATTGGCCGTCATTGCCCGGCATTTGCTGCTACTACGGCCGTGATTAAGTGCGCCAGAACGCGCGTTCGCACTGCGCTCGTCTGACCCTAGCCTTAAAGTGCATAGAATGTAAGACCGAATTTATTCCTTCCCTTACAAGGCTGTCATTTTGTTAATCCTTTTAAAACCGCCGCAGTTTGCCCTTTACAAAATGTAAGTATAATAGAGTAAAAGTAGTACACACAATGCTTTGAATTTCGCATTTTATTATACACGAATATATGGTTATTGAAATTTTTGTTTTGCTGTTCGAAATTAATATAAGCTGTTGCCTGGGTACTGTGCCACGAGTGTAGTATTGTGTTGTTCAATGGCATTAGATTATTTTTTTGTGGGGGGGGTAGTCTGCGGGGGGGGGGGGGTGTTGTTAGGTTGCAGGCAGTGGGGGGCATACAACATTTTGCTATGGGGCCCTGTGAATTCTAGCTACGCCCCTGAATTTAGGGCTAGGTCACAATTATAAGTGAGCATAAATCCTTTGACTAGAATGGAGTTAGCAAATTTACCAGATATTTGGTTTGCACATAGTCTAGCTCATACTACAGTCTGATGCTTTACTAAGGTTATTTTTGGGGTTATTCTCTAACCACCCTTCTTTCACTGAAAGATATAGCAGGGCACAATGGTATCTTGAAGATGAAAAAAATATCACTGCTGCGGTAAACACTAATCCCAGGCTGGCCAACACCATAGACTTGTAAATAAAAGGAATCTGGCACTCCTAAAGTGGTTAAGTATATGAAGTTTAATAGTATGCAAGCTGTGGCAACGTTTTGCCACGTAACTGGGGTTTGTCAAGGACTTGACAAAACGCCAATGACCTAACCGAAACATTCTCACAATTTACATCCTAATTAGCGACTTGACTGGAATGCTTTAGGAAACACGAGACGAGTGACAAAAAGTGTAGCACATTGACTAAGAGGGTGGCCATCCTGTAGGATATATCTCTGCTTGTACTGGCCCCCTATGATATGGCACCAGGCCATACGAGGGGGAATTTTTAAAAACGCTAACCTATATATGCCCTGTCATATAGGCAAAACATGATTTGCAAATGACAGGTGCACTTTAACTTTGGCGAACAAGAACAGTGAAACTACTGTGCATTTACTAGTTAGGGATCTGCTACAGTAGTTTGCCATACTTTTCTTTTTACCGTACTTCCTGACAAAGTTGTGCAGTGCATTTCTCAGCAAAGGTAGAAATAGGATTTCCCCCGTACTTTCTGTAGTCGTACTTTAGCCTCACCATAGTTTTCACTAGTGTTTTAGTCACGTTAGCCTGCATGGTTTTCCCTGTAGTTTGTACCGAAGGTTTATAGAGACAGCATCTAAAAAAAAATTGCTGATGTACATTCACCAGCGTTACAAACAGAAACAACTATAACTGGAAAAAAATAGCTACAGTTTATGCTTTTAATGTAATACTAATAGTGGTACTATTGTTCTTTGTTTGTAACAACTTCGATAGCGGTTTCTGAATTTTGCTTCTCTGGAGAGCTGTATTTCATAGTAGGTGCAACAATAGTGAACATCAGCGCTTTGTGAATCACCCCTTACATAACACACATCACAGCTCTCAACTGAACGGCAAGGACTAAAACTTTCCTTTTGGACAGAAGTTCGATAGCGAGCAGGGCTTTCTCTACCTTATGCCCTTTCCATTGACAGCTTGCCCTCCTTTATTGTAATCCCTGTATCTTGCTGAGAAATATGTTGGTGCAATACAAATGAAAAATTTAAAAGATTTGTTTGTTGAACAAGGATACAATCAACGTCGACACACCACACGGCTCCTGTATGCCCATTGTATGTTCCAAGGCGTTCACCATTTACAGAGTACCAAACGTTCACCACCTGAGTAGGAGAATATGCTCAGTTAGGATGCAATTCATAAAGCGGCGATATCACCACATAATATCGTTGTCAAGACCCTTTTAATCACCTGCTAAGAGTTGACCATGAATACGTTTGTATGATACTGAGGGTGTCATGTGCGGCTATGAATGGTGCAGTTAATACGAAACATAACTTTGTGATAGGAGTCATTAAGGTTTATGGGATTGCTGACCTTTAAGGGAGGCAAAGGGGAATTTATGTTGCAATGCACAGGCCCTGTTAGGCGGGGATGGTCTATACCACCTAGCTCTGTAAAACCTAATCCAAAAGCCTTTAAAATTAAAATAATGCACCATACATCATTAAAGCATTACATGTGTTGATATAGACGTATAGATTAGGGTTATTTTTGCAGACATAATTGAAAATTCCCTTTTAAAAAAGGGTTCCGTTCTCCCACTGGACTGTGGCATGCCATGGGGGGGGGGGAGAGTCCACTGCGAACAGAACGGTCCTACGCAACGGCCTTCTGATCACTCTGGATGTGGCTTTTGGCTGTCAAATCATAAGCAGACTGACAGCCAAAGCATTACACTGAGAGGAAAGCCATCCTGTAAATTGGATCCCTGGTCGTGGGAGTCCCTTCCCCAAGAAATGCCTCAGCAATAGGGAGAATGGGAATCTTTCAAAAGAGAGTATTTCCTGGTTTTCAAATAAATATATAGGTCAGCAAAAACTATGCTAATATATAAGGCTGGCTGTCCACTGGCACCGTAGGTGGGTGACTTACTTGATCGCCCGACTATGTACAACGCCATCGGCCAATCAGGGTCATCTACTGGAAGCATCTGTCTTTGATGCTGAATCGGAGTTTCAGCATCAAGGACTGCCCCATCCAGCACGGCCAGCTCGTAGTGGAAGAAAAAGGAAGAGAAGAGGAAAAAAAAACAAACAACAACAAAAAAAAACCCTCTCCCATGCTAAAAATGTTTCAGCACCAGGGATTTCAGCACCAGGGAGAGCAACGCTGAAGCTGGCTCGCAGAGAAAAAAAAGACCAACGAAAAAAAGCCTCAACAGAACCAAAAAGTTTGCCAAAAAAAAAAAATATCAATAAATAAAAAGGCTTTTTGTTGCTTTTTAATTCAACAAAGGGAAATTGAATAAAAACGAGAATATTTTTTTCCATTGAATCCTATGGACTATCACTTCCCTTGTACCAGATAGTCCCGGCATCGTCGGATTAAATCAAATGCAATTTAAAGGATCGCACATCTGTTGTAATCTCATAAAATCGTCTGAAGTCATCCGATGCTGGTTGGATGCAGTGGAAGAGGGCTGATTCACCTGCATACTGCAGGATCGGTCTGACGACATCAGATAATTGCACCATTGCACAAATACGGTGCCAGTAGACAGCCAGGGAGAGATTCTCTTTCTACCAGGCAAATCACGTTTAGCCCATAATAGTGGCACTGCAATCATAAATATTAAATTGCAACAGGCCACACTGTCAGATACCGGTAGGAACTTAATTTAGGAAATTATGGGGGGATAAAAATAAGCAACATTTTAATCCTTTAGGAATAAAACCTTTTAGGCTGAAACTTCACATTTTTAACCACCCAGAATTTATTAAATAAAGTTCCTACTGGTCACTGACAAGTCACCTACTGCAATTTTTCTTTTTTGAGAGGGCTTATTTGGTCAGTACTGCCATAAGAGGACCAGAACATACGAGGAGAGGCTCTCCTTTTGTTTTTATTTTTGCACATGTTTTTAAAAGCTTTGAAGCAACATGAGATTAAATGCAAACAATCGACAATGAGTAGAGGACCTGTGGTCCCGGTTTGTAAGCCTGCACTATACAGTTATGATCATGCCTGCCAAGTTTTTCCCAAAAAACAAAACAAGAAAAAACCCTCTAAAAGGGAAGGGGAATTTTAAAACAAAAAAATGTGACATACACAATATTTTATTTTGTACACCTGCTTCCATTTCAATAGGAATATTGACCATAAGGAAATTGGGGAGATATATAATTTGTACTTACTGGATCCTTTGCGACTGTAAAGAGTAAGTCTCCATCGCGATTGTATTTTATCTGAGTGATGGCTCGCTCGTGCCCTTGAAGCAAGATAGGTCTCTGAAAATTAAAATTATCAGTATCATATAAAAAAGGCACACTATATGTATCAAGTTGATATTTTCCAATGAGAGAATAAAATGTTGTTAGACAGAAGGTAAAGATCATGCCAGAATATTAAGAGGCTTGTAAAAAGATTGTGCTGCAAAGTAAAGGACAGGATCCACTACATGGCTAAGTGGGGGGGGGGGGGGGGAGTCGTCAATATCAAGATCTATTCCATTTCCAAGATTACAGCCAATTTGGGAATGTAGTTATCTCTGCCTTACCTTTTACAATTGAGAAAACAAGAACCACTTAAACTATTTATTGGGGATGTCACAGTTGATGTTTTGTGGCTGCCAATTCGAGTCCTTCAGTATTAGGGATCGTCTGATAACAAGTCCCGTTCCAATATTGCAATGGTTGCTTTGCTGCTACAGAATGCTGGGGACTTGATGTTCACTGCATGGTATTCTCTACCTGCTCGCAGGGAAGACACTGCAGGTGAGTGAGCTGGCTTCCAGCATTGTATTGAAAGCTGCACTGTGAAAGGTTGCATGCAGTCTTCAGCAATCTCTAACGCCACCCATTACGGGGAAGTACAACCCCTCTGTTGGGAGAACAGGCTTGCTGAAGGCTGTGCATACAGATTTCACTGCACAGCTTTCAATAACAACTGGCAGCATCCACCTGGGTGTCTCACAACTGGGCATGACTCAGAAATTGGAACGGCTTAAGATAAAAAAGATACCTTGACAGAATATATATCTGAATAATGGGGTGATAAGGCTATCCCTACCATTTATGTATTGCTGTGAAAAACTGGCTCTACATTCTTTTAATCAGAAGTAAAAGGAGTTGCATAAACTTTTAGGAGTGTCAGAAGTTGTTTGTAATCTTAAATAAACTATACATTTCACACAAACAAGTAAGGCACAGTTAAGAAGGCAAATGGTCAGCTCAGGAGAGGCACATAGAAAACAGCGTACAAAAACAGTAGTCGAGGTGCAACAACAGTAAACTTCAGTAATTCATGAACAACCCGGTGTGACTACTAAGTCTGCCATAAAAATGTAGATTCCTTATGAGATCATTGTTTCCCAATTTAAACATTAAATGTAATGGGCTAGCGCAGTGTCTGCAGCTTTGGCCCTCTAGGGGCCCTATTACATTCTTCACGCAAACACGCACGCGCAACGCGTGCATTTTTACGCGAAGCGTTAAACGTTAATGCGTGTAAATCAACACTGGTATTACAATCCTCGCACATTTTTTCATCCGTCGAGCAATAACGCGCATAAAACGGACACGCACAAACACACGCGCAGAAATCAGTGTGCGGACTGTTTTTTTTTCACGCGATTCAGCCAATCAGAATTAAGAACCACAATTGTCTCACGTTAAGTTTTTGCGCCTGTCAAAGTCAATCTGCGCATATATGCTGCATCAATAAAAAAAACACGCACAACTTCTCCATTTTATTGGTTTGGTAGGATTAGAATGTGTAACTATACTTTGCTGCATTTTTTTTTGGGCTGGTGTATTGGGTTTCGGCCAGGTTGATAGAATTTGCCATTAACACCAACTTTTAGGAGTTGCTAAAATTATGCGCGCAAAGGCTGTGCATTACAAACTGCGCATAGATTGTAATACCATTCGCATACCAGCGCACAAACGCATTTGCGCTCACAATGTTAAGTACAGGACACGCGAAGTACAGTAAGCTCGCACAGCGTTCACGCAGGTTCACCCGGGGTAGACGTATACACGCGTTTGTTGCGCTGACATTGTAATACGACGTTCAGCGCAAAGGGTTTTGCCCCTTGCGTTAATGCGCAGGTGCAAACGTATGCATGAAGAATGTAATAGGGCCCTATATATTTTGAAACTACATCTCCCATGATGCTCAGAATGGGTAAGCCTCATGTAAAATTAAGTTCTAAAACATCTGGTAGGCCAAGGTTGCCAAGCCCTGTTACAGAGGGTTTTGAACTTTACCTAAATCTATTGAGCATTTTAAAATAAACCTTTCCTAATTTACACCCATTATTTCTACCTTTAGGAAGTTATTTGACAAAAGAGAAAAGAATGTTCTACAGACTTTGCCCTATTAACATTAACGCATGTGCGTTATTTTAGGGATGCACCGAAATTTCGGTCAACGATAATTTTTTCAAAATCTCAGAACAGAAAATCAAATAAAATAAGAGTTTTTCACAAAGAACCAGTGTTTGCAGGTGTTACAAACACTGGTGAAAAGAAAATCACAGAGCCAACAAACACTGGCATTTTACAGAACTATAAACCTAGAGCGACAGGAGAAGCTTATGGAGCATGTTTTCCTGTTCTTTAGATTTTAGTTTTGTGAAACATCAAGTGTTTATTGGTGCTAGAATACACAGCCATTTGTGAATAACCCCTATAGAAAAGCTGAGCTGTACAGGAATTGATGAAGGACTTAGACTGGGGTCAGACGAGCGTTTTGAAGAGCGGAAGGAACATGCGTGAGAGTGGACGTCCCTTCCACTCAACGCCCATCTGGCCGCCTCACAGAGTGCAGTTAGTGCGCTCAGAGCTGCAAGGCTTGATCCTCCTATGGAGGATAGCGCTTTGCAGCCCCAGCAAAGCGCATCCTAGCGCTTTGACGGAGGCTTGTTGAACGGATGCAGCACGGCTGCTGTTGCGCGTGCAACAGCGTGTGGCCGACCCCATCGTAGCGTTACAACGCTGCGAAGGACGCTGGTATGCACATCAGTAAGGGTGCGCTCGCCTGACACCGGCCTCAGGGCGCTCGCCTGACACCGGCCTCAGGGCGCTCGCCTGACACCGGCCTCAGGGCGCTCGCCTGACACCGGCCTCAGGGCGCTCGCCTGACACCGGCCATAGTTGTTAAGTACAAGACCATGCTTCTAGTCATGGGGGAAAGTGCCACGGACTATTAAAAAAGAAAACTTCAATAAAAGAGGTAGGAAATAAATAATGAATAACTTATGAAAATGATTTAACATGCTGAATCTAATAAAACAACTTGGATTCCTTTAATTACTAACCCACCCTAACAGTAAACTGCAAATATTACTATTAGAATAGATACTGAAGAGAAGTAAAACTTAAACTTTTAATAAACTGGTGCATAGTAAAAGAGATGCCTACACATGACAAGTCAGAGTAGACCTAGAAATGTATAAACAGTCACCACAAAAATACACATACGAGACAACAGAAAATATCACAAAAAACAAAGAACACACTCTAGGGTACAAGTAACTCAACTGGTGTATCAGATACCTATATAAGCTCCCTCAGAGATTTCGTATCAAAAGTAGGAATACGGGTCTTCAAGGGTCTGTGGCAATAGTTGAGTAGTAAGGCAATATTCTAATGATTTACCATGGTTACCAGTATGGGAACATAAATGCAAGTACTCCATGTAGCATATGAATGCAAAGAACAACATAGGAGGAAATGCTGCGAATAGGGATGCACCAATACTAGTATCTGTGCTGATACTGTCATTTGACCGAGTAATTTGTACTCGTGCAAATGCCCCGATACCCAGAAGCCAGCGCTGGGCCGTCTTGCCTGTATCCAAGGGGCTGGGGAAGGTGGCAAGATGCATTAAGAGCATTTGGCCAGGGTTCCCCTCCGGCCGGCAGCGTTACTGAGTGGCTGCCATGCTGCCTCCTGCCGAGAGCTCACAGGAGTTGTGAGATCTCACGGGAGCACGTCATAGCACATCATTGTCCTGCGACCGCTTGGTCTGGGGTCTGTATATATATGTATCTGGTCTGGAATCTGTATATATGTAACTGAGTGGGTATATCTGGTCTGGGGTCTGTATATATGTATCTGAGAGGGTATATCTGGTCTGGGGTCTGTATATATGTATCTGAGTGGGTATATCTGGTTTGGGGTCTGTATATATGTATCTGAGTGGGTATATCTGGTTTGGGGTCTGTATATATGTATCTGGGTGGGTATATCTGGTCTGGGGTCTGTATATATGTATCTGAGTGGGTATATCTGGCATGAGGTCTGCAAGTATACATGTATATGCATGGGTATACATCTCTATGGTCTGAGTGGCTATACATATCTTCGGTGTGGTGGTGTGGGCTGTGCAGTGAGTAAATGGGGTATCTGGCCTTACATTTTAAATATTAACATAGACTGGACATACTTTCAGCAACATCGTAAATTATTTATTGGAAAGTGGTCACATGACTTTAAACAAAAATATTGGTACTTGGTATTGGTGAGTACCTGAAAAAAAAGTATCGGTACTTGTACTCGGTCCTAAAAAAGTGGTATCGGTGCAACCCTAGCTGTGAGGGGTGAAATATTAGCAGCATTCCTCAAAGTCTATAGGGTGAGGAGAAAAAAAACCCAGTGTGATAACAGAGCAAATATTTGAAAAGAAATGTCACTGCATCACCCTATATACTTTGAGGAATGCTAATATTTCAGCGCTCAAGGCATTACCTCCAATGTTTAGCTTTGCATTTATAGGATGCATGGAGTACTTGCATTTATGTTCCTGTACTGATGGTTACCATGGTGATCCATTAGAATAGGGCTTCTTTTTTGCCTTCCTAATCTCCTATTGCCACAGACACTTGAAGGCCTGTATTCCTACGTTTGATACAAAATCTCCCTGCGGGAGATTTTATACACTAGTTTAGTCACTTAGACTTGTAACCCAGAGTGTGTTACTTTGTTTTTGTTACATATTGTCTGTGTATTTTTGTGGTGACTGGCTATACATCGCTAGGTCTACTCTGACTTATGATAAGGCATACATTTTATTTTGCACCAGTTTATTAAAAAAGTTTTACTTCTCTATTCAGTATCTATTCTATTCAGGTTACAGGGTTACTCCCATTTTTCCCTTAATGCTGGAATAACTGCTCAAAGCTGGAATTTTCTTAGTTTGTGCAGTTGGTAACATGGAACACATCGTTCAGCCTAAATATTACTATAAATATACATTTATTTGTATTGTGCCAACATATTCTGCAACGTGGTACAGGAGATTACAATATGTTAGGTTAATACTGAAATGAGGGAAAGAGGACCAGGCTCCCAAAGGAATTTACATTCTTTGGACAGCCTATCCCTAAAATTAAATCTCAATTACTCCCCTTTATTGAAGGATATCGAGGGGGGTTCAGCATTGGATAACTGAGGAAAATAAGTAAGGGATCCCATAGGGAAAACACTCCAGAGCATCTAGACCAGTGTTTCCCAAACCTGTCCTCAGGACCCGCTGACACGCCAGATATGTGAAGCACAGCACAGGTGATATGATTTGCTGCTCAGTGATTGCAGGATTCAGTCTGAATTTCCCCAAGGTGATCTGCAAAATCTGGCCTGGTTGAGGGTCCTGGGGACAAGGTTGGGAAACACTGCTCTAGGCAGATCCTGAAGTGGATCCCAGGAAACTAGAGGGGCCCTGGCTATATTGAGCTTTTACCTGCCCTGGGGAGCGTCCCATTACATGTACTTATGGTATGGGGAGAATCGAGAGTGAAGCTGAGTAAATCAAGAGAAATAGACAGTGTGATCTGGTGGGACAAAACAACTCCACACTAGTACGATAGAGTCACCACACCATAAGAGCAGAAATAACACCGTTTTAGCACAAAACCGCGATAAGTGGATGATTGCAAAAACATCTATCTTCATGGCGGGTGGTCCAGACCTTCCAGAGAGAACACGTATTATACATCATAGAAAAAGCCCCCGAGTTTCTCACCATCTTTCGACTTCACTGGCGACCAAAACCAGACGCGTGTAGAAAAGACCCCGGAAGTGCGAGTGATAGAGTTTCAACCTTTCCGTGTATCTCTACTCTATGGTTCTTGGAGGCGGAAGTGATGTGTACTACAATGTTGGCGGAAGGTGCAGAATGTGACTTCAGTGCGCTGCTGGTCTTTCACCATTCGCCTTTTATCGAATATCTGTTGTATTCTGTTCGTATTCTCTTTCTCTTCTGATGTCTCTATCGGCAACAGATTTGTTGTCCCTGATCCTTGTGTCTATTCTTTGGGGAGCAACAAACCCTTTCCTGCGGAAAGGAGCAGAGGGCTTGGAACGTGTGAAAGAGCAGAGGAGTGTCCGGCAGTTTCTTTCAGAGGCCAGGTTTTTGGTCTCCAATTGGCGGGTGAGGCTTAGTTTGCTCGTAGGGGCTATGTGACCGGGTGTCACAGAAGTCTAAAACAATCTGACCTCGTGGTGTTGATTTTCTTTATGGAGATGCTTGATAATGGTGGACAGATTCATAGACACAGGACGTGTTAGACCAGTTCGTAGAGAAACCAGTGCAACGTCCCCGTTGATTCCATTGGGTTCCATGAAAACAGTTCTTAAAGGAACACTCTACTCAAAAATCACCCCCCCCCTGTTTTTTTATCCTAACCTATCCCTATTCCCTTAATAAATCTTTATTTTTTTACTTGTAACTGTAATACTTACCCTAAAATCCTCTTGTTTCCAGCGCTGTTTTTTTTTTATTTTATTTTTTTATACTCACCTCCCTCTTCCGCTCCCGTCCTTCTTGCTGCGTCTTGGCTTCTGGTTTACGTGAGATGCGCGCCTCTCACATAAGCCAGCCAATCGGCAGGCTTCCTCCCGGCTCCCTCTGAGGATTAGTGTTGCGCGCAACACTAGCCCTCAGAGGGAGCCGCCAGCTTCTGCGGTGAGTTAGAGACGTCATCGCGCTGAAAGCGCGATGACGTCTCCTACGTGGGAAATATGATTCCCGCTCTGCTGACTGACAGCTGGGAGGTCAGAGTAAAGTTCTCCGCCTCTCAGCTGTTTTCAGCATTTACAGCTGAACTGCTGAGCGGAGGGAGGGGGGACAGAGGGCCGCATACTCCGGGCATCATGACCACCTAAAATAGCTTAGGTGGTCATGTTGCCTAGAGTGTCCCTTTAAGTGAAATGAACCGAACCATGCCCAAAATGTTACCGTTTGAAAGAGTATAACGTTTATGGGACTGAAGTTGGTTTCTTATAACTAATGTTGTTTTAAAGGGTTAAATGCTGTTGGGCAAAGAAAAAGCAAGATATTTACAGGGTAATTCAAAGAGATCCGAATTGCTGAGATAAAGGTAACCGAACGCTGAAAATCAGCATTCGGTTACCTTTCTTGGCCATTCGGCTATCCAGAGAGCGGGCAATTTGCCAAATCCTGGCAAATTGCCTGCACATACGGTGCCTGTTCGAGGGCAGTGAAATCCCATAAAAAAGCACTGCTTCGGCTATTCAGAGAACACAAACCAGCAGTGAAAGGTTCCTGAAATGCCCTGCCATTCGGAGGTTTAATTCGACAAGTTTATTCAAGAGAATCCCATAGGCTTCAATGTTAAAAATATTCCGGTTTTAATTCAATATCTAATAAACCGTTATTGAAAGGAAAAAATATAGAACAAGTGGTAGCTATTTTATCATGCCCAATGGCTATTTAATTAGTGCCGCATGTGTTGGTATAGTTTGAAACATAAAACAACTGTACATAGACTCAAAAGAAAACCTCATAAATTTTACGAACAATCTACTTAATTGGTCAAGTTTCCATCCCACACCATTAAAATTGGGAATACCATATGGACAATATTTGAGGTTAAAGCGAATTTGTTCATCTGATATTGAATATGAAAAACAAGCCAAAATTCTTCGAAAGCATTTCAAAGAGAAGGGATATCCGAATAGAGTCCTAAAACGAGCCTATCAGAAGGCATCCGGTAATCCAAGGGATATCCTATTATTGGATAAATTGAGTACTGATCCACAGCTAATTCGCTGTATTGGAAATTATGACACTGGCAACAGCGCGATAAGAAAAATCATGGATAGATATTGGCCCCTACTGATTCTTGATCCACATCTAAAGGGATCAATAGGTGCTCATGCGACAATTACTAATAGAAGATGTAAGAACCTGAAAGATCTATTAGTCCACAGCCATTATGAGCAAAAAACAGTACAAACAACTAACTAGTTACGAAAAACAACTTAAAAGGGACCTATAGCTGTGGTAGGTGCAAAAGCTGTGCCAATATCTTGAAGGATTCTAAAATGATCCAAGATGCTAGGAAAGAAAAGGATTTTAAGATACAAACCTTTTTTAATTGTAATACAATTGGCCTAGTATAAATGATATGTGGATGCTGTAAAAAATATGTAGGAAAGACTTTCCGCCCATTCAAACATAGGATCAGAGAACACATTAGATCAGTCAGTGGACATGTTGACACCCCGGTGGCAAGGCATGTGAGGCAATGCCAAGAAGGGAACACCAGTCACATGAGGTTCTGCGGAATCGAATTGGTTAAACATCCACAGAGGGGAGGAAACTATGACTTAATTTTAAGACGTAGAGAATGCTACTGGATTTATACCCTACATACTCTGGCCCCTGAGGGTCTTAATGAGGTTTTTACATTCACTCCCTTCATATGATGATCTTATCTATGATTAATAAAAAGACAAGGAGCAAGGATTGAGCCATTTATAAGTATTGTCCTGTACATACTAATTATTTTTTCGTAATAACATCAGTATTAGTTCACATTCGTTAGTATAAGTAACAGTATCATTACAAATTTTAATTATTTTCTGTTTTCTTTTCTATTATTCTCTTCTTTTTTTCACCTAAACCTGCCTACTCTCTAGTCTAATTCTCTCGAATTGATGTAGAGACTACTACACAGGGTTTTCTTTGTGGTTTAAGTCGACATAGTTTCTTGCAGCCTCGGTATATCCATTAACTGGTAGCGGCCGTAAAGGCTTACTGAGCCATAAAATAGAGGGTGAATAGTTCCCTCTATTGAGGGGAAATCGCCAATGAAAGACAGATATACGGAGCCAAGGTGATGAGTGATGAGAATGAGCTATATAATCCTATTGGCCAGACTAATGTCATCTGACCTCCACCAAACAAGGCAAATAGCTGGTTGCTATGTAAGCTTAAGGAACATGTTGGTTTGATGCAACAGAGAATTCTAGTTGCGGAGAAATGCCATGTGATCGATGACTACCGCGGAAATGGAATTATGCTAATTTTCTTTTGAATTTCCCGCGACGGCTGGCGAATTAATTCTCCATACTTGTACTAGTATAAATACGGAATAGAGGTGGGTACACATTCACGCTCTGGACGAAGCCGTGACAATACGGCGAAACGTGCGTCAGCGTTTCTGACTTGGTGATGGCCAATTGATTTTAACAGTTTGCACTTTAATTTTGTTGATATGTTTGGTCCGGTTACAGGACCCCAGCTGATCTAGCGTGCTTCGATTTTTAATGCTCGTATATTCTACAGGGATAGCATAGAAATTCGTAACATTAGGGTTATCCTGAATCTCAGACTGCCCCTGTGTCATTGAAAGTGTTTAAAAAGAAGCCTGCTGACAATCTCCTTATTTTGGAGTAACGGATCTAATATGTGACATGTTAAAACAGCTAAACTGGCCATCGCTAGAATCCAGACGCACCCTTCACCTTTCCAGCCTGGTCTCTAAGAGCATTTCTGGGAAGCTGCCACCCTACCTGAATAGACTGCTTCCCCCAGCAGCTCCCTCATCCTATAACCTCCGATCCAGGACCAGCACCTTACTTGCAATACCACAATACAAAAAGACAGTGGCTCGGTCCTCATTTTCCTACAGAGCACCACAATTATGAATAACCTCCCAGACACCATCAAATCTTCCACCAGTCTTAAGTCACTCAAAATTTCCCTGTTAACATACCTCAATACAGAATGCACCTGTAAACATGTAACCTATGTATATTTCCTACATATTTATTTTCTGTTAATCTGTATATTTGTGTTGTTAATATCTTACATTGTATTACTTTGTATTTCTGTAAATGTAACACTTCAATGTACTTGAACCCAGGACATACTTGAAAACGAGAGAAATCTCAATGTATCCTTCCTGGTAAAATCCTTTATAAATAAATAAATAAAATAAATAATAGATTAACCTTTCCGATTATTCCAATATCCTCAGGGACAGCATGGTAATCTATGGAATTGGGGCTATGTTTTTCTTTATAATTACTAATTGACTTGTCGGTCTTTTCAATCATTGATGGAATCTTGATTTGGAGTAATGGTACAAACGCACTTAGATAAGCGAGTTGTTTAAAAACCAATTGGTGCAAAGTTACTTTGTATTGCGCTGAGCCTAGTCTCGATATTTGTATCCAGATTGTTTTGGAGACTAAAGGCGATGCGAGGTCTCAAATGTGGGTTTAGTTCTGTATCAATGGACTTTACCATTACGCCAACCGATGTGATGTTCGCATGATTTTTTAGAAACAATCCTGTAGTAACTCACTTTAGTACGTATGGACAGCTGACGTGATATAGGATCAAGTTGAAATTTAACTAAGGTTAGGCATATAGCCAATCGTTCCTATATGATCAAACAGGTATCTAACTGCCAAACCTATACTGCGATCTCTATACATCATGTTCCAATTACGATTGTAGGTGATACACGATTAAGTAATCATATATTGTAGCGAACTATGAGCTTGGTTATAATGAGACCCTACTGTACCTGTTGACATCTGATACCGTGCGATTTATTATACTGGTCTAAAAGAATTACATTACCTGTCAATTGCAATATAAGTGGAAGGTGGTTTTTTCCACTTCTTCCATGAATAAATCGCCTCCTATTCATTAATATTATTGACCTTGGTTACTAACTATTTATTGGAATAATTCATGAGGACAGCATAGTTATCACTTAACCCACCATATATGGGAGAATTGGCCAGCTAGATACTGGGGACCACTGGGAAATCATCCAAACTATTGTGAATTTTTACTTTTATGCTTATTAAGTCTTATGTATGTAATTTAATAAAATTTATGAGGTTTTCTTTTGAGTCTATGTACAGTTGTTTTATGTTTCAAACTATACCAACACATGTGGCACTAATTAAATAGCCATTGGGAATGATAAAATAGCCACCACTTATTCTATATTTTTTCCTTTCAATATCTGTTAATGAGGTTTAATCCTTTAATGTTGGTATTTCAAGCTCCATTTCTAACCTTGGATCTATTCTTAGATCCAAAGTTTTTTCTTTAAAAATCTAATAAACCGTTCATTATAAAATTCTGCAGTAAAGAGTCTCTTTAATTATATATTTTTGTGGATATTTTAAGCACTTTTCTGTTTTTTTGTTTTTTTTTAAGTTTACTTATTTTTTCTGTAACAGCCCTTTTTACTATCATTCCCTGGACCTCATATGTAAATTTCAGACATTTTCTCTCAGTAGTTTCTTTGCAAACAGTGTTTCACTTTTCAAACATTCATGCAAACTGTTTTCCTAATTTATTCACTTCACAGTCTGCGGTCTCGGCTTTTTCTTGTGGCTTCGCTGCTGTGATCAGCTCCTGCTCCGGGTTTTTCCGTGGTTTTCGGCAGGTTAATCCATATGTTTTTGCGCGTTTTCGGCGTGCATTCGCCGGGTTTTGCGGTTAGTTTTCGTCGGGTTTGCGGTAGCTTTTCCCTGCAATTCGGGGGCCCTGTGGTGCTTGCTGAATACACCGCAGGGTCACCAAAATGGGATCGGCAAAAGGAACCGAATTGAAGAGAACGAAAAGTCATGAACGTGCGGTGACTTTTCAAATCTCTTTGAAATACCCTGACAGTCTTTGCTCCCAACTGTCACACATTTTCACACCATGCACATCTTTTTGAAGAGGTTTATACCAGCAGAAGAAGAGGATAGATTCTGGCCTTTCCAAAGACGTCTCACTTGACATTGGTAAAAAGTTACCAATGTAATTGGAAAAGACAATAAATATACATACATAGAAGCATCTTCTATATCAGGTCACTTTGACTCAACGGCATATTCTGACACCCTAAAGGGGTTATTCACACACCACCGAAATTTTAACAAAATTTTGGTCTCTTTCGTTCAGTGCCCTTCAATGCGATTCAAGTTCATTCCTGTGGGGAATTCAGTATTCACTGCAGGGTCCTTGAAGTGTGCTGAACGGGAGCTGTTGAACACCGCTGCTTTGAGAATAGCCAATGAAATGGGGAGGAAGAAGGAAGAGGGGAACAGCAAAGCAAAAGAAGGTTGGGGAGAACTTTGATACAGTGAAGAGGGAGAAAGGAGAAGCGGGAAGGACTGAGGGGGTGAAGGGGTGCACTGGAGAGTCAGGCCCATGGGTACCATAAATCTATTGTTATACGCCACCTTCGCCAGTTCACAAGAGCAGAGAAGAGCCAGAGTCGCCAGGCCGACTAGTATTCATTTTCTTTGGCTCTTTGTCGGAGCCTCCCAGTCAGATCCCCGCCACCATCTGGGCAGTGTGGTTCTCCCAATAAAACCACAAGCTGTCAGGATCCTTGCCCAGGAAGACACGGGGACCACAAAGGGACCTGTGCTAGAGCTGCTCCACGTGTTACCTAACCTGGCAGCACCTTTCTTGTACTGCCCCATCTCCTATAATCCGGACCTGGTTTTCCACTTGACAAGCAGGATGGAAGCCTCAGTTCTTTATCCAGCCTGCCTAACCTAAGATTTCTATTCTTGGGAGTTTCCTCCCTATGGACTTTGCCAAGGTATTGAGGTTCAGTTCATGGTGCTATCTAAACTTTGTCTCCTTGCTTCTGTTCCCGGTCACCCCTTGTTCCTGCTGGTATCCAGCCATGTCCCTGCCAGTATCCAACTGTGCCCGGTGTTTGTATACTGCTGTGTCGCATACCCGCAATAAACCTACTGTATTTCTCTGTACTTGCCTGTGCGTATGTCCCCTGCAGTTTAGGCTCTCATTTGCCACCTTGCATCAACACCCTGACACAAGCAAAGGGAGTCCTCCAGGATTCTTTCCTGTACCAGCCACTCTGTTGTCAATAGAGCAAAATACTTCCACTTTATGCATCCAGTTACGAGCAGTTGATACGTGAACTCAATTCAATTCCATTGTAGACCTACGAATACTCTAGCCGCCAAGATAATCCTGAGGAGCAGGGACTTCCGGAGAGCTTTGATGGACCAGCGCTCAGGTTCCAGGTCTTCAGAATCGAGGTCCCATCAATGGCTTTTAATTCAAGCTGACACTGTGAGCCGCTGGGTTGACTGGATGCTAAATTAAGTGTTCAGCCACAATAACATGACATACTGCAGCTTACAGCAGTATTTCTCAACTCCGGTCCTCAAGTACCCCTAACAGTCCAGGTTTTAACCCTTTGCCGTCGGGCGAATTGTGCAGGAGGACGTTAACACCAATGGGACATACTAGTACGCCCCGTTGCTGCGGCAGGCCCCTCCTCCGGCCCGCCTAGCAGCTGATGTGCAATGCGCCGCATTGGCTGCAGGGGGGCAGCCTGAGTTCAGGCCCTCACACACAAGCCAGCGGCTCGCAGCGCGCGCCGACCTCTGGGCATGGCTGAGGAAGCCCTTTGAAGTCAATGGGGCATACTAGTACGCCCTGTGGCTTCAAGGCCCACCCACTGCAGGGATGGTAAAAATACGCCCTGCGATGAGAAAGGGTTAAGGATTACCCTGGGGAAGTGCAAAGGATATTGATTGACTGAGATAGTAAAAGTTTACTTTTATTGGAAGCTAAAAAACAGAACAACATAACGACCGTCCAAGGAAAGGATAAAAAGTCTTTTGTGGCCCCAATCAGCGTAATAAATGCCACACAGGGTACTAGGTGCACCTAGCTAAGTCTCTAATATGGAATACAAACAACCTAAATTCCGTCAACTCCTATCAAAGTGAAGAAACGGGCCATCGTGGGTCCGCACAATAGGACGGAGAGAAGCCTGCTATAGAGAGAGTTCCCAATAGGATGAGTGGTAAGTGAAATTGCATTAGGTAGAGGAAAGGTTGAGGCTCAAACTCAATGCTGGGAGCGTTACCAGCTTAGAGCCAACCCACCCCAAGATTAACACCAAGCCACAGAGACTAAAAAAATATTAAAATCAAAACCAATCTGCATAGGAGTAAGTACTCCATCACAGGACGCGTTTCGCCATTAACACTGGAGTGCTCAGGAGCATGCAGGAAGTAATGCTCAGTCTGGCAGCATTTATAAAAAATAAGCAGCAGACTGAATACTTCAATCACTGAGCAGGAAATCATATTACCTGTGCTGTGCTGTAGAGATCTGGCAAACCTGGCATGTTAGGGCTACTTGAGGACCAGAGTTGAGAAACCCTGGCTTACACAATGTGGACTGGTGCTGAGGCACCACATCTCAGTGGTGGTTTAAGGAAAGCCTTAAAAGGAGCCTAAAGGGTTAAAATAGGAAGGAGTCAGGAGGGATTCATGCTGAACCTTTCCTCATATTTTAACCCTATAGTATCCTTGCATGCGAACATAGGCATATTTTATTTACATAGCCCCACAGCACTTTCAAAGTGGTTCATCCTATATGGTGAGTGGTGACATCTACTAAAACACAAGAATGTTTGCTGAAAGAGCAAACAAATAATCTCCCTCGTTGAGATCCTTCACATGGGGTGAAAGATTTGTAATATAGGTAGATGCAGAGGAATGCTACAGGAGGTACATTTCGACTGATGAATGAATTCCCAATATATCCAGTCAACCATTCTCTGGGTAGTTCAAAACCACTTCTAGTTAATGTGTATCCACCCTGAATACATTGTAAAGGCATTCCCTTTCTACTTGATATCAGGGCTGGATTAAGATCTCTATGGGCCTGGAGCTGAAGATTTTGGTGGTCTTTCTTTTGGAATTTAGTGAAATTAAACCATATTTTAGGTTATTTATTATTGCAGATACGTGTATATTTAACCAGGCAGATACTGTGTGAGGAAATTTCCATTAGATTTTAATTATTTACAGCATGTAAAATTATCGGAATCGGTTCATCCCTAGTTTTGGAGGATGGTGTTTTATGAATAATATGATTATGTATAAAATACTGAACTTGCTCCTAGCATGGGAAATGAGAAGGTGAGTAATAGCAGTGGTATTGCTCATTTTATATGCGACAAATGGACAATACCATCGCTTTGGAACTAAAAGTAAATAAATGTTAAGTTGTTTTTTTTTGTTTTAGATTTTACGTGGTCATGTTTGGTATCAATGCAAAGGCCAGACTCTGACCTTTCCATTGACGCCTCACATAACCTTGTGCAATGTAAAGATTAGAGATGCAGGCTTCCAACATCCCCCCCCCACTGCTCCTCATTGCAGTGGGGCTGTTTAGGTTTTTGATGGAACAGTGCGTAATATCGAATTGTTCCATAAACTCCACACTTGCTGGTGAAATGAGATGGTGAGTTCATGCAGCATCATATTTTTTTGAGAAAGGATTTTACCAGGAAGGATACATTGAGATTTCTCTCGTTTTCAAGTATGTCCTGGGTGGCGAGTATATACCGTTCAGTGTCTTGCCCAAGGACACATACTGGAGAGGTGCTCTTGCCGGGATCAAACCTGTGTCTCCACAGTCTCTCTCCACAGTTATAGAGCAGTGATGTTACCTCTACTCCACCCAGCCAGTGAACAATATTGCTGTGTTCGAAAGAAAAAATTAATATTTAGTATTTTGTTACATAAAACCTGCTCATGTTCTGTCCTTTCCAGTGATACCTCACATGACCCTCCCTGTAGCTGCTATGGAGTCAGAGATACAGGGGTCCAAATGCACATCAAAGCAGACATAGTTATCCTTTCCTTGGGGCATGGACCTGGAGCTGCTGCTCCAACAACCTCTATGTTAAACCGGCCCTGCTTGATATAAGAACCATATGTGTGTGTATGATATGTAATTAGGATGCAAAAAAGACATCCTGCAACCAAGCATCATGGTTGTTTAAGCCAGGCATGTAGTATGAAGTACAAGTTTAAGTTTTTGTCTGTCAAAAAGTATTATTAAGGTTCTTGATCATACGGAGTTCACTATACCATATATGAAGAAACCGTATGTATCAACCTTCTCTTTTGTGACCATCTGTTCTTTTACTGTCTTTCAGTATGTGATCCCTTTCATGTTGAACCAGAGTGGCTCAGTGGTTTTCTACCTCACTTTGGCCTCAGCAGGTTAGATACAGTTTTACATACATTGTATTTCTTTTTGATAGCTATATCACTTACAACCTGGCATTTCTTATCTGCAGAGTTGTCCCTGGCTGTCCCGGTGTGTAATTCGTTGGCGCTGGTTTTCACAACAGTCACAGGGAAACTTTTGGGAGAGGATATCGGAGGGAAAGGTAAGAGGCCTCATGTACTGCTAGAATACTTAATTTATCACATAATACTAATCAATCATTTGAAATGGGTCAGCTTCTGACTGTACAATCACACAAATTTAATCCTACCAATTTTGATAATTCATCTTTTATACAAACATGGCAAGATTGATCCTTCTTGACCTCCTGCCACCCAGATGTCTTAAGTAACTTTCTCAGAATTTGCTATTTAATTTATGAACATCACAACATCACATTATATATTTTAAAGGGACACTCTAACCACCTAGACACAGTTATTTTAATTAGCTGGTCATGATGTACGTTTGCACATAGAAGCATCTGATTAAGACTACCAGGAGCACTGAAATAGGAAAAAAGGCGAAAAGATTCTATGCTAAACATGTTATTATTATTCTTTATAAAGCGCCAGCATATTCCGCAGCACTGTACAATAGGCACAGTATAGACAGGGTTACAATATATTGAACAACATTTGACAAACAGTACAGGAGGAGATGAGGGCCCTATTCCCGTAGGAACTCACAATCTAGAAGGGTTGGGGTTGGAAACAGGAGGAGAGGACTGCAAGGTGAGAGTGATTGATGGTTGTATCAGTGAGTTGGGTGGTAGGCTTCTCTAAATAGGAAAGTTTTAAGGGAGCGTTTGAAGGAAGAGAAATTAGGGGAAAGTCTGACCGTACGAGGGAGAGCGTTCCAGAGAATGGGGGCTGCGAGTGAGAAGTCCTGCAGTCTATCATGGGAAGAGGTGATGCGGGGAGAAGCAAGGCGTAGGTCACTGTTTGATCTTAGGGAGCGGGCTGGGGTGTATTTGGTGATTAAAAGCAATAAAGGAGACAAACGGCGCTAAAATATGGTCATAAATTGGATATTAAACTGGTGCTGCTCAATAACACTTTGTTAACCCCTTACAATATTCAATGGAAAAAATTAGGTGTAATACCCAGTGTGAGCGCACTTAACTTTCAAGAGTAGATCTTTCAGCAGTAATCCTATGGAATTTTGATGCCAGAATCAGAGTGAGATACACCTAATATTGAGAAATAGAGACAACTCCATGGTGCAAAATAACGTTTGAACAAATATAAGTAGTGGAAATGAAAACTATAATGTGATGACAAACTCACAAAGGTGGAGCCCAAATCGGCTCAGATGATATACGCCTCTTGACCACTCTGGGGGGTCACACCCCTTGTGAAGAAATCTTCTGATATTCAAGTATATAGATATCTTCAGTATTCAAGCACCGTCACACTCTTAATGGCTTCTTAGTGCTTAGAAACAAGAAGAGATCTCCATTGCGCAATAGTAATGTATCTTGGAGATATAATAACAGATGGGTACTCACGGTCACCAGAGCCTCTGTTGGTAGTGGCTCAGTAGATAAGCATATATAGAGATCAAGTCTCAGGCACGTCCTCACCAAGCTATGAAGAATTCTTCATAGCTTGGTGAGGACGTGCCTGAGACTTGATCCGATTTGGGCTCCACCTTTGTGAGTTTGTCATCACATTATAGTTTTCATTTCCACTACTTATATTTGTTCAAACATTATTTTGCACCATGGAGTTGTCTGTATTTGGTGATTAGTGAGGACAGGTAGTGGGGAGCTGAGTTAGTGAGGGTTTTGTAGGTCAGGGTAAGGATTTTAAATTTAATTCTGCAGTGGATGGGGAGCCAGTGAAGGGACTCACAGAAGGGAGCGGCAGAGACAGAGCGGCGAGTGAGGTGGATTAGCCTGGCGGAGGCGTTCAGGATGGATTGTAGGGGAGAGAGAGGGAGGCCGGATAAGAGATTATTGCAATAGTCAAATCGGGAGATTACCAGGGCATGGATTAGTTGTTTTGTGGTGACAGCGGTAAGAAATCGCCGAGTTCTGGAAATATTATGTAGTTGGTATCGGCAGGAGAAGGAAAGCGACTGGATGTGGGGGATGAAGGAAAGAGCAGAGTCAAGTGTAACTCCAAGACAGCGAACCTGGTTTGATGGGGAGATAGTGATACCCTCCACCGTGATGGAAAAGTCAGGAGGTGGAGAGGCATTAGAAGGAGGAATTAGTAGGAGCTCAGTCTTAGACATGTTGATCTTTAGGTGGTGAGCGGCCATCCAGGAGGAGATGCCAGATAAACAGTCGCTACTTTGGAAAGGACAGGGGGAGAGAGATCAGGGGTAGAGAGGTAGATCTGAGTGTCATCAGCATAGAGGTGGTAATTGAAGCCAAAGCTATTAATGATTTTGCCCAGGGAGGAGGTGTAGATGGAAAAGAGCAGAGGACCAAGGACAGAGCCTTGAGGTACACCAACAGATAGAGGCAATGAAGAGGAGGAGTTACCAGCAAAGGACACAGAGAAGGACCTGTTGGATAAATAGGAGTCAACCCAAGCGAGTGCAGTGTCACAGAGACCAAGAGAGCTGAGGGTCTGCAGAAGGAGGGGGTGGTCAACCGTGTCAAAAGCAGCCGGTAGGTCAAGCAGGATGAGGATAGAATAGTGTCCGTGTTTTTTAGCAGTTAGGAGGTCGTTGGTGACTTTGGTGAGGGCAGTTTCAGTTGAGTGTAGGGGACGGAAGCCCGATTGCAGTGGGACGAGTAGGGAATTGGAAGACAGGAAGAGGGAGAGGCGGTTGAAAATTAGTTTTTCTAAGAGCTTAGATGTGAAGGGAAACAGGGATACAGGGCGGTAGTTGGATGGAGAGTTAGGATCGAGGGATGGTTTCTTTAGTAAAGGGGTAACTAGCGCGTGTTTGTAGGCAGATGGGAAGGAGCCAGTGGAGAGAGATAGGTTGAAGATATGTGTGAGAACAAGGGTGAGGGAGGAGGAGAGGGCAGGAATTAGATGTGAGGGAATGGGGTCAAGCGTGGTGAGATGTGAGAAGGACAGTAAGGAATTGACTTCCTCCTCAGTGGCTGGGAGGAAGCGGCAGAGGGTAGCAGATGGAGCTTCTGGGAGTGGAGGTGGCAGATAACTATCTTGTGTTGGGATGTTGCTTCTGATAGTTAGAGTTTTATTGATGAAGAAATCTGCCAGGTCTTGAGCGCTGAAGGCAGATGAGGGGGGAGGTGCGGGTGGGTAGAGGAGGGTGTTGAAGGTGGACAAGAGTCGTTTAGGGTTGGTGGACAGTGTAGATATAAGAGATGAGAAGAAGGATTGTTTGGCCAAGTGAAGGGCAGAGGTGTATGACCAGAGAATAAACGAAGTGAACAAAATCAGCTTCAGAGCGGGATTTCCTCCAGGCACGCTCTGCAGTGCGGGAGCATCTTTGCAGGTAGCGCGTCTGGAGGGTGTGCCAGGGGTGAAGCTGGCATCGTGGGGCCTTACAGAATCGAGGAGGAGCAAGGGTGTCTAAAGCAGAGATAAGTGTGGTGTTGTAGTGGTTGGTGGCTGCATCAGGGCAGGTGAAGGATGAGGTGTGAGGGAGGTGGTTAATTAGATTGGAGAATTGATTTGGATCCACGGCATGTAGATTTCTGCGAGTGTGTGTGCGGGTTGGGGGAGCAGGGTGTTTAGGAAGTCCAGATAGGTTGAAAGAGAGAAGGTGGTGGTCAGAGATGGGGAAGGGGCGACAGGTGAACTCAGAAATGGAGCAGAGGTTGGAAAAGACAAGGTCAATAGAGTGACCATCGCGGTGGGTAGGGAGGAGGGAGGATTGCGTGAGTCCAAGGGAGGACGGGAGTGAAAGAAGTTTGGAGGCAGCAGCTGCAGAAGGATCATCAATGGGAATGTTCATGTTTTAATAATTAACCTTCCAGTCTCTCCTATCCCCCATGGTTTTTCAGCCTAGAGTGTCCCGTATGGAGTTCCACTGGTCTGGAATAAGTAAAATCTGGATGGCTCCAAAAACTATGGTTTTCAGATTCTTCTGGATTTTAGAATTTCAGATAAGGGGTGCTCGACCTGTACTGGAGTTTTGAGAATGTTTAACCCCTTTAAAGTCAATGCATTTATGACGTAACCGTTACGTCATTGGTCCTTAAGGAGTTGATGTTATTGTTTACGTGTTTGCCTTGTTCCACCCCTTTTAATCCTTACCGCCAGGCGGGCTGTACTAGTACGCCCCACTAGGCGGCTGCTGCGGCGGGCCCCTCCTCCGGCCCACTGACATGTGATATGCTGCCCTGCAGCGTTAAGGGCCATCTGCGGTGGGGTGGCATGGTATGCCTCACGACGGGAGAGGGTTAATAAAGTGATGGCCTTCTGTACCAATATTGGAGTCTTTTTAGTTGTTTTATTTACAGCTTTGTCAGTAGTCATGCAATGGACATGTGGGGGGGGGGTGTTTTCTCTTTCTTTACTCAAATTTATCTTCTTCTAGGTGCTGTTCTGGGACTGCTCCTCACTTCTTTGGGTATCACCCTTTGTGTGGCAAGTTCAGTCAGTGACTGAGATGATGAATGTCATTATCTGGTTAGGAGCTTAAATTGTGGACGAGGGCCAACATTTCTACTGTAAAATGAACTCAAACCCAACGTGGTCAAGAATGATGGATGAACAATGGTCTATTGATTGACCAAATTGTGATACAAGGAGGGAAAAGAAGCTGCAACATTTGTCTTCCACTAATGAGCTTGAAGTGAAGAAAAAGATTGTATATTGACAACCTGTGATGTGAGATTTATTAACCGCTTGAACGCGAAGGACGTGTGTGGAGCGTCCTCCTGTTTCACTCCTGTGTGCTGAGGACGCTCCACGCACATCTTTGCACTGCCCCAGGTCGGCGACAATCTGCCGCCGATCTGGGGCTTCAATCACAGCCGGCTGACATCTTTGATGTCGGCTCTTGCTGTTGGACTGCCCTCTGTGTTACTGCGTGCAGGCGCGATGACGTCAGAAAGTGGGAGTCCCCCTAAAAATAAAATGTTGAAAAATAATTTTACAAGTTGCAAATGATTGAAATCTGAATGGAAATTTACACTTTTTTGAAATTTTTTGTTATTGCATTCTGACAGAACGTGACATATACACATAGAAATGATATATTTTGAATGTCCTGAATCTGTAGAAAAAAAGGATATATAATTTGTCTAGGTCCTAAAATAAAACATGACTTCAAAACACATTTAAACATGATCTGCACAAATGGCCAAAATGAGCTCAGCACACAGGGGTTAAACATTGACATGATTGCTTCAATGCTGAATATTTTTTTTTAAGCAAGTCCCTTTTGCTCAAAGGAGCCACATTAATAAACACCCCTTTCACTGATTGAGAACAGTACCATAATCTAGAATGCATAAATGTCTTTCATCGTTTTTAAATAGTAGTTGCAGAT
Organism: Leptobrachium leishanense; assembly: GCA_009667805.1. Lineage (NCBI taxonomy): Eukaryota > Metazoa > Chordata > Amphibia > Anura > Megophryidae > Leptobrachium > Leptobrachium leishanense. The sequence goes on along the minus strand of CM019064.1, from coordinate 216,013,958 downwards.
TTTATTGTTATGTAATGTTAATGAAAACTTTTTTCCATTGTACCATTCTGGTGCTTTTTGTGGGTTTCTGATCATAGTCCACAGTGGTACCTGGCAGCTTTGTACTGTTAGGACAAGCCTGTGTAGACCATGGCTGTCAAACTCTGGCCCTCCAGATGATGCCGAACTATAACTCCCATGATTCTCTGCCCATCAGTTGCATTCAAACGATTCAGGGCCCTCCAGTTCCAGGTAGTGTTACAAGGTGGCTTGTGTGTAGCCCATTTTCTAGACCCGGCATGTGGATTGTATGTTCTGTAAGAGCCCCAGCAAAGTCTGTCTGGCCTGTCCGCTGTCCCAAGCGGGCTGAGGGGGGCACGTGTGCCGATATATCGGAGGATTGGCATCTAGGCTGCAGTCATCCGCAAGCAGGTAAGAGATTCCGCAGCAGAGTTTGATTATGCGCCCGGCTGCTAGCAATGTCGAGCTGCAACAGTGTGGAGTTAGGCAAAGCGCTTAGGGGTAGGCCTTTGCTAGGTCTCGGACCACATGGGGATGGTTCTCTGGAGCCGAGCCCTCAGTCGAGGGTGATACTTGTGCGAACAGGTGCCCCTGAATGAGGGCTTAACTCGGGTGTCTACTAGTGATGGCCTTTCTCAAGGGATTCGGACGGTTATTGTGGGGTCTCGGCGGAGCTCCTCTAGTGCGGGGCCATTATAATCGGGCCTGGCCTGCTGGAGGGGCGGGCGCTGGTCTGCTTGGAGGCTGGCGCAGTGACCGCCGACTGCACTCACACGCGAGGCCAGGAGTGGGAGAGTGGCGGCTGGCGGTGACAGATTAAAGCACGTGTAGGTGGGCCAGATCTCATTCTGCGCAGAGTAGTTTGTGACATGGGGAGCGCAAAGAGTAATTAGCGTTAGGATTACAAAGTCCTAACGCTAATTACGCCTGCTGCAGTTAACTGGAAAGTGAACCATAGCTAGAAGCTGGTGCTAACTGATTCCACTTTTGCATACCGGGGTTGTACTTCACCTGTCTGATTATGAAAAGCGTTACAGGGATTACCAAAAGCTGCGTGCAGATTTCACGCTGCACAGCTTTTAGTAACAGCCTTGCACACATCCACAGTATTTTCACAGGGAAGGCCATGATGACCTGAGATTCCTTAGCAGCCAAGTAGTCCGTCTGACTACGAATCATGCAGCATTGGATCAGGACTTTGTATCAGCAGATCCCGCAAGACCAGCTACTCCCCCCCCCCCTGAAAAAAATTAACTGTTGAAATGCGGGGTGGGGGAACACACATATACACTGTGCACGTGGGGGGACAGACGAAATACTTTGCACGGAGACACACACACTGCGGGGGGGACACAAACTGTGTACAGGGGCCGCACACGGTCATTCGGTGCCCATCTTACCCCTCCGCTGGTCGGCCTGGGATCGGTCTGTGCCTCTTTCTTTACTCTTTCTTTCCACTGCCCTCTGTGCCTCTTTCTTTTCTTTCATCTGCTTTTTCTTTCCTCTGCCTTCTGTGCCTCTTTCTTTCTTCTGTGCCTCTTTTGTTCGCCTTTTCTTTTTTCTGCCTTTCTTTCCTCTGGCCTCTGTGCCTCTTTCTTTCATCTGCCTCTTTCTTTCCTCTGCGCCTCTTTCTTTCACCTTTTCATCTGCCTCTTTTTTTTTCTGTCTTCTGTGCCTCTTTCTTTCTCTCTTCTGTGACTTTCTCTCATTCTCCTGCCTCTTTTCTTTCAGAGAAAGGCAGAATTTCTGATCTGTGTTTTTAGAACACATTCGATCAATAAACTATATAACAGAAGCTTACTGGATCTATCATTTTGGTAACCTGTATCCACAGGGACTCAACGAGGGTTTCACCTTCGCCCTGTTCATAGGCAGATAATGGTCTAAACCTGACCATGGAGATCAGTTTAGATGTACATAGTCTTTTTACAACAATGCCCGAATACATCAAGGTCATCTTATCATCCTCGCCCCTTCTTCCCTTCGCCTTTTTTATCTCCCAATATATCATACATATATTTCTCTTCTACCTTTCAAAATCAAATGTTGTTATCTATAAATGTACAACTACAAACTACTGAACTTAATGTTTACAACAGTAATGTCGATCTGAATTGATCATAGAACGACTAAGTAAATTCAATTCTGTTTTTAGAAATATCTGAACTGATAGGTGAGGACTGTATATAACATAGTAAATTACAAGGCATAATGACCCTAGGATATAACAAGAGCAAAAGCCTTGTGTAATTTGAATGCTCTTACTGAGAACCCCGCTTTGTGTACTGACCTGGATATTACTGAGAACCCCGCTTTGTGTATTGACCCAGCTATTCTTGACAATCCTGCTCTGAAATCTATACTTGGCATAAAGCTGACCTTCTCTCCTGGCATTAAGACCTATGCTGTCAGGGCCTGCTGTGTTATACTGTTCTGTGGCTTGTTATTCCTTGCTGGGTGTATTATGATCGAGTCCCTGAAGGTAGTCAGCTGTACCAACCATTCACGGATCGAAGGGGTAGATAGGGTATTGTATACAGGGACCGACATCTTGGAATCAAGGGGGATCCGTGACAACCTGTTCGTATGAATACTGGAGTCTTACATGGTGAGGTTATCCAGTTTCAAATCAATGATTCCCAGGACATACTTGAAAACTAGAGCAATCTCAATGTATCCTTCCTGGTAAAATACGTTGCAAATAAATAAATCATCTCCAATAATGCTCAGTTTTCCTTGGCTTGCTAAACATAACCTTGTCATGCAGCTCCCCTCCTAGAAACACCCACATTCCTTAATCTAATATCAGCAAGAGTGTAACATTGCTTCTATATCTAGGACAGGCAGCAGCCCATTTTTACATATACCACCTATCCCTGAATAGGCGCCAATCAAAGATTTACCCAACCATTTTTTCTACATATAACCTTGTCATGGTTTGGGCTCAAGGGGATATAGGTTCATGGAGTCCACACTGCTGGTCTCAGTGTCTTGGTACGGTGAACACTATTGGTAGCATGAATGTGGCTACAGCTCCTCCTCTGTCCACCGAGGTCACTGAGTGGTACCTTGACCTCAAGGAGGTCTTCGATAAGAAAAAAATCAGGGATTTTTACGCCACATTGCCCCTACGATTGTGCCATTGAGCTACTAGCTGGGACCATGCCTCCCAAGGGTCATGTGTATCCACTCTCCCAAAACGAAAATGATACCAGGAGAAATATATACGGGAGAACTTGGCTTGAGGGCTCTTTAGACGTTCTTCATCCCCTGCTCAGGCAGGATTCTTCTTTGTCTCAAAAAAGGAGGGGTATTTGTGTCCTTGTTGATTATAGGGAGCGCAACAGAATAACCATAAGAAACGCATATCCTATCCCTCTCATATGGGCCATGAATGGAAAACAGAGTTTAACAGAAGAAGTGGACATTACGAGAATCTGGTAATGTCCTTCGGCCTCTGTAATGCTCCTGCGGTATTCCAGGACTTTATCAATGATGCTCTTAGAGATTTCTTACAGGTCTTTGTAATGGTGTATCTTGATGATATTCTGCTCTATTCTCCAGATCTCAAGACCCATCATGCTCACGTTCACACAGTATTAAAAAGGGTGCTGGGCCCCCTCTTTTCCTACCCCCCTCATATCGCCCCCTTTTTAGTTTCCCTGTTACCTCCTCAGTATGCCTATCATTTATACCACACACCGCTTCCGAATGTCTCTTCTATTCATTATCGCACTGTATCGAAGCTGTTTAGCTCTCCAAATTTTTTGTACTAATTTACAATTGTATTCTTAACCCTGAAAAGTGGCCTGTGTGCCGACATGTGGCTGAGCATTATTTTCTGTCTTGTTTAAACCTTAATAAACATTATATTCCCAAAAAAATAAATAAAAAGGTTGCTGGAGAATGGTCTCTATTGTACGCTTGATAAATGTCTATTCGATATAACCTCAGAGCATTTTCTAGGTTACATCCTTTACCCTGAAGGATTTCAAATCCTTCCTAATAAGTTATTCACTATCCTCGATTGGCCTCTACCCCAAGGGTTAAAAGCAATCCAGCGTTTTTAGGATTCACAAAATACTACAGAAGGTTTATCAAAAACCTTTCTACCATGGTGTCTCCTATAACCATCATCACTAAGAAAGCTGGCCATAACCAAAAATGGATCCCTTCTGCCTTTCAAGCATCAATACAGAATGCACCTGTAAACATGTAACATAATGACTATTTCCAACATATATTTATTTTCTGTTAATCTGTATATTTGTGGGTTTTTTTGTTGTTTTTTTTTTATATCTTGCATTGTATTACTTTGTATTTCTGTAACTGTAACACTTCAATGTTCTTGAACCCAGGACATACTTGAAAACGAGAGAAATCTCAATGTATCCTTCCTGGTAAAATCCTTTATAAATGAATAAATAAATTTGAGGCCCCGAAACAAGACTTTACTACTGCCCCGGTACTCAGACATCCTGATCCTAAGTCACTCTTCCAGTTGGAGATCAATGCCTCCGAAATCTGTATAGGTCCTGTCCTGTCACAGAGAGAAGCACCTAATAATCCATTACATCCCTGTGGGTTCTAATCTTGGAAATTATCTGCTGCAGAGATGAACTATGATATTGGGAACAGAGACTTGTTGGCCGTGGTCTTTGCTTTAACAGATTGGGGGTATCTTCTACAGGGTTTTAGTGATCCTAACATACATTGGTGATGCCAAATGGTTAAACTCCAGAAAGGCAAGATGGTTGTTGCTCTTGTCTGGTTTCAATTATTTTCTGACGTACAGGCCCGGGTCTTGTAATGTAAAAGCAGGTGCTTTGTCCCGACAACATGAAACATATGAACAGCACTTGTACGATAAAAACCCCATTGTCCCCCGAGAGAGTATTATCGCTTCCACTGCCATCACCATGTCTTTGCCTTTGTTGGAAAGGCTCCAGACAGCTCAGGGTGCTGCTCCTAAGAAAAAACCTGGTAGGTTTTTTTTGTCCCTGAAAATGAGAGAGAACAATTAATGTCACTATATCATGATGCTAAACCATCAGGTCACATGGGAATCACTAAGACCGTGTCCAGTTTAAGCAAACAATTCTGGTGGCCCGCCATGTGTAAAGATGTGGCAAAGTATGTAGCAGTTTGTGAAATAATTTAATGATTATTTTGTTGGATGTGCCACCACCCTGACTGCTAAGCTAGGAAATGACATGCAATCAGAAAGGCCGCACGCAGGTCAGGCCCCTCCAACTGTGCAAAGACCCTGTATCAGACAGGAATTCCGTTTTAGACCAGTGCCTGTCAGTGTCGTTATTAAACTTCTCCGTAACCAAAAAATGAAATACCAGTCTGGACCTGATCAAATCCCAGCAATGCTGCTGAAAATGAGTGCATCGGCAATTGCAAATCCTGTCGCAACCCTAATCAATGAATCACTGGCGACTGGATACATACCCAAACTCTGGAAGACTGCGAGAGTGGTACCTATCCATAAAAGTGGTGACAGTACTTTGGTATCCAACTACCGTCCGATATCATTGCTCCCTGTAATGTCAAAAATTTTGGAAAAATGCATCTACACACAATTACGTGATTATTATCAATATTGGAACTACTTAACCCCAGATCAATCAGGCTTTCGTCCAAATCACTCAACTACAACCGCCCTTTTAAAAGTCTGCAATGATATCCAAGCTGGTATGGAACAAGGAAACCTAACTGGATCCATCTTCCTTGATTTTGCCAAAGCCTTTGACACAGTAGACCATGGCATCTTGTTAAAAAAACTTAAAGACTCTGGTATTGGTGATCGCACGCTAACCTGGTTTCAATCATATGTATCTGATCGGTCGCAATATGTGTCCATTTCTGGCAGCTCCTCCCTCCCAGTCACGTGCGGTGTACCCCAAGGCTCAATACTCAGCCCCCTGCTATTTACAATATTCATAAATGATCTGCCTAACATCTGCAAAGCCTCAATTGTACACATGTACGCAGACGACACCGTAATCTATACCAGCAAACCAAATCTCCCACAGCTGGAGGCCGTCTTGCAAGAACAATTCACAGAGGTAGAAAAGTGGATCAAACACAACAAACTTTTTTCTTAAATACGGTAACAATGCTCTTTGGAACAGCACCTAAACAACATAAATTGCAAAATCCCCATCTATGTGTGGGGACAAAATCAAATGGCACGCTGACCACAGTCACTTCTCTCAAATATCTAGGTATGTGGTTAGACCCAAATCTATGCTTTGGCCCCCATATTGAAAAACTCTCATGTAAAATTTACCCCAAACTAGGAGCCCTGTACAGAAACAAATCCTGCCTGAACCCCATGGTAAGAAAGCAAATTGTACAACAAATGCTTATGCCGGCTATTGAATACGGAGATGTAGTGTATGCAGCGGCCCCGCAAACACACCTTCAGAAACTTACCACATTGTATAACTCATGCTGCCGCTTTGCGCTACAATGTAACTACATGACCCACCATTGTGACATGTTAAAAGAGCTAAACTGGCCGTCGCTGGAGTCTAAACGTACCCTTCACCTTTCCAACCTGGTGTTTAAGAGCTTTACTGGGAAGCTGCCACCCTACCTGGATAGACTGCTTCCTCTAGCAGTTCCCTCATACTATAACCTCTGATCCAGGACCAGCACCTTACTTGCAATACCACAATACAAAAAGACAGTGGCTCGATCCTCATTTTCCTACAGAGCACCACAATTATGGAATAACCTCCAAGACGCCATCAAATCTTCCCCCAGTCTAAAGTCACGCAAGAGCTCCCTATTAACATACCTCAATACGGAATGCACCTGTAAACATATAACATAATGACTATTTCCTACATATTTATTTTCTGTTAATCTGTATATTTGTGTTGTTTTTTTTAATATCTTGCATTGTATTACTTTGTATTTCTGTAACAACTGTAACATTTTAATGTTCTTGAACCCAGGACGTAATTGAAATCGAGAGAAATCTCAATGTTTCCTTCCTGGTAAAATCCTTTATAAATAAATAAATAAATGTACCAGAAACAAAAACCATGCCGGTTGGGTTGCTTCCACCTCTGCCAATCCCTGATCGACCATGGTCTCATTTCTCCATGGATATTATAGTTGACACAGTTACCTCAAAAATGAGGACAAATTCCCTAATTATTAATAATAAAAGCAATTCTTTATTAATATACTTTAAAAATTATTAGCACCACTCAATAGTAATTAGTTCCAATGACAAAATAGTGATCTGCCTATAGTAATTCAGTCACTAATTTTTGATACCTGGCTACCTCAGATACCAATTTATTCGATGAATGATTAATCATAGAGGTGATTTGGCAATTAATATAGTGTAAAGTAATTGCATAGGTCTCAGGGAAGTATGGTTATACTTACCATAGTATAACACTTCTCAAAAAGGGGTCACTACATTCCTCTCCCCAAGCAGCCTTCCGCTGCAGAATTGGTGACCATCTTCGTGCAAAATGTCGTCTGGCTTCATGGCATTGCTCTAGGTATTGTGTCTGATAGGGGTACCCCAGTTCGTGTCGAGTTTCTGGAGTAACAATTTCTTTTGTGACAATATGGCAGGGCTTGACAAATTTGCTTTGAATCTAGGAGCCAGCTGCAAAAGTTAGGAGCCAGTTTTTTTTCAGACTAAGGCTGGTGTCAGACGAGCGCACAAGATGCGCCCGTACTGACGTGCCTACCGGCGTTTGTTGCAGCGTTGTGATGCTGCAAAGGGGCTGGTCACATGCTTGAGCGCGCGCACAAAACCTCCCCATCAAAACGCTAGACACCGGTTGAAGGAACTGCAAAGCACGATCCTCCCTAGGAGGATCGTGCTTTGCAGTGCTGAGTGCACTAACTGCGCTCAGAGTGGAAGGAACGTCCATTCTCACGGACATTCCTTCTGCTCTGCAAAACGCTCGTCTGACCCCGGCGTAACAACTATAAACAGTTCATCACAAAACACACGTGACTCACACACAGAATAAAGGCACCATGCCCCAGCCAGAACATTGCTGGTTCATTACTGTTCCTGTGTGCTTTAAGTGAAGTACTGTTTATTCGCTGCTCTGCAAAAACCCTATTTTGATCCTGTTTATTTTGTTCCTGCATTTATTTCCACGCTTCCCATCATCTTACAGAATCCAACCTGGTCAGTTACTTTATACTTTCATCCTCCTCCACCCCAACCAACCTATTCTTTGTGCAAACCTGCATCATGGGTTCATATCCCCCATATCCCAGTGCCACCCATGTACCTGGGCATGACACACACACACACCTCTGTCTTATCCTCAATCTCTCACAGCTGATCCAGGCACAGTATATACACTGCATATAACACATAGTGAATGTTATAGGCAGTGTACATACTGCTGGGCGAGCTGTGCCCCCCCTCTTCCTCTGATCTGGGGACTTTTTACAGGACTTTTATCTACAGTTGTGTTCAAAATTATTCAACCCCCACTGAAATTGAGTGTTTTGGCCAGTTTGACATTGATTTTGATCATTCAGTCATCTTGCTTACAATTAAATCAAAGAGGCACGTGTAGGTCAGACGAATATAACATAACATTTATAATGAAATAACCACAAATGTCTTTTCTGTGCTCACATCATTATCAGTTTTATTCAACCCCCAAGTGACATTCAATCTTAGTACTTAGTACAACATCCTTTTACAGTTATAACAGCTTTTAAACGTGAAGCATAGCTTGACACAAGTGTCTTGCAGCGATCTACGGGTATCTTCGCCCATTCGTCATGGGCAAAAGCCTCCAGTTCAGTCACATTCTTAGGCTTGCGCACTGCAACTGCTTTCTTTAAGTCCCACCAGAGGTTCTCAATCGGATTTAAGTCAGGTGACTGCGATGGCCACTCCAAAATGTTCCAGCCTTTAATCTGCAACCATGCTCTAGTGGACTTGGAGGTATGCTGGGGATCATTGTCCTGTTGAAAGGTCCAACGTCTCCCAAGCCTCAGGTTTGTGACGGACTGCATCACATTGTCATCCAATATCTCCTGGTACTGAAGAGAATTCATGGTACCTTGCACACGCTGAAGCTTCCCTGTACCTGCAGAAGCAAAACCGCCCCAAAGCATGATTGACCCCCCGCCATGCTTCACAGTAGGCAAGGTGTTCTTTTCTTCATAGGCCTTGTTCTTCCTCCTCCAAACATAGCGTTGATCCATGGGCCCAAACAGTTCTAATTTTGTTTCATCAGTCCACAGAACACTATCCCAAAACTTCTGTGGTTTGTCCACATGACTTTTGGCATACTGCAGTCGACTCTTCTTATTCTTTGGAGACAGCAAGGGGGTGCGCCTGGGAGTTCTGGCATGGAGGCCTTCATTACGCAGTGTGCGCCGTATTGTCTGAGCTGAAACTTCAGTACCCACATCTGACAAATCTTTTCTCAGTTCCTCAGCAGTCACACGGGGACTTTTCTCCACTCTACGCTCCAGGTAGCGCACAGCAGTCGAAGTCAGCATCTTCTTTCTGCCACGACCAGGTAGCGTTTCAACAGTGCCCTTTGCCTTGAATTTGCGAATGATGCTTCCTATGGTCTCTCTTGGTATGTTTAACATCTTTGCAATCTTCTTATAGCCATTGCCCTTCCTGTGAAGAGTAATCACCTCTTCTCTTGTCTTCCTGGACCATTCTCTTGACTTCATGTTTGTAACCACACCAGTAAATGTCTAGAAGGAGCTGAGTATCACAGTCATTTTAAAGCTGCCTAATTGGTGCTTATTATGCTTTATTGCTGCTCCGTGACATCCACAGGTGTTTTCAATACCTGATTGAAAACACTTGATTGAACCTCTGTTCTTCAGAGTGGTAGTCTTTAAGGGGTTGAATAATTGTGTAAATGAAGAATTCACAAAAGAAACATTTACTACTGTATTACAAAACCAATTGATGTCATTTTAGTTGCATATGGTTCTTTAAAAAGTCCTTGTAGGATTTCATTCTGAATACAATTACAAATGTACACTAAATTCCCTAAAACCCTTTACAGCATTGGGGGTTGAATAATTTTGAACACAACTGTATTTTTTATTAGGTAGCCAGGCTGTGCGATGCTGCGGGTCAGGCATGTTCACAGCATGCACGGAGTTGAGCGCTCCTCCTCCCTCCCTCCACTCTGTAGTGGAGAGAGGGAGGGGGCGGGCCAGCAGCAGTAGAGAAGGAGGGGGCGGGCCAGCAGCTGGTGTGTGTGCGCCTGTCACGGGAGTCTGATTTAAAACCCCAGACGCATTGACCGGCAATAAAGTGTGCACGCTGCCGATACAAATCACAGCGTGCACACAGCTTTCCCCGAGCGGACAAAGCCTTGTAAAAGGCTTCATGTCCAACGGGTGGAGGACCCAGTGAGCGGGTCTGTCAGAAGGGGAGGCTATGTATACAATCCCGGGTGCCAGGACAGCATTTCTTGTCGCCATGGCGACCCTGGCGCCCGGGTTTGTCGACCCCTGCAATATGGGGTTACAACTGGCCTTTTCCTTGGCTTACCATCCTCAAATGAATGGGGCAGCGGAGTGGGCTAACCAGAACTTAGAGAAATATCTGAGGTATTTTGTATCTGAAATGCAAGATGACTGGTCTGAGCTCCTGTCATGGGTGGAATATGTTTTAAATAGCTCAGTCAGTGAATCCACCGGTCATTCTCCATTTTATACAGTGTATGGCTTTGATCCTCCTGTACTCCCCTTTCATTTCAATACCACCGCTCTGCCCGCTCTGGATGAGCATCTGGTCTCACTGAGGGAGACATGGGAGAAAGTCAAAGAGGCAATGGAGAAAAGTGTCACGATTCAGAAGGCAAAGGCCGATAGCCATAGGAGACAAGCTCCTACCTATACCATTGGGGACAGAGTTTGGCTTTCCACAAGAAATATAAGACTGCTTGTGCCATCAATGAAAATGGCCCCTCGTTATATAGGTCCATATTAAGTCTTGCGCCAGGTAAACGCAGTCTCATATGCATTAGCATTGTCCTCATACTTGAAACTACATAATGTGTTTCATTTAAGTCTCTTGAAACCCTTACTGTTTAATAGATACACCAAAGGTCATGCCCCCTCCTCCTGCCATGGTGGAGGGTGAGGAGGCATATGAAGTATGTGCCATCCTAGATTCACGTCTGTCCAGAGGCACAGTACAATATTTGGTGGACTGGGAGGGGTATGGGCCTGAAGACTGGTCGTGGCTACCTGCTGGCGAGTCTATGGTGAGAGCTTTTTATGCCTCTCATCCCTCTGCGCCTGGTGGTCATCCAGTGACCGCCCGTGAAGGGGGGGTTCTGTCACGTCACACGCCGTTCAGTTTAGTCAGTGCCTGGCAGCACGTTCCTCGCTGCTCGCTGGCCGGGCTCTGACTGAAAAGGGAATCCCTTGTGGTTGCGGCTCAGGTGAGCCGGCGGGGTGCGGCCTGACGACATGGCGCCCGCCAGGTTTAAAGCCCAGCATCTCAGTCCAGTGCCCTGACATGGTTAATCATATCCCTTCAGTGCGCTCTATTGCAACCCGCTTTGTGTACCGACTTCTGCTATTCCTGACAACCCACTCTGTGTATTGACCTCGGCTATTCCTGACAACCCGCTCTGTGTATTGACCTCGGCTATTCCTGACAACCCTCTATGTGTATCATCACTGGCAAGTCTGAGAACCCGTTCTGTGGACTAATTCTGTCTTTTTTGAGAACCCTTCTGTGTACCGACCTTGGCATAAGGCTAACTACCTCTCCTGGTGTTAAGATACCCGCTATTCTACTGACTATGTATATTGTTAGTATCTGGTGTCTGTTAACCATTTGTGGGTACATATCTGTCTGCTCACTAGCTTACAGTAGGTAGCTTTGCCGACCATCCAAGGATCGGAAGGGTAGATAGTGTTCTGCGTATATGTCACGTTCGTTATGGCGCTCACCTCTGAAAACAGTGATTTGGATCCTTTTGGACAAACCTCTGTGATTCTCTATTTTCCAGAAGTCAGGACTGCTAATCCTAGTACTCCCAGCCAGGGAGGTCAGACAGAACACGAACACTAAGTACCACTCAGTAGCAAATGATTTTGTGACCAAGTGTCTACTGAGCAAAAGCAGGTTAACTATGCATGGACAGAGATCGTACAGAAATGACATACAACATGGGTTAATATAAACGTGATCAAATGTATAATCCGAGTTGGCACCAGAGAGGGTAGTCATACAGGCAAGGTTGGCAACAGAGGTGGTAGTCATACATGCAGGGTTGGCAACAGAGAGGGCACTCATATAGTTTGTCTCAGCAAGGTAGAACAAAGGTACAATGGATTCAGCACCCTGCAGGACAGGCCCACAATTTGAGACAGTGTAATATATTTTGTACACCGACTTGATACCAGCAAGGCAGAAGGAAGGGTTAACAGATTCCGCACCCTGCAGGGCAGGCCTACAGTTGGAGGTAACTATATATCTCCTGCACATACAATCAGTGTCCGCAGAGAGCACTATGAGTATACAGAAGGAGTTAGAGAGAGATTGGTTAAACAGGCTATCCGGGTCAAACACAAACAGGGTCCTCATACAAGCAAAATTGGTAACTAGGCAAGAAAAACACTGACAGGGTTATTCAGAGAAATAAATAATAAAAGAGCGGTGAAAAGCAGGAGAATGACTGGAGAATGGAAAATTCTAGGTCAAAATAGCCAAACCAGAGAAATTCTCACATTTATCTGACTTTCCATATCGGCTATTTCGACCTAGAATTTTCCATTCTCCAGCTTTTCACCGCTCTCTGAATAACCCTGTGAGACTCAAAGTACACAGCTGGCGATGTGGGAATAACTCCACGTCAGGGCGACGAGCAGAATCTCGCGCCCTGCCTTTAAAGCCGGCGGCTCCGTGTCATCTGGCCAAGCACCGCCCCTGCAGACGCTGGCCGGTCAGCCTGAACTCCTGGCACCCGGCCAGCCAGCGACGCCGCCGGGCGTCCAGACCCCCAGGGAGCACCGCAGAAGCCGAGAATGTGACAGTATAGGGAATAGTACCAAAGATCCTAGGGGGAACCGTGACACAGGGAAATATAACCAAGAATACCTGAGGTTTAACAGTATCCCCAATGAAGTAAACACATGGCTACCACGAGGGAAAGTGGGTGACCCACCAGAATGCCACCTCCTTTTGTTCACCCTAACCCTCCTTGGGGAGTGAATACATATTTTTGACAATGTATAAATATGGTTTATGTCTTTCCATATTCCACTTTTTTTACCCCTGCATTGAGCCTTTTCTCATGCTAGAGAAATCCTGCTAGATTACACACTCAGAATTAAAAGGTCATTCTATGGTTAATGAGCAAGATGCAACTGTGTGAACAGTCTAGCTTCTTTCTCTATGCAGGGCATGATTACTAGGGGACAAAGCTACAGTTACAAGTTTTCATAAAGTGCTAACGAGTTACGTACAATGGGAGACGCAGAATAACAAATATACATACAAGTTAAACACACAGAAGAGTAGGAGAGAGGACCCTGCTTGAGAGCTTACAATCTAAGAGGAGAGGGATGACACACTACCAGGTATATTCAAAGAAAGGAGACACTCAGGAGAATGACTGGAAAAGTGAAAATTCTAGGTCAAAATAGCCAAACCAGAAAAATTCTTCCATTTATCTCACTTTCCAAATCGGCTATTTGGACTAGATCGTTCTCTTCTCCTGATTTTCACCTTTCTTTGAATAGACCTGTTAAGGTCCTTTAGGTAGACTTCACTATTGGGGATCAAGAGGTCCTTTAGCTGGACAGTACTAGGGAGAAGGGATGAGCCGAACACGCCCGTGTTCGATTCGTATTCAAACAATTTCAAACGTTCGAGTTCGGACACGAACACGATCCGAACTCAATGCAAATCAATGGGACTCGAATGTTCGATTTTTAGAGTGCCCTGCAAGAGGGCATATATGCAAGATATTTGCCATAAAAGGTGTATGGGGGTCCGGGTAGTGTCCTGGAAGACCGGAAAGAAGGAAAATAAGTTTTAAAAATAAGTTTTTAAAGGAACAGTGATTTTTCCATGAAATAAAGGTTAAGAATAAAAAACGAAAAATTCCTTCAAATATCGTGCCTAGGAGGTCCCCATAACCTGCCCGTGAAGTGGCGGATTTGTCAGATGTATAGAAACATTTAAAAAGAAAAAAATGACATTTCAAATGATGGTAAATGTTTTTCCTTTATTCTATTCATAAACAACTGCTTGGGGCGGCAGCCTGTATGAAAAGTTTAGTGATTTTTTGGCTAAATTATGGTGAAACTTATGCAGGCTTTGGATGAAAGTAACAACAGGTGCATTAAAATTGGACCTTTGGTGGCAGCTAGTGCCTTCACACCGTAACCCCTCTGAGATATTGTGGAAGAGTGCAGGGGTGGACTCTGCATTCAAATATTAAAATGATTGGAATCTGGTACACGCGTCAGTGTCAGTGCACCCAAATATTGGGCCTTTGGTGCCAGCTAGTGCCTTCACACCATAACCCCTCTGAGGTATTGTGGAAGAGTGCAGTGGCAGAGGTTTTGGGAATGCAGAAGAGATCCCCGGAGTGGTAGCTGCTGATCCAGGACTGATTCATTTTTATAAATGTCAGCCAGTCTACAGAATCGGTGGACAGATGCACTCTTTTGTCTATGACAAAACCTCCAGCGGCACTGAACGTCCTTTCAGAAAGCACGCTGGATGAAGGGCAACCTAGTAGCTCCATAGCATATTGGTTAAGTTCTGGCCAGTGATCCAATCTCAACACCCAGTAAGCCAGTGGATCATCTGCTGTAAAGGTATCTAGGTCTGCCCTTGCCCCTAGATAGTCCTGCACCATATGAAGAAGACGCTGGCAATGGGTGCCTACATTTGACATCCCTGGACGTCGTGGACTAAAAATATTGGAAAAGGCATCAGTCAAGCGGCCCCTTCACCGCTCTTCCTCTGATAAACAGCAGCCTCAGAAGCACCTGTGTCATCAGTTGGTAACCTACCAGTGTCTGGAAAGGTGTTACACAAGTGTCGCTTTAGAGCGTCCTCAAGTTGTTTCATTCTGTGCTCCCTCTGTGAGGGCAGGATGAGCTCTACAACCTTACCCTTGTATCGTGGATCAAGAAGGGTTGCCAACCAGTAATGATCCCTCTCCTTGATAGCACGAATCCTGGGGTCCTTTAGCAGGCTTTGCAGGATAAGGGAGCCCATGCAGCGTAGGTTGGAGGTGGCATTAGCTTCAGAGTGTTCCTGGTCGCTGGGGATGACTGTATCGTGCACTACCTCCTCCCAGCCACGTACTAGTCCTTGGGTTTCTGGGGACACAAAACCCTCCCTTGAGGAATCCCCACCTTCAATGCCCCCACAACTTAAATATTCCTCCTCCTCATCCTCCTCCTGTCTGATCTGAGGACCCGCGGGAATGCTGTCTGCGTAAAGACTGGGGCCTAGAGAGCTAGGGAAGTCCTCCTCTTCCTCCCGCTGCTCTGCCTCTAGTGCCACATCTATAATTCCCCGCAGATTGCGCTCCAGCAGGAAAACTAAAGGAATTGTGTCACTGATGCATGCACTGTCCCTGCTCACCATCCTCGTTGCCTCCTCAAATGGCGACAGTACAGTGCATGCATCCTTGATCATCAGCCACTGAGGGGGGGGCAAGTTGACCTGAACCTGTCCTTGTGCCATACTCACACAGGTACTCATTGATGGCCCTCTGCTGCTTGTGCAGACGCTGCAGCATTGCCAATGTCGAGTTCCACCTGGTGGGTATGTCACAGATCAGACGGTTTGAGGGAAGGTGGAATTCTCTTTGAATTTCTGCCAGGCGAACACTTGCTGGGAATGACCGTCTGAAGTGGCTGCAGACTTTTCTGGTCTGGCTGAGAAGCTCTGCCAGCCCTGGGTACCTGGTTAGGAAACGCTGTACCACCAGATTTAGGACGTGTGCTAGGCATGGTACATACGTCAACTTACCCAGGCGTAGGGCGGAGAGAAGGTTGCTGCCATTATCACAGACGACCATTCCCAGCTCAAGCTGGCGTGGTGTTAACCATCTCTGCGCCTACCCCTGCAGAGCTGACAGAATTTCTGGCCCAGTGTGGCTCCTGTCCCCTAAACAAACCAGTTGAAGCACAGTATGGCATCTATTTGCTTGAGCCATTGCGTAGCCCCTGCCACGCGTCGGTTTAACTGCTACTTCGCCAGAGACATTGAAGGAGGAGGAGGAGGAAGAGGTGGTGGAGCAGACATACCTCATATAAGCAGCTTTCTGGAGGCGTGGTGGATGAGCAAGCTCCAGCACAGAGCCCCATCCTGGATCCCTCCCAGCTGCAAGCAGAATTACCCAGTGTGCTGTGAAGGAAATGTAACGGCCCTGTGCATGCTTGCTGAACCACGTGTCTAAAGTAATGTGCACCTTGCTGCTGACTGCCATTCCCAATGACTCCATAACATTGTCCTTCCACGTGCTGGTATAGTGCTGGAATGACCTTCCGTGAAAAGAAATGGCGTTTAGGAACCTGCCACTGTGGTACAGCACATTCAGCAAATTCACAGAAGGAAGCAGAGTCCACCAGCTGGAAAGGCAGCAGCTGTTATGCGAGTAATTTTGCCAAGCTGGCATTTAGACGTTGTGCATGTGGATGGTTGGGACAATATTTTTTCTTCCGCTGCAGCAGCTGGGGCAACGAAATCTGACTGCATAAATCTGCAGCTGAAGAGATGCTGGCAGATTCAGAGGAAGGACGTGGTACACCCATTACTGTAGCATCATCCCTGTCAGTGGAGGTTGTGGGCAATGACATGGCAGGACATATAGTGGGGGTAGAGACAGATGAGGAGGAGGACATATGCAAAGTGTTGTGCCAACGGGATGCGTGGCAGGTGGTCATATGTTGCCTCAAGCACGTGGTACCCAAGTGTCTGATGTCTTTCCCACGCTTGATCCTCTTCCGACATAGCTTACAAATACCAACGCTGCAGTCTGCTGCACATGTCGTGAAGAACTCTCAGACAGCAGAGATCCTGGACGTGTGCTGCGAGACAACAGCGCTCTGCACCTGAGCAGCTCTGACATCTGATGCCTTGGACTGGCTACTGTTGCTCATAGAGGACGTTCTGCCTCGTTTTCATTGTGCCTCCTCCTCCCTTGACTCCTCTGTTCAATCAGGCACCCAGGTGGAGTCAGTGACCTCGTCATCATCATCACCCCCTATCTCCTAGTCACTGGAGCCAACTTGGCAGTGTGCTGCAGCTGCTGGGGGGAACATGAGTGCCAGCTCTTTGTGTGTCACTGGCACCCCCTCCCTCTAGGCTGATTATACTCCCTTCCGCAACCTCAGAGTTTGAATCAGAGCACTGGAGTTGCTGCGCATCCTCAAGCAGCACGTCACTGTCACTGTAGTCAAACAATTCAGCTGACTCCTCCGTGCAGTGACGTCACTAGGGTTGGTGTCACCCGGTGCGGTAACTTATGGTGTCACCCCCCCCCCCCCGAGTTTTACAGATTTTTTTTAACTACTCTTACTCCTAAATCAGTACTCCCATATAACACTGAATGCTCATACACACAGCGCACATTACTGTGAGGTTTATTGCTGTGGAGCTCTCTCATATGCTCACACAAATTTTTGCCAACTGCCAGCAAGTACGTTGCCTGTTCGAAGGCAGTGAAAGCACACACGGATATATATTGCCCCCAGCAGCTCTGGATATATTGCCCCCAGCAGCTCTGGATATATTGCCCCCAGCAGCTCACCCATGGATATATATTGCCCCCAGCTCACATATGGATATATATTGCCCCAGCTCACATATGGATATATTGCCCCAGTTCAGTTATATATTGCCCCCAGCAGCTCACCCATGGATATATATTGCCCCAGCTCACATATGAATATATTGCGCCTCAGCTCACATATGGATATTGTCGGGTATATTACACAGAAAAGGAGAATTTTAAAATGGATGCTTGTAGCCATTTTGTTTTAAAGACCGTTTTTCTTTCAAAATATTCTCTAGGTTTAGAAATGAACAAGATTTTTTTTTTACAAAGTTCATTTCTGGGTTAAGAAGTCCCAGACATGAAGGAACCTAGAATGAATGTGAGATAATGCTAAGACATGTCATAAGTAAATTTATTGGTCTGTTTTAAATTTTTAAAACAAAAGAGATTTTGTCTTTTGAGTATAGGAATAAGAGAAAATATTCTGTAATATAAAATATATTCACAAAATATATGTTTATAATCAAGGTATATTTTATTATAATTACACTATGAAATATATACTCCAAAATATTGTAGAAAGTATATAATTGGTAAATAATAAAAATTACTAAAGAATAGATTCTGTGAGTTAACCAGGAAAGAATTTAGCTGATCTAAGCAACCAAAAGGGAGTGAGAATATAAATCAAATGACAGACACTGTGTCTAGAGACAGTCTAGTTAAAAGACAAGGCTTTTTGTTAAGTTAGTCTGACCTTTGACCCAAGATAAGATATTAAAAAGAAATAATGGAATTAATGGAATTAATATAAGAAGTGCAATACTGCCCTCTAGAGGATAGTAAAAATAATTAACCATGACGTCAAATTGGGTATAATAGGCGGCAAAGGTTCTTTTGTAAGTCAGTCAGAGATTCCAACAGACAGAGACTCACATCAGACTCACATCACCATGCACTCAGATCCCAAGACATGAGGCAATTAATATTCTCACCAAATCTCTAACTCACATGCATTGATTATCTAATATCGATAATTTTCACATATTCCCAAACAAAGCATCACATAGAAAATTCCAAGGCAGACTCATCAACATCAAATTGGACAGGTAATGTATGAAATAAGGAATTAATGTAAAAATATATTTGTAGAGATTGTTGCAACGTAGACTGAGACTTCTCGGATAAGGTTAAAATCCAAATTCTAAGTAATTCTATTCTGCAGATAGAAATATGAAGAAGTGGATATAAGGATTTATTCCTAAAGAAATGTTGCAAGATTGATACCAATATATATATTGAATTTGGAAATTACTGTGATTAAAATTAATGAGCAAGGAATTATATAACTACAAAATAAAAAGCAAAAGATTAGAAGTTTAATTGTCGAGATTAGGGGAGGATTCACTAAATAAGTTTTTATTACTTATTATTAAATTAGCTCATCTTTTGTTGATCCATGTAGCATAGAGATATATATATATCTATAAGAGCTGGCTGGTTAAACATTGTTTGCTGGGAAATGCATGTTGTATTAAGCAGAAATGTTTATTAACCATTTGTGCATTAGTTACTAACTGATAAGGTAAATGATATTAATCATATATGCAGTTACTAACCGGAGATACATATATTGTGAAGCTAGTTTTTATATACTGTTGGATTGTGGTTTATAAATTTTTGTTTATGATATGAGATTTGAAATTCTTTTGTATACGTAATAAATATATATATATTTTTATCCGATTATTGATTATTGTATTTTTTAAAGCAAAACACAGACAATTAAAAGAATTCAGGATAATTTCTAAGAGATATAAACGATTGATATTTGTGTCTCGTATAAGTTTCTTATGGAATAATAATCCCTGATATATTGGAGGCGACTGCCGAGGTAGGTCCAGTAAGTCCAATATAGACATATTGGAGGCTTGGCTGATAAATCCAATATATACAAACGTGTTGTATTCACGTGCAGAGATTATATCCGACAATATATTGCCCCAGACCAGCTCACACATGGATATTGCCCCAGCTCTCATGGATACTGCCCCCAGCACACATGGATATGCCCCAGCTCCTCTCATGGATATTGCCCCAGCTCCTCTCATGGATATACATACTGCCCCAGCTCCTCTCATGGGTATACTGCCCCAGCTGCTCTCATGCATATATTGCCCCAGCTGCTCTCATTGATAATGCCCCAGCTCATGGATATTGCCCCAGCTCATGGATATTGCCCCAGCTCATGGATACTGCCCCAGCACATGGATATGCCCCAGCTCATGGATACTGCCCCAGCTCATGGATATACTGCCCCAGCAGCTCATGGATATACTGCCCCAGCAGCTCATGGATATTGCCCCAGCTCATGGATATTGCCCCAGCTCATGGATACTGCCCCAGCACATGGATACTGCCCAGCACATGGAATGCCCCAGCAGCTCATGGATATGCCCCAGCAGCTCATGGATATGCCCCAGCAGCTCATGGATATGCCCCAGCACATGGATACTGCCCCAGCAAATGGATATGCCCCAGCACCTCCATGGATTTGCCCCAGCAGCTCATGGATTTGCCCCAGCACCTCATGGATATGCCCCAGCACCTCATGGATATGCCCCAGCACCTCATGGATATGCCCCAGCAGCTCATGGATATGCCCCAGCACCTCATGGATATGCCCCAGCAGCTCATGGATATGCCCCAGCTCCTCATGGATATGCCCCAGGAGCTCATGGATATGCCCCAAGAGCTCATGGATATACCCCAGCACCTCATGGATATGCCCCAGCACCTCATGGATATGCCCCAGCAGCTCATGGATATGCCCCAGCAGCTCATGGATATGCCCCAGAAGCTCATGGATACTGCCCCAGCTCATGGATATACTGCCCCAGCAGCTCATGGATATACTGCCCCAGCAGCTCATGGATATTGCCCCAGCTCATGGATATTGCCCCAGCTCATGGATACTGCCCCAGCACATGGATACTGCCCAGCACATGGAATGCCCCAGCAGCTCATGGATATGCCCCAGCAGCTCATGGATATGCCCCAGCAGCTCATGGATATGCCCCAGCAGCTCATGGATATGCCCCAGCACATGGATACTGCCCCAGCAAATGGATATGCCCCAGCACCTCCATGGATTTGCCCCAGCAGCTCATGGATTTGCCCCAGCAGCTCATGGATTTGCCCCAGCACCTCATGGATATGCCCCAGCACCTCATGGATATGCCCCAGCAGCTCATGGATATGCCCCAGCAGCTCATGGATATGTCCCAGCTCCTCGTGGATATGCCCCAGCTCCTCATGGATATGCCCCAGGAGCTCATGGATATGCCCCAAGAGCTCATGGATATGCCCCAGCTCCTCATGGATATGCCCCAGCTCCTCATGGATATGCCCCAGCAGCTCATGGATATGCCCCAGCAGCTCATGGATATGCCCCAGCACATGGATACTGCCCCAGCAAATGGATATGCCCCAGCACCTCCATGGATATGCCCCAGCAGCTCATGGATATGCCCCAGCACCTCATGGATATGCCCCAGCAGCTCATGGATATGCCCCAGCTCCTCATGGATATGCCCCAGCTCCTCATGGATATGCCCCAAGAGCTCATGGATATGCCCCAAGAGCTCATGGATATGCCCCAGCTCCTCATGGATATGCCCCAGCTCCTCATGGATATGCCCCAGCAGCTCATGGATATGCCCCAGCTCCTCATGGATATGCCCCAGCTCCTCATGGATATGCCCCAGGAGCTCATGGATATGCCCCAGCAGCTCATGGATATGCCCCAGCTCCTCATGGATATGCCCCAGCACCTCATGGATATGCCCCTGCAGCTCATGGATATGCCCCAGCACCTCATGGATATGCCCCAGCAGCTCATGGATATGCCCCAGCAGCTCATGGATATGCCCCAGCTCCTCATGGATATGCCCCAGCACATGGAATGCCCCAGCAGATGGATACTGCCCCAGCAAATGGATATGCCCCAGCACCTCATGGATTTGCCCCAGCTCCTCATGGATATGCCCCAGCACCTCATGGATATGCCCCAGCTCCTCATGGATATGCCCCAGCACCTCATGGATATGCCCCAGCAGCTCATGGATAATGCCCCAGCTCCTCATGGATATGCCCCAGCAGTTCATGGATATGCCCCAGCAGCTCATGGATATGCCCCAGCAGATGGATATGCCCCAGCAAATGGATATGCCCCAGCTCCTCATGGATACTGCCCCAGCTCCTCATGGATACTGCCCCAGCTCACCTCCGCTGCGTGTTCGCTCCCTCTGAGCGTCCGGCGGCGCGCAGCTTGGGCGCTCGCCTGGGGGAGCCACGTGACCAGCCGCGATTGGCTGGTGACGTGTTTCCTCCAGGCGAGCGCCGAAGCTGCATGCTTCGGACGCTCGCAGGGAGCGAATATGCGGCAGAGGATGAGACACCCGCCCTTAGGGTGACGGTGTCACCCTAAAGGCGGGTGTCACCTGGTGCGGGCCGCACCCCCCGCCCCCACGTTACGACGCCACTGCCTCTGTGTATGATAGTGAGGCTACGGCAGGAGTAGCTGTGGACATGGAGGCTGCATTAGATGTTTTTGGCAGCTGAGGTGGACTGTAAAGCACTACAAGCCTGGCTGGCAGAGGACTCGGAGGATGAGGATGGCCTGGTTAGCCAATCCTACAAATCCTCTGTATGTTGCTGCTGCTTAAGATGACCAGCACCAGTTAGAAACAAGGACAAGTGTGCCCCTGCAGAGGATGACCAGGGGCACAGCCTTCCGACACAGAGGCTGCTTGCCCTCTTATCTGTGTCTGGGAGTGTCTGCTTGTCCTTTTTGGTCTTTATGACATGGTGAGTGATATATAGATTAAAGATATACAGAACTCTGATTCAACTCTGGTTTAAAGATTGGAGATATGCAGAACTCTGATTCAACTGTGTTATCTAGATTAAAGATATTCAGAACTATGCTATAACTCAGTGATACACCCTGTCCCTGATAGCTGGCAGTGCCAACACACAGATTCAAATTCACAGAACTCTGGTATAAGTCAGTGATACAGCCTGTCCCTGATAGCCTTTGCAGTGCCAACACCGATTCCAATTTCCAGAAAGCAGATATAACTCAGTGATACAGCCTGTCCCTGATAGCTAAAAGTGCCAACACACAAATTCCAATTTCCAGAAATCAGATATAACTCAGTGATACAGCCTGTCCCTAATAGCTGGCAGTGCCAAGACAGAGATTAAAATTTCCAGAAGTATGCTATGCCTCAGTCATACACCCTTATAGCTGGCAGTGCCAAGACACAGATTCAAATTTCCAAAAAGCAGATATAACTTAGTGATACAGCCTGTTATGCAACAAACAATCTTCTCTCCTCTCTGATTCACTCCTGCAACAAACACACGCTGGGTCTGCGGGGAAGCCTTATGTAGTGTGCTGCGGGACTTAGCTCTGTGAGCCCATGATTGGGCAAAATTTGCCCAATCAGGACTCTGAGCCCTGATTGGCATAGTCTTGCACCTGTCTTGCACCTGACCTGTGGTCAGCTGCAAGGCTGTAGCCAATTACAAGCTTCAGGTCAGTGGAAAAGTGCATTGTGGTCCATTGTGGGCGAACACGCGGAAATGTTCGATGTTCGCTGAATGGCCGAACGGGCAATGTTCGAATCGAACTCTTGTTCGGATCGAACCACCAGCCTATCCCTACTAGGGAGCAAGAGGTCTTTTAGCTGGACTTCACTACTAGGGAGCAAGAGGTCCTTTAGCTGGACTTCACTACTAGGGAGCAAGAGGTCCTTTAGCTGGACTTCACTACTAGAGAGCAAGAGGTCCTTTAGTTGGGCTTCACTACTAGAGAGCAAGAGGTCCTTTAGTTGGGCTTCACTACTGGAGGCAAAAGGTTTAGTCAGTAGAGATAAACTAGCTTATTTATTGTGAAGCAACCTATTTTACACAATCAGAATTGAGAAGGACCTTCTAAGGAATGAAGAACTGTTTGAACAATGTAGTTAATTTCCCTATACAGGATTTACTAGGGTTCCCACCCGTCCGTTCTCACTCAGACCGTACAGGTTTTGAACCATCTGTCTAGATGTGTGATTAGTCTAGCCCCGGACATGCACAGGTCCAGGGCTAGGCACATTTAACAGGAAAACAAGTGGTGCACAGGGGTGCCATGCACCCAGCCCGGTTACTGAATCCATTCAGGAGATGTGGGCTGGCTCCCCTTTCACCAGACCAGGCATGGGTGGGATAGACTGCAGAGCCTGAGGTACACAGCCTGCCTGTGTATCTCCTGCGTGCTGGCCCAGCCCTTACTGGCCTGGCAGCAGCAGGTCCCAGCAGGCAGATAGACAGGATTCCCTAAATAGAGAAAAAATGTGGCGGGACAGGCGCTTCCTTCACACTGACAGGGATGTCCTCACTTAAATGACAGTTCTCCCCTCTGTTGGATGAGTGTAAACCTCAAACAGAACAGAAAACAAAAATAATGGTGCAGTATGTCAAGGCAGTATACTATTTAAATAAAGATAAGAGGATTGCACTCACATGGTGTGGTGTCTTAGTATCAGACACCAGATGTTTATAGCGGCTGGCAGAATTATGGAAGGAACGCCAGACTTCCCTTGGTGGTGCTCCAACGTCTGTGGTGGTCCTCCAATCTTTGGGTACTCCAAGAGCCTTGATGTTGTTTCAGTATCCGTTCCCCTGATCCTCAGCAGCGGTGTAGATCACAATCATGTGGGGTACAGCAGCCAGGAAACAGGAAGAATAGGGACAGCAAGCAAGGTATAATGGGATTTATTGGTATAAAATAATTAAAATAATCTTAGTACATCCAAACGCGTTTCGCGGTATGAAGCCGCTTCCTCAGTAGATGTCAACATTGACATCTGCTGAGGAAGCGGCTTCATACCGCGAAACGCGTTTGGATGTACTAAGATTATTTTAATTATTTTATACCAATAAATCCCATTATACCTTGCTTGCTGTCCCTATTCTTCCTGTTTCCTGGCTGCTGTACCCCACATGATTGTGATCTACACCGCTGCTGAGGATCAGGGGAACGGATACTGAAACAACATCAAGGCTCTTGGAGTACCCAAAGATTGGAGGACCACCACAGACGTTGGAGCACCACCAAGGGAAGTCTGGCGTTCCTTCCATAATTCTGCCAGCCGCTATAAACATCTGGTGTCTGATACTAAGACACCACACCATGTGAGTGCAATCCTCTTATCTTTATTTTAATAGTATACTGCCTTGACATACTGCACCATTATTTTTGTTTTCTGTTCTGTTTGAGGTTTACACTCATCCAACAGAGGGGAGAACTGTCATTTAAGTGAGGACATCCCTGTCAGTGTGAAGGAAGCGCCTGTCCCGCCACATTTTTTCTCTATTTACGCTTCTAACTGGGTTCTAGGGATAAGCCCGAGTGAACGGACAAGCTGCTGATTTACTGTGAGAAACATTCACAATTTACGGTTTTATTGCTGCCTTTTTTTTTTCTGCTCTTAAAGGTCTTGAGGGGTTAATTAACCCTCAACACATGAACAATTGTGAAAGGAACCACTAGGTGGCGCCCAGAACACAGATTCTTCTGTTTTAAAGACAGGATTCCCTGTCTCATTCCTTTCTCGCTATTTTATTGCGCATGATCTCACTCCCTGTCTTTCGATCTCTCTTACTTTTAAATTCTCCTTCTCCTCTCTATTGACCTCTCTTCTTCCCCCTCCTCTGCCCGGTGCTCTCCCTCACTTTCTCTATCCCCTGCCCCCCCTCTTGTCCTTTCTCATTTGTATTTGTACAGTGTAAGGAGGTTTGGGGTGAAAGGGGCTTATATGTGGATGAAAGGAGCTGATTTGGGGGTGAAAGAAGCAGATTTATTGTTTGGGATAAAAAACGAGGACGAACGCACACCGAAACCTGCAAAAATATCTGGATTAACCTGCCGAAAAAACTCGAGCAGGAGCCGATCAAACGCAGCACAGCCGCAGAAAAAGCCGACACCGCAGACGAATGGAGTGAATAAAACAGTTTGCTTGAATGTTTGAAAAGGAAACGCCGTTTGCAAAGAAACTACTGACCAAAAATGTCTGAAATTTACACATGAGGTTCAATGAATGATAATAAAAAGGGCTGTTACAGAAAAAATAAGTAAAGTTAAAAAAAAAAAAAAAATCAGAAATGTTTTTCAAAAAAAAGAAATACCCAAATTTTTTTTAAATATCCTAAAAAAATCTATCAATAAAGAGACTCTTTACTGCAGAATTTTATAATGAACGGTTTATTAGATATCGAATTAAAACAGGAATATTTTTAACATTGAAGCCTATGGGATTCACCTGAATAAACCTGCCGAATTAAACCACCGAATGGCAGGGCATTTCGGGAACCTGTCACTGCTGGTTTGTGCTCTCTGAATAGCCGAAGCATTGCTTTTTCATGGGGATTCACTGCCCTCGAACAAGCACCGTATGTGCAGGCAATTCGCCAGGATTTATTTATTTGCAAAGTATTTTACCAGGAAGGATACATTGAGATTTCCCTTGTTTCAAGTTTGGCGAATTGCCTGCTCTCTAGATAGCCGAATGGCCAGGAAAGGTAACCGAACGCTGAATTTCAGCGTTCGGTTCCCTTTTCGCCAGCCATTTGGATCTCTTTGAATAACCCTGAATGTGGCAACCTAGGACTTAGTTATAAATATTTATACAGCGCTAACGAGTACCGTGGCGACTTGATTACTAGGTTGCAAAAGGTGATTTAGCTGGAGGTGGACTTGGAAAAATGTCCTTTCACAGGATAGTTCGTTGAGAACAAGCTACTTTACACCCTCAGAAGAGACAGATAAGTGCAGAGGAGCTTAGGGGCATTCAGTTCCTCAGCAGCTGCTGAATAGATACATTACAGCAGAGCCGTGTTCAATACCTCAGCCGCTGCAAGTGCTAAGTTAGCAACTTGCCATTGAACGCCGTTCAACCGCTCAGCGCTCAGCAGTGCTAACCTAGCACTTGCAGCAACCCGAGGAGATGCTTCGTGTTGCTGAGTGTGACGTATTAAAGATGGCCGCCGCCATGAAGCAAGTAACAATGCCGTATAGCAAGATGGCCGCCGCCACGAAGCAAGTAATAATTCCGTACAGCAATGTTAATTTTGAGGTTTTTGTTCACCAAAGCACAAAATATTTATTTATTATTTCCCTCTGCACAGACATATATTACAGTTCAATTTTTATATTGTTTCAGAAGTAAACATAATGTTTATTCATTAAAAACTATCATTTGTGGTGTGTGCATACAAAAAGTGCTGACTGCTTTTCTTTATCATATTTTGCCCGAGTGATCCGAAAAACAATCTGAATTTTTCATTATGAAATCGTCGGCCATTTTGGATTCAAAATTCGCATCCAAAGCGTTCAATGACCCTGCTGCAGCAAACTGAATTGCTGCGCTGCAGCAATTCAGCAGCTGCTGAGGTATTGAACGGGCCTCAGTTCATTTTGCTGCAGGAGTCACACTGTACGCTTTGGCTGTGAATATTGAGGCGGCGTTGGATTGCTTAAACGAAAGGTGCTGCTTCTGCAATATCCACTTCAGTGTTAATGTTTACCATGTTGCATTAAATAATTGGCGTTTTGCTCCACCAATACGTCAAATTGAACATTTCATTATTGGACTATTTGCTCGGTGGAGGCGGCCATCTTTCCCACGTCATACTCAGCTAACCCGCAGCACGTCTCTACTTAGCTGCAAGTGCTAAATTAGCAGTGCTGAGCGCTGAACTGCAGGGCAGCTTTCAGTGCCAAGATGCTAATTTACCACTTGCAGCGGCTGAGGACCTCTGACTATCCTCGTTCCAAGTCTCTATGGCATGCCACGTGCGCTGTATGGCAGGGTATCCGGCGTAGATCGGAAGTGAACGCTCTTTCTTTACAGCCCCTTGAACATCAAGTTGTTTTTTTCTATCTCGCGCTGTCCCCTTGGCAGTCAGGTCTGGGCGGGGCGTGACGTCACTTCCGGCAGGCGGAGCCAGATATTGACTTTTATCTGTTGAGGAAGCGGCGCGCGGGCCTAAGCTGCTGTTGAGATCCGGACTCAGAGGAGACGCAAACGGCTGCTGCGTATACCAAATCACGCAACATCATGGAGACCGAGTCCAAGTACCTGCCCGAGCTGATGGCTGAGAAGGACAGCCTGGACCCGTCCTTCACGCACGCCATGAGCCTGCTCGACAGCGGTAAGGGCGGGGTGGGAGGCCTCGCGCATGATGAGGAGGGGGGAGGGAGAAGGCCTTAGGCCTCAGATGCCACGGAAGGCAACGCGGCCATGCTGAGCTAGGCCTCAAAGCCTGTGAGGGCTCGCTGTGCTCGCTATCCCCCTTCTCATACGGTGTATTCGATGGTGGGTGGGGTAGGCCTAGCCCGCGGAGGAATGCAAACGGGCGGCGGGAGGCCTAATGTTTCGGAGGGGGGTGGGTGTAACGAGCGAGTAACCGTTTTTCACCCACATCAATGGCCGGATTTCCAGTACATACTTATAGAACTGGTAATTCTATGATTATAGATCATTACCATTTTTACATTTTTTTTTTTAAATCGCAGTGTAAGCCCCACGTGTTCCCTTCCCCTGCGTGTTTATGGAAAATCCCCGGAACCGTGGAATGATCTTAAAAACAATCCCAGGCATCTCTAGGCATACTGAAGAGCTATAACGTATATGTATGTGCCTCCAGAGAGCTGTATGCAGGTTATTCATGACGGATCCACACTCTGGAAAACTCAATACATTGAAAACCAAATGGGCGCCAGTTATAAAGCTTCGCACAATAGAGATTAGGCTGGTTTCCAAACACAGCTCGGTTAAACCTAAAATGTACAATCTGTCCTGATTTAATCTTTTGGTGTTAAAAGTAACACGCTGCAAATGTGCCCCCCCCCCGGAGTTTGGTATGGTCAAGCTGGATTAACCCTCAAGAGTTCCAGAGTTTAGTCCCCCACGACCGCTGGTTCATGGATTTTTGGGGGATTTATCTCCTACCAATGTCTTTCAATACACATGCCTCTAGCATCCAGCCTCCCCCATTCATGTGAATGCTAAAGCTTACAGGAAGCAGGCAGCATGCCCAGACTGGTGCCGAGGGAGACCCCAGCACTGGGTTTAATTGCCTAAAATCAAACCAAAATGTGAAATCAGGAGGGTTTGATTTGGCAAATTTGAGACTTGGAAGCCAGGCATAGTGTTCTGTGTAGAATCCATCTGAAAATTAGCTGGTGATTACAATTGGATGTCCCATTTAAGATCATAACCCAATCCCAGCATGTTTCAGCCATTGGAGATGGTCTGTTTTCAAGCTGATCTCAAAGCTGGAGACCTGTGGCCTATGCATTCAATTGCAGCATCTTTCTTGCTGAGGTCCTAGAACTCCCTTTCGTGGGGAGCCACAGGTGGTGTTGGGTCTCTGTATCAGCCGATTCCAAAGACAGGTGTTTGGCAGCCCAAAAATACCCATTTTGACATTTCTAGTTAAAAAGCAAAATCGATAACCACCTGGAGCCCTGGACATGCCAAGCTTTGTAAATAAAGTGATTTGTAGTTCTTTCCTGCAGTGTTTCGGTTCATTGAGTAGACCCACAGGAAGTGAGTATCCTCACAATGGTTAACTACTATTATAATAAAATACAAATTGAGTTGAATGTACCTTCTAGCTTGGATTGGAAACATTGTATCACGAAGCTTGACCAATCAAGTCACTGGCTCCTAGAATTTCAGGACTCCTACATTACAGTTACAAGTTTTCACTGTATTTGTTTTAAACAGATTCACATAGATTCAGAAGTGAGGTAGAGTTTTCTGGCAACCAGTTTTTTCTCGTTCCAAACTTTGGTATAAATACCCCCCTCCCACTTTAACAGAGTTAATCCCTGAAATTGCTGCATTTGCTTGGTCTATCCTCGGCCCCTGCAACTTGGAGTAGAGTGTACACTTAGTGATTGAGTTTGTTGGCGGTTTTTGTTCCGCAGCATCATGGCCTGAATTTTTTATGTGTGGGTTGTAATTGGCCACACAACCTTTAAATTTGCGTAATGACTCAGACTAAAATAAAGTTCTGAAATTGGTGTAAGGCGACTACAGCAAGCAGAAAGTTATCTGCGTGAAAGCCTGCTGGGTGTGTGTGTGGAGGTTTCAGCTTGTGAATACTGGGCTTGTCTGGACCATACCATCTGTTGTTGGAGTAGTTAGTCTTCCAGTCCTGGCCTTGTTTTCTATGCTGCTGATCATGTGGCACGGTTAATGGCACATGCCTATATTTAGTAACCTTTTGTCCCTTTCACTCTTTTTTTTTTTTTTTTTAATACGATTTTTTATTTTTCCACCCCTTCAGTCTGGCGTTCTTGTACAGGCTTTCCACTTTCAAGGCGGCTTTGTTCTGTGTAACTGGGAGCTTCGCAGTGACTCTCCGCCCTCTCCACCATCTGCTCTTTGTGTTGGGGATTTCGGGCCTGTGCTCAAGCCGAAGACTTACAGTTGTATCTGTTATTTGTCCACAAAGTGGTATTTTTAAAAGCCTCTTTATGCAATAATTTAAACAGATTTGCCCCTTTCAATATTCTTGCCACGAAAAATTATGTACTTTGTTTTTTCTTTATTGGTCTGAGGCACGCTTGCCATGCAACTTTCCATATGAAAGGAACACCCACACATTGATCAATTTCTGGTATCTGTTAGTAAGAGCCAGTAACAACCTATTTCGTAGTGCTAAATCCTAGATTGTTCTTGAAATAAATATATTCGATTTGGTAAACGGTGTTAGTCCTGATGCCAAAATCGCCAGAGTATAGCAGTCCGTAGTGATAATTTTTTTTATTGGACTAATATTTCATTTAAAACCCTAATCTTTCGAGAACATAGCTCTCTTCCTCAGGTCTTGAAGCTTTATGCGTAAAAGTGGGGGCCCAAATTATTCTCGCCTAAAGACCTGAGGAAGGGAGTTATACTCTGGAAAGCTTTTCTTTTAATGTAACGTTAGTCAAATCAATGAGATTTCACTATGCTCTGGTGATTAAAAAAATTCATGTTAACACAATTACGGAAGCCCAGAAAGGCCATGCATTTCAATTTTTTTTGTTAACTTTTATTTTTTCCATACACTGAAAAAAAAAAAGTCAGGAAAACAAAATTGTTTTCCTTTTTGTTTTTCTGACTTTTTTTTCATACACAGTTAGTAAGGAAGCCCAGAGAGGCCATTTTCAGTGGGAAGTGTTATACAGAGGAAGCACACTGAAAGCAGCTACTTTGATCCTGATGGCCACACACACTCCCATACAATGACCCCACACTCCTATATGGACAATGACCCCCTCACACACACTGATCATACACTCACAATGATCCTCTTTCCTCATTTGGATGTCTGGCAGACTGTCACATGTCCAGTAGCAAGGCCCAGGTGCTGTTGGGTAGTGTCAGGTGGGTATGCTTATCTGCTGTTGTGGGGCAGCTCCAGTTCAGCACATTTGTGTGTGAGCTCAGGGCCACTGCTGGTCGCACTGAGCGAAGTATATAGGTGGTGCAGCCTCCAGTGCAGCGGCACTCAGCAGCGTGACTGACACCTTCAACTCTCTCAGGTTCCTGTGGCTTTGTCTTATTATGCAAAGCCACAGGGCTTGCGGCTGCTGGGCATCCAATTCGCCTCACTATCTCCCCGCTGGAGGTGGCTACAAACCAAGTTGTGGGGCCCCAGGCCCCCCAGTGCATGGAAAAAAAAGTCAGGAAAACAAAATAAAACAATTTTGTTTTCCTTTTTTTTTTCTCTGTGCATGGAAAAAAAAAGGTTAATGAAACAAACCAAAAAAAAAATTAAAAATGCATGGCCTTTCTGGGCTTCTGTACACAATAGCTTATGGAAGTGAAAATATTTGTGGTTTGATTGTGCTAGAGGCCTTTTCTAATGTGGAAAACATTCAGACTATGAAAAAACAAAAAGGCTCTTTAAAAACTAAATTTGGGTTCTCTTAACCAGCATTATGAATGGTCCTGAATGACATACATGTAAGCAAAATGAAACCTATCTGCAGTATATTGGTGATATGCAATGAACACTAAAGAAGAAATCCTATAGATCAAGCTAATTTAATCAAATGGCTAATGTGTATCTTCATGAACGAGAAAATTATCTTTATGTAAGGGGTTATTTTTGATCTTCTGTTAATGATATCGAAGGGAGTAGTGTGTGAATTACTGCGTTCGGAGACTATAGGTAATGATGCAGGTTTCTTATGGTATTCCAGTGTTTATACTATAGTAACCTTTTAGTGTATTTGTGCTCTTGCATGCAATCATGTGGGGGAAGTTCTAATCAACAATTCTGTTCTGCAGAAATTGAAAGGATTAAGAAAGGAGGTGAACCAAAGAAAGAGGAAGATGATATTTACATGGATTTGTTTTCACACAAGAACATGAAACTTAACAAGCGGGTTCTAATTCCAGTCAAGGTGTACCCCAAGGTAAGTGCTTTCAGTTCCCATTGCATGGGTATGACTCAATGTTCATGTTATGTCTATTTGAAAACTTGCTGAGATTTTGCTGTTGAAACGGCATCTCCCTCACCCTGTACATGTCAGGGTGTTAGGAGCATCTGTGTGTTGTGGAGCATTTCGCACAACTAGCGTCCAACATGTCATACAATATAGAATCATTGACTTCACACTGTAATCAACACAACATGGAAGCCCCTTCTAAATATTTTTTTTTGTTTTTTTCTCAGTTTAACTTTGTTGGAAAGATCCTGGGACCACAGGGCAACACCATAAAGAGGCTGCAGGAGGAGACTGGAGCCAAGATTTCTGTACTTGGCAAAGGATCAATGCGTGATAAGGCAAAGGTTTGCATCATTTTCTTATATAATCAAGCATAGCTAGCAAAAGTGACAGTGGTGTACCCCTTAAAAAGGGCCACCTGTTTGTCTTTTTAAATGTAGCAAAAGTAGAAATTGAGAACTCTAAATCCTAACTCCATATGTATTTATAAGATAAAATATTAACATATTTCTGCTCTTTAAATTAATCTGGCTGCTCTGGATTATGTGAGCCTATTGTCTGCAGTAGTCTTAGTATCCGTTTTCTTATTTTCACTTTAAGGAAGAAGAACTGCGTAAAGGTGGGGACCCAAAATATTCTCACCTAAACATGGACCTTCATGTGTTCATTGAAGTCTACGGCCCACCTTGTGAAGCATATGCTTGCATGGCAAACGCGTTGGATGGGATAAAAAAGTTCCTTGTTCCGGTACGTGTAAGTAATTTCAAGATCTCCATAAGGGTCAGGGTTTGAACAAATGTCACTAGCTTCTTTTTGAACACCTAAAATATCTCCTTTAAAATAAAAATTATGTAGACCAAAGGCCTACAACAGAATTGTGAGCCTGAATACATCCTTTATGGTGTATATAGCCAAAATGCCAACTTTCAATTTGGAGATGGAAAAGGTGTTTAAATTCTCTAACCCAATAGTTTTGTTCGTCTACTCCCTATCCCCCAGTCTTTTAAAGAGGCCACGCCATCTCAGTTCATTGATCCATATCCATTCATAGCAGTTTGTCAACCACATATTAACTAGTGTAAAGTTTGAGTGTGCAGTATCAATGTATGTACGTCTTTATATTTTCTCTGTCTTCACTGTTCTATCAAATTTTGATTCAATAGGATTTGGAATGCATGGTGTTATTGGTTTGTAAATTGAAATGGTTTAAAACTAAGGTCACATTAGGTGGTAGTCATGAACATTGCTATGCAGATGGGCTATGGACTATGAATCTGACTGGCAAATGGTGAGCACAAACACATCTTTTTCTGATCTTGCACTCTGTAAACAAATTGATTTGATATACTTTTATCTTTATAGGACATGATGGATGATATTTGTCAAGAGCAATTTTTGGAACTTTCTTATCTGAATGGAGCTCCCCCTGATCCAACTCGTGGAGGAAGAGGTGGTCCAGCTAGAGGTAGAGGAGGACCACCACCACCACCTTCTGCTGCTCCACCAGCAAGGTAATAATTACCTCTGCCAGTTTTTATTTGAAATCTAACATGATTGAATTGGTTTTAGTCCTTTAACTTTATTTTTACTTTTTATAGGGGTAGAGCTGCACCATTACGTTCTCTTGTTCCACCAAGAACTGCCCCTGGAAGAGGAGCAATTTCACGTGGTGCTAGTGCCAGCCGCAGTGTGGCTCCCACTCCTGCAAGCAGAGGAGCTCCAGCAGGAAGGGCCCGTGGTGGCTCCCTC
Source organism: Leptobrachium leishanense (assembly GCA_009667805.1). NCBI lineage: Eukaryota > Metazoa > Chordata > Amphibia > Anura > Megophryidae > Leptobrachium > Leptobrachium leishanense. The sequence goes on along the minus strand of CM019064.1, from coordinate 215,979,893 downwards.
CAGAGACTTTCATTGCCAGCTCCAGAATCCTATGATGAATATGTAAGTAATCTCGCTGAGTAGGACATCCTTACCAATTCCATTACTACTATACTTAGCATAACCGTTCAAATTTGTGTGTAAGCGATATTTGACGCTTGAACTGCATGTCTGAGAGACTCAAACAATATACATGGCATAAGGTGTGTAGCTTTTTCAAGGCTCTTACATTAGGGGGGGTGCAGGTGCAATCCTGTTTAATTGGTTCTAGTTTCCTGTTAGACAGAAGCAGTCTGATTTGCGTATGGTTTAAAAAGATGGGAGACGAAGACTTCTTGTGCTTCTACCAATTTTGGTGCCCATATTAGCCATTTTGTCTAGCTAGGCTGTGACACATGGGCAATGCAAGTTGTAGGGTGTTCCTTAGCACTGACAAATATGGATCACATTGGCCACACACAGTGACAACCTAGTTTAGGCTTAAGTTTTGGAATGTGTTTGAAATGCCCTTATTGGCGATTTTGTAATTTTAAAGGAACACTCTAATAAAAAAATCACCCCCCCCCCCCGTTTTTTAATCCTAACCTATCCCTATTCCCTTAATAAATCGTTATTTTTTGTAACTGTAATACTTACCCTAAAATTCACTTGTTTCCAGCGGTGTTTTTTTTTAATATATATATACTCCCCTCCCTCTTCCGCTCCCGTCCTTCCATCCGACTTGCCTTCTGGTTTACGTGAGAAGCGCGCATGCACGCCTCTCACGTAAGTCAGCCAATCGGCATGCTTCCTCCCGGCTCCCTCTGAGGATTAGTGTTGCGCGCAAGAGGATGCGCGCAACACTAACCCTCAGAGGGAGCCGCCAGCTTCTGCGGTGAGTTGGAGACGTCATCGCGCTGAAAGCGCGTGACGTCTCCTACTCGACAGAAGCGGGAAATATGATTCCCGCTCTGCTGACTGACAGCTGGGAGGGCGGAGTAAACTCCTCCGCCTCTCTCAGCTGTTTTCAGCATTTTCTGCTTAACCGCTGAGCGGAGGGAGGGGGGTCAGAGGGCAGGATACTCCGGGCATCATGACCACCTAAAATAGCTTAGGTGGTCATGTTGCTTAGAGTGTCCCTTTTAAGTATTGACTGTTTCAGAACATGTGAGTTCGTTGACTTACTCTTGTTTACACTTTAGGGTTATGAAGATTCTTATCCAGACCAAAGTTACGAAGGTTACGAAGGCTATTACAATCAAAGCCAAGGGTAAGTTCCCTTTAAGTTTGCTGGGGGGGGGGGGTTCTATAATTCGAATATATAATTTTGCTGGGACATTTTGCTCCAGGGAACTAAAGTGTATTGAGTACCTAGTTTCCAGGATCGGGAAAAACGTGCACAGTATCAATTCTGTTCAGGCTTTGAGTGCTTGATAATATACTGCTGTTCATGGGGGTAACACAATAATATAATTTGTGATGGGTTCTTGCTTAAGCACACGTAGTGTAAGCTATTTGATACAAAGCAATGTTGAAGTTAAGATGTTACATTCTTTCATGTTTTTGTTTTAGAGATACAGAATATTATGACTATGGCCATGGAGAAGGGCCAGAATCATATGAAGGCTATGGTAAGATATGACTGAAGAATGTTTTGTAATTTAGGCCAGAAATGGTTGTGGGTTAACTGGAAAGGAATTTGGGAACAGGAGGTGGATTAAGAATCTTGTAAGATCTCATGACATTGCGGTTGCAGGTCCAGGTGCTGCGTTATAACAAACCCATGCTGGCGACCTGCCGCTGGAATGTGGCCAGCAGTCATACCTGGCAGAATGCAATTGGAGCATTTCCTCCAGCTGGCCCTAGGGAGTTTGTGTTGTCTGGGTGTGAGCCGGTCTGTACAGTGGGTCAATCCGGTGCCTGGCCATATCTTTCAATACTTCCATAAATTGGACAGTCTTTCAGCAAAATCCCATTTATTGGTAAACTGTCACATTTTAGAAAAAAGTGTATGTACTTGGTCTAAAAAAAAAAGTTGACTTGGCGCATGCAGCTGTTGTCTCTTCTTAACTGTACCCAACTAATGAGCCGAGTCCTTGTCCTGGCGACTCTTGAGCACTGGAATGAGTCATGTTTATTTCTGAGATTTAGGACTGCTTTCCCCCCTCCCCCCTCATATGCACAAGGACTTTGTAATTAAAGCGCATGCGATTAGGTGAAGATCGCTCTTAAAAAAAAAAAAAAGTTGCAACAGGAAGTGAAGGATGTGAATTTGTGGTATATACAGGAATGACACAGCTGAAGTACTCTAATTGTACTTGAACAACCAAGCACAGATGTTAAATGGAGAGGTGCAATTTATATTAATACATACCCATAAGACTTATATTGTTATCTAGACTAAATGTGTTTGTGCCTTTTTTTTTTTTTTCCTTTTCCTCCCCCTTTCCTAGGCCAAGATAATTGGAATGGCTCAAGGCCCTCTTTAAAGGTTCCAGCGTCTCACCCTCCAAAAGGTGGCACCTACCGAGATCATCCCTACAGACGCTTCTAAGTCTTGAGTCCACCAACACATAATTACTGATATCTTGTGTCCTGGGACTTCGTGTTCCTTAACCCATACACAAGTAAATTCTGTGCTCTGCGACCCCCCTTCCATCTCCTCCAACCTTCCCTCCTGAAATCCTTGTCCTAGGATTGATTTTTAAACCCAAACTACATTTTGTGTAACTATATTTAGATCATTTATTTTCTTTGTTTAAAAAAATCAAACTCCAATGCTTTTCATGTAAAAAGTTGTTAAAATGTAGTTTTCATAGAGTGCTCTAAAGTGAAGTTGCTGACGATATAATATTAGCTGTAGTTTCACTGTGCTGAGCTAAGCTGCATTTCAAATCCCCTTTATTTGAGCTGGCTAGTGTAATTAGCTGTAAACTTGTATGCTGTTTAATACGCAAACTTTTGACTTTGTAATCTTTTTATGTTATTAAATCTTCTGGATGGATATTTGTTAATGTTGTCTTAATTCAAAAATTCAAATAGGGAGTTAAATTCCAGCTCGAATAAAACTAATGTGGAACCAGAACGCCTATTCGACAAAGGCCATCAGGCGGGATTTCAAATTTGAACATCTGCTTATCTTTTAAGGACTAGAACCTTGATTGACCAAGTTCTTCAAACTTTGTCCTAAACCCACATAACTGAGTTTCTATCTGGGGATCCAATATTTGATCTCTATTTGTTTTAAAGAGTATAATCCAATATCAACACTGTGCAAACATTCTTCTGTTTTTTTTCTTTTAATCAAAATATAACTTTTGTTCAGGTTCTAACAAACCACAACCCTTGTGTGTGTAGGATAAACACCCAGTTATGTATTGTTTATAAAGAGTGTACTACCTACCTAAATAGGTAATTTTGCTTTTTCCACTTGTACTCACTTTTCAATAAAACGTGTCCTTTTTGTTTTTAATAAAAATAAACTCTGCTTTGTTACATTCTTTTTTTAAAATGCCAACTTTCTTTGATACATGAGATTGTTAAACCTTCCATCGTCCTTTTAAATGGGTTTTTTTTTCTTTGTTTTTTTTTTTGTAATGTTACATACTGCCAACAAGCAGATGTTGGTCTGTTTCTCAACCGTTTTTTCCATGGGAATACAAAAATTGCCAATATTAGATTATAACTTTCCATTGACCAGATATTTGACTTCCAATGCTTTCTCTTGAGGGTTGCTTTTACCCAGAATTCAAAAGCACTGTGCTTTTTGTAAATGGTGAAACACTTTTTATTCCCGGTTAAAGGATGATCCGTTGCTCCCTACCAAGTATTAAACTTGAATGGGCCTTTTTAACAGTCCTTTTGAAATGATCTGAAACTCCAAGTGCTGAGGTATGACGGGTGGTTATTTGCTGTAATTATGGCTAATGAAGGTGACCCAAAAAGGCAAAAAAAATAAAAGTAATAATTAAAAAGAAAGGACAAAATAAACTTGTTATTTGTAGTCTAACGTGATAAAGGCCGGAGATTTCCCACTGGGATGTGGACATCGTACAAAAGCCAAGGTTCCCAAACCTTTTTAAAGAAAAGAAAAATCCTACAAGACACTCAGGATGTGTTAATCATGCATCGCAAACCAGGTAACAGAATTCCCTAATACTGCTCTCCGCACGTTAATGTGTCCTGCGCAGTCTTAACTGCCCTATTTTCTTTCAGTATAGGCATGGTGGGCTTCCGAGCTCCTGCATGCTGGTTAAACTGCGCAGGCATTGAATGTTAAAACATTAATTTTCCCCACATAAACTGGCAGCAGATTATGTAATCATGAAACCTTTCCAAAAAAGCTTTAAAAGCCAAGTTGTATAAAATAGTATTAACTGTAACATCTCTAATGAAACATCATAAAAAGTTTGCCAAGTTGCCTATAATGTTAGTAACTTTAATTGTTCAAATATAACATCTGCTCAGTTATTTTAAACTGTAAAAATTGAAGCTCCCTCCCCTCCTCTGCCAAACAACCTTTATACCTTTACCACACTGGGTTTTCTGGGACAGGGTGCTCTGTTTTCTACACAGCTGACAATTTGTTCTTGTCTTGCAGATGTGTGCTGATAAGCACAGTATATGGCAGGTTGGTAAACTTCTATGTTTTTCAAAGGACTTGGGAATTAATGTCAGTTTTCTTTATATTGTACTCTATGCATTGTCACAATAGATAACATCAAGGTATAGAGCCAATCCCCAGGTCTCGTGAATGAAGGTAAAGAATGCATAGATTACACATATCCTTTTGGCAATTCTAAAATAAAATCATCCTCTCAGTATATGTTAGGATAAAGAGTGAAAACAAGTCCAATATAGTGTATGTATAGAAAGATGTAGGAGAAAATATAAAGCTTATATAGTTCCACTCACATTCTTGAGCCATAGACCAGCTTTAATCAAAGCTCTGGAGAAAGCCTCTGGATTTTGTTCACTTTTCACAGGTACCCAATCGCAGTTACCTGGCATTTGTCTCCATATTTATCTCATTGAATTTCAAAAATAAACATCCCAGGGCCAACCCTAAGCATAATACTGTGTAAAATGTGGTAAAAAATATAGAGGGCTAATTGGCAACTTAAAGTTGTTGGAGCCCTCCTAGGCTCTTGTTTATATGTATGTTCTTTATAGAAAAAAAACTTAACTCTCCTCCGATCACAGCAAGCAGGATATTGTCAAAGCGCTTTTATAAAAATAAAAAATCAAGAACGTGTTTCACCACACAAGTGTGGCTTCAGCTGGTATCTGTTCTGAAGCTCATGCTGTCCCTATATATACAACGAACCATTAATCCATGTATCCGCTACATTTGGCGCGAGTTCCAAGCCTCCATTTCATTTTCAATTCACCATCTTAGACCAGATGCACGTTCCCTCTGCTCTTTCATGGGACATTGAAACATAAGAACGGCGTCCTCCATCTTGGACATGCGCCGTAAACAAGCATTCCAACTTGGATTGCAGGCGTTCTACTTTGGTCACCATGTTGGATTTCTCCGTGGCGTAGACATGAGACTCATCTCTGTTCCATTGGCCGTATGACTAAAAAACCTGGCATTGTAGGCTTTCTAAATAAAACTTGAGTAAATATGTCCAGATGTTTTTCTATCAAACATTAATACTCATTTGTCTTTGGTATCTTCCACATTTCCGATAAATTGCTATATAAAACCTATAACACTAATGATTAAAGGTTTGTGTGTATATATAGGGGCAGCAGGAGATTTAGAACAGATACCAGCTGAAGAAGCAACACTGGTGAAATACGTTCTGTTTAATATATATATTTTTTTAGATAACAGGTAGTAGGATATATTAAAAGAGGTTTTATCGGAGAGTTTAGTGGCATTTGTTTCTAGAAAAATGCATGCATATAAATATGAGCTTAGGAGGGCTCCATCAACTGTAAATTGGCATTTTTTTATATTTTTTTTTCAACAAATTTTATGCAGTGTTCAGCAACCTTGGCTCCCTGATGTTTTGGGAAATACATTTCCCATGTGGCTCAGTCAGCCTAATGGGTGACTGAGCATCATGGGAGATGTAGTTCCCAAAACCTCAGGGAGCCAAGGTTGCTGACCCCTGTGCTAGGGGTTGGCTCTGGTATGCTTATTTTTCAAACTCAAGATGGAGACCCAAGCGTGGTAAATGTGATTGGGTGACACTGAAAAGTGAAGGAAAAAAAAATCCAGAGGCTTTCTCCACCTAAAGCTGGCTTTAGGCTCATAAGATTGTGAGTGGAACTACATAAGCTTTTTATTTTCACCTACGTTTTACCATATTTACATATTCCACTATATTGGACTTGTTTTCTCTTTTATCCCAACATATTCTGAGAGGAAGATTTTATTTTAGAATTTCCAGAAGTATATGTGTAATCTATGCATTCTTTACCTTCATTCACTGTCACCTGTTATTCCCGCTGTACCTTGATTTTATATATTGTGTAAATTGTCTGGTTCTTTGACACCACTGTTTGGGTACATAGCTGTTAAAGGAGAGTGCCTTGCGGGGTGAGGGGGTTAATTTTGCGGCTCTTCACTGTATTTTTATATTGCTTTGCATTTCCAACCTAGGACAATCTTTGTTCTTTATTCGCTCCAGCTACTCTATTGATGCATTAACCCTTTCACTGCTGAGGACGTGTGGGGAACGTCCTCATTGACTCCTAAGGAAAGATGGGGTGGAGATAGGGGGTTCCTTTGAACCCCAATATCTCCCGACTTTTGGCAGCTAGCAGGGTCATGTTTGGTATCATTTGAAAGGCCAGAGCATGGCCTTTCCAATGATCCCAAACATGACCAAGTTTAAAGAAAATTTTTTTTTTTTTTATAATAATAAAAAAAGAAAAATTCGTTTTTTAAAGATGTGAAATGGCTCAGCAGTGAAGGGGTTAAAGAAGAGCATTTTAGCCCAAGACTGGCCCATTTTTATTTTATTATTGCCATGTAGCTAATAGAAAGTGGTGTCCTTGTGTGGACAAACATGAAAGCAATCAAACACTGACCAAATGCAAGTAATTTAAATAATATCCATTGACAGCCTAGAATGCAGAGGGAACTAGGATCGGAAACCCAGTGGGTTTTTTTTTTTTGAGAGGGGGTGGGGGGGTCTGGAATTTTTTCTTAAAGCAGATTTTACATTCTGTGGCATCTCAGGCAGCGATAATGCTGCCTCGGCGTTCATTGCAGCGGCGTCCCTGCCTGCTTGCAGGAAAGGCGCTGCAGGTGTGCGCATTGCTGCTGGCTGTTAAAGGGACTCTACCACCAAAAAATGAAATGTCCTAATTTTGTTTATTTTATATTGCTAATATCTTCATGAGCTTTGTTTTCCTTTTCTATGTGTCACTGGGTGCATCAATTATGTGATGTTTTGTGTTGTAAACTGCTGCCCTGGCCCCCCCTCAATGTCTTGCTTTGGGTTGTATTCAAAGGACATCACCAGGGGATAGATTAGAAGTATTCTAAAATCCCTGTTGTACCTAATTCGATTGTCAGCGCTTATCTCAAGTAGCCTGAATAATGGACTATCTGCTGCTTTATCTAAATATTCCCTAGTCCATTTATTTAACTGATATACTGTAGATTAAATAATCCACAGAAGTAAAGCAAAATCTTTGTTAAATTTTGCCTCGTGGGAAAATCAACAAAATGGTAGGGAGATAAAAAGCTATACTTTTCCTTTTTACATGCAACTACTTCAAATAAAATGAAAATGTCAGAATGGGTTTTTGTTCGTAATGCACAAGTATTCTAGTTACAGTTTATGTGAGTAGTGTCCTGTTTAATGAAAGCTCTGCACTGAAATTTGTGTGCACAGCCTTTGGCAATCTCCATAACCCCGCCCAAACTCCCCCACACAGGAGTTGTCCCTGTAGGGCAGTGTTTCCAAAACCTGGACCCTCCAACAGGCCAGAATTTAAGGATTACTTTGGAAATGCAGACTAAATCCTGTAATCACGGAGCAGCAAATTATATCACCTGTGCTTCACATATCTGGCAAACCTGACCTATTGGTGGGTCCTGAGGACAGGTTTTGGGAAACACTGCTGTAGGGGATCTGTTGTGATGTGTATCCTGCATAAGAGCTGACAGCTGAATTGAGATCTAACAGGGAGCGTAAAATACTTCTAATCTGTCCACTTGTCATGTCCTTTGCATACCTCCCACACTGACACAGTGCAATGGTATGAGTCATTTTTCTGGACTGCTGACCAATTCACTCTAATCTATTTGACATGCCACACAGGTAGGAGCAAGTGCTGTAAAGATACTAGGGGGGGGGGGGGCAGCTTACAAAACATCACAAAATGGATGCACCCAGTGACCAATATGGAGTAAAATATTTTCTTACCGTGCATTGTTATGTTTAGTTATCAATATGTAAGCTATCAGCAACACAAAGATCAGCTTTTCATACATGGTGTCCCTTCAAAAAATATTTAGTGTGTGAATTCCCACAGTTAATGGTTCCAGATCCTTTTGTGTGCACTGTGTATATGTAATTTGGCTGGAAAATCCTGTGATTGTTGCCACTGATCTTTGACTTCTATGTGGGGAGAAATACTGCTACAGGAAGAATGAGTCTGAAACTGTACTTTAGAAACCACATTATGCCTACAAAACAAACCTAGATTTTTCTGCCAACCATAGAACATTTATATTAACTCACGAGTGAACGAATAAACTTGGCTTTTTTTTTTCCTCTTCATTCATTCAGGTCTTGAAGCACTAATTGTGTAGGGCTTCTCTACTATAACCACATCTTACCAGAAACTGACAATGTAAGTAGCAAGTTTTGTGGGGGAAAGCTAATGGATTCTGTGTGGTTTCCCTTAATCATGCAAAAAAATGTGTTTTCATTTACAGTATCAAAGGCAAATTCTGTGGCTGAAGGTGATTGAAGAATGCTGTCAAGCAGCCAGGATCCATCAATTTGCCTTTACTGAGAGCGATCGTTTTAGAATGATTGTCTGCAGTACTCAAGACACAAATTTCTATAGTATTTTAGTATGCGATTTTTGACTGTTGTACACGTTTAAAACTTTGTTGATTGTTCTTGATTTTTCTATTCTGTATTTTATTTCAATAAAATAGTTTTTACTGTAAGCCCTAGTGCAGCATTTTTTAACTAGTGTCCTGCAAACTGCTCAGAATACCTAGTAAGACTCTTGTTGCTAGTGACCTCCCTGCAGGATGTCTGAGCTTTGGTCCTGTCCATGGTTAACACAAGTGGTGCTCTCACACTGATATCTCGAGCATGATAGTGCTAGTGTTGCAGGGAGCTTGGCCAGCCAATAAGAGATGGGGAGGAGAATGCACCATAACCCTAACTTCCACAAGCGTGCATCAAATGGTTTTGCTCTGGTACTTTGGTGCTCAAACTGCAACAGCATAGTCCGTGTGTTGCTGCAGTGCCCAGTTGGCTCTCCCCTGAGCCCAAAAGCCTTTACTGACCACTGGTCCTACCTGTCCAAAGTTCTTCAGGATCATAATTGTTCCTTGAGGCAAAAAGCTATCTTGGGCCAAAGAATTATGATCTTGCCCTTTAATGAATTAAGGTCCCCTTTAGCCCTAGGCTGAGTTCCTGACTAGGTTCTGGCTGAGAAGATGCAACTGCAAACCTCACACTTGGCTGCGCTGGAGTAGTAGAGTCTTCGCCTAGGACAAGTACTGGATTGGTATGTACAGTGGATAGCAAAAGTCTACACCCCCCTGTCAAAATGTCAGGTTTCTGTGATGTAAAAAATTGAGACAAAGATAAATAATTTCAGAACTTTTCCACCTTTTAATGTGATCTATAAACCGTACCACTCAACTGAAATCTTTCAGGTGGAGGAAAAATAAGCTAAAATAATATGGTCGCAAAGTGTGCACACCCCATAACTAATATTTTGTTGAAGCACCTTTTTTTTATTTTATACAGCACTCAGTCTTTTTGGGTATGAGTATCAGCATGGCACATCTTGACTTGCCAATATTTGCTCACTCTTCTTTGCAAGCACTCCAAATCTGTCAGATTGCGAGGGCATCTCCTGTGCACAGCCCTCTTCAGATCACCCCACATATTTTCGATTCAGGTCTGGGCTCTGGCTGTGCCATTTCAAAACTTTAATCATCTTCTGTTGAAGCCGTTTCTTTAAAAATCTTGTGCCACAGAGGGCTGTAACCGAAAATGGCAAAGGAAAAAATACAGTATCTGCAGCTCACCAGTCAAGTGTTTCCTTCACTCCCAAATCAGTATTGAAAATACACATATAGTGTATGGGAGCGCATGAGATATGTTATACACCACATATAAATGTAAACAATAAAATGTACTATTGTCAATGAATAACCAATGTAATACTCAACCACTCAGTCACAGTATAGTATCTGAATATTTCCACAGGTGATCACCACCTAAAACAAAAGGGGGAAAAAAAAAATGAATTGTGCAGCACAATATGCACCATGCCATACATAAACAGTTCTTCAATGGTAAAACTCACTAGTACAGCCTCAGGTGGCTCAAGATATGCGCCTGTAAGCCCCTATGGAGTGCGCCTGTCAAAATATGAAGTGTGTACCGCTGTTGCTTGTTCACTGCATCAGATACATATCTCAGGAAAAATTTATATAGCGTAGCACTGTGGTGTTCCTGTAACTTATCAATTAATATAAAGTGTACACTCACATCCCAGATCCTCCTGGATAAGTGGCTCAGTGTAGGCGCTTTGGACCTCTTTGGTGTGAGGGGATGCATCTGGTCCTCATTCTCTCCCTTCAGCAGCCCATAGCTGTCTCTGAGGAGCTGCTCCTGCACTGACCCACAATGCCGGAGCATTATGTATGGATTGTCATTAATGAAGTGGATGCAGAAATGTCATTGTGTATGTATAAACCTAGTATTAGAATATAGAAAAGCACACATTTCTGCAGTATGTTTGAATGCAGAAGAATGTGTAGAATATCGGCACGTGTATATGAACCCTTTATGCCCCTAATCTCTCCCAACACCTTTCCTTTTTATTCTATGTGCCCTGTGGTTCTTTCCAGCTCCACTCCTCTTGTGCATTTTTTATACAAGTGGCCTTTCCATTGATGCCAAATGAGATAGCATGTAGTGAAGAAAAGTAAGAGTGAAAAAAAAAAATACAAAATGACCCCCCCCCCCCCCCATATGTGTAGCAGCAGTACCCTTCCTTCCACTCCTGAAAACTGGACAGGTTACCTCCAAAGCGCTTTCCCTAAAAGAGACACGGGATAGAAACCCCCCCCCCCTTACATATAAGACCCCTCCGGACCAGAGAACCTCCCCTCAGGTTGCGAGTGGAGCGGTGCTGGAGGACAGTCTTCATTTCTGGTACTGACCGTTTTTCCGCGTCTGGCCGGGCTTTGTCTCTGCGTCAGAACATGGGGGGTCTGGGTTTGCGCACCTTGGCAAGTGGCTGGTGATGACGTGCTTCCGGATCCCATTGCGAGATCTCGTGCTGCACTCCGGTGTGGCTGTGGCCACTGGGTGGAGTGCATTGTAGGGTCTACAATGCTTTTGAAGGTGGAACGCAGACTAGTTGCGTGGGTGTTCCATTAGGTCCTTTTTTGGTGCCAGAATTAAATGGCACCAATTTCTGCAGCCATCTAGCTGGGAAGGGAAGTAGGACCGCATTGCTGTGGCATGATCCACAGGACCTCCAGTCTCCCCTAGGTGCTGCTTAAGGTTACCCAGGTAAGCTCAGTTGTTTAAGGAATTGGTGTAATTTTTCATATGCTCAGAGTAGTTTGGGGGGGGGGGGCGTTTCTCTTCTCCCTCTATCTCTGTCCTACTGTTCCTTTAGGATGTCTGCTCCGGGTGATCACTCCATCTGAAAAGGGCAAGGTCTCGTCTAAAACTAAACATTTAATTTGTGCTTCTTGTGCGCAACCTATGCCAAATTGCTCCAGGAGGAAAGTGTGTAATGTTTGTTCTAAGGAGGCTGCTGAAGGATCATAAAAATCCAAACTGTCTGCTTTGTCTCTTGGCTTCAAGACAACCTTAACCCTTTCCCGCCACAGGGTGTACTATGCCGTCCCTGCGACGGGTGGGCCTTGAAGCCGCGGGGCTTACTAGTATGCCTCATTGGCATCTATGGACCACCACGGCCTGCCCACTCAGGGCATGTGGGGGGACTATATGGTCACCCAGAATTTACAAGGTGCATATCTTGACGTGCTCATCGGTCTGGAAAGCCAGAAATATCTCAGATTAGCAATTCAGGGTCTAGAGGGCGTATGCCATTTCCAGTTTTGAGATCTTCAATTTGGACTTGCTTTGGCTCCGCAAATTCTCTCAAATACTGGTGGTCATCACAGCCTTTCTATGGAAGGAAGGTATTTACATTGTGCCATACCTGGACGACTGGTTAATAAAGGTGGTTTAGTCTACGGCGCTGGGAGAGCAGGTTGTGAGAACCATATCGGTTTTGAGCAGTCATGGATATCTCGTAAATTGGAAAAGTCCCATCTGCAACCGTTACAGAGAATCACTTTTTTTGGGTCTTGTGTTGGACATGGTGGCCATGAGAATTTTCCCGTCAGATAAAAATGTCAAAGCTTCAGGACAATGTTCGCAGTCTGTTGTTGGCCCCCGAGTGCTCCATCAGAGGGATACAGAGGATTCTTTGACACCTAAAAGCTGGCATTCCTGGGGTGCCATGGGCAAAGGCGCATATTTGTCTGCTCCAACGAGAAGTTCTGTTAAAATGAGACAAACGCTTGTCTTCCCTGGACAGGTCTATCGGAACTTCAAGTTAGACTCGCGCAAGGATGCTGTGGTGGCTAAGGTCCCCTTTCCTGGGCATGAGCATCCCATTTCAGGTCCTGGACTGGACCATCTTAACTACGGATGCTTCTGCCACAGGTTTGGGTGCTCACTGCAGGCTCCGGGTGTCTGGGAACCGAGACTCCTGGAATTCTCAAATTACAGGGAACTGAGGGCAGTCTTCGAGGCTCTCAGACATTTTCGGTTCCTGCCGGAAGGACACGCTGTCAAGATTCAGTCAGACAACTGTTCCATGGTTTACTATATCAACAAGAAAGGCGGAGCAAAGTCACCGTCCTTGGCTCTGCTGTGTGGGAATATCATGTGTCGGGCAGAACATCATCTCCGGGCTCTCTCTGCTGTCCGTATCCAGGGCGTGGCAAACTCAGAAATAGATTTTTTGAGTCAATCCTCAACTGCCCAAGGAAACTGGTCCCTGGATTTTCTGACAATTCTAGGAGCCTTCTCCCTATGGTGGGACTTCTGGCTGGCCTAAGTTTTTCTCCAGTGGCTCTCATTCCGAGAGTCCTGCAGAAGATTAGCCAAGACCAAGCTGCAGAAGTCTCAATACTTCCTTTTTGGCCGGGCTTGTTCTGGTTCCTGGAGGTGATGGCCTTGTCAAACGGAAGACTTTAGGTTCTGCTGAACTCGCAGGTGGTGCTGGACTTTGAGACTTCCGTTGCAAACACTGGGTCGGTTTTGGTTGACTGCTTGGCTGATGAAGCCTCCGTTTTAAGATTCTTGGGGCTTTCGGATGCTCTGGTGACCTTGTTATGCCAAGACAAGAAACCCACAACCAAAAAAATCTACTATAGAATCTGGCACGTCTTTTTGAAATGGTGTTCGGCCAATCAACAGGATCCGATTACTGCCTCCATTCCGTCTATTTTACAATGCTGGGTTTCATGGCAGTCTCAGTCCTGGGACCCTCAAGGTTCAAGTCGTTGCCATATCCTCTATTTCTCTCAGGGACCTGGCTTTACATCCTTCGCTGCAAAAAATTTTCAAGGCGGTTTCCTCTATAAGACCTTCTCTGAGGGAGTTGGTTCCGCCCTGGGACTTGAATCTTGTATTGGAGGCTCTGTGTGTGTCCCCCGAAGCTACTCACCTTTAAGACTGTGTTCCTAACAGCTATTACATCAGCACATACCTACACGGCGTTTCACAAGAGCAAGGTGGTAAATTGGTGCGGCGCTCCTTTCCATTTTACAGGCCAAAGATCTCAACAATGAATTTGAATCAGTGCTGCCTTCCTTCTGTGAGAATGCTGGTTGCACTCTGCAATGGCAGCTGCATTCCTTGGATGTTGTTAAAGCATTGAAGATTTATCTGGAGAATTCAGCAGTCTGATGCAGATCGGATCATCTGTTCGTTCTGTTCCAGGGAGTGTCGAAATGGGAGAAAGCTTCTAAGACTATTATTGCTAGGTGGATTCGACAGGCAATTTTCTTAACATATTCTGCAATGGACCTTCCTTCGCCTACCTTGTGTGCGGTGCATGCAGAGGCTCCTGCAGAACAACTGGTCCTCTCTGCATACATTTTCTAAGCATTATCGTCTGGATGTCCTGGCTTCCTCAGATGCAGCGTTTGGCCAAAACGTATTACAGGCTGTAGTCAAGAGCTAGTTCTCTCATGTTGGCTTGTTGTTTTCGTGTTTTGTATGTCCCAAGGGTACTGCCTCTACACATATGGAAAATTATATTTTTTTCCTGTCCTTTTCTTTTTCCATAGTGATAGTTACAATCAGTGGCGTCACTAGGGTTGGTGTCACCCGGTGCGGTAACTTATGGTGTCACCCCCCCCCCCCCCGAGTTTTACGGATTTTTTTTAACTACTCTTACTCCTAAATCAGTACTCCCATATAACACTGAATGCTCATACAGCGCACATTGCTGTGAGGTTTATTGCTGTGGAGCTCTCTCATATGCTCACACAAATTTTTGCCAACTGCCAGCAAGTACGATGCCTGTTCGAAGGCAGTGAAAGCACACATGGATATATATTGCCCCCAGCAGCTCACCCATGGATATATATTGCCCCCAGCTCACATATGGATATATTGCCCCAGTTCACAATTATATATTGCCCCCAGCAGCTCACCCATAGATATGCCATTGATTGCGCCTCAGCTCACACATGGATATATTGCCCCAGACCAGCTCACACATGGATATATTGCCCCAGACCAGCTCACACATGGATATTGCCCCAGCTCTCATGGATATGCCCCCAGCACACATGGATACTGCCCCAGCAGCTCTCATGGATATTGCCCCAGCAGCTCTCATGGATATTGCCCCAGCTCCTCTCATGGATATTGCCCCAGCTCCTCTCATGGATATTGCCCCAGCTCCTCTCATGGATATACTGCCCCAGCTCCTCTCATGGATACTGCCCCAGCTCCTCTCATGGATGATGCCCCAGCTCCTCTCATGGATTTTGCCCCAGCTCCTCTCATGGCTATGCCCCCAGCTCCTCTCATTGATATTGCCCCAGCTCATGGATATGCCCCAGCTCATGAATAATTCCCCAGCTCATGGATAATGCCCTAAGCTCATGAATATGCCCCAGCTCATGGATAATGCCCCAGCTCATGGATAATGCCCCAGCTCATGGATTTGCCCCAGCTCATGGATATGCCCCCAGCTCATGGATATTGCCCCCAGCTCATGGATATGCCCCAGCTCATGGATTTGCCCCAGCTCATGGATTTGCCCCAGCACGTGGATACTGCCCCAGCACGTGGATATGCCCCAGCACGTGGATATGCCCCAGCACGTGGATACTGCCCCAGCACGTGGATACTGCCCCAGCAGCTCATGGGTAATGGCCCCAGCTCATGGATATGCCCCAGCAGCTCATGGATATGCCCCAGCAGCTCATGGATAATGGCCCCAGCTCACCTCCTGCACCGCGTGTTCGCTCCCTCTGAGCGTCCAGCTTGGGCGCTCGCCTGGGGGAGCCACGTGACCAGCCGCGATCGGCTGGTGACGTGTTTCCCCCAGGCGAGCGCCGAAGCTGCATAGCTTCGGACGCTCGCAGGGAGCGAACACGCGGCGCAGGGTGAGACACCCGCCCTTAGGGTGACGGTGTCACCCTAAAGGCGGGTGTCACCTGGTGTGGCCAGCACCCCCCGCTCCCACATTACGATGCCCCTGGCCCCAGCTCATGGATTTGCCCCAGCACATGGATATGCCCCAGCACATGGATATGCCCCAGCTCATGGATACTGCCCCAGCTCATGGATTTGCCCCAGCAGCTCATGGATATGCCCCAGGCCCCAGAAGCTCATGGATAATGGCCCCAGCTCACCTCCTGCTCCGCGTGTTCGCTCCCTCTGAGCGTCCGGCGGCGTGCAGCTTGGGCGCTCACCTGGGGGAGCCGCGTGACCAGCCGCGATCGGCTGGTGACGTGTTTCCCCCAGGCGAGCGCCGAAGCTGCATAGCTTCGGACGCTCGCAGGGAGCGAACACGCGGCGCAGGGTGAGACACCCGCCCTTAGGGTGACGGTGTCACCCTAAAGGCGGGTGTCATCTGGTGCGGGCCGCACCCCCCGCCCCCACGTTACGACGCCCCTGGTGACAATAATTGTTTCCCTCCCTATTAATAAAGTTGTATTTTTTTATATATATATATATATTCTTGGCTGTGCTTTGTTTTTGTCTGGGGGTTCCCTGGTCCAGAGGAGTCTTATAAGTAAGGTGGGAGAAGCTAGTGGGGCAGGAATTCTTGCTGGAGTTCTTGCAGGAGTTCTTCCCGTGTCTCTATCTTTTCTTTTAGAGAAAGGTAACCTGTCCGGTTTTCAGGAGGGGAAGGAAAACCCAAGGGTACTGCCACTATCACTATGGAAAAATAAATTTACGGTCAGAAAATACCGTTTTTTGTTCTGAGGCAGTGGCATTGTCTGCTTTTACTTATAAAGCAAACAATGTGGCTGCAATAACCCACCTACTCATTTTATACGCTGGGAGCAAGTGTGGATATGATGGCGCATTGCATAATTATGCACCAGTCATCTAAAACAAAAACTGGAAGGTGCATCTCTTTTCTATACATCCCTCCAGTCCAAGTGAAGTATCATTGGAAACGGCGACTCTGGCTTTCTCAGTGATACCAAACATGACCATGTAAAGATATATACAGTATATTATAGAATTTTTTTTATTTCCCCTCAGTGGCATTGTGCATTTTTCATGTAGGAATCAATGCCATTACTCAGTCTCATTTCTGACACTGGTGCAAGTAAATATTGTGTTTCATATATAGTTCTTCATGAACCGCAACACACCAAAATTCAATTTGTTAAATTTGCATATTTCCATAAAAAATGCAGTAACGGTTCTCCATTACTGATTTTTTTTTAAAGAGTACCCCATAGAATATATAACCACAAAGGTTTGGATGATAAAACGAGAAAAAATTATTTAACTATCTGTAAATGATTGAAATCAGAATGGAAATTTACACTATTTAATATCTTGTTAGCACTGTCTGACATGACATATACACATAGCAATAGATTTTGAGTCCATTGGAAAAAATTATATTTGTCTGGATCCTACAATAAAACATGGCTTCAATTAGCTTTTAAATGTGATGAGCAAAAATGGTCAAAATGAGCTTCTGCAGTGAAAGGTTTAATGATAAAAAATTAGCCGTAGCGTTATCGCGCTGTGTGCGATGACATCTATTTCAGGCAACTCCCCGCCAGAGCAGGGAAAGTACCTGAAAAGGAGGTCCTTTGAATCCCTCTCACTCCCCTTTGGTAAGGGCCACATAACAAAGGCAGGCACCGCTTGGAAGGGCACAGTCTGCCCTTCCTGGCGGTGCCTGCCTTTAACCCCTTAGGGGCTGGATCGCGATTTGGGGCAAATTGGAGCCAGATCCCACTACTCTCCCAAAGGTGGCTGACATCTTAGATGTCGGCCAAGCCTCTGGGAGCTCCCCCTGCCATCATCACGCAAAGACGTTAGTTCGGTAGTTAACCCCTAGTTACCACCTATGGTGGAGATAAGGGGGTCATTGAACCCCCCTATCTCCTGATGCGTGGCAGCTAGGGGTTAATGTTTGGTATCATCTAAAAGGCCAGAGTATGGCCTTTCCATTGATACCAAACATGATCATGTTCAGTGTTAAGTATAAAATATATTTTTTTAAAAATTAATGCTAAATTAATTTAAAAAAACATGTATTGTTCACATTTCAATTATAATGTGAACAATGATGCTGCACTAACGATTTATTTGAAGGGTTTTATCTAAAATCACGTAATTTCTCAGAAAAATAAAAGTAACGGGTTCCCAGTTTTACTTTATTTAACAAGTGGAGCCAGAGAAATAACCGCAAAGGCTCGGATAATAAGGTTAATGTCAGACGAACGCAGTTATCACGTCCGTGTTACCGCACAGTTTAACGTACGTCGTAGCATAGAGTCATGATCAATGGAGACCCACACACGAAGTACGTGCGCACCGAACGTAAAACCGCTAGACGGACGCGCAGTGTGCGCCACTTCCGCATAGCGTTCTGTGTGTGTGATGACACGAAGTCAGACGGAGCGCATTAGTGACGTCCAGCACCTTGACGCACAAAATGGCTTTTCATATCATTTTACGATTTTTATCATTTTTCATATTAATTTTGTTTCCCATAATTCCCCTTTTTTTCTACGTCTGTCAAAAAAAACAGACTGTGTGGTGTCTACAGTATCTTCCGTCAGTACGTCTTTCCGTTATGCATGCACGCAGAGTGTGCTCAGACTGCGTTCATCTGACATTAGCCTTAAACGTGAAAAAAAATAATTTTACACGCTGTAGAAGATCGGAAATTCAAATTTTTTGTTATAGCATTCTGGCAGGGCATGACGTTTACATAATGATATATTATGAATCTGCTGAGTCTGCCGTAAAAAAAGGATATAGAATTTGTCAGGGTCGAATAATAATACATTACGTTGAATTGCGTTTAAACATGATGAGCAAAACCGGTAAAAATTAGCTCAGCACACAGAGATGTAATGGCTCAGCAATAAAGGGGTTAATGATATCTATGCATCCAGGTGGCAGTGAATGTGTTTATCAATAATACCCATGTATTTGGGTTGCAATGAATGTGTTCAGTAATTATACTCATGTATCTGCGCAGTAAGGAATATGTTCATTAATGATATTCATGTATCCAGGCAGCAGTGTTCATTTATGAATGTTTTTATTAAATAGTGCTACCATCAGGGGGGTTGATAGTCTATGAAATGTTCAGGTGGGACCCTCCATGTCACCCAGGATCAGCACACCAAGATGCCAACAAATTAGCAGCCTAAAATTTAAGGTATAACCAGCAGAACTTTACTACTGCTATATAGATATACACTAGATCAAAAAACACCTTTCACGTCACTAGATAGTATAAAACTAGATAAAGTGCAAGCAGTGCCGGTGTAATAATATTGAAAAAGTGAAAAACTCCTTCACAGCATTACATAGAATCATTCAAACATAGCCATAAATGTATCACATTAACTGTATTTATCAAGTGTGACAATACAAGATGATATAAATATGTTAAAGGGATACTCTTTCTAGGCAACATGACCACCTAAGCTTTTTAAGGTGGTCATGATGTCCTAAGTATGCCCTTTTCTTCCCCCCCCCCCTCCGCTCAGCCGAGAGACGCGGAGGACTTTACTCCGCCCTCCCAGCTGTCAGTCAGTAGAGCGGGATTTGTATTTCCCGCTTCTGCCAACTATTGCAGAGTAGGAGACGTCATCGCGCTGAAAGTGCGATGACGTCTCCAACTCGCCGCAGTAGCAGGCGGCAGCGGCTGTGATTAGTATTGCGCGCATCCTCTTACGCGTAACACTAATCAAAGAAGAGAGGAAGCCTGCTGATTGGCTGGTTTACGTGAGAGGCGCGCATGCGCGCTTCTCACGTAAACCATTAGCCAAGTTGAACATTTACCAGGACGGGAGCGGAAGAGGAGGGAGGTGAGTATATATATATATAAAAAACCGCCGTTGGAAACAAGTGGTTTTTAGGGTAAGTATTACAGAAAAAAAAAAAAAGTACTGAATAACTAGGTAGGGCAATAGGTATAATATAATGTAAAAAAAAGGGGCGCGCGATTTTTAGCCTAGAGTGTTCCTTTAAGTTCAATGGTGGATTGCGCCACCTGCTGCTCAGTGTATAAAAAATAATAAAATAATAAATATAACAAGTGCTCAAAATCAGAAACACCATCTTCGGTGCCACCTAGTGTCTGCTAGACATAAAGCGGAAGTTTATTTATTTTAGATCTAGCCCCATCTAGTGTCCAAACGGAACATAGTTTGTGTTGGGACAGAAAGAATAAATAAAAGTTCATAGCCTGTGGAATACAAATTGTCCTCTTAGTTTGTGACTGGTAATCTCCACCATAAGGATGGCTTTCCCGATATTTGTGGTACAAAGTCTCCTATCTTCTGAGATTACTTTATCCACTGTACCTCCAAAGCAATGAGAAGATATATGGTGCAGATAACAAATACTAAAGTGATGCAAGACAAATTATTATCTTATTATTATTATTAATCTTTATTTATAAAGCGAAAGAATATTCTGCAGCACTGCACAATGGGCACAGTATAGACAGGGTTACAATCAGGCCAGCCATCAGAAATTTTGGGGCCCCTTACTGACCCTCAGAATGGGGCCCCCCCACGATCCTCTCATCCCATAGGAAATCAATATTTTTTTATTTTTTTTTGTATTTAAAGTTTTTATTTTGAAATAAAGTCAGCAAAACAAGCAAAGAAAAAGGCCTCGCAGGGCCACAATGTCATAGGAAGGAGAACATTCAAAACATTCAGCATAGGCACAGCAAACAATAATATGTCAGCAAAATCATCCCCAAAAGGGGGGTCTCATCTAGAACATGCATATATAAGGTCATCAGATTACAGCTGTATGTCAGCGAAATCATCCTCGATAGAGGGGGTCTCAGCTAGAACATGTATATATAGGATCATCAGATTACATCTGGATGTCAGCCAAATCGTCCCCAGTAGGGGGGGGGGTCTCATCTAAAACATGCTTATATAAGGTCATCAGATTACAGCTGTAAATCAGCAAAATCATCCCAATAGGGGGGTCTCATCTAGAACTTGCTTATATAAGGTCATCTGACTACAGCTGTATGTCAGCAAAACAGGGGAAGGGAGGAGGGAGGAGGGAGGAAAAAAAAAAAAAGGGAGGAAGTGGAGTAAGGTGGGGAAAAATATGGCAAAAGACCAAAAATGTGCTGACCCTGGCAGAATCCCAGGTGGCCGAAGCCCACGGGAGAAGGCCATGAGGGGGTGAAAGGCACTAGGCCCGGGCACCTGGGGAGGTAAGCTACGTTCCTCAGGATATCCCGAAAACGCCAACTAAACAAAAATGGGGGGGGGGGGGGGGAGAGAAAAGGGGGAGGGGGAGACACCAGGGAAAACAGCATGTCTTATAAAATAGCAAAATGGAAAGTCATCAGAATCCGCTAGAAACAGCAGAGGGTCCACAGCTAGAATCAGAAAAAACGGGGGCTGACTCAGAGAGACACAGGCAATCGCCATCAGCCTGTGTCCCGAAACGGTAGCAAATCCTTAGCAGGCAGAGCAAAGCCGAGTAGGCCAGGCCATGCGGCAGGTAGCAGGACCAGCACTGCGAGTACGAGGGGGCACCTCATAGCCAGCTCAGCAGGCCGCGCCGTTTCTCCGACGGCAGTCTGTGACGGTGCAGCCCCGCTGCAGGGTGCGGGCGTTACACCCAGAGGCAGGGGGTCCACCGATCGCCCAGTGCTCTGATCACCTCCAGCATCGTGCGCCACCTCATCCTTGTTCCGCTTATCCTCTACAGTACTGTGGGGGAGGAAGGTTGCGTCCAAAGCTTCTGGCTTCTCGCAGCTCTCGTGAACGGTCTCAGCAGCTGGTTCACGCTCCGGAGGGGGATCTCAGGCCTCTCGAGCCCATCCGTACTCGGGGCTGGTGCCCCACGGCAGCTCCGCAGTGTCTCCAGCACCCGGAGGA
This sequence comes from Leptobrachium leishanense, assembly GCA_009667805.1. Classification (NCBI taxonomy): domain Eukaryota; kingdom Metazoa; phylum Chordata; class Amphibia; order Anura; family Megophryidae; genus Leptobrachium; species Leptobrachium leishanense. The sequence continues at coordinate 215,958,082 of CM019064.1, read as the reverse complement.
AGATACCTCTGGTGAGCGGGGCGTCATCATCCTCTCCAGCCAGCATCTGCAGGCAGGCCTCCAGGCCCGCATCCAACATTCCCGCACTTCCAATGGGGGGAGGGGATCCATCCCCAACCACCCCGCCAGTCCATCCGCCCGTCCCGCATGACGATCGATCGGGAGATGTGGGCCCTCCATCCCCTCGATCCTCAGCAAATTCTCGGTCCGGGGTGAGGCAGAAAGACCGGCAAGGCCGATAGGCTCCTGTGGTCTGGGAGTAGGCCGCAAGATGGCCGCCGGGTCGAGCTCCAGCCCCAAGTCAGCAGCCGCTAACTGAGTCTCTGGTCCGGAGGGGGAGGCTCGGAAATCAATATTTACTGTGAATCGTCACATTACAGAGTGTTAGTCCCAATCTCTTAAAATCACCCATATTGCTCGCACAACAGCACATTTAAAAAAGTATCTATCTGGCTCAAATAATTTAAGACCGTTTGAAATTCAAATTGTGATTAAAAAATAATACCAAGATCGTATTACAGAGTGTTGCTCCCAATACCTTAAAAATCACATAAAATGTGCATTAGTACAAACAATGTAGCACATATCAGAGCACCACAGCAATAGAACTCACAGTAATGTGCACTGTGAGCATATCAGAGCACTACAGCAATAGAACTCTCACGGTAAAGGCAAGGACTATGAACGTACACAGAATCCAAAGCAAAGGACCTCTAATGGTAAAGGCAGGTAATATGAACGTACACAGAATCCACAGCAATATACCTCTAATGGTAAAGGCAGGGAGTATGAATATACACAGAATCCACAGCAATAGACCTTTAATGGTAAAGGCAGGGAGTATGAACGTACACAGAATCCACAGCAATAGACCTCTAATGGTAAAGGCAGGGAGTATGAACGTACACAGAATCCACAGCAATAGACTTTTGACGGTATAGGCAGGGGGTCTATCCTTTATCATGTCCATCTCCCCACCTCCCTTTTCAGTTCATTTCACCCCCTCCTCCTGTTTTCATTTCACCCCCCTCCTTTCATTTCACCCCCTGCTCTTCATTTCACCCCTCCTCCTCTTTTCATTTCATCCCCTCCTCCTCTTTTCATTTCATCCCCTCCTCCTCTTTACATTTCACCCCCTCCTCTTCATTTCACCCCTCCTCCTCTTTTCATTTCACCCCCTCCTCTGCTTTTCATTTCACCCCCTCCTCCTCCTCTTTTCATTTCACCCCCCTCCTCCTCTTTTTCATTTCACCCCCTCCTCCTCCTCTTTTCATTTCACCCCCCTCCTCTTTTCATTTCACCCCCCTCCTCTTTTCATTTCACCCCCCTCCTCCGCTTTTCATTTCACCCCCATGTGCCTGGTGTACTCCCTCCACCGCTACTATACGCTGGGTGAGGCCTAGTACATCCTGTCTCACCTGCTGTATTTCCCCTGAGAGGGATTGGCGCAGGTCTCTGGTGGCCGCCGTGAGATCATCTCTGGTTGGCAGGGCCCGCATAATCTGCAGGATATCTGGCGGTGGTTCCCAGCCGCCGCCGGGTGAAGCTAGGGAGTGTGGCGCCATCGGTGTACAAGCGGCCGCCATCTTAGGCCCCTCATGTGCAGCCGACCTGGCCGCCATCTTGGATTGCCCCTGCGGAGCCTGTGCTCCCGATTGCGGCGGAAAATAGCCGCGAATCCCGCTGTGGGGTGGGCTGTGGCGTTCCTCTGGAGTTCCAGGGGCCTGGGTGAGCTTTTTCTGCTTACCCATGTCGTTGGCAAATGAAGCTTTGCTGCTTAAAGGTGAGATTCCCTGGAGAGCCCAGCTAACAAGCGGCCATTGAGCTCAGCGGTCCGGACACGCCCCCCCCTCCTTCTCTTTTCATGTCACCCCCTCCTCCTCTTTTCATTTCACCCCACCTCCTCTTTTCATTTCACCCCTTTTCATCCCCCTCCTCCTCTTTTCATTTCACCCCCTCCTCTTTTCATTTCACCCCCCCTCCTCTTTTCATTTCACCCCCTGTTTTCATTTCACCCCCCCTCCTCTGGTTTCATTTCACCCCCTCCTCTGGTTTCTTTTCACCCCCCCTCCTCCTCTGGTTTCATTTCACCCCCCCTCCTCTGGTTTCATTTCACCCCCTCCCAGGCCAGCCATCAGAAATTGTGGGGCCCCTTACTGACCCTCAGAATGGGGCCCCCCCCACGATCCTCTCATCCCATAGGAAATCAATATTTACTGTGAATCGTCACATTACAGAGTGTTAGTCCCAATCTCTTAAAATCACCCATATTGCTCGCACAACAGCACATTTAAAAAAGTATCTATCTGGCTCAAATAATTTAAGACAGTATGAAATTCAAATTGTGATTAAAAAATAATACCAAGATCGTATTACAGAGTGTTGCTCCCAATACCTTAAAAATCACATAAAATGTGCATTAGTACAAAAATGTAGCACATATCAGAGCACCACAGCAATAGAACTCACAGTAATGTGCACTGTGAGCATAGCAGAGCACTACAGCAATAGAACTCACAGTAATGTGCACTGTAAGCATATCAGAGCACTACAGCAATAGAACTCTCACGGTAAAGGCAAGGACTATGAACGTACACAGAATCCAAAGCAAAGGACCTCTAATGGTAAAGGCAGGGAATATGAACGTACACAGAATCCACAGCAATATACCTCTAATGTAAAGGCAGGGAGTATGAATATACACAGAATCCACAGCAATAGACCTCTAATGGTAAAGGCAGGGAGTATGAACGTACACAGAATCCACAGCAATAGACTTTTGACGGTATAGGCAGGGGGTCTATCCTTTATCATGTCCATCTCCCCACCTCCCTTTTCAGTTCATTTCACCCCCTCCTCCTCTTTTCAGGTCACCCCCCTCCTCCTCTATTCATATCACCCCTCCTCCTCTTTTCATTTCACCCCCTCCTCCTTTCATTTCACCCCCTGCTCTCATTTCACCCCTCCTCCTCTTCATTTCACCCCTCCTCCTCTTTTAATTTCATCCCCTCCTCCTCTTTTAATTTCATCCCCGCCTCCTCTTTTCATTTCACCCTCCTCCTCCTCTTTTCATTTCATCACCTCCTCCTCTTTTCATTTCATCCCCTCCTCCTCTTTTCATTTCATCCCCTCCTCCTCTTTACATTTCACACCCCTCCTCTTCATTTCACCCCCTCCTCCTCTTTTCATTTCACCCCCTCCTCCTCTTTTCATTTCACCCCCTCTCTGCTTTTCATTTCACCCCCTCCTCCTCTTTTCATTGACCCCCCTCCCTGCTTTTCATTTCACCCCCCTCCTCCTCTTTTCATTTCACCCCCCCTCTGCTTTTCATTTCACCCCCTCCTCCTCTTTTCATTTCACCCCCTCTTTTCATTTCACCCCCTCCTCCGCTTTTCATTTCACCCCCCTCTTCCTTTAATTTCACCCCCTCCTCCTCTTTTCATTTCACCTCTCCTCTTTTTCATTTCACCCTCTCTTTTCATTTCACCCCCTCCTCCTCTTTCATTTCACCCCTCCCTCCGCTTTTCATGTCACCCCCTCCTCTTTTCATCTCACCCCCTCCTCCTCTTTTCATCTCCCCGTCCTCCTCTTTTCATTTCACCCCTCCTCCTCTTTTCACTTCACCCCACCTCCTCTTTTCATTTCACCCCCCTTTTCATCCCCTCCTCCTCTTTTCATTTCACCCCCTCCTCTTTTCATTTCATCCTCCATCCTTCTCTTTTCATTTCACCCCCTCCTCCTCTTTTCATTTCAGCCCCTCCTCTTTTCATTTCACCCCCCCTCCTCTTTTCATTTCACCCCCCTCCTCTTTTTTTTCATTTCACCCCCCCTCCTCTGGTTTCATTTCACCCCCTCCTCCTCTTTTCATTTCAACCCCTCCTCTTTTCATTTCACCCCTCCTCCTCTTTTCATTTCACCCCCTCCTCCGCTTTTCATGTCACCCCCTCCTCCTCTTTTCATCTCACCCCCTCCTCTTTTCATCTCACCCCGTCCTCTCTTTTCATTTCACCCCCTCCTCCTCTTTTCATTTCACCCCACCTCCTCTTTTCATTTCACCCCCTTTTCATCCCCCCTCCTCTTTTCATTTCACCCCCTCCTCTTTTCATTTCATCCTCCATCCTTCTCTTTTCATTTCACCCCCTCCTCCTCTTTTCATTTCAGCAGCCTCCTCTTTTCATTTCACCCCCTCCTCTTTTCATTTTAACCCCCTCCTCTTTTCATTTCACCCCCCCCCTCCTCTGGTTTCACTTCACCCCTCCTCCTCTTTTCATTTCACCCCCTCCTCTGCTTTTCATTTCACCCCCTCCTCCTCCTCTTTTCATTTCACCCCCTCTTTTCATTTCACCCCCTCCTCCGCTTTTCATTTCACCCCCCTCTTCCTTTAATTTCACCCCCTCCTCCTCTTTTCATTTCACCCCTCCTCTTTTCATTTCACCCCTCCTCTTTTCATTTCACCCCCTCCTCCTCTTTTCATTTCACCCCCTCCTCCGCTTTTCATGTCACCCCCTCCTCCTCTTTTCATCTCACCCCCTCCTCCTCTTTTCATCTCACCCCGTCCTCCTCTTTTCATTTCACCCCCTCCTCCTCTTTTCATTTCACCCCACCTCCTCTTTTCATTTCACCCCCCTTTTCATCCCCTCCTCCTCTTTTCATTTCACCCCCTCCTCTTTTCATTTCATCCTCCATCCTTCTCTTTTCATTTCACCCCCTCCTCCTCTTTTCATTTCAGCCCCTCCTCTTTTCATTTCACCCCCCTCCTCTTTTCATTTCACCCCCCTCCTCTTTTCATTTCACCCCCCCCTCCTCTGGTTTCATTTCACCCCCTCCTCTGGTTTCATTTCACACCCCCCCCTCCACTGGTTTCATTTCACTCCCCCCTCCTCTGGTTTCATTTCACCCCCCTTTTCATCCCGCTCCTCCTCTTTTCATTTCACCCCCTCCGCTTTTCATTTCACCCCCCTCCTCTTTTCATTTCACCCCCATCTCTTTTCATTTCACCCCCATCTCTTTTCATTTCACCCCCCTCCCCTGGTTTCATTTCACCCCCCTCCCCCTCCGGTTTCTTTTCACCCCCTCCTCCTCCGGTTTCATTTCACACCCCCCTCCTCTGGTTTCATTTCACCCCCCTCCTCTGGTTTCATTTCACCTCCTCCTCTGGTTTCATTTCACCCTCCCCTCCTCCTCTGGTTTCTTTTCACCCCCCTCCTCCTCTGGTTTCATTTCACACCCCCCCTCCTCCTCTGGTTTCATTTCACCCCCCCTCCTCTGGTTTCATTTCACCCCCTCTTTGGTTTCTTTTCACCCCCCCCCCTCTGGTTTCTTTTCACCCCCTCCTCCTCTGGTTTCTTTTCACACCCCCCCTCCTCCTCTGGTTCTTTTCACCCCCTCCTCCTCTGGTTTCTTTTCACCCCCCTCCTCCTCTGGTTTCATTTCACACCCCCTCCTCCTCTGGTTTCATTTCACACCCCCTCCTCTGGTTTCATTTCCCCCCCCCCCTCTGGTTTCATTTCACCCCCCTCCTCTGGTTTCATTTCACCCCCTCCCCTCCTCCTCTGGTTTCTTTTCACCCCCCCTCCTACTCTGGTTTAATTTCACCCCCCTTCCTCTGGTTTCATTTCACCCCCCCTCTGGTTTCTTTTCACCCCCCTCCTCCTCTGGTTTCTTTTCACCCCCCTCCTCCTCTGTTTCTTTTCACCCCCCCTCCTCCTCTGGTTTCTTTTCACCCCCCCTCCTCCTCTGGTTTCATTTCACACACACCCCCTCCTCTGGTTTCATCACACCCCCCCTCCTCTGGTTTCATTTCAACCCCCCCTCCGGTTTCACTCCCCCCCCTCCGTTTTCACTCCCCCCTTTTTCATCCCCCCTCCCTTTTCATCCACCTTGTTTAATTACCTTCCTTGGTCCTGTCATTACAGGTGCTCTCCTCCACGTGCATCATTAGGGCTGGGAAGAAGTGACCTTCCTGATCACTTCCTCCAAGCGCCCAGAGTACACAGGAGGAAGCCAGTCAGCCAGGAGTTGGGTGGAGCATGGGCTACAGACCTCTGGCGAGCTCTCTCTAACATCATCAGAGGGGGCCCGCCGGCGGCCATATTGGAGTCCCTGCTCCCCGGTGGCTGGGCCCATGTAGGCCGCAGTACCTCCTCCGAGGCCTGCGGCCTAAAGTTAAAATAGTTGCCGCCGATGGCGGCCCCCCTCCCCTCTGGGCCCCTTACAGAAACATGGGCTGTAATGCCCTGATGGCGGCCCTGGTTACAATACATTGAACAACATTTGACAAACCAGTACAGGAGGAGATGAGGGCCCTTTTCCCATAGGAACTCACAATCTAGAAGGGTTGGAAACAGGAGGAGAGGACTGCTAGGTGAGAGTGATGGACTGGTTGGGGCAGTAAGGTGTATCAGTGAGTCGAGTGGTAGGCTTCCCGAAATAGGAATGTCTTAAGGGAGCGTTTGAAGGAAGGGAAATTAGGGGAAAGTCTAACAGTATGAGGGAGAGTGTTCCAGATGATGGGAGCTGTGCGTGAGAAATCCTGCAGTCTATCATGGGAAGAGGTGATGCAGGTGGAAGCTAGGCACAGGTCAATGTTTGACCTTAGGGAGCGGGCTGGGGTGTATTTGGTGATTAGTGAGGACAGGTAGTGGGGAGCTGAGTTAGCGAGAGCTTTGTAGGTCAGGGTGAGGATTTTGAATTTAATTCTGCAGTGGATGGGGAGCCAGTGAAGGGACTCGCAGAGACAGAGCGGTAGGTGAGGTGGATTAGCCTGGCGGAGGCGTTCAGAATGGATCGTAGGGGGGAGAGGCGGGAGAGAGAGAGGCCAGATAAGAGATTATTGCAATAGTCAAATCAGGAGATTACAACGGCGTGGATGAGTTGTTTTGTGGTGTCAGCGGTAAGAAATGGCCGAATCCTGGAAATATTGCATAGTTGGTAGCGGCAGGAGGAGGAAAGAGACTGGATGTGGGGGATGAAGGAAAGTCAAGCGTAACTCTGAGACAGCGAACCTGGTTTGATGGGGAGATAGTGATACCCTCCACCGTGATAGAAAAGTCAGGAGGTGGGGAGGCATTAGAGGGAGGAATTAGTAGGAGCTCAGTCTTAGACATGTTGATCTTTAGGTGGTGAGAGGCCATCCAGGAGGAGATACCAACTAAACAGTCGCTTACTTTGGAAAGGACAGGAGGAGAGAGATCAGTGGTGGAGAGGTAGAGATCTGAGTATCATCAGCATAGAGGTGGTAATTGAAGCCAAAGCTGTTAATGATTTGGCCCAGGGAGGAGGTGTAGATAGAAAAGAGCAGGGGACCAAGGACAGAGCCTTGAGGTATGCCAATAGATAAAGGCAATGAAGAGGAGGAGTTACCAGCAAAGGACACAGAGAAGGACTTGTTGGATAGATAGGAGTCAACTCAAGCGAGAGCAGTGTCACAGAGAACGAGAGAGCTGAGAGTCTGTAGAAGGAGGGGGTGGTCGAGAGTGTCAAAAGCAGCCGAGAGGTCGAGCAGGATGAGAATAAGCTTACAGGCCCAATACGTGGTGGGGAGCCCTCTGCAATTTGGATCAGTTGTTGTGCCTGTTGGTCCGTTTAGATGATCCTCCCTTCTTGTTGGGTCCGTCTCTCTGTTCTGTGTGGTTGGTCTCCGTCCTCCTGGTTAACGCTTCCTCATCGGCTGCCAATACCGAATAATGGAGGAACCCTCTACAATTATGACAGTAAGGAGACAACGCCTTTGATATGGAGATGGAAACAATGTCTTAACATTTGATACCAATCCCCTCTCAAATCTACTTGCCCTCTGTTTTGACAGTTTAATTTGCCCTGACTGCACCGTCTCTTTAGGCCGGGGTCAGACGAGCATTTTGCAGAGCGGAAGAAACATCCGTGAGAGTAAACATTCCTTCGACTCACCTTTTCCCCCTTGCCACGCGCAGCTCCTCCTCTTCGGCTCAAAGACACCCAAACCCTTGAACCTTTTCTGTGCAATTTGCGCTCCTACGCAACTTGCACAGCGTAAGAGCCGCAAATTGTTAAACGCAACGGGACTTGTAAGCAAGTTCTGTGGGAATGTGGATTAGGATGGATCGGAGTCGCACGCATGCGCAGATCGGATCCATCGGCTGCCTGAGACCGCTGGCTACTGTGATTGGTCTCAGAGGACAAAATTGGCACAGTGTTTGTGTCACTAGTGACTGATCTGATGACTGCCAGGCTGGTTATTCAAAAATCTCGGCTGCTAGAGACGCTGGGTGGAGTGAAGTTATGTTTCAACAGGGGGGGAGGGGAATACTTTTTCACACAGGGCCATGTGGGTTTGGATTTTGTTTTCCCTCAATAATAAAAACCTTAATTTAAAAACTGCATGTTGTGTTTACTTATGTTATCTTTGACTAATATTTAAATTTGTTAAAGTGTGACATATGTGCAAACAAATAACAGAGCAGGAAGGGGGCCAACACTTTTTTACATAACTGTATTTAAAAAGCACCAAAATTGCATGCAATCTCAATGCTTTGTATTTTGGTCCATTTCGCTGAAAATATGGTGAATTCACTATTTAGCAAATGGTTCACATGTTTTCCTGAATTTGGAGTCACCAAAGCAGTTATCAAATGTCAGTGAAAACCGCTACAGTGCACCGATAACCGTTGAATTGGTATCGGGGAATTCCACCAAACTGGAAAAAAAAAAAGGAAGTGTCTTAGTCTCCTAATAGGTGTTTAAACCAATAAAAATGCATCAAAATGTGTCTAAATAATTAAAAAGTCCTTTAATCCCTTGGTACGCTGTACGTCATGTGGAAAAACTGCCCTTGATGACCAGTGACGTACACCGTCAAATCTTCCCCCAGTCTAAAGTCCCTTAAGACTACCCTATTAACATACCTCAATACGGAATGCACCTGTAAACATGTAACATAATGACTTTATTTCCTACATATTTATTTTTCTGTTAATCTGTATATTTGGTCTTGTGTTAATATCTTGCATTTTACTATTTTGTATTTCTGTAACCACTCAATGTTCTTGAACCCAGGACATACTTGAAAACGAGAGAAATCTCAATGTATCCTTCCTGGTAAAATCCTTTTATAAATAAAAATAAAAAATAATACGTCCGGGGGGGGCGTGGCCGGCCGCGTGGGGAAGCAGACGTGATCTTTAGGTGCTCCGCTGGAACCCGCTGATTTAGGGGATTTCTACCTGGATTTTCCCCATAATTTACACACTTGTGATACCCCGCCGAGCTGGCCATCGAGTGGCAACCTCCGGAGCTCGTCTTGGCTCCCCCTCCGGAGTCTGGAGCAGTTTGCAGAGCTTTGAGGCCTCCAAGCGCCCTGCGGTCGGCCATCTTGAGGCCTATACCCCGGCACAACGACGACTGGAGCCCAGCTTGGCCCCCTCTACTTAGATTTACGGCGGCTGCAATCGGGGGAGATGGAGGGCCCCCATTCTCCAAGGGTTGCGGCTGTTCCCACGGCAGCAGAGGGAGGGGGAGCAGACCAGGGGCAGCTGGTTCTCCCGCCTCCCATCAGAACACTGGGGGCTACGCTGGCTTACTTTGAGGCGTTCCTGGAACAGATGCCCGGAGACGACGAGAGCCCACTCACGCAGGGCATGTGGCGCCGAATGATGGCCGGGCTGTGGGGAGACTCGAGGTCGGAGGCCCTTGCTGGAGGAGCGGAGGTGGATGCATCGCAGACTGCCCACGTGGAGGTCCATCCAGAGGTGGTCGCTGGCGAGCCGCGGGGTTCCTGCGTATGTAGCAGTGTTGGTGGAAGTCAGGAGGCTGTGCTGTCGGCGGTCCCTCTGCCCGCGGAGGTGGCTGCTGCTCCGGGTGTGGAGAGAGCGCTGACCCCTGCAGAGCTGTTGCCGCCGTGTGATCCCGGGGGGTTTGTTACCCATGGCTCGCTGGGTTGCACGGAGCTGGATGGTGCGGATGCGGAACCTGCAGGCATCGACCGAGAATCAGGGATGGTGGAATTTCCCCATGTGCTGTTCGAGAGGAAACCGTGGTCTGCACTTGCTGTCTTGTCCCTTACGCCGCCGCTGGCTGAGGCCCCTGAGTCAGGTGAAACCGAAAAGCTTAAATTGCCATTCGGGACACTGCTTGCTATGGTCCCGCTTCCGTTTCTGGATGCGGGCTGAAGTACCTCACCCCGCGTACTGGATTAACACTCTCATTGATCTCGGCTTTGATTCCCCCCGATGACTCTATTCCCCACCCCCCCTTTTTTTCCCTCCCCTCCCCCATTTTTGTTGTCTATTCCCCACTTTTGCTTGCTTTGGCTTCTCCGGGTTAGCTTAGGGGCCCAGCCATGGCCTGGTGTCTGGCTTGCCTCGGAGTACCGGACCAGGTGCCATTTTTTTCCCCTGGCCTCCTGGCGGCCTTATAAGCCGTCAGGGAATCTGCCAGGGTAGGCACAGATCTGGCCTTTGCCAAATTCCCCCTCTTTATTTCTTTCTCCCTGCCCGCGAGCAGAGTTTTCTTTTTTTTTTTTTCTTTTTGAGACCCCCCTCCCCATTTGGAGAAGCTACTTGACAACATGCTACTACCCATGCTGGCTATATTTTTATACCTCCTCCGGTATGCCGGGTTTTGTTATTCTGCTGAGACCCCTTATATGGGGATGTCATGTCAATGTTTTTTGAGGACTTTGTTCTTGAGCCATTATTTGAGGACCTTTTTTTTTTTTTTTTTTTCGTTTTGAGATATATGCTGATTTAATGCAGAGTTTTTATTCTATAGCTGACATTTGTATTTGCTGTTTTATGCTTTTTATTTCTATCTTGCTATGTGATTCAATGGATGACATACTGTGGTCCTGTGAGACCTCTAACGTCTTGAAGTCGCTATTTGAGATTTTTGGCCCTGCGAGGCCATGTATGTTGGTCTGCGTGTGACCTTTTGTATTCAATAAAAAACTTTAAATTTAAAAAAAAATAAAAAAAAAAATAAAATAAATAATACGTCCGATTGCAAATCGAGTGCTGGAAATAATCGGTATCGCTTCCAGACGTTCGATTACTATTACAGGGATGCCTGGACATCCAGGCATACTGAAATAGTGATTTTCACTGCCGGGGCCCTTTGTGTGTTAACCGGAAAGGTGACCCGGCAGTGAAACAGAGTGGTGGAAGTGATCGGCATCGCTTCCAGCTGCTCTAATGTTATTGCAGGAATGTCTCGACATTGAGGTGTCCTACCATAACAAAAGTAACTGCCGGTCCACTCAGTGATCGCTCCCCCCCTGTGACGTACTGAGTGCCTCACGGGATAGAGGCACTCAGTAAAAAAGAGATCAGATGGTGTGCGGAGTGCCTCAACGGGTCGAGACACTCAGCTCAATGATCATTTAACCCCTAGCTGGAAATACCTATAGTGGAGATAGGGGGTCCTTTGGCAGCTAGAAGGTCATGTTTGATATCATTGGAAAGGCTAGAGCATGGCCTTTCCAATGATACAAACATGACCAGGTTTGGTGTAGATAAAAAAAATAAAAATATATAAAAATAAATTTTTGTCTGGGTCGTATAATAAAACAGGACTTCAAATAGGGTTTAAACATTATGAAAATAATGGTATCTCGAAAATCCATTTAATAGTGAGAAAAACAGTATATAATATGTGTGGGTTCCATAAACGAGTAAGAGGAAAATTAGAACTAAACAAAAACAACGCAGAAATGTAAAAACAGCAGTGGGTACTTTCGGACTGACAATGGTAAAACTGCCTGGTCACTATGGGGTTAAAAAATAAAAAAAAATTGCCTTTAAAAATAATTGAGAAACATAAATTTAGTTTAAAAAATTCAAAAAGGTCTTTTCTTTTCCGTGCGAGGACATGGGTTGTACCAGGCGAGCTGTTTGGGAGGCTACCTAGGCTCTGTCCTCTCCATTCGTTCAGCCCTGGACCATCCAGCCATGTGGCCTATACCTGTCTGTAGGGTGAGCCAGGAACGCCACCACTATAATGGTAGTTCTCCATTTTTCCCCCCACCTTTAGACCCCTTTTGTGTGCATTTTAGTTTTTGACCTCGGGCCTCTTTGCTCATTCTTGTGGCCCCTGCTCTTTGTTTCTCCCCTATTCCTTTTACGCATTTCTACCGCAGATTTGTCTTGGTTGTCTCCACATTTATTGCTAGTTGATGTACAGATGACTTATTGTCAAAATAAAAATTGTCAATTAAAAAAAAATACAAAAAGGTGTTCTAAAATGTTTTCTTTGCGGAAAATGAAAACAATAAATGGTTTTTAATTTCTTTTCTTTTTTTGCCATGTAATGGATTTTATTTGTCTGGACCCTTTGTATACAGTACTGGAGCATTGTTTGCTCTTGGGAGTGATTCAAGTCATTAATGCCCCAAAAATATAACCTTAACAGCAGCTTATGGGAATTAACATTGAACATCCAAAATATAAATAAGAGTGCCATTAACAGACGAAAGGAATGTGGTTGCAGGTCTTTAATCAACCTCTTCAATGGTGGGACCAGATGATCCGCCGGTGTGTTCTCCAGCACCTAGAAGCCGCCTGGCATGCCACCGGGCATACCACCAGGCATGCCTCTTGCACCCTAGTACAGCTTTGTGATGATTGGATTGCAGACCTTCTCCAGCTCCTGCTGATGTTCAAACTCCTCCTTGACAGCAATCTGTTTTTTGTCCAGCCAGCCGATGATTGCGATGCATTTGTCGAGAATATTTGTTTTGTCATCATCTGCGATCTTGCCTTTTCTTAAAAAAAAAATATTTTATAAGTTTTTATTTTTCACGCAAGAATAATTCATCAACTGGCAAAGCAGGCCTCGCAGGGCCAAATAGGCATCACAAACACATAAAGCGTAAAGGGGGGGGGGGGTTCTCACAGGGAAACATCAGTGTCTCAAGTAGCAGAGGGGGTAGGGGGAACACAATCAAAATAAGACCCGACCGGGGAACTATAGCAAAAGAGTCATCAGTGTCCCGAAATAATGGGGTCATAAAAAAATAAAAGAAAAATATGACAAATGGGCATTGTATCTTCGCTAGAGTCAAAAAGTCCTCGGAGACAGCATATAAAACACGAAAAGCAAAACACAGCAAGGGGGGGAGAATCAAAATAAGAGTCATCGGAGTAGAAGGAGATGTTTGCATGAGGAGGGCCAGGTCAACTAGAAAATAAAAGATCAGCCTGTGTCGAATGGGGAGGCCGCGTGTGCAGATCCATCATAGCGAGGTTTTACATGGACAGTGCAGCCTGCATCAAACCACCGGACCAATTCCCCACATCACGGGGCTCAGCAAGGCGCCTCAGCCCGCATATAGACCGCCTACCGGAGATCCGTCGCGAGTTCGGCAGGATTGACGCGGGTAGAGGCTGAGGGTATTGCACAGCGTTATCTGTTACCCCAAGGGTCTCCTCCGTATGCATCTCTTCGCTGCCCCACTGCTCCAGGAGCGCTGCCTTGGAAGCAGTACCGCTGCAGCCCATAGAGGCTCCATCCGCCGGGTTCACCCCTTCCGAGGCCACACTCCGTCAACCAACCTTTATCGCCGCCAACAGTTGTCGCTCCGTACCGCGTGCAATCGGCTCTCGCGGCACTCCGTCCTCCACTGCAGGAAGATCCTCCACGCGGCCGGCAGGGGAAGCACCCCCCAGCACCGCTCCAGCCGAAGTCTCAGGTCGCAGCGCTATCCTCAGCACGGCCATCAGTCGGCGCCATGTACCCCGCGTAAGCGGGGCCTCATCGCCTCCAGGCAGCTGGTCCAAGTAGGCCTCGAAACCGTCCAGCATGGCTCCCAGGTTCTCGGCGGAAGATGGACGAGTCAGCTGCCACATGTGCTCGCCCTCCTCCACCTTCTCCACAATAGGGTCAGCCGCCGCAGCCGCAAGATGGGGGCCCTCCATCTCCTCGGCACACAGCATCCGATCACCCAAATATAAAAAAGCAGAGAGCAGGCCGGAGCCCAGACCTCAAAATGGCCAACAACAGGCCGTGCCATGCGAGGAATAGAGGCCTTTTTCTCAGCTTGTCTCCGGAGGGGAGGGTCAGAATGAGCTCCGGAGTTTGCTACCCGATGGCCAGCCCGACAGGGGTACTCAATAGAGGGAGGCCACAGGTAAATACAGACAAAAATCCCCTTTTTTCAGCCGATTCCTGCGGAGCTCACACAAAGCACGTCTTGTCCCCTGCCCGGCCAGCCATGCCCCCCCGCGATCTTGCCTTTAAGTTTGTTGCCTTCATGTTGAAAGCATAGGACTCCAGGGAGTTCTTACAGGGTTATCCAAAGAGATCCGAATTGCTTGAGAAAGGTAACCGAACGCTGAAAATCAATGGCGAATTGCCTGAACATACAGTGCCTGTTCGGTGCCTGTTCGAGGGCAGTGAAATCCCCATAGAGAAGCACTGCTTCGGCTATTCAGAGAACACAAACCAGCAGTGAAAGGTTCCCCTAATTCTCTGCCATTCGGTGGTTTAATTCGGCAAATTTATTCAGGAGAATCCCATAGACTTCAATGTTAAAAATATTCCCGTTTTAATTCAATATCTAATAAACCATTCATTATAAAATTCTGCAGCAAAAAGTCTCTTTATTTATAGATTTTTTAGGATACTTTAAGCATTTTTCTGATTTTTTTTTTTTTTAAAAGTCCGATTTTTTTTAATTTCTTTTTTCAGTTTACTTATTTTTTCTGTAACAGCCCTCTTTATTATCATTCCCTGGACCTCCTGTGAAAATTTCAGACATTTTCGCTCAGTAGTTTCTTTGCAAACAGCATTTCATTTTCCCAGATTCATACAAATGGTTTTTCTAATTTATTCACTGCCTCCTCTACGTCACAGCTGCTTCGGCTCTGTGTGATTCGGCTCCTGTTCGACTCCTGTTCGGCTTTTTCGAAGGTTAATCCAGATGTTTTTGCTTGTTTTCAGCGTGCATTCGGTTAGGTTTCGTCAGGTTTGCGGCAGCTTTTCCCTGCAATTCGGGGACCCTGTGGTGCTTGCTGAATACACCGCAGGGTCACCGAAATGCAATCGGCAAAAGGAACCGAATTGAAGAGAACGTAAAGTCACCGAACGTGCGGTGACTTTTCGAATCTCTTTGGATAACCCTGTTAGAAGACACCTTGTCCCTCTGCTTCTCATCCTCAGCCTTGTACTTCTCGGCTTCCTGCACCATACGCTCAATGTCTTCCTTACTGAGGCGACCTTTGTCGTTGGTAATTGTGATCTTGTTCTCCTTGCCAGTGCTCATGTCTACAGCAGACACATTGAGGATACCGTTTGCATCAATGTCGAATGTCACTTCGATTTGTGGATCGCCTCGGGGAGCAGGAGGAATGCCAGTGAGCTCAAATTTACCCAGGATGTTGTTGTCCTTGGTCATAGCCCGTTCACCTTCATAGACCTGAATCAAGACACCAGGCTGGTTATCTGAGTAGGTGGTGAAAGTCTGGGTCTGCTTTGTGGAGATTGTTGTATTACGTTTGATGAGGACTGTCATTACACCACTGGCAGTCTCGATGCCCAGGGACAGGGGAGTGACATCCAGCAGGAGATCCTGGACGTTTTCAGACTTGTCACCGGACAGGATGGCAGCCTGCACAGCTGCACCATAAGCCACAGCCTCATCATTTAATTTCTTTTAAAAAAAAAGATACTATTGTTTTTATATTGAATACTATCAGGGTTATTCAAAGAGATCCGAATTGCTGGTGAAAGGTAACCGAACTGTGAAATTCATCGTTCGGTTACTTTTCCTGGCCATTCGGCTATTCAGAGAGCAGGCAGTTTGCCAAATGTTGGCAAATTGCCTGCACATACGGTGCCTGTTCGGGGGCAGTGAAATCCCCATAGAGAAGCAATGCTTCGTCTATTCAGAGAACACAAAACAGCAGTGAAAGGTTGCCGAATTGCCCTGCCATTCGGTGGTTTCATTCGACCGGTTTATTCAGGCGAATCCCATAGGCTTCAATGTTAAAAATATTCCGGTTTTAATCCAATATCTAATAAACCGTTTATTATAATATTCTGCAGTAAAAAGTCTCTTTATTTATAGATTTTTTCGGATCTTTTAGGCATTTTTCAGGTTTTTTTTTTGCGAAATTCTTTTTCCGTTTCTTTTTAAAAAAAATAATTATTTTTTCTGTAACAGCCTTTTTTATTATCATTCATTGGATCTTATATGTAAATTTCAGACATTTTCGTTCTGTAGTTTCTTTGCAAACAGCGTTTCACTTTTCAAACATTCAAGCGTACTGTTTTTTTTCTCTCACTCCATTCGTCTACGGTGTTGACAAAAAAAAACAGGTTTCGGTGGGCGTTCGTCCTCATTTTTCGGTGAGTTTTTGGCGTGTTTGCAGCGACTTTTCCCTGCATTACGGCGGCCCTGTGTGCTTGCTGAATACACCGCAGGGTCGCCAAAATGGAATCGCCAAATCGCACCGAATTGAAGAGAATGAAAAGTCACCGAACGTGCGGTGACTTTTCGATTCTCTTTGAATAACCCTGTATGAGATTCACTTGTTTATACCTGTCGAAATGTAACACCAATAATCAGGGAATTTTGATGGGATTTCGGTGTAGTTTGCCATTTTGTGAATAAAAGACATGCTAGTCTTCAACGGGGCAATTTCAGTGCCCACCGAATTGTGGTGAATTGCACCGTAGTTCGCCGTCAATTTGCCAGTATCTGGCGAATTGGCATCTTAAAGGGTTATTCATAAAGCACCAAAATTTCTGTGAAATTCAGTGGTAAATTCGGCACTTAGTAAATAACCACTTTAGTGAACAGATTAATTGGCCCGAAACTGCAGTCGACAGTGAAATTCACCATCTGGTGCAATTCAGAGGTTAGTGAACAACCTTTTAACAGTCTGCATAGAGTACAATGCTCACATCGGTTTACGGCAGGCTCACAATCTATCCCAGGATGTTATTATGGTATCAATGTATCGGTAAAACTGTATTTTAGTGGTGTAAATGATGTGATAGACATTCCAACTGTATTTTAGTGTTGTAAATTATGTTTGACCCATTTCAACAGTTTTTAAGCATTGTAAACCCCAACCCCTGATTCTAACTGACACTCACAGCGTTATTCAAAGAGATCCGAATTGTGGCCGAAAGGTAACCGAAACACTGAAATTCAGCGTACGGTTACCTTTCCTGGCCATTCGGCTATTCAGATAGTGCCTGTCTGGTACCAGTTCGAGAGCAGTGAAATCCCCATAGAGAAGCAATGCTTCATCTATTCAGAGAACACAAAACAGCTGAGAAGATTGCCGAAATGCCCTGCTTTTCGGTGGTTTCATTCGACAGATTTATTCAGACGAATCCCATAGGCTTCAATGTTAAAAATATTCCGGTTTTAATCCAATATCTAATAAACCGTTTATTATAATATTCTGCAGTAAAAAGTCTCTTTATTTATAGATTTTTTCGGATCTTTTAGGCATTTTTCAGGTTTTTTTTTTGCGAAATTCTTTTTCCGTTTCTTTTTAAAAAAAATAATTATTTTTTCTGTAACAGCCCTTTTTATTATCATTCATTGGATCTTATATGTAAATTTCAGACATTTTCGTTCTGTAGTTTCTTTGCAAACAGCGTTTCACTTTTCAAACATTCAAGCGTACTGTTTTTTTTCTCTCACTCCATTCGTCTACGGTGTTGACAAAAAAAAACAGGTTTCGGTGGGCGTTCGTCCTCATTTTTCGGTGAGTTTTTGGCGTGTTTGCAGC
Source organism: Leptobrachium leishanense (assembly GCA_009667805.1). NCBI lineage: Eukaryota > Metazoa > Chordata > Amphibia > Anura > Megophryidae > Leptobrachium > Leptobrachium leishanense. The sequence goes on along the minus strand of CM019064.1, from coordinate 215,940,365 downwards.
GACTTTTCCCTGCATTACGGCGGCCCTGTGGTGCTTGCTGAATACACCGCAGGGTCGCCAAAATGGAATCGCCAAATCGCACCGAATTGAAGAGAATGAAAAGTCACCGAACGTGCGGTGACTTTTCGATTCTCTTTGAATAACCCTGTATGAGATTCACTTGTTTATACCTGTCGAAATGTAACACCAATAATCAGGGAATTTTGATGGGATTTCGGTGTAGTTTGCCATTTTGTGAATAAAAGACATGCTAGTCTTCAACGGGGCAATTTCAGTGCCCACCGAATTGTGGTGAATTGCACCGTAGTTCGCCGTCAATTTGCCAGTATCTGGCGAATTGGCATCTTAAAGGGTTATTCATAAAGCACCAAAATTTCTGTGAAATTCAGTGGTAAATTCGGCACTTAGTGAATAACCACTTTAGTGAACAGATTAATTGGCCCGAAACTGCAGTCGACAGTGAAATTCACCATCTGGTGCAATTCAGAGGTTAGTGAACAACCTTTTAACAGTCTGCATAGAGTACAATGCTCACATCGGTTTACGGCAGGCTCACAATCTATCCCAGGATGTTATTATGGTATCAATGTATCGGTAAAACTGTATTTTAGTGGTGTAAATGATGTGATAGACATTCCAACTGTATTTTAGTGTTGTAAATTATGTTTGACCCATTTCAACAGTTTTTAAGCATTGTAAACCCCAACCCCTGATTCTAACTGACACTCACAGCGTTATTCAAAGAGATCCGAATTGTGGCCGAAAGGTAACCGAAACACTGAAATTCAGCGTACGGTTACCTTTCCTGGCCATTCGGCTATTCAGATAGTGCCTGTCTGGTACCAGTTCGAGAGCAGTGAAATCCCCCATAGAGAAGCAATGCTTCATCTATTCAGAGAACACAAAACAGCTGAGAAAGATTGCCGAAATGCCCTGCTTTTCGGTGGTTTCATTCGACAGATTTATTCAGACGAATCCCATAGGCTTCAATGTTAAAAATATTCCTGTTTCATTTCAATATCTAATAAACCATTCAATATTATATTCTGCAGTAAAGTCACTTTATTTTTAGATTTATTTGCAAACTTTTTTTTAAAATCGTTTTTTCTTTTTTCTGTAACAGCCCTTTTTATTATCATTCATTGGATCTTATATTTAAATTCCGGAAATTTTCGCTCAGTAGTTTTTTGCAAACAGCATTTCAATTCTCCAACATTCAAGCATACTCAGGGTTATCCAAAGAGATCCGAATTGCTTGAGAAAGGTAACCGAACGCTGAAAATCAGCGTTCGGTTACCTTTCCTGACCATTCGGCTATCCAGAGACCAGGCAATTCGCCAAATCCTGGCGAATTGCCTGCACATACGGTGCCTGTTCGGTCCCTGTTCGAGGGCAGTGAAATCCCCATGAAAAAGCACTGCTTCGGCTATTCAGAGAACACAATCCAGCAGTGAAAGGTTCCCCTAATGTCCTGTCATTCGGTGGTTTAATTCGGCAGGTTTATTCAGGAGAATCCCATACAGGGTTATCCAAAGAGATCCGAATTGCTTGAGAAAGGTAACCGAACGCTGAAAATCAGTGTTCGGTTACCTTTCCTGACCATTCGGCTATCCAGAGAGTAGGCAATTCGCCAAATCCTGGCGAATTGCCTGAACATACGGTGCCTGTTCGGTGCCTGTTCGAGGGCAGTGAAATCCCCATGAAAAAGCATTGCTTCGGCTATTCAGAGAACACAAACCAGCAGTGAAAGGTTCCCCTAATGCTCTGCCATTCGGTGGTTTAATTCGGCAAATTTATTCAGGAGAATCCCATAGGCTTCAATGTTAAAAATATTCCCGTTTTAATTCAATATCTAATAAACCGTTCATTATAAAATTCTGCAGCAAAAAGTCTCTTTATTTATAGATTTTTTAGGATACTTTAAGCATTTTTCTTATTTTTTTTATTTTTTTTAAAAGTCCGATTTTTTTTTTTTTTTTTCAGTTTACTTATTTTTTTGTAACAGCCCTCTTTATTATCATTCCCTGGACCTCCTGTGAAAATTTCAGACATTTTCGCTCAGTAGTTTCTTTGCAAACAGCGTTTCATTTTCACAGATTCATACAAATGGTTTTGCTAATTTATTCATTACGTCACAGCTGCTTCGGCTCTGTGTGATTCGGCTCCTGTTCGGCTTCTTCGAAGGTTAATCCAGATGTTTTTGCTTGTTTTCAGTGTGCATTCGGTTAGTTTTCGTCAGGTGTTCGGCAGCTTTTCCCTGCAATTCGGGGACCCTGTGGTGTTTGCTGAATACACCGCAGGGTCACCGAAATGCGATCGGCAAAAGGAACCGAATTGAAGAGAACGAAAAGTCACCGAACGTGCGGTGACTTTTCGAATCTCTTTGGATAACCCCGACAGTTTTGTTTTTCTTTTCACCTCCTTTATCTGCAGTGTTGGGTTTTTCCGGTGACTGCTCTGCGCTGTGATTGGCGGCTAGTCGGGTTTCTCCAGCGTGTTTGGTGGGGTTAATCCAGATGTTTTTGCGGGTTTTGCAGTGAGTGTTCGGCGGGTTTTGCAGTGAGTGTTCGGCAGGTTTGCGGCGGCTTTTCCCTGCAAAACGACAGCCCTGTGGTGCTTGCTGAATACACCGCAGGGTTGCCGAAATAGGATCGCCGAATTGAAGAAGTCACTGAACGTGAGGTGACTTTTCGATTCTCTTTGAATAACCCAGGGTTATTCAGAGAGAGGTGAAAACCAGGAGAATGACTGGAGAAGTGAAAATTCTAGGTCAAAATAGCCAAACCAGAAAAATTCTCCCATTTATCTCACTTTCCAAATCGGCTATTTGGTCTAGATTGTTGATTCTCCTGGTTTTCACCTCTCTCTGAATAACCCTGACTGTCTGACATTTACAACGTTATCAGGGTTATCCAAAGAGATCCGAATTGCTTGAGAAAGGTAACCGAACGCTGAAAATCAGTGTTCGGTTACCTTTCCTGACCAATCGGCTATCCAGAGAGCAAGCAATTCGCCAAATTTTTTTTTGATTTTTTTTCAGTTTACTTATTTTTTTTGTAACAGCCCTCTTTATTATCATTCCCTGGACCTCCTGTGAAAATTTCAGACATTTTCGCTCAGTAGTTTCTTTGCAAACAGCGTTTCATTTCCCCAGATTCATACAAATGGTTTTGCTAATTTGGCTCATGTTCGGCTCCTGTTCGGCTTCTGCGAAGGTTAATCCAGATGTTTTTGCTTGTTTTCAGCGTGCATTCGGTAGCTGTGTGAAGTTGGCACCCCATGTTCGTAAAACGTGTATAAAAATATACCATTCGTTTGTGCTACGTTTGTGCTGGTTTGTGCTGCAAAAATGAACGTTTGTGCTGGTTCGCTTCTAAAGTTATTGCACATTCAATTTTAGATTATGTGAACTCAAGCCCCGCCCACTTTGCACCCCATGTTACTGTATTTAAGAAACAAATATACCATTCGTTTGTGCTACGTTTGTGCTGGTTTGTGCTGCAAAAATGAACGTCTGTGCTGGTTCGCTTCTAAAGTTATTGCACATTCAATTTTAGATTATGTGAACTCAAGCCCCGCCCACTTTGCACCCCATGTTACTGTATTTAAAAAAAAAATATACCATTCGTTTGTGCTACGTTTGTGCTGGTTTGTGCTGCAAAAATGAACGTTTGTGCTGGTTCGCTTCTAAAGTTATTGCACATTCAATTTTAGATTATGTGAACTCAAGCCCCGCCCACTTTGCACCCCATGTTACTGTATTTAAAAACAAAATATACCATTCGTTGTGCTACGTTTGTGCTGGTTTGTGCTGCAAAAATGAACGTCTGTGCTGGTTCGCTTCTAAAGTTATTGCACATTCAATTTTAGATTATGTGAACTCAAGCCCCGCCCACTTTGCACCCCATGTTACTGTATTTAAGAAACAAATATACCATTCGTTTGTGCTACGTTTGTGCTGGTTTGTGCTGCAAAAATGAACGTTTGTGCTGGTTCGCTTCTAAAGTTATTGCACATTCAATTTTAGATTATGTGAACTCAAGCCCCGCCCACTTTGCACCCCATGTTACTGTATTTAAAAAACAAATATACCATTCGTTTGTGCTACGTTTGTGCTGGTTTGTGCTGCAAAAATGAACGTCTGTGCTGGTTCGCTTCTAAAGTTATTGCACATTCAATTTTAGATTATGTGAACTCAAGCCCCGCCCACTTTGCACCCCATGTTACTGTATTTAAGAAACAAATATACCATTCGTTTGTGCTACGTTTGTGCTGGTTTGTGCTGCAAAAAATGATCGTCTGTGCTGGTTCGCTTCTAAAGTTATTGCACATTCAATTTTAGATTATGTGAACTCAAGCCCCGCCCACTTTGCACCCCATGTTACTGTATTTAAAAAACAATATACCATTCGTTTGTGCTACGTTTGTGCTGGTTTGTGCTGCAAAAATGAACGTCTGTGCTGGTTCGCTTCTAAAGTTATTGCACATTCAATTTTAGATTATGTGAACTCAAGCCCCGCCCACTTTGCACCCCATGTTACTGTATTTAAGAAACAAATATACCATTCGTTTGTGCTACGTTTGTGCTGGTTTGTGCTGCAAAAATGAACGTCTGTGCTGGTTCGCTTCTAAAGTTATTGCACATTCAATTTTAGATTATGTGAACTCAAGCCCCGCCCACTTTGCACCCCATGTTACTGTATTTAAAAAACAAATATACCATTCGTTTTTATTGCATTTCTGCCACAAAAACAAATCTATTGCTATAGTGTAAATCATGAGCCAGGGCACTGGTTCCCGAATAAATGCCCTATGTCATGGTAAACATTTCTCCTTAATGCAGATAGCACTTACTGCCCATAAACAGCACATAATAAATCTTTCTGATACAAAATGAGAGTGCCATGTGAGGAAGAAAGAAACAACTTTTATTAAGTCTGAAGTGACCATACTACTGACAGCCATTTTGGTAACGGGAGTCTGATTTAATATGCATGTTTGCATGCTTATTTTTTCAGGCTACCTTTACCATGAAGGCCACTGGTAGTAATTGCCTTGTTGCCCTCTCGATCTGCCACTGTAGTCAGTCTAGGTTTAATGTAATGCCCCACCCCTGTCCAGGTTACTGTATGCTGTACCCTGGGAAAGACACTAATAGAGCAACTACATCCTTGATGATTTGACTGCTGGCAAAGTGGATCCAGGGTAAATCAATATTTAATCTCTTCACGTTTTCTTTTGTTGTATTACTAATTGATGCAGCAAGTTTAGAGTTTTCACCTGTCCAGGATTGACCAGGACAGCACATGTTTGGAGTTGTTTGTCGAGGTTTAGGATGAAGCTGTAACCTATGTTTTGAATTACGTGTCTAGGTTGATGATAAAGCTGCTATTGAGATTTAGGCATTTTATAAAATTTTCTGCTGCACAGTACTGTTCAGGTTTGGCATAGAAAACACTAACCTGGGTGCGGTCATCTGAAGAAGAAAGTACACAGTCTTTAAATCATTGGTTTTACCGGGCCCGTGTTTAATATTGATTGGACCCTGGGCAAAGATTTTCTTGGGCCCGCTCCATACACTCATACACAGTACACAAAATTGTATCACAGAATCCACAGCACTAAAACTCTCAGTAATGTGTGGTGTGTATGAGTGTTGCAGCCTTGAATGCGCACCATTCCTGATATAAAAAACCATATAATTCAAAGAGGGTGTACTTTCTACACCACTATGTACATAGGCGTGCGCAGCCTATTGCATTAGGGTGTGCACCCAAAGCTCAAATGCATGTCTGAGTGTGTATATATTTCACACACTGTCAAAGGCCACTTTAATAGGTACCCCTTGCTAGTCCCGGGTTGGACCCACTTTTGCCTTCAGAGCTGCTTCCAGGTTGGCCGTGTTGTGCATTCAGAGATGGGATTCTGCAGACCTTGGTTGTAACCAGTGCTTATTGGAGCTACTGTTGCCTTTCTATCACCTGGAACCAGTCTGCCCATTCTCCTCTGACACCAACAAGGCATTTTCCTCCACACACCTGCCTCTCACTGGAGATTTTTTCTGAAACCAGTCGCTGTAAACCCTAGAGAAATTCGTGCGTGAAAATTCCAGTAGATCGCAGTAATGTGCAGTGTGTACAAGCGTATTACAGAGCTCCACAGCAATAAAACTCAGCAACGTGCAGTGTGTGAGCGTATCCCAGAGCTCCAGAGTAATAAACATTAACCATCAGCAGAGTGAATGAGAGTTACAGCATGGTGATCTCTACTGCTCTGGGGCAGTGTATTTTCAGACCGTGTTACACATGGCGGTGCAAATTTCCTCCAGGGCACACCTGTGTGTTGAACATGTGTAGTTACTCTTTATTTGCTATGCACCAACAGGGTTAAACAGGGTCTACACTAAAGTACCGTGACTAAATACAAATTCAATATAATTCTATAGAAAGTATTGTCAAATTTGAGAGATTTTTAATTTTTTATGCACATATTTCTACACATATTTACACTACTTGCAAGCATGTCTGTGATTACATGCTGCAACATGTAGATTTCAATGCACATGCCGCTTTTGAGTCTCTTTCGCATGATTTATTTTGCAAGTTACGAGCGCATTCTTGTGAATATGGTAACCTGAGTTCAACAACAACAAATAATAGCAAAACTTTTTTCAGTGAAAATTATTTTACAAGTTTATATTTATACATCAATACACATATTGATAAATGAGCATAGAATTAATAAGATAACGTATATAATATCAGTATATAGTTTATATAACTATTAGAAGTTAGGAATTGATTCTTGTGGTATAAAAAACTATACTAAACTAACTATAATAAAAAACATTCTTGTTTTGATCAGATGCCTAGGAAGCCAGCTTGTGAAAGTGGCGATATTTTAAAGTCGTCTGTGCTGCAAAGGAAAAAATTATTACAGGACAGACAATAGCTGTTCCCTCAGACAAAGTATGGGTAGACTTGTGTCAAAACTTAAACAACAAAATGTCACCCAAAAACCTCTATACATTTATAAAAACAAACCGACACAATATATGGCAAGTCCTTGGTCTGTGCGAAGGTACCACAGATATTCAAAACCAAACTCCCAACAGTGAAAGTTCAGAAGGTGCAGATAGTCATTCATCATCTCAGTGCTATGACATTCAATTTGAGTTCAGTCTTTCTTTTCAAAGCTGGATAGGAATCTGGCCTGAGAAAGTACCGTATTTTTCGCTCCATAAGACGCACCTGACCATAAGACGCACCTAGTTTTTAGAGGAGGAAAACCGGAAAATAAATATTCTGAATGAAATAGTGTAATAATGGATATTGCCCCAGCTCGTGGATATGCCTTAGCTCACACGTGGATATGCCTTAGCTCACACATGGATTTGCCCCAGCTCACACATGGATCTGCCCCATCAGCTCATGGATTTGCCCCAGCTCACACATGGATTTGCCCCAGCTCACACATGGATTTGCCCCAGCTCACACATGGATTTGCCCCAGCTCACACATGGATTTGCCCCAGCCAGCTCACACATGGATTTGCCCCAGCTCACACATGGATTTGCCCCAGCCAGCTCACACATGGATTTGCCCCATCAGCTCACACATGGATTTGCCCCAGCCAGCTCACACATGGATTTGCCCCAGCCAGCTCACACATGGATTTGCCCCATCAGCTCACACATGGATTTGCCCCAGCCAGCTCTCACATGGATTTGCCCCATCAGCTCACACATGGATTTGCCCCAGCCAGCTCTCACATGGATTTGCCCCAGCCAGCTCTCACATGGATTTGCCCCAGCCAGCTCTCACATGGATTTGCCCCAGCCAGCTCTCACATGGATTTGCCCCAGCCAGCTCACACATGGATTTGCCCCATCAGCTCACACATGGATTTGCCCCATCAGCTCACACATGGATTTGCCCCAGCCAGCTCACACATGGATTTGCCCCAGCCAGCTCTCACATGGATTTGCCCCATCAGCTCACACATGGATTTGCCCCATCAGCCACACATGGATTTGCCCCAGCCAGCTCACACATGGATTTGCCCCAGCCAGCTCACACATGGATTTGCCCCAGCCAGCTCTCACATGGATTTGCCCCATCAGCTCACACATGGATTTGCCCCATCAGCTCACACATGGATTTGCCCCAGCCAGCTCACACATGGATTTGCCCCAGCCAGCTCTCACATGGATTTGCCCCAGCCAGCTCTCACATGGATTTGCCCCAGCCAGCTCTCACATGGATTTGCCCCTGCCAGCTCACACATGGATTTGCCCCAGCCAGCTCTCACATGGATTTGCCCCAGCCAGCTCTCACATGGATTTGCCCCAGCCAGCTCTCACATGGATTTGCCCCATCAGCTCACACATGGATTTGCCCCATCAGCTCACACATGATTTGCCCCAGCCAGCTCTCACATGGATTTGCCCCAGCTCTCACATGGATTTGCCCCATCAGCTCTCACATGGATTTGCCCCATCAGCTCACACATGGATTTGCCCCAGCCAGCTCTCACATGGATTTGCCCCAGCTCTCACATGGATTTGCCCCAGCTCTCACATGGATTTGCCCCATCAGCTCACACATGGATTTGCCCCAGCCAGCTCACACATGGATTTGCCCCATCAGCTCTCACATGGATTTGCCCCATCAGCTCACACATGGATTTGCCCCAGCCAGCTCACACATTGATAATTCCCCAGCTCACATATGGATATGGCCCAGCAGCTCGTGGATGTCGCCGCCGCCGCCGCGTTTGTCTCCCTCTGAGCATGCGTCCGGCGGCAGGAAGCTTGGGCACTCGCCTGGGGGAGCCACGTGACCGCGATCTCGGGAGATCGCGGTCACGTGGCTCCCCCAGGCGAGTGCCCAAGCTTCCTGCCGCCAGACGCATGCTCAGAGGGAGACGAACGCGGCGGCGGCAGGTGAGCGGAGGCACATCCACGAGCTGCTGGGCCATATTCGCTCCATAAGACGCACCCACTTTTCCCCCCACTTTTTGGGGGAAAAAAGTGGTCTATGGAGCGAAAAATACGGTAATTTACAATGACAAATCCATGGACACTGGTAGAAGAGAATATACAATCTTGAAACCTGGTGCATGGACTCACATCTTGAATGAGGAGATATGGAAAAATAGTAAGTTATCATGCACTCTTAAATTCAAAGGGCAAAGATTTATCCAGATGTTGGAACTTGCTATATAAATATAATAGGGTGCTGCATTGAGTGTGATGCACAACTCTCCATAACCGTTGAAAAAATACCTGAGATTGGCAAATCGGTAGTGCTTAAGTGCATGGTCTGCAATATTGATGACAGTCTCCACACAGGAAAATCTAAACGCAAATTATCAGGAGATTTGAGAATAAGAGTGTCAAAAGAACTCTGGGAAGGACGAAAACCAGCACATGTGTGGCGTGCAGCTGAAGCTCATAAAATGATGGATGTCGGTGACCCAGAGCCAAGTCATCTACCGAATCTGGCAACATTACGTAAAGCGAAACAAGAGATGGGTGACAAAGAGCTTAGGCACAATGACCCAATCCTTTCATTACATCTCCTGAAATACAGTGTTCCCCAGACTGGAAGCATTCACAACATAGGGTTGGATAAGTTTTTTTGCCACTACTGGACCCCATCTCAGATGCAAGTGTACAAAATGAAGTCAAAGAATTTAGGCTCCTATGTGAGTTTTGATGCAACAGGTTCAGTTGTGAGGAAACTAAAGAGACCCATTGGCATTTCAGGACACATCTTTTTGTATCAGGGGGTTTTGAGTTCACTTGGAGATCATGTCCCAGTAGTGCAAATGCTTTCTGAGAGCCATACTATGAATTCCATATCCCAATGGCTGACAGAATGGAAACAAGCAGGTGCTCCTGTTCCAAAGGAAGCAGTCTGTGATTTTTCACTTGCATTGCTTGGAGCTCTAGTTAAAGCCTTCACCCCTTACCCAGACTTGAAGACATACATAAATGAGTGTTTTGGTGTGTTGACAAGAAATGGCTCATCAAACCTGCCACCTTGCTTCATTAGAATTGATGTAGCACATTGTATGAAGCTCATTAGCCGATGGGAATGCCTGAGACAATCAGGAAACAGAGTGAGAGAATTCTATCTCAGAACAATGGCACAACTTTTACAGTCACATTCACTGGATGATGCAAGGGAGCTCATTCATTCAATTTTCGTTGTTGCTTTTAGTGAATCAGAAGGGGTTGATGACAGAGGTATACCTGTTATATCTGAGACATGCAAAACTCAACTGAAGCGACGAATCGCAGAGGGATATGTCTTGCCTAGTGTCACTGAAGATGACAATGTTGCAGAGATGAATGGACAGGAAAAGGAAACTATTCGAACATGTGAAACAGACCTGAAAATATGGGTAACAGAAATTTGTGAAAGGAGTAAGGTGCTTGCAGCAAATCATGGTGACAGAGACAATTTACATTTCCTTCCAGAGCTTGTTCCTAATGTTATACGAATGGCATGTTATCTTCCACTTTGGACAGCTGTGATGGTCCCACACTTCAAAAGTATGAACATAACAGGAAGCTCTGCAAGTGTTGAAGCTGAATTTAAAAATATAAAACACGGTCTCTTTAAACATGAATGCTTGCCTATCAGAATTGACCGATTTGTGGTTCATCACCTTGAATTTATGGAAGGCAAAATGAGGCTTTCCTCTGTACCAGTGAGGAAAACAGATAACAGTGAAGAAAAAAGCCAGAAAATGTATCAAGAAAATAGCATCTGTGTGGAGAATCCACAAATGAATGTGAAAGTCGAAGAAAGCAGAATACAAGAAGAGCCTGTTGAAAATTGGAAAGGCCTCAGTGTTCCTCCAAAAAAGAGATTATCCTATCTCACCCCTTGCTCTGAGTGGTTGCATATGGATACAAACTTGAAAAGAAAAAAAAAAGTAAACGTTTTAAAAAACGGCAACCATATCGCTAAAGTACCTATAAAAGTAAAGAAAATGCTTGTAAGTGTCATTAACACCTGTGCATTTGATTCATTTTGCCAATGCCTTTGTTGTGCATTCTGTGACAGTGACTCCTTCTGCCTTTATGTCAACAGAGAGCACAAAAACATTGACCTTTTTGAATTGGTGAAGATGATTTTGACTAAGGGAGTGGGAAAAGATGCTTATGCAATAAGGGCAAAAATACTGTCAGATATATTTGAATGTGTTCAGCTGAAGTCAGGCGTGAGGCAGGTCAATGCTGAGTGCAATGTTGCCTACATAATCACAGCAACAATGAAACTTGTTCCAAGTGCATCAATTACAACCAAGTGTTCTTCTGTGTACTGTAGTAGAAGTACAAGTTCTTTAAGGGCGATCCCTCTTCTGCCAGTCAATGTAGGTATTTTACAAACTGATGGACTGAGTAAGCTTCAGATAGCACTGGAAGATGGGCTACATCTTAATCCATCCAAATGTCTGAAGCCATTAATGTCACCTCAAGAATGCCCAGAGAGCTGGAAAACCAAGGATGTATCATCATTGAAATTTTTTTGCAATGGCTCGGTCACACACAGGTGCACCACTGGGCAACTACTTTCTATTGAAATAAGTGCAGAAACACATTATCCACTATCTGAAATACCTGTTATCATGCACATGGATGGTCATTCATTCACATTACGAGGAGTTGTTGCCTTCATTCCAGGAATCAGCAGAAATCTGTTGGTCATTATGTGGCCTATTGTAGAAGAAAGTCAGGTGGCTGGGAAAAATATGATGACCTGTGTGAAAGCATTACGTCAACCTCTGCAAAAACCAAAATACAACCCCATGTTGTATTATTCACAAAGGAGGAGTGAAATATTTTCTTAATAAATCTACAATACAGATGTCTCACAAACAGTGTTAACAGAATACGAAAATGTTAATGTGAACTTTTTAATTATTGAGTTATCCATTATGTTTAAACGCTAAAACAGTTCCATGGTTCTTTAAACAGTTCTGCTGTCTTCGGACTTCTATACATACTCAAACATTTGGCAAGGGCAAAATATCAGACAGTAAGATATTTATTTGTATAGATACTCTTTGATTCAAACATATTACAATAACAAAAATTTGGTAGGTACCAATAGAACTATAAAACTTTGCGGTAAACAAGAGAACAGATGTGACTTACACACCAGAAAATATTTCATAACATATGTTTAAAGAAAAAGCAACTAAAAAAAATTACTTATATAAGTAATGTTTCTGAAGTTCTGGTTTGCACATGGTGTATAAATTACTTGAGGTTACAAAAAATAAAACTGAATGTGAAAAATCACACCGGCACAAACGTTCGTTTTGGAGGCACAAGTCAGCACAAACACAACACAAATGAATGTTATAATAATTTTTTAAAATGTAATAACATGAATTGCAAAGTGGGATTGGTTTCATCAAATATAATGCGCAATATCCAATACGACTAAGGTGACCAATGACCTAGTTGTCGCTAAAGCCAAAGATCACTTCTCCCTTCTCATTCTTCTTGATTTTTCCACTGCCTTTGACCTAGTCGACCACCCTCTCCTGCTTCTCACGCTGCGCCAACTCAGCCTCAGCGTCACTCTCCTGGTTCTACTATCTCTCTCTTCAGTATTTCAGTGTCTCCTTTGATGGTGCCTCTTCTCCCCCGGTTCCTCTCTCAGTTGCGGTACCTCAAGGCTCTGTTCTGGGCCCCATTCTCTTCTCAATCTTTACCACCTCTCTTGAAAATCATAGGAAGAGATAAGGTTGCCAATACCACCTCTATGCTGACGACACCAAAATCTACCTTTCCTCTCCTGATCTCTCTCCTCTTGTTTTGGACTGCGTTACTGCCTGCTTGTCCGCTGTCTCTGACTGGATGACTGCCCGTTTCCTTAAGCTCAACCTCTCCAAAACTGAACTCCTTGTCTTCCCTCCCTCTGAAGCCACTGTCCCTGAATTGATTTCCCTTCAGGTGAATGGCCATTACTTCCACCTCACAGGGTCGCTGCCTCGGTATCCTCCTCGACTCTGATCTCTCCTTCACTGCTCACATGCAGTCACTAACCAAATCTTGCTTCTTCCACCTAAAAAATATTGCACGCATCCGCCCCTTTCTTAATCAGGACTCCACTAAAGTCCTTATCGAAGCTCTTGTTATCTCCCTCCTTGACTACTGTAACCCTCTCCTCGCTGGCCTAAAGCGATCCCAGATTCTCCCTCTGCAGTCTGTGATGAATGCGTCTGCCAAGCTCATCCATCTCACACCTCCCCACTTTGTCAAGCTCTACACTGGCTCCCTGTTTCCTTCCGAATCCAATTTAAAATAATGGTGCACACATACAAAGCTCTCAATAACCGGCCCCTGGGTACATCTCTTCCCTCATAAGCAGATATATGCCGCGCCGTCTGCTTCGCTCTGCCAAAGATCTGATGCTGTCATCCAGTGGCGTAAGCAGAGCTACGGTTGACAGGGCAGAGTAAAATTTTGTGGCCCTCCCTCCTGCAACTGTGTGCAATTCAGGTGATGTCACATCCGGTGCCACTGCGCATGTGCGAGCTTTCGATTTTGTACAATCTGTAACCTCATCCACCCCTTATAAAAACCAGCCTACGAGCGCAACATGGGATGTGTTTGCAGACGGTGACCCCCGTGTCGCGCTCAGAGGCTGATTTTTAAAAGAGGTGGCCGGGATTACAGTTTATAGCCTCTGTGGCTGATCCCAGACGTGTGCGCACGTGCAGTGCGCGTCAGAGGCAGAATCGGCTGAGGTGCTTCATCGGATGTGATGTCACCTGAATGCCACACAATTGCAGGAAAAATTAGAACACCGGCCGCCGCACCGCAACTGCAAGCCCTTCACAGTTGTGGACGGTTGTGGTGCAGCAGCCGGTTCTGTATTCAGACAGGGGGGTATTTGTGGCTGGGCAGATGCTTCTGCACCCCCCCCCCTCATCCCTGCGCCGGGGCAGACACAAAGTCAGCCCGCAACCCGGTAGATACGCCACTGCTGTCATCTTCTCAGACACATACCCCCAACATGTGACTCCAGGACTTCTCTTGAGCTGCCCCCGTTCTATTTCTATGGGTCTCCCCCGCAACATTAGACTCTCCCCATCTCTCCTCTCCTTCAAGAAGTCTATAAAAACTCAGATCACCCCATAGTGCTGTCAGATCACCCCCATAGTCCTATCGGCTCCCCCCATAGGGCTATCACCTCACCCCATAGTGCTATCAGCTCACCCCATAGTGCTATCAGCTCACCCCATAGTGCTATCAGCTCACCCCATAGGCTCACCCCATAGTGCTATCAGCTCACCCCATAGTCCCCTCTGCACCTTTCATGCTCCATCTTCCCATATTCAGCTATTTACCCTCAACTTAGTGTCACCCCTCTCCTCTTAGATTGTAAGCTCTCGAGCAGGATCCTCTTGCCAATGTTCTGTATGTCCAACCTGTATGTATGTTTGTCGTTGTCACCCATTGTACAGCGCTGCGGAACCTGTTGGTGCTTTATAAATACGAGTAACTGTAATATCCCCTAAACCAAACCCTCACAAAACTTTGTTTATGTAGCACAAATCATCACAAATGAATGGTCTAATTATTTTTTCAATTTAATAACAATGGGTGCAAAGTGGGCGGGGTTTCATCAACTATAATGCGCAATTCTTCTGAAACGGAAGCGGCACAAACGTTCATTTTTGCAGCACAAATCAGCACAAACGTTCATTTTTGCAGCACAAACCAGCACAAACGTAGCACAAACGAATGGTATATTTGTTTTTTAAATACAGTAACATGGGGTGCAAAGTGGGCGGGGCTTGAGTTCACATAATCTAAAATTGAATGTGCAATAACTTTAGAAGCGAACCAGCACAAACGTTCATTTTTGCAGCACAAACCAGCACAAACGTAGCACAAACGAATGGTATATTTTTATACACGTTTTACGAACATGGGGTGCCAACTTCACACAGCTGCATTCGGTTAGTTTTCGTCAGGTTTGCAGCAGCTTTTCCCTGCAATTCGGGGACCCTGTGCTGTTTGCTGAATACACCGCAGGGTCACCGAAATGCAATCGGCAAAAGGAACCGAATTGAAGAGAACGAAAAGTCACCGAACATGCGGTGACTTTTCGAATCTCTTTGGATAACCCTGTATGTTTCAGTTAGGTTTCCAACTAATTCACAACGCTAAAACACAGTTTTTGACAAAGTATCACCATTCGTTTTACATCTGGAGTTGAAGAAAGTGGCAAAATAAATTGTAAATAAAAAGATAAATAACACTCTCCAATTCACCCAGCACTGGCCTGCCCTATCCCTCTCATCAGTTAAAACGGCAGAATAAGGGCATGAAGCTGGATGAGAACTACCTCCATCCGAATCACCAGGGACTTCCTGACTGAGACGCCAGGGGGCACGCTGTCTGTGCTTCCAGCCATCAAGCTATTGACGTCATCACGTCGACTGCAGCCCTGCCCATCTAGCCGCCCAGTTTTCGCGCGCGCGCACCAGCCACCTTGACACCGTGCGCGCTCCCGCCTGGTGCTGTGGTGAGTGTGAGGCCTGCGCTCCCCTGGGGTGGAAACTTGGTGTGGCTTTATGTGACGCCGACATGTGTCTGGATTCGTCCAGCGGGCACTGAGGACTGTCCGCCGACTGTGTGCGCGCTTTGTGACTGTGATAGTCTCACATCCTGTCTGTGTGGTGGGTGGCTGCATATGTGTCTCACGGTGTCCCTGCAGGTACTCTGTTTACACACACCTGCACACTCATCTGCCCCAGTGCTGTGTGTGGAAACCAAGGGCCTCTGTCACTGTGAGCACTATACACAGACAATAGTGTATACCTATATATATATATTGCTGTCAGTACCCATTTGTTCTTCCATTGGCTATTTAAATGGGCTGAATGAAGGAGCTGGATCCTGTGTATTCACAGATTTGGCAGTGCAGCTTTCTGTTTGATCACCTGATGTTATTTTATGACTTTATCTTTTTCTCTCCCTCTTTATATGTAGCGTGTCACTGTGTAATATGACAGGTGCCCAGCAGTGACTGACAAAAGACAAGACTGGACATGGCGGGGGGACGCAGGGGTCCAAATCGGACATCCTACTGCCGGACTCCTCTTTGCGAACCTGGAGCTCCGGGGGGTGCTGGCCATGGGGGAAACACTACTGTAAGTGGAGTGCGATCACGTGCCAGGTACGATATCACAAATCTCATTTAAATGCTTTAATTCATGGTAAAACAGCCCTAGGCAGAAGGCGTATCCAATAATGTTTATTCGTTGCTTTAAATGTTTCCGCATTCAGAATAATTTAAAATCTGTTTATTTAAGAATAAGTTGTTGTTTTGTTATTCCCCCCCCTCGGTCCCCCCCCCCCCTCGGTTTTCCCCATCCTGCATGACATTGTGTTGGGAAAACATTTTAAGCAAATCTATGTACCGTAATGCTTTTTTGCCATGAGTGCACTAGATATAAGTTAAAGGAACACTTAAGCTACTATGGCTATTTAATTGGTCTGGTTCCCTGTGGGCTGTGACAGCCTTTAAAGTGGAGGGAGGAGTGTCCTGCTCTGGGAAGGCTGTCAACTTTCATTGGGCAGCTTTTTGGGGATAAGGACAGAGATGTGCATTGCATCCTGCCCACTGAAAGCCTGCTTAAAGAAGCAACGTCAAAATGGAAGAACACCAAGGGACCCCTGATACTGAATGCTCAGCAGATCCGATGTCACTCAATACATTGTATGATATGCTCTGCAAAGCCTGGAACTACTGAACCTGCTTACGTAAGTGCGCAAATCTATAGTGGTGTGCATGCTACGCAAGGTGTGTGTAGGAGCACAAATTGCACAGTAGGGTTCAGAAGCCCCTGAACTGAAGAGTAGGAACTCTAGGCGCCAAGGGACGAAAGGTGAGTAAAACCTCCCAAAATAAAAAAAAAACTAGGCAGAGGCTGGCAGCAGCGTTTGCCCAATTATTTAAGGCTGAAAAAAAGAACTCTGTAACAGAGTATCCCTTTAATGTAATGGATTTAAACATCTTTATACAGGGGACACATGTTCTTAAATAGTAGAAAGTAAAGTTTAATAATATAGAATTTAAAGTGCTACCGTCATGGGCAAAACTTGCCAGGGCATCTCTCCTTTTATATACGTCAGGATTTTTTCACTGACCTATGTAACTGGGGAAAAAAGTAATTTTCACTTAATTTGTTCCACAACATGACCGAGCCATGCCGCAGGAGACAGGGACCAATGCGAGCCGTGAGGCATCCTACAGGATGACGCCCCCCCCCACTTAGATTGAGGCTGACGACAGTATGTCCTGGGTGGCGAGTATGTACTGTTGGGTGTCTTGCCGAAGTACACTTAACTGGAGAGGTGCTCTTGCTGGGATTCAAACCTGTGTCCCCACAGTCCCAGAGCAATGATGTTACCTCGACTCCACCCAGCCAGTTCTCAATCAAAGTCCATTATCTATTGAAGAAGAAATGGTAGCGCTGATAGCAGAAAAACAGGAATCGCTAAAACACACAAATGGCTCTTGTCCGTGACCATCAAAGGATAAAATACAAAAAAAGGAAGAAGAGTGTAGTGATGGCAATGTCCTTCTTGAGAAGACGAGAGTTTCAACGATATGTCTTGAGAATCTCCTTCGTCCAATATCCTCAAATAAAGCAGAGATAAAAGTACATCATAGTGCGACCCATAATCAACATATAGCTAAATATGGATGAAGTAAAATCACTCACATGGAGTAGAACCCTCCTGGTTCTAGGGAAAATTGCGTCTGGGTACTTTCCGGCCACCCAATAGCCCTTTAGGATCCAAGATGTTCCAGTCTTCAAATCTGTATATACCGTGTTACAGGATACCGTAGGACTGGAAAAGAGATCACTCCAAGAAAAGGCTCCAATAGTAGATAAAAAAGATTCTTTTAATAAAATGAAATAAAAACAAACATAAAATATGCCAGGAACGCATTTCGCCTGTTCATATATATATTTAAGGCTTCCTCAGCTGGCTGCTCATCTATTGAAGAATCCACTGGTTTAAGGGTTTATGCTTAGGAAAGTTCACAACCTTTTCTCATCTTTACGGAACGTGTCTGTTACTTGCTTAGGGATATGGCATTATAAGTGTATTTACTGAGCTTTGTTTATGTCCAATATGTGGTTTGTCAGGAATATCTCTTGGCTGCAGCTTTGTTGCAGGTCTCCTCGCGAGATGTCCAACTGCCATGGTGATATCATACCAAACTTAACCTGAAACTTTGGAGATCATTGCAAAAAAAACAACCCGTCTGACCTTTGTACGTTTTGCATCCAAATTGACTATCCCACACAATATGTGTGAAAGCTTTTTCAGTTTTTTTCTCCTGTTTAAGGCTGGGTGCACACTAGGTGTTTTTTTCTGTGCACTAGCACGCGTTAAAACGCACTTACTGGCGTCCGTCGCAGCGCTGTGATGCTGCAGACGGGACTGGTCACATGCTTGTGCGTGCGCACATGCGTGTGTCTAGAGATCCTCACCGTCGCTACGTTTGAATGCGTGTCGACGGGGCTGCAAAGAGCGATTCTATGGAGGCTTTGCAGCGCTGAGGGGGGGCAGGCGGGCATCGAGTGGACGTCACAACGCCAGAAGTGCGTTTTAACGCACGCTAGTGCGCAGAAAAAAAGCCCAGTGTGCCCCCGGCCTTAAGCATCAGTTTTGTTCCTGAAGTGACCATTTGGTTGTTGAGCTTTGGTTGCAATTAATTTAATTTTATCCCAAGAGGCCAAATTGAAGTAACTGAAGAATTCTGAGACATGTCAAGCATTATACTTTTTATTAGGCATGCCAAACGTTTGAATCCAGCCTCTTCAAAATAAGTGAAGAACCCCTCCCCCAGTCTGCATTTAGATGCAAAGTTGGCCTTTCTCAACTTCATTTGAAGTGTACTTTTATCTGTACAACCTATTGATGTCAATAATCCCTTGAGTAAGTTGCAAGCGATAGAAGTATTTACACTGGATCATCCACATTTAATGTCCGCTGGTCTTTCTTTACAAGTAATAGTGTAATATCCTTTCCTTCAGTAATGGTTGAATATGCTTTATCCACGTTGTACATTTTAAAGTTTGTTTAAAGGAATGTGGTCATCCTAGTCCTCTGGTGAGCTCTACAGGTGGACTTTATTTTTTTTCTCTTCCATTCCTACATACTCATTGAAGATGTTGTATCCACAGAAGTGACAATTTGCATTGCGGAACTGCATGTGCGAGGGCCATGTCCTTTAACTCCACGCCTATGTCACTCACTATGTCACTCACTATGTCACTCACTATGTCACTCACTATGTCACTCACTATGTCACTCACTATGTCACTCACTATGTCACTCACTATGTCACTCACTATGTCACTCACTATGTCACTCACTATGTCACTCACTATGTCACTCGCTCTCCCTGCACGTTCTTAGTAATACATTTAGTATATTTGCTTGGCTTGCGATGTTGCTTTGAGTCAGTATGGAATGTGTCCACCTCTTGTTCAATCCTTTGCTTCTTATACAAAATGTAATCTTCTCTTGTGGGTTGTTCTATAATGGTAGCAATGTCCATAGCTTTTTTGTGAGGTTATCTTCTGTTGTAGCTTCACTGTTCATCCCCACCATCAACTTCTCAGAGCTGTGAGCAAATAATCTCCAAATCAGCATGCATTTACTTAATTCTCGAGGATCTCAACCGAGGATGAGCTTGGTTCTCCCGACTGTTGATGCTATTTCGTAAATGTAAATCTTTCTGTGATTTTGAGGTCCCGGGCTGGTATCGGGCAGTCAGTAAACAAGTCAAAACAGCTAAAGGGTGCTTGAAGATTAGTCTGGATGTAGTAGGTCTGAGCCAGTCTTATATATTAGCTGCAATAGATGTAAGGAATACAGATACTTGCTTATTTTTCAAGCAATGAGATCAATCATCAGTCTGGTGTAAAATTGCACCTGGTACCAATAAGTGCCATTGGGTGACAGCAACTGCTTCAACGCTGCTGCTGCGTCCTATTGTACTGTGTTACTGTAACAGATTCCAGACAGGCATTTATACAGTGGACACTAGGGATGCACCGAAATGAAAATTTCTGGCCGATACTGAAAATTCGGGATAGTTTCGGCCGAAAACCGATGCCAAAAATCAGACCTGAGAACCTGGGCCTGGAGGCCGGGGGCTCGCCTGGACCTGGAGGCCGGCCAAGCAGCTTGCTCGGCCGGGCCTCGAGGCCCAGGTTCGCATGGCTGGTTGCACCATACTTGCCTACATCCTCCTACTTCGGTTATGAGCTCCAGTGGTGACAGTCTTCTGGCTGTCGCAGGCTGCTCGGCCGTCCTCCAGGCTCAGACGAGCCCCCGGCTTGGCTGGGCCTAGAGGCCCAGCCGAGCCGGGGACTCGCCTGAGCCTGGAGGACGGCCAAGCAGGCAACTCGGCCGGCCCGGTTGGGCCTCTAGGCCCAAGCCAAGCCGGGTGCTCGCCTGAGCCTGGAGGCCGGCCGAGCAAGCAGCTCGGCCGGCCTCTAGGCTCAGGTGAGCCCCTGGCTCGGCCGGGAAATGGAAATTTTCAGGTGTTTTTTTTTTTTTTTTCTGGCTGAATTTCCATTTCGGCCAAAACCGAAAACACCATTTTCGGCCGATACTTTTTGGTGGCTGAAATTTCGGTGCATCCCTAGTGGACACCAGTTCATAAATAAATTTATAGTCTAGTAACAATAACAGTGCTTTTTTTGCCTGAGCCATAAAACTACAGATATATAATTTAGTGACCATTACAATATTTAACCCTCGGTGTGCACATTGTTATTCACTGGACGTTTGATAGTCTCTGACTCTCTCGTTGCTTCCTGCTTAGGCTAGGGACAGATGAGCGCATTTTCTGCGGCCACCGTCAAAATGTACGTCGATGCGTGCGCACGCATTTTTTCACGGAATACGCTTAAGTGGTCAGACGATGCGCAATTCTGGACGTATTTCATGACGATGGGGTGAAAAGTTTGAACGTTATGTTGGCCGCACACTAGCAGCGTCTGACATCTCCTAATCACGCACACACGCTGCTATGCGGCCGCAGCGCACTCTGTACGTCAGTACCAGCGGTTTAACGTTCTCGAAAAAATGCGTTCATTTTCCACTTGCGTTGTGCAGCCGGACTTTTGTGCGACCGTACTTCGTATATTGGCTGTCATTGCCCGTCATCTGCTGCTAGTGCGGCCGTGATTATGTGCGCCAGAACGCGCGTTCGCACTGCCTCAGTCTGACCCTAGCCTTAAGGGGACTGGAGTGCCCCTTTTAAGGATATAATACATATACAAAAAATGGAGTGGCACTCCAGTGGTGATTATGTTGTTCATCTGTTCATTATACAAATGGGATATAACCGTGTGGGTCAACGTTTCACATCTGAGAGATATATACGACCAAAAAACAGGATGCACTTGAGGACTTGGTAAAAACAAAACTCAAACTTTAATTGAAATAAAAATATTAAATTCCTGTAAACGTGCCCGACGTTTCGGCTTCTCCCGAGCCTTTATCAAGGTATCAACCTTGCTTTTGTGACCTTTTGGAGGCTACAGCAGACTTTGTATCGGTTTTGCATATAATCTATAAATTACATTTTTTTACCTTCTGTTTCTTTCTTTTGCTTTTCTGATGTTTCCAGAAAATACAGTACACTTTGAATTGTCACTTTTAGATGTTAGCATTTCAGTTTAGTGGTGTTTTGGTATCTGTTTACTTTTCCAGGGTTTGTTTACAGTAAACAGCGTGCATAATGGATACCATTAGTTAAAGCTCAGCTCGCATACCTGTTTCGCAGCTAATTTCATGCAAATGCTACTGTAGAGATATGTAAAAATCTAAAGATGTATAAATATGCAGAATAGTCCATGTTTTATATTTCCAGTGGAACTGGAATGATAACCCAGAGTATCCCCCCCCCCCCCAATAATCTTGTTTTTCTTCCTTGCTATCATCATATCCCAGAGTCTGCTGCTCTTTTTCTGTAATGAAAACTGCTTGATAAAGGTTCCAAGCGGAAGAGAAACGTTGCACCTTGCTCTAATAAATCGGCTCTTATTTTATTGCAGTGTGGAGTGACCAGCTCTTCTGCTTGATACACTCGCACGCTAACCTGGTTTCAATCATATGTATCTGATCAGTCGCAATATGTGTCCATTTCTGGCAGTCCCTCCCTCCCAGTCACATGCGGTGTATCCCAAGGCGCGATACTTGGCCCCCTGCTATTCACAATATTCATAAATGATCTGCCCAACATCTGCAAAGCCTCAACTGTACACATGTACGCAGACGACACCATAATCTATACCAGCAAACCAAATCTGCTGCAGCTGGAGGCAGTGCTGCAAGACCAATTCACAGAGGTAGAAAAGTGGATCAAAGATAACAAGCTTTTTCTAACTACTGACAAAACTGTTACGATGCTCTTTGGAACAGCACCTAAACTACATAAATTACAAACTCCCCATCTAGGTGTCGAGACAAGATCAAATGACATGTTGACCAGTCACTTCTCTCAAATATCTAGGTATGTGGTTAGACCCAAATCTATCCTTTGGCCCCCACGTCGAAAAACTCTCATCTAAACTTTACCCCAAACCTAGGTGCCCGGTACAGAAACAAATCATGCCTGAGCCCCGCGGTAAGAAAGCGAATTGTAAAGCAAATGCTTATGCCAGCTTTTGAATATGGAGATGTAGTGTATGCAACCGCCCCGCAAACACACCTCCAGAAACTTACTACATTGTATAACTCATTCTGCCGCTTTGTGCTACAATGTAACTACATGACCCACCATTGTGACATGTTAAAAGAACTAAACTGGCCATCGCTGGAATCTAGACGCAATCTTCAACTTTCCAACCTGGTGTTTAAGAGCTTTTCTGGGAAGCTACCACCCTACCTGAATAGGCTGCTTGTACCAGCAGTTCCCTCATCCTATAAACTCCGATCCAGGACCTGCACCTTACTTGCAATACCACAATACAAAAAGAAAGTGGCTCGATCCTCATTTTCCTACAGAGCACCACAATTATGGAATAACCTCCCAGCCATCAAATCTCCCCCCAGTCTAAAGTCACTTAAAAGCTCCCCATTAACATACCTCAGTACAGAATGCACCTGTAAACATGTAACATAGTGAATATATTTATTTTCTGTTAATCTGTATATTTGTGCAATTTCTTTTTAATATTTTGCATTTTATTACTTTTGTATTTCTGTAACACTAACAATTCAATGTTCTTGAACCCAGGACATACTTGAAAACGAGAGAAATCTCTATCCTTCCTGGTAAAATCCTTTATAAATAAATACACGCGTTGCATCTTTTTTTTGTCTGTTATGAATTCCCTGATCTTTCTCCTCTGCAGGAGTAGCTCCAGCACTGGTTTATCCAGCCCCCCTCTGGCGACTCAGACAGTTGTCCCACTGCAGCACTGCAAGATCCCAGAGCTGCCTGCTGACCGTCACCTCCTGTTTGAGCTTCAGCTTTTCTTCTGTCACCTTATTGCCTTGTTTGTGCACTACATAAACATCTACAAGACTGTCTGGTGGTACCCACCTTCTCACCCACCTTCACACACATCTCTGGTGAGCTTCTTGGTCTATGGAACTTGGATGACTGGAATGACAGTAAATATGATATTTCATAATCTCCTTGAAATTTTTCAGAAATAAGGGCCCTTCTTGATTGTTCCTAGACTGTCATTTGCTTTTCATGGATTGGGGGAGGGGTATATGCTGTTTAACTCTTTACAATGCTATTAATTTCCTCTTTTTACTCTTGCAGAACTTTCACCTCATTGATTTTAACGTGCTGACTCTTACAACCATTGTTCTAGCAAGGAGATTGATTGGCGCAATCGTACGGGAGGTGAGTCTGAAGTACTTGTGGTGTCCTGGCAGTCATCAATTGTTCTTTGTGTATAATGTCTTGCATTCTGTACTGTGTTTGTACTTGTATATATCATATGTTTATTTCCTTGCCTAGGCATCCCAAGGTGGAAAGCCATCTTTGCCACACTCTGTACTTCTTGTTGCCACACGTTTTGCAGTACTGACTGGGACTGGCTGGAGTCTGTGCCGCTCAATTATACTCCTGTTCAGGACGCATTCTTTCCTCAACCTGCTTTTCCTGTGCTACCCGTGAGTGAGTGAGAGCACAAGATATTCTGTAAAATGCCTATACTGCACAGAAGGAATACACCACCTTTCTTCATGCGGAGATGGGATTTTTCATCATAATGTCTGCAATTTGTACACCCCTTTTTAAAAATGTAGTTTTATTGGAATGACCACATTCATGATGGTCATTGTGAAATTAATGCACCCATCAGCCCTTGGAGGTTCCACTCAGTTATGCACAGTTTTGGCAATGCTGATTGGCCAATAGCTCTAAGTTTTTTCGTTGAGTCATCTCATTGGCTGTGTGCTAGTCATGCTTAAGCCAATCAGTAGTGCAATGGCATTTGCTGCTTCTTGCATTATTAAACTTTCTTGTCCCGTCCCGCCCTTGATTTTAGATTTGTAGTTTCCATTTAGCAGGATGTGAAGAGGAATTGTGTATACTTCCTCATACAGTATGTGGGCTCTGCAAAGTCGACACAAAATGAAGAATTATTATTTTTTTTAAAAATCAAACCATATATTTAAGTTCTTTCTGTAGTTTGCATATTTAATATGCCCCCCCCCGTCATATCGTTGACATCCGTACTGTAAACGGAGAATTTCCAAACGTGTTCTTTTTACTGGAAGTTTTAGAAGTTCTCTACGGTTAGCAAGCCTATCAACATTTAAGAATGTAGTTCTTAAAGAAAAAAAAATGTACTTTTTGTGACAGAGATTACAGAACTGAAACTTTAAGGAGTTAAGTAACTTTTATTTTTGCTTTCAAATATTCAATATCCGCGATGTGTGTAAGAGGGAGACCCAACATTTTTAAAGACACTTTATTTAATATAATCAAATAAGTTGGTGTCTTTGCATGTCCTGTCATGTAGTGTCTCATTTCTCATAGCCTGTTCCCTGGTGTCTACATTTAGTTTCGCGACTTTGTATGGAATCTCCTAGGGGGAGTTTGGTGAATAGTAAATGCCATGTAACACAGTACTCCTTCATATTCCTCAGATTCGGTATGTACATTCCTTTCATGCAACTGGGTTGTGATGTCAGACGTTCGGGACTTTTCTCCCCTATGCCTGGTTCACGTGTCAGTGGAGATCTGGGATCTGTGGAGAAAGGAGGACGGGACTACCTGACAATGCTGCAGCATATGTGGAAATTACATATGCCTATCACTGATCCACTCCCCACACATGCATGCTGTCTTTCTCCAGACTTGATCCGCAGTGAAGTACACTACTTGAAGCTGGACTTTAATTGGCGTGTACGTGAAGTACTGCTCAGCTCCATGTTGTCTGCCTACTACGTGGCGTTTGTGCCAGTCTGGTTTGTAAAGGTAAGGTATTAAATAAGTTTCAAGTCTAGTCCTCTAGTCCTTTCTCTAGCTATCCTTCCTTCCTTCCTTATTTTGTATGATTTTACTTTGTATATTCCTCATTATATCTCTATTCCATATATCTCAATAGAGTACGCAATATTATGACAAACGGTGGTCATGTGAGCTCTTTCTTCAAGTGTCACTGAGCACATCAGTAATTCTCACTCAGCATCTCCTGCCTGCGAGATACTGTGATCTCCTTCACAAGGCTGCAGCTCACTTAGGCTGTTGGCAGAAGGTGGACCCGGCTCTCTGTTCCAACATGCTTCAGCACTCGTAAGTGTGAATGTTTGAAAATAAATTGTCTTTCCTTTTTTTTTTTACCTCCTTCATGTCCATCACTAATGGAGGACTGTGGTTGTATTTTCATAAAATATGAGTATAACAACTGGACTCAGGATTAAAATGCTATAAACAGTAGAAAAATATGCAATATTGCATCTAGAGCAATACAATATTTTTAATTGGTTTGCCCAAATGGAATATCCAATAATTTGTTGTTTTGTTTTTGTTTTGTCTTATGGTAAACTGAATTTCTTATTTGGGGTCAAACACTTACTGTTTACTGTATTTATGTCAGTCTCAATAACATACAAAATTAACCACATAGACAGCTTTATCTGATTAGCCTTCCCCTCGTGTATGTCCACAAATGGGCCTTTACATACACATGCCAAAGTAATTGCCACCACTTAGGAGTAACATGTATGTACACAACTATCCACTAGAGGAAAAAAACATGGAAAATCTGCTCCTGGCGAAGCAGTTGGCTGTGTCTACCTTCTTCATCAGTAGAGATGGCTTTATGCATCCTGCTGCATACTCTTGCAGCATTTCATCTCACCCACAGAAGGATGCGAAGTCATATGACATCCTTCTGCAATTGTGTCTGGAAGTGTCAGAGTACTGCAATGCCGCGCTGAAGTGGTGTTATTGTCTGTAATAGCCAGTGGTTGCACCATGCTAAATTTCCAATCTAAACCTCAACTAACATATTTAACAGCATTAGTGCAAGTACGCATCTATAGGTACGTCTATATTAAGACCTTCTATAACTTTTTGTCTGTCTATTTTGGCAGGTGGATGGAAGAGTGCATGTGGCCACAAGGGGTGCTGGTTAAACATAACAAGAATGTCTACAAAGCAGTTGGCAATTACAATGTTGCTGTTCCCTCTGATGTCTCCCACTTCCGCTTCCATGTACGTATATCATGAGATTGTCAGCACATGAAAGCTATATATACAATTAAGAGGACTTCTAAACATGCATATATATTTTTTTCGGTATATCAAAGTGTGCGATTATATGGTAAGATATTACTGAGTGGCGATGAAGTGGGAGAACTAGAAGTGTGATGGTGCTTGAAATTGTGTCTGAAAACTGCGTCAAAGGAATCTTTGTTACTTAAAAGGGCACTATAAGCACCATAACATTGCAACAGAAGCTGCAGCTGTAGCCAAAGAATGAAAGTAAGTATTGAGGGATATTTCAGGGTACAAATGGGGGCTGGAGGGCAATAGGGGTTGATAGTTATCAGCCCCCCTCGTTCCTGTTTATAATCTAGAGCAGGGACGTCAAATACGGGTCCGCCAATGTTTCCAGAATTCTTTGACAACAGATGGAGAGCAGGGGTGAAACGACCGTTAGGGGTATAGGGCACCCCAAAGGCTTGTCAGTCTTCCCCTTTAAGTGGGCCCTCACACCACCACAGATAGAAATCATAGGTACATGTAGCAACACCAGTGTCAGAGTTTTTCAGTTTCTTTGTTGTCTGTATCTAGAGGTCTGTCAATCTCTTTGCCTATTTCTGTGAGTGTCCTTTTGTTTTTTATCATTGTCTTTGCGCATTTATGTAAGTGACTGTCTATCCCGTATGTGTATATCTTTGTTTCTGTAGTGTCTTTCTGTGTCTGCTAATGTGGCAGTATAGTGGTTTGATCATAATTTGTACCATTGTAGTTGAATCAAGGCTACCTCTTTTAATATAATATGTGTAAAGCATGCATATCGGTAAATTCCTAACTCCATTTATTGTGCCCCCAATCTATTTACTTGTGCCTCCGCCCATGCTTATAATTTCTAGTAGGGATGCACCGATACCACTTTTTTAAGACGGAGTACGAGTACAGATATGTTTGTTCAAGTACTCACCGATACCAAGTACCGATACTTTTATGTCACGTGACGCTTTCCAATAAGAACAGACCTCATATAAAGTCCCCAGGTCTCATGGATATTGCCCCCAGGTCTCATGGATATTGCCCCCAGGTCTCATGGATATTGCCCCCAGCTCATGGATATTGCCCCCAGCTCGTGGATATTGCCCCCAGCTCGTGGATATTGCCCCCCAGCTCGTGGATAATGCCCCCCCAGCTCGTGGATATTGCCCCCCCAGCTCGTGGATAATGCCCCCCCAGCTCGTGGATAATGCCCCCCCAGCTCGTGGATAATGCCCCCCCAGCTCGTGGATAATGCCCCCCCAGCTCGTGGATAATGCCCCCCCAGCTCGTGGATAATGCCCCCCAGCTCGTGGATAATGCCCCCCCCAGCTCGTGGATAATGCCCCCCTCCCCTCATACTTACCTTCCTTTAGCGACGCCGGGAAAGTCTTCGCGCTCGCGCGCGCTCCTTGGAAGGTCCCCAGCCGCGACCACGTGGGACCATGTGATCGCGGCTGGGGTCCTTCCAACGAGCGCATGCGCGGAAACTTTCCCGGCGTCGCTCAGGAAGGTAAGTATGAGCGGAGAGCAGCTGCAGGGCCTGTCCGAATGCTGATAGAGCATTCGGACAGGCCCATCAGCATTCGGACAGGCCCTGCAGCTGCTCTCCTCACTTTGTTTATACTTACCTTCCTTTAGCGGCGCTGGGAAAGTTCCCGCGCGTGCGCTCGTTGGAAGGACCCCAGCCGCGATCACATGGTCCCACGTGGTCGCGGCTGGGGACCTTCCAAGGAGCGCGGGCGCGCAAAGACATTCCCGGCGTCGCTAAAGGAAGGTAAGTATTAAACAATGCGGAGAGCAGTTGCAGGGCCTGTCCGAATGCCGATAGAGCATTCGGACAGCCGCTGCAGCCCCTCGGATGCCGGCAAGCCGGCTCAATGCCGGCTTCCGGTATCGGAAAAAAATATCGGGGGTACTGCACGAGTACCAAGTACTCCTGCAGTACCCGGTATCGGCACCGATATCGATACTAGTATCGGTATCGGTGCAACCCTAATTTCTAGAGTTGTCATTGGCTGTATATTATGCGGATTCTTGAATGTGCTAGTGGGACCTTTTCCATTCAGCAGGGTAGCCAGAGCTGAAGTGAGTGATGGCTGTTGCATTATAGCGGTGGTTATATTTTCATATTGAAAATAGTGTGGAGAAACAAATTCTGTAGTACATATGAGTGGTGCTAACATGTGAGTGGAACTTGTATTGGACAGGCCCAAATGGAGGAGGCCATAAGCTCCTATTTTGCTTTGTTTTGACAATTTATTGTTATAGCATTCTGATGGGACATGACGTATACACATAATGATATGTTTTGAATCTGACGAGTCTGCTGAACATACAGGTATATAATTTGGGTCCTACAATAAAACGTAACTTCAGATCGTGTTTAAACATGATTAGCACAAAACTGTCAAAATGAGCTCAGCGTATTGGGTGAAATGGGTCAGCAATGAAGGGGTTAATGGAACCAAAAGAACTTCTGGCCCTTCAGGTCAAAAAAGCTATTCTTTAGAGCAGTGTTTCCCAAACCTGTCCTCAGGACCCCTCCGCCTCACCAGGTTTGTCAGATATCTGAAGCGCAGCACAGGTGATATGATTTGCTGCTCAGTGATTGCAGGATTCAGTCTGGTTTTCCCCAAGGTGATCTGCAAAATCTGGGCTGGTTGAGGGTCCCGAGGGGACATTCCACATTTTCAAATTTGTCTATATAATGCACGATGAAAGTCTTTCTGTGTCATAATAAAAATGGGGAATCCAGGGAATAATATCGATTGCTGTTTTCAGACTCTTGAGGAAGAACGACCCGGGAAATCTAAGGTCAATTTGTTTATACCTGTAGTGCCACACGGCAATTGTTTCCCAAGGACAGGTTTGGGAAACACTGCTTTAGAGCATGAAAGATGTGTAAACATACAGGGTTATTCAGAGAAAGGTGAAAATCCGGAGAATTGGCTGCAGAAGAGGGCAATCTAGACCAAATGGCCAATTTGGAAAGTGAGGTAAATGGCAGAATTTTTCTAGTTTGGTTATTTTGATCTAGAATTTTCACGTCTCCAGTCATTCTCCGGAGTTTCACCTTTCTCTGAATAACCCTGATCGCCTGATTTTTGGCTGTGATTTTTGGGTGTTTTTTCTTTTGCCAAAACTTTCTAATTGGATCAAGAAATTTCTCTTTTTAGATAGGAATTTTACCAAAAACTGTTAATCCAGATCGTTAATACAAAGTGATCTTCCAGACATGCCCTGTGCTTACAATCTAAAGGTGACAAGCATGAGAAACAAGGGAGCAGAGAAGTGCGAATTTAGTAGACCGATTACCATGCAATTGCATGAAGAAAAAAACTAAATGATGGCCTGGTGGGTGGCGTGGGACAGAGCAGAGAAAAGTGAGAATGGCTGTGGGTACGGATATCTGGAAAAACAAAAGGACAATTAATGGAACACCATACATTCAAGGTATTTCTCATAAGGCAGGGGACAGCTGGAGGGTAGAGATGGACAGTGGATTTAAATTTTGGAAGAAAAGACTACAGGAACCAGTGTTTTAATCTATCGGCCAAAAATTGATGTGTAAACAAAATATTAACAGTATCACTTATTTAAGGGACACGACCACTTACAATAAACTGTAACTAGATTACTTGTGCATTACAAATAAAACCACCTTCTAAAACACATGCTGCTGTTTTTTTTCTTTGAAGTAAATGCATGTAAAACGGAAAAATTTTGATCTCTTGGTTCCAATTTGTGTATTTTTCCCATGGTGCAACATTTCACAAAAGCTTTACTAATTGGTTCTTGTTTATTTAATCTACATTATTGAACGGTTAAAGAGATGGAGGAGGAAAAGTATAGATAAGGCGGCAGGAGGGCTATTGTTCTAAAGGCTGAGATAAGAAATTGGTAGCTGCATTAAATGACAGGGAGTTTAAAGGAATATTCTACACATTCTGACCACTTTAGCTTTTTAAAATGGCCAGGGTGTGTGGAGTATCCTCCCTCTCAAGTTCCCTGAATTGTTTAAAATGCGGAAAGAAGTGGAGAGTTTCCTCTGCACCCCCACAAGTCCAGGCAGCCAGGAGGTTTGAACGTCCCTGCTGTCGTTCACTAGTTCAGTCACTGGAGACTGATCGTGAAACAAGCAGGTGGTTGTCAGGGAGAGAGCCGATTGATCGGATCTGCGTGTACAGCCCTGATCCATGTTGTGTGCTACGGGACTTGCGCATATAAAGTTTGCATGTACAATTGTGGTGTGCAGTTTGCGTTCATTTATGCCACACAACTAGCGCAGGGAGCACAAACTGTGCAGAAACGACTAGGGGACGTCTGGGTTTGGGATTGCCTGAGCAGAAGAGGAGCAGCGTGAGCCGGGGGGGGGGGGGGGTTGAGTAATATCACAAAAACTAAGAAAAGGAAGTAAAAATATTATTGGGCAGAGGCGGTCAGTAGCCTGTCGAATTATTCAAGGGCGTAATAGTTCTCCTTTAAAAGACTTCTACCCCCTGGTGATGTCCTTTTGAATACATCCCACAAAGTACAATGATTTGAGTCAGTGATCAACAAATACTGTATGGCTGTGGCCACAGAATGTAGACTGAGGACCAAATGATAAATAGATACTGTGAGGGGTAGGTTACAACACAGAAGCTCACACAATGGATGCGCCCAGTGACACCTAGAGTAAAATATTTCCTTAACCCCTTGGACCGCTGACGTACTATGTACGTCCTGCCCACGGGTCTTCCTTAGACCCGCGGACGTACATAGTATGTCAGCGGCTCCTAACCTCCCTCCTACCCGATACTCAACTTCCTTGCCGGCTCCCACGACGCCTATGGCAAGCTTGCCTTGCTGTTTTCTGGGGGCCGGCTGACCCGATGACGTCATCACGCTGCGTGATGACATCATCGGCCAGCGCCAGTGGGCATAATTCAGGAAGGGGAGGGGGGGCTCCTTTGGAGCCCTCTATCTCCCCAACCATTTGCTAGAATGATGCAAGTTGTACCTCTGGAAAGGGGAGAGTCTCCCCTTTTCAGCAGTGTACTGCATTAACCGTTTCACTGCCGGATCGCGATTCAAACATGGAGGGGGCTGACATCTTCGATGTCAGCCAAGCCTCCAGGTCACCCCCCACCCACTGACCTCCTCGCCATATGTGTGAGTATGTCAGTGGGCCAGTTAACCCCCTAGCTGCCATGTGGAGATAGGGGATCCTTTGGATCCCTTTACCTTCCGATCTGTGGAAGCTAGAGGGTCGTATTTGATATCATTGGAAAGGCCCGATCATGGCCTTTCCAATGATACCAAACATGACCAGGTTTGGTGTAAAAAATTTAAGAAAAATAAAATAATATTATTTTTACATTTTGTCTGGGGGGTTTCGTTAAATAGTACCTAGGCTGTCATCTAAAAATAATTGGCATAAAACAGAATGAGCTCAGCTTTACAAGAGTGGGTATCTGTGGAGGCGCTTGATGAATACTATTTTTTTTTGGGGTTGCTGCTTACAAGGGATTGCACATAAATCTCAACTCAAATGTGCAAATAAGATATATGGAAAGAGTGGGGGTCCTAGTGGCGCAATGGTTACTTCCTAATATGGAAGGTGTTTCTAAATTGCTGATATTGCTAAAACTGGTATGCTTCAACTCTATTAATCAAGAAGTGATAGTTAAAGAGACTTCGGTGGATCGATGATACACTAGTAATCGTGCAAATATGCAACCATGTGCCAAAATAACAGCAGCGGTGATCAATCCTTATATCATGCGCATAATCTGTTCCTATAATACAAGGTGTGTAGTAAACCACATGTGCAAATGCATATAAAGTGCATGTGCTCATAAATCCTTTCTATTTGTAAAGTGCAAACACAAAAATGTGATGTGACCTCTATAAAAAGTCATCAAATTGTCCTCTTGTTGGGTTATATAATAGTCTCTCAATGCCCTATGACCGTAAAAAGTGCACGTGCAAATCTCAAAATGTAGATATACAAGGAGGGAGGGGGGAGAAAATTCCTCTGCTGTTGCCTTCAAACTATCATCCTCAGTCTCTTGTCCTTCTTATATACTAAAATAGTAAGCCACCGCGAACCCGGAAGTAAGGAACCGAATCAATGAACTCTGCCAATATGTGGATTTATTACTATTTTAGTATATAAGAAGGAAAAGAGACTGAGGTTGATAGTTTGAAGGCAACAGCAGAGGAATTTTCTCCCCCCACCCTCCCCTCCTTTTTCTTCCCTATCTGGATGTCAACACAGAGTTGGAGACAGAAGCAGAGAGGCACTGCAGGAGAGAGGTAAGGTACTCGCCTAACTAAGAAGTACCATCTGCCTTTAAGCTGAGCCTGAGAAAACCGAGGCTCCAACATCGGTGAGTTGAACTAAAACTGCAATTACTCAGATTACACGTACTGTGTTACGCTATGGGAGCACTGTCTCTCTGTATGTATTCTATTTGAGGATAGCTAGAAGACCCAGGAAAAGGGGGAACGTCACCCAGTATTTCACATGAGACGTTCCAACCTAGAGCCGGGATCAATTAGGCTCTATGATTTGTGAGTGATTTTTACGTTGGGACATTTTATTTTAAGTGTGACTTATATTCTGTATGGTGACCAGCAGTCACAGATCTTGTATATCTACATTTTGAGATTTGCACGTGCACTTTTTACGGTTATAGGACATTGAGAGATTATTATATAACCCAACAAGAGGACAATTTGACTTTTTATAGATGTCACATCAACACATTTTTGTGTTTGCACTTTACAAATAGAAAGGATTTATGAGCACATGCACTTTATATGCATTTGCACATGTGGTTTACTACACACCTTGTATTATAGGAACAGATTATGCGCATGATATAAGGATTTATCACCGCTGCTGTTGTTATTTTGGCACATGGTTGCGTATTTGCACAGAATTGTTATTTGCACGATTACTAGTGTATCATCGATCCACTTTAGTATCTTTATCTATCACTACTTGATTAATAGAGTTGATTCATACCAGTTTTAGCAATATCAGCAATTTAGAAACACCTTCCATATTAGGAAGTAACCATTGCGCCACTAGGACCCCCACTCTTTCCAGAATGAGCTCAGCGCAGATAGGTGAACTGGCTCAGCAGTGAAGGGGTTAAAAAGCAAAAAACATGTAAAAATTGGGTATTTCTATTCTCGGGACAAAATTTTGAAACCATTTAGCCAGGGTCTTTTTTGGTGGTTGTAGATGTTGGGGATTAAATTACGAAAAAGTGTGTTTTCACCATTTTGTTTCATATTTTTTTTATAGTACATTATTCAATATGATGGAAATAATGGTATTTTTAGGAGGTCCATTTAATGGCGGGAAAAAGGGTGTACAATATGTGTGGGTTGAATAAACGAGTAAGAGAAAAATTGGACCTAAACACTAACGGCGCAGAAACGTAAAAAAACAGCAGCGGTCACTAAAGGATGGATTTGGGTAAAACCGCCCGGTCACTAAGGGGTTAACTAAACAAACAAGAGAAAAACCGAGCAGGAGTAAAATATCAACAAAATAAAATAAACGAAATAAGAACATTTAATTTTTTTTGGTGGTACTGTGATGCTGTGGCATAAGTTAGGAGTGAGAATGAAGTGACAGCAAATTGACACAACCATGTGTCAAAAACCTTGGTTCTCGATGAAGACTAATGTCTTTGGGTACTGAGATCTTGGTTACTGGTTGCAGAGGACAGAAGTTGAGAATTGGCGTGCATAGTACTGCAGCTGTACATATACAGTGCACATTATAGAGGTTTATTAGACAACATTAACACTACTGTTCAAAGTGTGACAAACCTTGACTGCGAAGTCTTCGTTACTTCTGCCTAGATATTAGACCTAGATTTAATGCAGAGGATGCAGAGCTGAGGTTTGAATATGTTTGTGTTATCTAACGTACGACAGGATGAGTCTAGGAAGTTATTGCTCCTATCCAGATACTATGTTGTAGTTCCCAGAAAAGTCGATTTATTTTTTTGTATTACTATAAAATTTTATATTAACACAAAGCTTACTGCATAACTAAACATTCATAATTTAAAATATGAGGGAGTTTGTCTCTTCTAATGTTTACATTTTCTCTCCCACCCGCAGTTCTTTTTCAGCAATCCTTTGCGTGTCCTGAATATTTTAACAGTCCTGGAGGGATTTCTTATTTTTTATCAGCTGTATTCACTCATTTCTTCAGAGAAGTGGCATCATACAATTTCACTGGCCCTCATCCTTTTCAGTAATTACTACGCCTTTTTCAAGCTGCTCCGAGACCGCATTGTCCTGGGCAAAGCGTATTCATACACCAGTGTCTCCGATCAGGAACAGAAACTGAACTGACATCTCGTACCCTTGGGGGCAGAGCTCTGTATTTTTGTTACAATTGCTTTGTTTCTTTGTCTAATTAAAAGGAAAAGCTTATTTTTTTACTCTTACTTACCGTCTAGTCATTATTTTGTTTGCTTGGTGAATACCAATTGTTAACAAATCGCCTCACACACATAACAAATCTATTTAAAATGGCATGTTTACAACTTGTAGAAACATATCATGTTACAAGATTGTTTAATATTTAATTTTAATTTTTAAACCATAGTTTTTGGATTAAAATAATTTGAGAGCAGTAACCTAAATTGTACTTTTTAGATGTTTTTAAGTGATGTCATAAACAGGTTTACTTTCCGAGGAAGGAACTCCTCAGGTGAAGGACATCACTTTGATAACCAGATAAAGGTTGATGTTGGCCTGTCAAAGCTATGTCTGAAGGTTTAAAAAACTCATTAGTTTTTGATAGACCTTCAAGTTGTACTGACTTTCTGCGATGAGCTTTGTGGATGTGGCTTAAAGCTAGTGTCAGACGAGCGCACTATGTGCTCCCGTACTGATGTGCCTTCCGACGTCCATTGCAACGTTGTGATGTTTCGACGGGGCCGGCCACACGCTGTAGCGTGCGCATGAATTGTGCGTGCTATAGTGGACGTTCTGAAAGCCTCCCCGTTGAAATGCTATGATGCGTGTTTGGGGCTGCAATGTGCGATCCTCCATAGGAGTATCGAGCCTTGCAGCGCTGAGCGCATTATCTTTGCTTAGCGAGGTGGCCACACATGCGACAGAGTGGAAGGAATGTCCACTCTGACGGACGTTCTTTCTGCTCTGAAAAACGCTTGTGTGACACTAGCCAAAAAGGACACTACTCCGCCTGACCACTTTAAAGTTTTAAAGTGGTCAGGATATGAGTGCCCCCCCAGCTCTGGAGTAAATGCTGGGTGAAGTGGAGGAGTTTCCTCCACCCCCACCCAGCGTCACTAGCAGCCGAGATATTTTTATACCTGGCTGCAGGTAACGGGTGATGTAAACACTGTACCAATTTTGCTCTCTGAGACCAGTCACAATAGCGAGCGGGCTCCGGCAGCCGATGAATCCGATCTGCACATGCATGCAACTCAGATCCATCTTTCTGCGCTTGCCCCACTGAAGTGGAAATAGGCTGGAAGACGGCCGCCATTGTACACAGGCGGCCATCTTGTTCAGAATATTGGTTCACTTGTATATAACTAGAATGAGGTATACGTAGAAATTTAGGAATGCGTTTAGATTAGCAGAAAAGCAATTAAAGTCTTATGAAAGATCTCTGCTGTTCCTGGCACGGAGGAGAAAAGCGAAGTAGATCCTCCAAGGTCGTTGGTGCCCGCAGAAAGACAAAGGAGTAGAGATCAGGCCAGGTGCCATCTGTAACAAGTGATTGTAGGCGCAAGGGAGGAGGGCGCAGCCCGGAACAGTAAGAGCAATTAATTATGATTTACTGAAACTAACACAAAGTTTGCCAATGTACAGCCAATTAATGGAATGTCTTTGTATTAGCCAAAGGGAGGTATTAACCCACGTGGGGTGGAATAAAGTGTCATTGGGAGGTGGGCTAACTGGGATGTACCTAATTACGTATTTTTGGGTATAAGATCCCTTGCACGGGTGAAAAGGGGGGCTCACTCTTTGCGATTCAATCCTGTGTGGGCACTTGTGTGACGACACAATAAAGTTTGCCTTTCCTGAAGAGACTCGTGTTCTGACAATCCTTACTTGTGCCCGGTCCGGCGCCGTCTTGAAAGTGAATCTGTTTTTGTCCGCCTACATTTTTGGGGGCATCGTGAGCCGGGATACGGGCCCTTTCCGGGCACACAGTAACGGCTGCTGAACACAGTGCAGTGCTTGACTGCAGCGGGTGCGAGAATCCCGATGGTTGGGCGTCCGTTGAAGGTGAGCTGACATCTGCAGGCGCCAAGCAGGATTTCCTGTTCAGTGGACCTCGTCTCGTCCCAAACGGACCCCTGACCCGCGGAACTCTGGGACACCACTGAGTCTGAGGAAACAGCAAGCAGCGCCGGCGATAGGTAACGTGTCTTCTATGTTTTGTATGTCTAAAGGAGATACCGGTATCTAAGGGAAACGTCCGACTGAGATAGACGGATAAGAGGATGCGATGGCCACCATCCTATTGGCATATCTAGCCCGCCGCTGATAGCACTGACATTGCTAAGGAGCCAGAGTGGCTAGCGGGTGTCTGGATTCGGGGAATTGAATGCCAATCAAAGGGTAGTTCTGTAAGAGAGGGAGGAGGTAGCCACGTGGAGTTGCATAAGTCATTCAGTGTTTGTAAATAGAGCTTCACCACGTGGGTAAAAGGGAAAGGAGGAGGGATTTTCTGTGACTGGGCTGAGAGCCTGAGTCAGTGCCTAGTGTGCACGTCGTGTAGTGAAAAGGGCTCATAATGGAGCCAGCGGTAGCTGCAGAGATAGTGGTGCCGGGTGGGTGAGATTACCCATAAGGCAAATTGGAATTGCAGACGGGAGTATAGATAAGGAACGGGGTGCATATAATCACAAGCAGTCAAGAGTTAGAGTTCAAATTACGGGGTATAAGGAGCCACAGAGGAGGGACTGAGTACCCCTCGGCTAGTAAAAAGAGTTGAAGTATTTTATGTTCTGTTATGTGATGAAAGCATCTGATACGGTATGTGTTGTGAATGAATTGACTCGAGTGCTGTGAGTGAACGTGCGCCTACTCGCTCCACGAGGAAGCAAATACGAGTTTTGACCCCGAACGTACGTTTCCGGCTCAGGCGACTGCAGACGGCTACTGAAGGGGGAAGCGCCTGCAGACACGGATGAATTGTTGACTGAAGTATCAGACTGTAGATTTTAACTGTTGTTGAAATAATATATCTGTATTGCAAAGAGTACTGTTTTCAAGAGTAATAATAGGTAACGGGTCATCTAAGCCCAAGAAGGTGAAGGAGGGTGAGACGCCCCTAGAATATATGGTGCGGAATTTCGAAGCATTATATAAAACTCATGACTATGGTGTAGAATTAAAAAAAGAGAAGTTAAAAGTAATGTGTACAGTTGTGTGGCCGTTATTAGTCCCAGGATGGCCAGAGCAGGGGTCAATGGACCCGAAGTTGATACAGAAGGTACATTCCCAAGTCACAGAGCAGTACGGACATCCTGAACAATACCCGTATATAGATATATGGAGATATTGTATTAAAAACAAGAGTTATTTTATAATGATAGCGGGGAGAAATAAGAAGCAGGACCCCCAAAATAATGGAGAGAGAGAGGTGTTAGTAGAACAACCGGAAGAGAGTGATGTTTTACCTCCGTCCTATCTATTATGTTATAGGGCAGCTAGGGAAGTTTTGAGTGCCGCGGTTGCGCGGGCGGAGAGGGGGGAGCGGGCAGCTGCTGTGTCTCGGTCAGCTCCCTCTGCTCCGTCCTGTGTGACTGAGGAAGAAGAGCAGGGCGCAGCGAATGGAGGAGATAGAGAGGCTCCACCAGAAAAGATTGAGATGCCCGATGGGAGTATATATAAATTAATTAATATTTTACGGAGTGAGATGATTGCGGTGCTGTATGGCTTGTGTGTGTGATTCGGACTGATTTTGTCCGATTGTGTTTATAATTGATCTATTAAACTGTTGAATTAAAAGTAGGAATGACTGAGAGGTTGTGAGATTGGGCTTCGTACTTGTTTTTTTTTTGTTTTTTTTTCTCTTTCCTCTCTTCCCTGGTGTATAGGCCCCCTCCTTTCTGACAGACTGTTTGAATGGGGGAGGGGGAGGGAGTCAGTGTTTTTCTTTGCTCTCTGATAGCTGGAAAGAATAACCCTTTGTGTATCTGTGCAGCGAATTCAAAGTAAAGAGGAATAGAAAAAAAAAGAATTACTATATTTAGCTAATTTTAATGTGTGTTACAATAGAATATTTGTCTGAAGTCTGTTGAGTGCAAGATATATGTTTATATTTTGTGTTAATATTATTCCGAAAGTTTTAGTTTTATTCAAAGCTAAAATTAAATTGAAATATATGAAGCGGTTAGAAAATTAATATTAAAAGAAAAATAATTCGAGAAATAATTAAAATAGTTTTTCTTTACTGTTTCTAAAAGGTATGTTTTTGTTTAATTTTTGATGGAATAGTTATTTTATTGTTATGAGATGTTAGGAGTGGTCTTATGACAATGGAATGATTTATTTTT
This sequence comes from Leptobrachium leishanense, assembly GCA_009667805.1. Lineage (NCBI taxonomy): Eukaryota > Metazoa > Chordata > Amphibia > Anura > Megophryidae > Leptobrachium > Leptobrachium leishanense. The sequence continues at coordinate 215,901,019 of CM019064.1, read as the reverse complement.
TTTCGGATGTGGTATTAAGAGTCTGTTTTGGGCTACGGGAAAAGATCTCTGAGAATATTGTTTATACAATGTGTATATGTATATGCCCGAATGTCCCATCCAGCTCCTGGGGCGGGATATCCTTTGCAAATTGCAAGCCCAAATTACGTTTTTTCCCGGGGGTCACGCTCAATTAGACCTGCCGGAGGATGGCAGCTTTGCTCGGCAGCTTTGCTCGGCAGCATAACCCAGCCAGCCCGCACAACCCCCAATCTGTGAAAATCGCAGTAGTTATGCAAAGGGAGGAAAAATGGCGCACGGCACCTACTCTGTCTGCCACGCCGGATCCGCACGCACTACTCCTTGGAATTCCTGAGGTGGGGGCGGAGGAAAACCCGCCCAGATTAGTTGAATTAAAGCCCGGCGCAACACCGGTGGCTCTAAGACAATATCATATCCCACAGAAAGCCAAGCAGAATATACAAATATATTTACAGAGATTTAAAGATCACGGCATATTAAAATTCTGCGTGTCACCATGGAACACACCCCTATTGCCAGTTTTGAAAGAGGGGACACAAGAGTATCGCCCTGTCCAAGATTTACGAGCTGTTAACGAGGCCACAGTAACACTACACCCTGTGGTTCCTAATCTATACAATTTGCTGGCATTAATTCCCGGAGATACAAAATATTACACAGTGTTTGATTTAAAAGACGCTTTCTTTTGCATATGCCTGGCTCCAGCAAGCCAGCCCCTTTTTGCATTTCAGTGGGAAGAGTCTACCACGGGGGCGCGCCATCAAATGACGTGGACGCGCCTCCCTCAAGGTTTCAAAAATTCGCCCACGATTTTCGGGTGCGCGCTTAGCCAAGATCTCCTCGCCTTCAACGCTCAGCCAGACAAAGTAGTGTTACTCCAATATGTTGATGATTTATTACTGGCTTCCCCCACAGAAAAAGACTGTTTATCCGCCACAAAAGCCTTGCTACATCTGCTAAGCCAAGCAGGTTACAGAGTTTCTAAAAAGAAAGCACAAATATGTAAACGCAGTGTAAAATATCTGGGCTTCCAGTTAACAGGTACCAAACGTGCACTGGGGGCAGAAAGAAAAGAAGCGGTGTGCCGTATACCCCAAAGACCAGGAAGCAAGTCCGTGAGTTCCTGGGAGCTGCAGGCTTCTGCCGCCTGTGGATCCCCAACTTCGCAGATATTGCCAAGCCGCCTCATCAGGCCACGAAGGGGGGGGGGAAAAGATCCCTTTCATTGGAAAGAAGAGCAAACAGCAGCATTCCAGAAATTAAAGACTCTGCTGATGGAAGCTCCTGCACTGGGCCTGCCAGATCATAGCAAGCCCTTCCAGCTGTTCGTGCATGAACATAATCAAACAGCAACAGGAGTATTGGTCCAGACCTTTGGCTCATGGCTGAGGCCTGTGGCCTACCTCTCCAAGCAACTCGACCCTGTGGCCTGCGGCCTACCCCTATGCCTGAAAGCAGTGGCTGCCACCGCAATGCTGATAGCAGAAGCAGACAAGCTGACCCTTGGACAAGTTCTTTATGTCAAGATGCCCCACGCTGTCAAGGCTCTGCTGGATGTGAAAGGAGGTTACTGGTTCAGTAGCAGGCCGGATTTGAAAGACGTACCCCTAGACAAATACGACCTACAGCTATTCACTGATGGAAGCAGCTACATGGATGATGGGAAGAAAGTCTCCGGCTATGCAGTGGTCTCAACAGAAGAAGTAATCGAAGCAAAGCCACTGCCAGGCCATACATCTGCACAATTGGCCGAAATAACAGCTTTAACCAGAGCCCTTGAAATCTCTGAAGGCAAAAGAGTAAATATCTACACAGATTCCAAGTATGCCTTTATGACAGTCCATGCACATGGTGCACTCTACAAAGAGAGAGGTCTACTTACGTCTTCAGGACAACAAATCAAATATGCAGCTGAAATCGCGGCCCTCCTAGAAGCAGTATGGAAACCAAGTGCTGTCAGCATCATGCACTGCCGTGGCCACCAAAAAGGCCATGATGAAATTCCAAAAGGTAACAGACGCGCGGACCAGGCCGCAAAAGCAGCTGCAAAACCGCCACCGCCAACAGATCATCAAGCTACAGTACTGATCTGCAAGCAAGAACCTCAACCTTCCATGCCAAATTACGAGTTCTATATGAATTTGAAAAAGTTTGAACCCCACGGCGAGTTCATTGAAATAATTCTGCACAAATGGCAAGATGATTATGAACTGTTAGAACTCAATTATGATTATATCCAATGGCTTTTCCCAACTCGGACACAAGGCCGAAATTTCTACTCTACTCCCCTAAATCCGCAAGAGACACGCCTAATGGTTAACACCTCAGAAGTTCAGCAAAGACTGCGCAGGGCCTACAAGATGATGCTGAAATTCTTCGGCGTAAAAATAGTGGGGGAGGAGGAAGACAAAGAAATAACTGAAGTTGAGCGAGCAGAAAATTTCGCGTCACGTTTTGAAAATTTGACAATCAATCTTCACAATAATCTACGAATCACACGAATACTGCACAGTCTGGGAGAATTGGAGCAGAAGAATATCAAGTCCCACTGGTGAGGTTCTTCCTCAAGGAGATCCTTATCAAGAACAGACTGCCAAGAATGAAGAAAAGTGCAATGAACTTTTTTCATACCAGCAGTAAGAGATTCACAAGACAGACAAGATTTGTTATTTTTGCATGGCGATACTATTTCCCAAAAGTATCCAGAACTGTTTGCAACAACTTGCCCGGCTACTGGGCATCACCTGGAAGCTACATACCGCCTACAGGCCCAAAGTTCGGGAAAAGTTGAAAGAATGAACCGTACCCTAAAGACTTTGATGTCCAAACTGTGCCAAGAGACGTCATTGAGCTGGTTGGACTTGCTGCCGATAGTCCTTTTGCACATTAGGTGCAGACCAACCCCCCAATTGAAGCTAAGTCCGTACGAACTTATGTTTGGACGTCCAACCCCTCTAATTAATGGACTAAGGGGGGACCTTCGGGCATTGGGAGAAACTAAACTAAATGATCAGGTAGTAATGCTGGATAAATCAATGCAGAAATTAAATATTTGGGTGGGGATAATATACCGCATTTTCTGTATCCTTCACTGCATAAGTATTGTCCGGGTGACTCAGTATGGGTAAAAGAGAGTGGAAAAATGATCCACTAGGCCCAAAATGGAGAGGTCTTTATCTTGTCCTGTTACAACCCCCACAGCAGTAAAGGTTGCCGAGGTGGTCCCGTGGATACATCACTCCAGAGTGAAAGCAGCTGCAGCCAGTCCTGAACCAGCATGGAAGGTCGTTACCAACGAGACCAACCCGCTGAGGCTGAAGCTGACAAAGACCACAGCCATGAGCACCTAAATGATCCTAACCCAGATAATACAGAGGATCAACAAGTGGGTGTTTTGATGGGCACAGGTCCTGACCACCCGCCAACGGGGATACCCACAGGGTGCTTTTTAGGGGCCCGGCCCCACCCTTGATTATCCAGAAATGTTTTTTACTTTTGAAATTCGGTGGGGAGGGATTGGGTTTATGTGACTGTGAAAAGAATTGCCCAAGGAATTCTGACATTCGGGCATTTGTGGTGCTGATTTTATATCTTGCTAATTTGATTTATGGACTCTCGCGTGGAGCATGGCTCTAATTGTACGGGCAATGTGGGGGAAAGTGGATATTTCCCATATCTGGAATGGTACGCACCCGGTGATGGAGAACCGTACCATGTGGAGACAAAACGAGAGGCGCTATCTGGAACCAACCCAAGAGGACACTTACTTGTGCAATTCAAATATGACTATGCTAAAAAGTCTGGGCAAACCGCATGCTGTGTGTGTAGTAGACTGCACCCAGAGACATTCATATACCATTTGCCTCTGTTCCAATGATTTGAGTATGTTTGTATC